>CM062812.1:306554882-307264882 GCA_031772625.1 Pinus tabuliformis | reverse complement strand
GAATGTGCCACCCCATCTGCGCTGAGAGAGAAAGAATCGTCCATATGGAAGAATACCTTGCGACAGGTGCAGAGGTCTCCTCATAATCGATCCCCTCTATCTGTGAAAAGCCTTGGGAAACAAATCTTTCCTTGTACTTCTCCACACTCCCGTCAGCTGCCTGCTTAACTTTGTAGATCCATCTTGAACCCACCATTGATTTCCCTTCCGGTCTTGGGACAATCTCCCATGCACTGTTTCTGACAATCGAATCATACTCTTCCACCATGGCATCTACCCATGCGGGATCCTCCACAGCTTCTTCGAAAGAGGATGGCTCAGTCACAACACATTTTCTCACAAGAGCCATGTATCCAGTGTACCGATCAGGTGACTGTCTCTATCTATGTTGGGCTGTAGGTGGTCCTACAACTTTCTCCACATCTTGAGCCAGTCGCTCAGCTTCTGTCAAGCGCTTTCGCCCTCTGATGGTTGGCGCTGCATGAGTGGTCTCTTCCGCTCCATGAACTTCGTCCTGTGGCTGATCCATGTCCTTAAGCTCATCTTTAGGAACTAATAGCTCCTCATTTGCATGCAAGTGTGGCTCCCTCTCAAGCGAACACTTCATGGCTTTCTCCTCCTGAAATTTTATATCCCGTCGCACAACAGTCTTGCCACTGTCTGGCAAATACACACGATAGTTGTGGGGCGTATCAGTGTACCCCACAAATATCCCAACCTCTGCGGCCGGCTCCAACTTCTTCCTGGCATCCTTTGTCACATGCATGTAAACGTTAGCACCAAAAATCCTCAAATGAGAAAGATCAGGCTTCTTACCAGAATAAGCCTCCTCGGGTGTACTCTTGCCAAGTATCCTATGAGGACAACGGTTCTGCACATATACTGCAGTATTGCATGCTTCCGCCCACAAGTGAAGGGCTAGGCCCTGATCATGCAACATCGCTCATGCAACACCCACAATTGTTCTGTTCTTCCGCTCAGCAACCCCGTTCTACTGTGGGTTATGGGGAGCTATGAGCTCTCTTCGAATCCCTTCTGCACTGCAAAAGTCCTTGAACTCGCTAGAGATGTATTCACCACCATTATCACTCCTAAGAGCCTTCACCTTCTTCCTCGACTCCTTCTCGACTAGTGCTTTGAACTCACAGAACTTAGAGTATGTCTCGCTCTTCTTCTGCATGAAGAAGATCCAACACTTTCGAGAGAAATCATCAACAAAGATCACATAATACCTATGTTTTACTGTCAAAGCTACTGAGAAAGGTCCACACACGTCTGTGTGAATTCTCTCAAGGATCGTCATGGCGCGACTATCCTTCTCGTGAAAGGTGGCTTTCACAAACTTTCCCAAAGTACACCCCTTGCACTGATTTGACTGTGCAAGAGTGCCTTTAGGAAGCCCTGTAGTGATCTGCTGCAGTATCTTCAAGGCTCCATGGTGAAGGTGACCTAATCTCCTGTGCCACAGCTCGCCATCATCCCGGCTCACCAATCCTTCTGCCTTGCATGTCATTGCTGCGCAACCATATACATGCAACTGATAAAGGTTCCTCACTCGAACCCCTATCTTCCAGGTTTCTCCAGTTGTCTTGCTGCGCAGGAAAGCCTTTCCGTCGCTGAAAACAACATCATATCCCTTGTCTTCTAACATCGCCACAGAGATAAGATTCTTCTTCAGTCCTGGAACATGCATCACTTCCTTCAATATGAAGGGTTTACCAGAATCCCTCTCAAAGGAAATGGTACTGATACTGGTCGCACTGTATCTACCATCATCGCCCATCTCGATGTGCACTCCAAGATCTTTCTCCTCCAGATCAGAAAATAAATCTCGATCTCCTGTCATGTGAAAAGACACACCATTGTCCAAGAACCACACCGATCCCATCACACTTGAAACCAAGCATGCGATCAATGAAAAATCAAGCTCAAACTGCGAGGCTAGAGCCTCTCCTACTGCAGATACAACAGCTTGCTTACTCTTCTTCTTCCGCGGACAATTAGTGGCATAGTGTCCGTGCTGGTGACAGCGAAAGCACTTCACCTTGATCATGTCCTACTTCTTGCCTTTTGCACCGGAATGATAAGCTTTCTTGTTCTTCCCCTTCTTTGCTTTGGCATCCAAAGCGCAATTTTCTTCATTAGGTGCCTTTGATGAAGATCCATCCCTGGTATTCCGCCTGATCTCCTCCTACACAAGATCTGACCAAAGTCTCTCCCATCCTGGCAATTTCTCCCGACCATTGACAGAGTCCTGATAGGAATTCCAACTCTTCAGAAGACCAAGGAGAGCCAAGTTCACCAAGTCCTCATCATCGACAATCACCCCAACACTTCCTAGCTCATCCCTGCACTGAGTGAACTTCGTGAGATACTTGGGCATACTGTCTCCCTTCTTGCATTTAATGTTTTTGAGTTTATCCTTGAGTGCCAGCTTCCTCTGATCACTCTTTCTTTGGAATAGATCTATCAACTCTTTCCACATCAAGTATGGAGAAGTCTTTCCATGCAGGCTAGACACAATGTGATCCTTCATGCCCTCCAACAGAATCCTTCGACACTTTGTTGTCTTCTTTTGCCAAACCTCAGCTTCGACAGCATTAGTAGGCTTTGGGACCTCAGCCTCTATGAAATCCTTCAGCCCATTATCATCCAACACCACCTCCATCCTGTCCTTCCATGAAATATAGTTCGAGCTGCCCTTAAGAGCATACTCCAATCGCAATCCATTGAAAGACATTGCAACGTTGACACCAAGAAAACACTGCTGCAAATTCGAATTCCACCAGCTCAACAACTCAACCACCTCTGATCTAAGATTCGTGAGAACAAAGTATTTATTATACAGAGATTGACTGTATGGGATTTTACTGGATATCTCACCTTCCAAAGGAAGGATGAATCGAGAGGCTACCTGGCCCGATTACAGACTCCGCCTGAAGAAATAAATTGTAAACACTTTCTGAATAGTAGATCTGATGATAAACAGCTCTGATACCATGTAGAAATTTTGAATAATAAACACTTATTCACAGAGATTATCCCGATTATACACTATTGCGGAATACATGCACAATACATAATCTCCTCTACATTGATCATCAATTTAGCAGCATCAAAAACAATGAAACATCAATCACATGCACACATTAACACAATATGTAACCTGGGGAAAGCATATAGCTGAAAACCCCACACTATCTGTATATTATAATGATTGAGAACATGTAACAATACATAGTACAATACTTCTCACAAGTATCCAGCAATATCTCCACCTGTTACACACAAAACTAGCTCAGATCCGAACAAGTCACAGGTTCAGATCTTCTCCGTTGCTTTGCCTGCCTCCACTGCACAATCCCAAGTGAAAATTACGTGAGCACAGGCTACAATTGCCTTGGTATTGGCCTACACTGCGCATTCATCATTGGCATAACTCAATCCCACTGATTGTGCAAGATCTCATGCACAACTATAGTCAGAACTGATAGCAATCTCAACCTCTAACACCTGTCTCCACTGAACTGTACATGCACTGAGTTAACTGATGTATTCTTTAGTTGCTTTATGAGTTAATAATTAATGAATTAATTTAATCAATTAATTCACATCACTCATCACTAGTCTATTTGCAGTTCGACTAATTACAACTAGTTTAACTAAGTCAAATTGAACACAACTCCATCAACTCCACAATCAACTCCACCAAACTCAACCACATGAGTTCTAACTGAAGTCCTGCATGCAATAGCTTAACTGACCCACAAAGAAAGCGTATTTCCTTCTGACAGCTACATGTGCCACATCTGTAGCTCAAACTGAAGTGCTCCAAGAGGATAAGATAATGTTTATAGTCCAAATATTATTATGAGACAATAATATTCGACTGTTCTATTTTTAGCCTGGCAGTCTAAAAATAGAAACCTGCGCATATGTCCAAAAATAGAAGTCCATCTATTTTTACCAACATGACCAATCATCCACAAATAACATACTGCAACTCATAGACCATGATCCGTATGTCTAAAAGTAGACTTTGTGCCAAAAATAGCATGCGGGCCCACTTAGTGAAGGCGACTTCTTTCCACTAAGCTCCATCATCTTGTTGCATTCTCAACAAAAATTGTGGGTACTTATTGAATCAATCAACACGATTACTTTTTTCTTCTTGATTTGTCCTTCTATCTTGATGGTTTGAGGAGTGGTAATTCCCTCCAATGCATTACAAGATATGGTCGGATTCATTTCGTCTTTATTTAGGCTTTGTTCCTAGAGTATATCCTCTTCTTTTGACCTTTTTTGCTCCTTTTCTTCTTCCTCTTCACAATCTATGTAGAATAGTTTCTTCTCAGCACACTTATGACCTTTAGTGTATTTGTTATCACAACTGTAACAAAGCCCTTTTGCTCTTTTTTCTTCCAATTGTTGTGGTGTCAACCTTATAGGTTGTGGAAGACTAGGGGCAACAACACTTCCATCTTTATAGTTGTGAGTGGTATGCTTCCTTGTTGCCATAATTTTGCTTTCCATTTTTCTTGCTAACCTGAATGCCTTCTCTAATGAATCAGGTTCCCAAAGGCGAACATCATGTTGGATATTATCCTTTAAAGTCCCTATGAACATATCAATCCTATGCTCCTCTGGAATATTTTTTACCCGTATGTTCAATTTTTGGAACTCTTCAATGTGCTCCATTATTGAACCCTTTTGTTTGAGACTTATCAATTGGCTAAAAAAAGTGTTGCTTTTTGTATCCTCATAATGTTCTATCAATTCTTCCGTAAAAATTGCCCAAGTGATAATTTGTTTACGAGAGCAAAGCCATTGATACCATACAAACTGATTTGGTTCCAAATATAAATTTGCAATATGTACCTTTTGTGTGTTTTGCACATTATTGAGATCGAAAAATTGCTCCATCTGTAATATCCATTTTGCGGGATCCTTGCCGTCAAACTTCCTCATATCGATTTTTCGAATATGGTGGGTCTTTGGTGCAACATTAGAGTCTATGAAATCATGATTAACATTTCTTTTGTTCGCATCATGTGTTTCCTTTACTACCCTTTCACCATTTGAACTTGGTCTTGTAATTTTGATATATCATGTAGCATTTCTTCCTCTTCTTCATGAGTCATGCTAGAGCTTTCAGGTTGCTTACTAGGTGTTTGCATTTTCTTTCCTTAGGGCATCAGTTACAGATAATAATTCTCTACTATGCCCTTTGAATTACTTCAAAATAGTTTTTCAAACCAAGATTAAGCAAAAATTTAAAAAAATCTACACACATTTTTTCACTTTGTAGGAGCTCGATATTGCCTTTGATGTATCTCTGTAATTTCAAATCATCCAGTTCTAAAATTGCGACCTACAATAGCCCTCTGTGTCCTTTTTCTAATGCCACCAGTCTAATCCAAATTGGATTCTCCAAGGAAGAGTTATGCCAAATCTCCCACAGTGACCTGAATATAGACTAATTCAGTAGAGCGAACTTATATGACATGCCACGTGTCCCTGTTTCGACCTTTGGCTCTAAAAAATATATACAAGAAACTACAACTCGTCCTTTTTCTATACCTTGTTATGAAACTTCAATCGGATGCTCAGAGAGAAAGTTATGACGATTTTTCCCAGGTCACCTGTTTGGAATGTAATTCAGGAGTCTGCAAAAAGACCAACTTCCTCAGATCATATCTCCGAAAATGTAGCGCGAAAAGATTTGAAATTTGGACTCGAGGTTTAGTGCGATTTCATCTCAAATGGTTTTTTTTTTCGCTTCTGAAACGTCGCAGAAAAAAAGTTATAGTGAAAATTCCACGATGACCTATTTGGAGCAGTGAAACCCTAGAATCCAAAGCTCTGATACCAAATGTTATGAAACCAGCTCACAAAAAGATAGAAAAGATAGATCAACGCCTTAGAATTCAGCCTCTTCGAGGGGGCAACCTCCTTTACATTACACAAATGAATGATTCTTTTATGATTCAAATGACAAAACCTCCTTTCTATATATAGGAGTCTAAGGAGTCACAATATAACCCAGCCGACCTAACAATAATAATATAAAGGCACAAAAATAACAATAGAGGGATTCTATGGGGCATAGTAATAACAATATGGGGACAATAGGGGCACAACAATATTAATAAGGGATATAACTACAATAGTAATGGGGTAATCACTAGTATTATAGGGACCTAACAAATTCTCCCAGAAGTTGAAGTTCTTCTCGGGTAGGCTGGAGTGGTTGGGCTAACCTCTCAGGAAAGGGTGGATTTACTTTAAGGTTGCTTTCCTCTCTTTCTTCCTCAACCTCCCTATGCGGAGAGGGAGGTTGGTTATCTGGGATAATTCTCCCAGATCTTATGTTGATCTCCTAGATTTCTACAACATAAGCTAGGTATGATGTCTCTCCATTGTATACTTGTTGAGCCTGCCTATTGGCTAGGCACGCATCTGGTGTTGCTTGGGTGGAGTAGAGTGTAGGAGTTGTGGTTGGGTAGATGGTGGAGGCAATAGAGCTGGAGCATTGTTGTATTGGGGCCTTCACCCTTGGTGTGGGGTATTCTACTGAGGTTGTGGCTGAACATAAGGTTGAAATGACTGGTTGGTTGGCTGGGAATGATATTGAGATGCATAGGACTAAGGAGGGGGTGTAGACTAGGAAGGATGAGCAGGGGGTCCCCAAGAAGGTAGAGTTGTGGTTTGGTTGGGGTTGTAATATGCATGGGATGACCCTTACATACCCTGTTGGTATGATCTAGGCCCAAGAGGTCTCCTTTGGTTGATGCAGCAAAGCTGCTCATTGACCCCTTCAGCTCCTTGATATATAACTTTGAGTCCGGGTAAAGAAGGGCACTTGTTTGTGGAGTGGTTTTCTTCACAGATCGAGCAAATCTCAATGCAGTTCAATGGACATTCGTTCCTAGGATGCCTCTTGGTGCATCTAGGACAAAAGATGGCCAAGGCTCTCTCTGCTTCTTCTTGCTTCCTTTTGATGTTCATGCTGTCCAACTGCAAGGCAAGGGTTTGCAGCATCTCACTTTTGAAATCTTCCAGCATATTTCCAATTTCACTCTTGATGGATGAGTTGGAAGATGATGAACTGGCCATAGGTTGACTATTCCTACCCTTTTACCTGGCTGCCCTAGAATGGTTTCTAAAGACAGTCTTGATATCCTCATAGGGTAATCGGTAGATATCTCCTCCTGCTAACAAATGTAAGGTATCCAGAAGATCTTCCTTTACTCCTCTGAGCAGGACTAACTTTAGTGACTTAGGGTCAAGGGTGCACCTAGCCCTTTTGTAACTGAGCTGGAATCTTTCTTCATAGTCTTCTAAGGATTCTGGCCCATGGTCATCCTGAAAATATTTTCTTTAGTATCCTTTGACCTACAGTCGTCCCTATATTTGTTGTTAAAAGCTTGCTGCATCTGAGCCCAAGTTGTGATGCTATCTCTAGGTAAACCCATGAACCAGCGCAATGTTGCATCCTTGAGGGTAGATGGAAATAGTTTTAACTTTTGCTCATCATCTGTATAGTCATAGGTTCGGCATATAACAACAACCTCAAATAGGAAAGTGTCAAGGTCCTCTATGGTCAAGCCATGGAAATGAGGTAGGGCAGAGGGGCTTATATTCTTCATCTTAGTGTCCCCATTGGTTTCCCTGATGGGGAAGGTGCCCTCAACTCTCTCTCTATTCCCTCTGTCATTTTTGTTCTCAGCCATTGGTTCAGTAAGAATGGGTTCCTCTTCAATGGGTTCTTCAAATATGTCAGGTTGCTCACCTAAGGGTTCCTCCAGTTCACAGCCACCGAAGAAGAGAGAAGGTTGGCTTGTTGGATGCAGTGGGGGTATTTGGAAAGAATTTTCCTAAATTGTCCCTAATCCTATGAGGCATGAAAGGAAATGTTTTTGGGGGCTTTTATAAGACTTTTTTAGCAAGAAAGTACTTTGTAGAAATGAAATTGCTGATTGAATGAAAACTACTGATAGAAAGATACCACTTGCTGAATTGAAATTCTACTTGCAGAATGGAAAGGAAAGTAGATAATGACAAACGAAAGAAAGGAAGCTACTAGATTACTTTTGTAGAAATAAACTAATGGAAGAAAGTTGAAGACTAGAAATAGAAGAAATGAAATTAGTAATCACATTCTACTCTGACACCTCCCCGACAATGACGCCAAAAAGTGATGAGCACCAGTATTGTAGCAAGGATGCTACAACTCTTGGGTTACCAACTTTACTTATCAACCCAGAGTTTGTACAAACTTGGAGGTGACAGTGATATATGCACAAGTAGAAGTGAAGGTATTGTCTGTTGTCACTTGTTCATTTGGCAAGAGACCCCAGGGGTTCCAAGCTAGAATTCTATAGAGTCAGAAGAAGCTTGATTCTTTGATGGAAGAAGAGAAAATATATTCTAAGAGAGATACTCTACTGCGGTAATGAAGAAAACAACATGTAATGCTAAATCACACCATATCCTATTTAACCATTTAAACAGCTAAACTAAGCAGAATTTTTAAATCAACACTAACCTAATGCTGCTATCTAAGTTACAGAAGTAAAGAGCATCAAATCAAACTAATGTGTAAGCAAGGAAACTAAACTAAGTCTGTTTTCACGTTTTTGGTGTTTTGGTAAAATCAAGCATGCAAGGAGTCAAGCAAAAGAGCAAGCGAAGATCGAAATCAGTGAAAGGAGGACGTAACGAAGCAGAAGTGCATAGGAACCGTTGGATCAATCAGGAATAGTATTAATGGGAGATGAGCGGCAGAGATCTTATCACAGAAGATTACGTGAATAGATGGATGAATAAGACTAATGGAAGATGAATGGTGGAGATCTTATCGCGGGAGGTTAAGTCAAGAGATGGACGAACAAGACTAATCAGAAGATGAATGGCGGAGATCTTATCATGGGCGATTTAGTGAATAGATGAACGAACAGGGTTAATGAAAGATGAGCGGTGGAGATCTTATCGTGGGCGATTTAGTGAATAGATGAATGAATAGGACTAACAGAAGATGAGCGGTGGAGATCTTATCGCGTAGGTTAAGTGAATAGATGGACGAATAGGGTTAAATGGGAGATGAATGGCAGAGATCTTATCATAGAGATGAAGTGAATAGATGGATGGATCACATCAAGTCACATGGTGATAGAAGGGTAAAAATTGTGTGGAATGATAGAGCGGGTTTCTGTAGGCGGTAAGTAGTTTCTCGCGTGCCCTCAAAGCTGTAAGTAGAATTCCAAAATTTTACGCGATTAGCCTAACTGGGTGACATGTAGCACGAGAAAACCACTTTTCTCGCGCGCTCTTGGGAAGATATCGGCCATGCAAGAATTCGTGTGAGATTGCATGATAGCCGTCAGATCATGAGGGTTTGATCAACGGTGGAGATTGGGAGCGCATAAAGTATCGAGATGATGCGATAGCTGTTGGATCGAGGGTACAAAAGATCGACGATGGAGATTTGGAGCACATAAAGTAGGTGTAAGAATTCACGATAGCTATTGGATCAAGCTAGACAGATCGACGGTGGAGATCTAGAGCGCATAAAGTCAAGAATTGAAATGAATTGGATGGTGATTGGTCAGGTTTATTGTGGATCGGATGGTAAGGAGATCTATGAGTATAATCCTTGCTAACCTGCTAACTGAAGAAAAAGGCATAAATAGAAGAAAACTAAAACACAACCTATCTATGCTACACTGCTGTAATGGGAATGCAGCTACTTAAGAAAATGAAAGATTAAACCATGAATCTATGTGTTATACTGCTGTAATGGAAATGCAGCTACTTAAGCAAATGAATGATTAAACCATATGCGCTACACTATTGTAATGGAAATGCAGCTACTTAAGCAAATGAACAATTAAACCATGAATCTACGCTAACATACATGTACAATAAAGAGGAGCCTTAGCTGCTAGGGTTGGTCCCTAACCCAAGAGCTTCAACCCTCTGAGTTAACTTAGTGCTGGCTCAAAACAAAACTTATTCTTCTTATCAAAACAATGGATTACATCAACCACTGTCACAAGTCTTGCAGCTTGAAAATAAAGTAGAGTTTTACAATCAAAAGTCTGAATCCTACTGAGGTCCTAGGCCTCTCTACTTATCCTTCTAAAGTCTCCAATGAATTCCTTAAAATTAGGGAGGTTTGGCTCCCAATTTAGAGATAAATTGGTGCTTTGACTTCCACTTGCTCGACTGTCTTCTAGTCCTCATGATTTGGCTGGTTGCACTCCAAGCTGATGGAGGAATATTCGAATGGAGGGGTAGTAAATGAGGAGGATTTCCCTCCTATAATTCCTCTCCTTGGTCCCATTCAAGTTTTGACCAAGATATTTTGCCAAAATGCCTTGTTTTTACCCTTTAATCCTGCATTAGATGCACATTAGACCACAAAGCAAAATATCCAACTGTAACTCATCTCATAAACAAAATATAATCAAAAGTATGCAATAAGTTGTGAGAATAGTTGGCTTGATTAAGCTAGCAGGTGAATTAAGGCCCATATAATTACCCAATGATGAGGCTCATTAATTGCCTTCTAGGGAAAGAAACCCTAAATTAAACATAACTTCTACCGTCAGATCTCCGCTTAATGAACGACCCAGATTGACTACAAAATTACAACATTTTACAAGGCAATTTTACATCTATTTTTAGCTTCAGGGGCACTGCCCCTGATGCCCCACCAGGGGGGGGCTCCCAAAGATCGCTGCCCCCCTTGGACCCCCCTTGCAGCGTACATTTTATGGGCGGCGTTGCTGCCACATTACGAACTGGGGTCCAATGCGGAGATACCTCTAAATAAAGAAGATAATCAGGTTCCACACCCAACACCTTTGAGATTAAATCATTGATTTTAATTTAGAAATGGCCCTTTTGAGTTTGAGATCATTGATCATAGAAATAACCTTTTCCATTGTAATCATGTTTTTTTTTCATGAATGTTATACATCCATTGATTTTAATTTAGAAATGGCCCTTTGAACTTGAGACATTGATTTAATTTAGAAATGACCCTTTGAGTTTGAGATCATTGATCATAGAAATGGCCTTTTCCATTATAATCATATTATTTTTCATGAATGTTATACATCCAAATGAAGAGAAAGAATTACTTTTCGATTTATAAACAAAGGTTAACATAGTTAAAAGGCTAATCTTTTGACTCGATATTGGGTGTGAATATACCTTTATTGGGTAACAAATGTTCACAAATATTAAAATAATCATGTAATATAATACAAGTTTAATATTTTTGACTTCATTAATGATTTGATGTAAAAGATGTATGATTAAAGTTCATCTTATTAGTCAACCTCTTTATTATATGTAATGGGAATGATAAAAGGAATAACACAAACATGGTTGTTATGTGATGGTTATCGTGCTTGGCCACTTTGTGCATCTTTTCTTATAAAAGCTATTATGCTATTTCAACAATTGGTTTTCTTCCCATCATTACATTGTTTCCCAACATAAACCTTGGTGTTATAGCATAGTCATTACTAAACAGAAATGACACCTTTTGATGTGAATAAAAATGGATGCATACAACATGATAAAATACTCATGCTATATATATATATATATATATATATATATATATATATATAATACACCATTTAAAGAAAATAGCATCTAAAGAGTGAAACATATATAAAAATGCAACAATAATATACAATATTTAAAAGTAAATGAGAACAATGATGAGAACATTTATCTTAATGAATAATTAGACAAACCAATTATAGATGATGGACGTTCCATCCAACCATAAACTCTATTGCTCTATTTCACAAAGTAGTAGGTCCTCGAGTTCGGGCCATGAATTTATAAGAGAAAGTTCTAACTATAATAGGAGTGTTCACAATAAAATTCTCACATGTTCATTCATATAATTTCTAAAACAAAAATCTACTCACAAGCATAAAATCTATTTCTCCATGTATTCTCTAGCTTTAGCAAGCTGTATTCAACACCACTTTGGTCACCTCTCCTTTTCTTGGCACCCAACTCTCTTTCCCCTCTTCTACCCAACTATAAAAAACCCCCCTTCATCTACTTAAATTTCCTTTCCTTTATCTCCCATGTGTGTTCGAATCCTACATTTCTCAAAGATGGTCAAGTACATATCCCATGCTTCAATAATTAGGTGAGGTGACATTTCCACCAACCTCATGTATAAGTGTACTTAACCTATCCTTCAATACATAGGTGAGATTACTTTTCCCACCACCCTCTTACATGTATTCGATGATTGGTTTTGATAAGGAAAAGGAGGTGACAAATTATTTAGAAAAATGGTTTGGATTTAGTAGGCATGTCCAATTTCCCCTTACACACCCTTTCATCCCCTATGTCTTGTGGAAACATAAACCCCATGAATTTATCGTTATTCGTTTGTAGCCAATGAATTATTTTAATTTATTCTCTTCAATGTCCAATGTTTACATATTAGATCACTTGGCTCATCACCATTCATCATTTTTACAAATATACAATGCAAGTATGGGGATTAAAAATTAGGTGGTTACATTCCCCTCCCCATACATTTTGTACCATCCTCAGTGTACATCCCCATCATGGTGTATATATATATATATATATATATATATATATATATATATATCTATCTATCTATCTATCTATCTATCTATCTATATATATATATATATCTATCTATCTATATATATATATATCTATCTATCTATCTATCTATCTATATATATCTATATATATATATATATATATATATATATATATATATATATATATAATTTTACATAGTACTTGATAACCTCATATTTTAGTGACTCAAGTAGCAATTCCAACAAAAAAAATCTCATTCCCTTCAACCTACACAACCAAGGAAGTGTACCCCCTTCTTTGCAATGTAGTACCTCATATTGTCCCTCTTCCATTCTATGGCTTTAGCATAGGTTAGATAGGAAGTATCAAAGATGTGTCTCTAAAAATACAAATAAAAAAAATAGTCTTTGTACACTTATATACAAGTGTACATTTAGATTTCTTCAAAATCTACAAAAAACTATTGGCACTCTTCCCAGAAGGAATATTTAGGACCGTACCAAGTCCACTAGACCTTTACTTGGATGAAAACTTAGTTCCCGAGCACTTTGACTATCTAGTCTAGGATGCACACTAGCTCCACCTAAAATAGCCCATCATGCTCCACCCGAATGACAATCCAATTGATCACATGGCTAGGATTAGGTACATACTTTAATAAAGACACATAAAATACATTATGAGTTCTCATGAATGTAGTAAATACAAGCATGGATGCAACTTGGCGCATTCTCTTTAGAAATTAAAATAACCCATTGTATCTATTATGGCTATTTTTTCCACCTTATGTTAGCTAGAGGAACCTAGTATCAATCCTTCAAAGTTTTTAGTGTGAATTCATTTATCTTTCACCTTTTCTATGCCCTTTTACTAACCCCTCCTAGGATGAAGAAAAATTGTGTACTTAAGTGCTAGGCTATATAGTTGCACTAAAGCGATGGGTGGTAGGATGTCAAAGTTGTGGGAGAAATGGGCTAGTAAAAGGGCACACACAAATGGAAAGAGAAATGCATTTAGAAAAATAACTTTGAAGGGTTGATACTAGCTTCTTCTAGCTAACATAAGGTGGAAAAAGGGGTTAAAATATATGTCCCCTAATGCATGAGGTCAAAAGAGAAAGTGATGTTGAAATGCATTATAAAAAATTGTAACAAAATGTAAGGAAGGAGTCGACACCAAAGAATCAGATTAGAGCCCCACTAAAAACCAAGTCTAAATCATAAGAAGATAATCCCCAAGGAAATCACACCCATGCTCGACATAAAGAGAAATTGAACATGGTCACCAGTCACACATTGTGGATCCATGACATGAAGTGCTAGTGCATGACTATGAGACATACATAGTGGATTCATGCAAGAGACTAGGATAACATAGCCACAAACAAATACAACATGTATGTATGCCACAATATACATCAATAGGGTTATGGACACATAGAGGATAGGTTCCCCAATGTCGCCCTCTACATAACTCCATTGCAGCTTGGGAAGGGTGTGATATAAGAGTGAGGTATTCCTAACTAAGGGTCTTATTTTCAACCTCGATGGTACAAATATAAAACATGTGAATAAATAATATGATGTCGAGCATGGTAGAAACCATTGAACTACAAATTATTGTGGTATACTGTTAATAGACACAAGGATACCCACCAATGATGAAAATGGACCCAAAGGTACCTAGAACAACCCACAAAATATGAATAAATATGTTAATGTTGAACACTTTTGGATTCAATTGATTGAGAGCCAATGAGGTGAACTCATTATTGATTGTAAGGAAGCTTGCCATTGAGGTCTACAAGCTCCAAGGTACTACTAGTTCCTAGATCAGGTCGACATGAGAAGATCCATCGAAGGAGGGCCTCAATGTATCCCTCATCAATCAACATGGAACATACCAAGAGATGATGTAAATTAATGAAGTCATGAAGTACACCTAACCATAGGGATGACCGACACAAAACGTCAATAAGGACTAGTATGATTGGTTGAGGTTTAAACTTTCCTTGAACATGGAAACATTGGCTAATGAACACCACATGATATTATGCGAAAAAATAGGAGGTATTGAAGCATGATCCATAGTGAATGGAAGAGTAACCAACCAGAGGAGTAAAAATATTCATATGTATGATATGGGTCCTAGGCAAGCTAAAACCCAACTATAAGGTATTGACACAAATATGTGCCATGTTCAGGGTGACACGACCAACACTACCATTTTGGATGATATAATGGACAAAGTGATTTCCTTTCCTTCTTTTTTTATCAGTTGGTATCTCCTTCATGATTTAGTAAGCATGAAAGAGTAGACAAGTAGGATGGGTAATGGTTTTTTTGCTTAATTTTAATGAGCCCAAAAAAGAGATAAAAGGATACTTGGTAAGGTGTCTCTTTCATGGCTTAATGAGCTTAAAGAAGAGATAGTAGTATGCTCAATGAAAGGTGCCTTTTTTGTGAGGTTTTAATGACCTCGAAAAGAGGTAAAGGGATGCTTGGTAACCCTCAGTTTTTAATGAGTAATATAAGGACTTCCTAGAGAAAAGAGTGGCATAATGGGTAGAAATCTGTTTAGATATGATAGAATCACCCTAAGCAAAGTGTTGCAAAGAGGCTAGCAAGGAAAACCACTCATCACCACAGTCTCTCCAAGAAGGAACAAAAACACCAAGTGAAGACAAGCAATAAGGTGAAGAGAAATGTGATTGCATAAATGAAAGTCATATCAACACACATAAAAACTATCACAAGGTAGAATAAGTGGTGGAATCCTCTTAGGGTATAGCCAAAAGATGACAAAGAAGAGGAAATGAGGATCAATTTAGAGTCATGGTGGGTCAAAAGGAGGGATTTTGTTGTGGTTAAATGAAAACATGGAAACCAACATGGAAAGGAGGTGCTAAACTAGGGAATCCATGTGAAGGAAGGATCCACCATGGAAGTTATAATGTGCATACATAGAGTGGTTAATGTTGCAACTTGACGAGATCAAACCCAAGGAACAACAAAGATGGCAATGCTGGTGAATAATGCAATAAAAATGGTAATGAAATACCTACCCCTATATGACAGGTTCAAGAAAAGTGCGCCTAGGGTTTGTTTTAGTAACAATACTTAAATAATATGTGGAGATTATGACCAATTTGTTCCATACTACTCCAGGAAAAAAACTATTATTAGGAAAAGTATGATAAAAATAGGATCATAATTGTGAATAAGCGATTGTGTGGGAGGAGAATGGAAACAATAGAAAATGAATTAACACATGTGGGAGCTCCTAAGGTATAGATGTAGTAACTGGAGCCAAAATACAACTCATTTTCTCATTTTCTTGTGGCGAGTGTGACTAGTGGAGAAAACCCCCCTTAGGCTCAGAACATGTGATCATGATCTCGAAGTCTACAAGCCATTATTTAATATTATACTTCCACCAAGTATTTCTCTAGTCTATCCTCACCAATTTCATGGTTCCATTTTCAACTTTCACATATTTTTCACCATTAACAGACCCCTTCTGGGGTTCTACTATGTCGCTTCTCCCATTGAGGTTCCTTGAGAGTGACAAAAATAAGAGTGGTTTCTCTAACGAAAAAAACCAAGGGTAAAATACGTGTTGTGGGGGACACTCTCAGAGTGATGGCCCAACTAAACTATGAATCTAGAAAATATATGAAATTTTTACAAAATGGGTAGGTTTTCCAAGGGTGATACTGAGCCATGTCTATATGTTTGTGCCAGGTAGAGAGAAAATATGATTGAGTGGAAGCAAAAAATACCTATTAGGGAGGTGACCAACCTCACACTTTTCATTATCCTCTTCACTATCATCTTAGTAGCATGGTCCATGGTGCCTCACTTGGCCTCCAGGGAGTCAAATGGATATAGGAATGCAATGTATGGCACCAACAACATTCAATTGGTGCGAAGGATTATTTGAAAACATGAAAGATCCTATATAAATGTGACTGTGTATGAAAATATTGTTCCAAGTGATGTACCCTCAAGTAATGATGAAAAAACATAGTATTCCTCATAGAATATACATGATTTAGCTGAGATACTATGAGTTGTGAGTCATGTTTGACAACCAAGTGAAGAATACCAAGGGCAATAACCTCATATAAGAGCTCAATAATGAAATTGGATTCAACCGCGTTTTTGTTCGTACAACCAAGACAGATTCCCCCTAAACTCATGAACTCATTAGTGGGTGAAAATCCGAAGAGAGACAAGACTCTAATGCAACACACACCCAACCTTAAAGTCAAACTCAATAAAAATATGAGAGTACATGAGAATATTTTAAAATAAAAATCTCCCACCTAATTTTCCCTCCATTACAAATTCACATCTCATGTGCATGTCATTTAAATTTTATTTTCTTTACATGCACATTTAAATATCATTTACATTTAATCTTCTAACTACACCCAAGTCCATCCACATGCACCCCGAGTCACACTTGGGTCACAATAGTCCCTTGGAATAAATCATTGGATTCTCCCTGAGGCAGGTGCAGTTGGACTCCCACACTCATCTATGCTACCACTGCACCATCCCAATTCACCTCTCAATGTTGAATTGGATGATGCCCCCTAATATCTTCTCTACTATGCACTCCTTCCTACTACACCTTGTCCTTTTTATATGGGAAAGACCCCATCTCTCTTCTTGTTTACTCTACTCTATTTCCTGCCATTCCACCATTAACTACTGTAACCTATATTTATATTTCTCTTGGTCTCCCTTTTTTCACTTGCCATGTCCATTTTACCTTCTTAGATTCTCTGTCTCCTATCACTCGCCAGAGCTGTTGAATTTCTCTATGTTTGCTGGGTTGGAGTCCTCAGTTGCAACTATTTCTCTCCCTCTCCACCTCTACTACTACTATGGGACATCTGGAATGTAGTGTTCCAATAGGTTTGTGCAAGATCAGTTAGCCGCACTAGTGGGGGTTTTAATGAAGATCATCCATATGCCCTGCCTCAACAAGTCTTCAACTTCCCTGTGAACTTGAACCGATATATTTCCAACCTTAAGCCTTGTTATGATGTCCATGTTATTTCCTAGTTCACATAAGGTGGATCCCAATTGACAAACAATATTAAAATAAAAATAAAACAAAATTAAAATAGGTTATTGCAACCAAAATTACAACTTCTGGGTTCTTCACAATCTGGGCTAGGTTTCCCTCGACACAATTCGCTACAAAATAAAAGCAATTAACTCCCTAATCCTTCTTTCCTTCCTACCAAGAAATCATTGCATATGTGTAGCATGAATTACCATGTTCATGTGCATGACCTTGAAATACAATGAGCTGAGAGAAAATGAATGAACTTACTTGTGCTGAATTTCCCCAAAAGATGGGTCAAGGAAATCTAGTTATGAAAAACCCGACCTCGAAAAAAACATAAATTTTCAACACATATGAAGTTCGCAAAAAAAAAAAAGAATTTTGATAACATGATTAGCTGAAATAAATCTATAATAACCATCATTTGACCCCTCTTCATAACTATTGTATAGAGATTGTAAATTATATTTGAAATTCCCTCGCACCCTCTTGATATCAAGCTAGTCCTACCATTGTAGTGGAAAACCTGTTAGAGCCAAGCACAAGAGTTTTTCTGCCAAGATTCAAGTTAGAATGGGTTATTTTAATATTGTGTGTTTAAGCAAAGAAAACCAACTACTGAAAATTTGGAGCAACTTTTCTATGACTCAAAGATATATCTTGCATCACCAGGATTGTCAAACTCCTAAAGCTCTTCAATCTTCAAATTGGAACCATAACATTATAGGAAAATAATAGGATCACTGGAGAGTAGAGTGGGTAAGAGATATTTAACCTCCAGGGGTGAAATGATATCCTCTTTAGTGAGCATGGCATACAATAAATGGAGGTCCACTAGATCCTTGTCACTCTTGTCATGCTCCTTATCACCCTTGTCACCACCTCTCCCCACTGCGTGGTCATGTGGAGTAGGTGTCCATGTACTCGAACAACACCATATTTTCTCTGCACTCTCCTCTTCCATAACATAGTTTCTATGCTCCACTGTGAGCCCCTCTCATTGCTCAACACAACTGTTAAAGATCGATTTAATCATAGCGGCTGGTGTTTGAGTAAGAACGACATTATTGACAGACTATTCCTTTAACTTTCAATCTTTTATACTTTTCTCCTCCCATATCAACACCCTGAGAAATTTCATGTCCTCTATAGTAGCGACTTCTTATGGCTTCTCCACATTTACCTGCCCATTTGAATTTGTTGGTTGAAATCCTTGAGAAGCATCAACAATGAGTCATATGTACTTCTCTACTTCCCCAACTTCTTCATCCTTGACATCATTCTCATATTCAAAAGAGGAGCCTTCATCATCTCTTTCCCATGGGAATCAAACAAAAACCATGTATAAAGCCATTACTTCTTACCTAAGCATTATTTGGATATAAAGGATTAGCACCATGAAATTTTCATCCCCATCTTTATCATATTCCAATCATCATTATCTTCGACATCCACTTTGTCTAAATATTTTAGGGATTTGATCATCCTGAAAACTTTCATTCTATAATTTACAACCCTGGTCACTGGGCATTCATAAAGATCCAACGAAATGAACTTTAAATACACCAATGACGCAATATCGTCGATATAATATATTTTATTATTTGAGAGGTCAAGGCATTAAAGAGTCTCCAGTCCTTATTCTACCAAACATTCGAAATCCCTGACTATTCGATTGTGAGTCAAAATAAGCTTATGGAGATGTGGCATGTGAGGAAAATAAACCAGAGGTGAGACTATGACATTCACAATAGATAGTTTCTTTAATTTATCATTTTTTTCCAACATAGATAGTGGTGGGAGGCGTCCATGGATGCATTTAACCGCATCATCCAGAGTTAAAATGTGAGCTAAGGATAAATCCTTATGTTAGTCCAAGGTCGCTTCCACTTCTCTCTCCCACACCTCATCCATTTCAATCTAACTCTATGAACCACAAATGTTTTCTATTTTCTATAAACATTGGACCAAACCCTAATGAATTTCAAAGCCTAAAACAAGCGCAAAACATTTGCCAATAATTGATTTGCAGAGTTTTTAATTCCTATCTTCCTATGGAGAACTCAATGGCTAGAAAGTTGAGGAGGTTAAATCTTGCATTGATTCTTATAATCCTCTACACTAACTAGTATCATTGTATCTCAGTAGACATATGGGGTCTTGTGTTTTCAAGGAAGTTGGTTTCCTATGTTTTGAATTAATGTAATTATTAAGGTTTTGAGTGATTTTAATGAGAGAAGCTAGAATAGGGATTTAATTAAGTATAGTGAGGCATATTAGTAAATATTCTCGAATGTAGGAGAACATGAGAGAATCAGGATAGTTGAGAGATTGAGAGATTTGAGAATTAATTGTAAAACTTAGATTAGGAGTTAGTTCATGATTTTGTGGATTAGAGAGGATCCTTAGAGATAAGGAAGAGACTTTAGGATTTTTTTGAGAAGATTATGGATCTAAACCAGGAATTGGTTGTAGAATCCTTTTGTATAAATGTAAGCCTAAAAGGCATAGTCAGGGGTTAGCTAGTTAGTCAAGTCAAGTTAATAGTTAGAGGTTTGATTGCAAGCCTATGGGAAGATTGTGAAACAGAGGTCACTGATATTGGAAATCAGGCCTGAGAGAAGAAACTGTGTAAATACCTATTTATTAATATAAACAACTCAATTTTGAGTTTATGTGCATGTATGGAGTAATTTAATTGTAATCTGTGTGTGAACTAGAAGTAAGTCCTATGTAACAGAAGTTGCATGTGTAGAATCAGAGGCGGAATACAAAGAAGAATAACAGAGAGGTGTTATGGCTTTGTATACACCAATAGTACAGGAGGAAGCCTTTAATGTTACAGTGAAGGTGGAGGAAGCATAAAGGCGGGAGAGAAGTTAAGGAGAGAGTTATGTGGCAGAACAACGAAGGACCAGAACCCTGAAGAAAGCGAAACCACAGAAGAACATTGAAGGAATGACATAAAAACAAATTAAAGAGAAAGATGAAGGAAGTGAGCTAACGACGCACAAGATTCATTGGATCTATAGATCAGCGAACAAGGTTGAAGGTGATGGGTGACCAAAATTGTCATACAACATAAGTAAAAGAAATGAACGATGGAGATTAATTCCAAGTACTTGTGGAAGGTGAAAGGTGGGAATCGATCTGGACCGTCAGATCAACAGATCTGGTAGATCGACAGTGATTAGCAATCACAGTGGGGTAAGAGAGTACGAGATGCCTTAATCGCGGTTGAAGGCCCGCAATTGATCTTAGCTATCGATCGCAAAAGTCAATGCTTATGTCACAGTCAACTACAGTATTAGACCTGTAATTAACCTGCGTGCTAGTTGAAGGGCCACAAATGGTAGGATTTGATGGCCTCTGTTATCCAATGGATATCGGGTTTTAAAGTGATCGAAGTTTAAATCTAAACCCAAACCCGAAGTTTTATAGACCAAGGTTTATGAACCATATTGGCTTTGTGAGGTGGGTAAGTTTCGCGCAAGTTCCCGATGCGATATCACTATAGACCGTCAGATCAAATGGGTTTTGATATACGATGCAGGATCACTGAGAAACTCTGTTGATTGGGGAAGACATCAACCGTCAGATTCAAGACAAGATTGATGGTGGAGATTAAAGTGATAATATTTGCGGAGAGCGGACCTGAGAAGGTTATAGGCGCGGTTTCATTTTATTTGAAGTCTGGTTGTGTTATCGCATAGGGAATGCGAGAGGCGATGAAGTCACATGATGGTGTGATGCAATATTGTGACATACATTGATCTGGTGGACGAAATCAACGGTAGGAAAGGCAATCGCATATGACAAATCGAGAGTTCTGAATGCAAATTATATTGAGTCCTTTGAAACTCTGCGATTGCGATAAAGGATGAGCTGGCACGTAGATTGGGGTTAGGTTAATATGCACAATTATAGAGTTAACTAGTGTTGTTATAAAGGTTGAAGGGTTGAGTTATAAGGTTTCACAGAAAAGGATTACCAAAGGGTCAAATTGGGGTCAGTTATTAACTCATTCCACATGAGATCAATTAAGGGGCCTTAAACCTTAATTTGTGAATGATTGAATAGGCAGGGTAATAGAAATTCTGGGACAAATGAGATTATGCATTTTATATGCATACTGTGGGTATTGCAGGTTTTTATTGCGTCATTTTGGTATCAGAGTAGAATTGCGACTGAAACATTTGATATTAAAGCACAAAGAAATTCTGTGTGAAAATTTCTTTGAAAATAATTTAGAACAAGGTTATGTTTTGGAGGTGTGTATATAGGTAAATGGTGATGAAACCAGGCAAGAGGAGATCATATTCTAATCTGACAAACAGTAAGCACACAGAGATAAAGTATAGCAGAATATTGGAAGAATTGCAGATGCAGGGGAACATAAGACAATCCATTCAAAGTGCAAGTGAATGGTAGAACAAGATCATGCAAAGATCTTGAAGGTGAGATGGTATGTTTTTATTTTAATTTGATTTGAAGATTGGAGAGTGTGTGGTCTTTATATTGATACACAGGTAACAACAAAAGAAGGTGAGAAGATTGCAGCAACCTAGAGCAAGGAGTGCTCAATTGGTTCCAAAGGAAAGAACCAGAGAGATGCTAAAAGACTGAGCTCAGAGGAGAGAAGCTTAGTGAGGCATATGTAGCAAGAAGGATACTTGTTACTGTACAGGTATTGTTACAACTCACAAGAAGATAATAAGGACAATTCCACAGAGGATGTGGGTAGAATTGCTAAGTAACGAAGGAAGCTAATAAGACTTTCTAAGTGAAAGAAGAAGTGGTCAGAACCAAGTATTTCATTGTGATTGAAATACAAGAGGATAGTTGTGTTCTTAGAAGATGTAGATGAGTTGAAGCCTAGAAGGAGCAGAGAGAAGTGCTCAAAAGAGGTTCTAGAGATAGAGAACCAAGGGCTTGCCAAAAGACCAAGTACAGAGGAAAGCTTGGTGAGGTAAGTGGCAGCAGGGAGGACTTGTTGTTGCAGAGGCTTTAATGTAGCTCATAGTGAGTGAGTGAGGAACTCATAGAGATGGAGGAGAAAATGACTACTGATAGTCATAGCAGAGGTTTTGAGGAAGACCACAGCAGAAGAAAAGTGAAGAAGGAGGATGCCAAGGAAATTGGCAACAGGGATGAGTCAAGAGAAATTTGACAAGGAAATTGCAGAGATGAAAGAAAAACTCGATGCATTAAGAAGGATACTGGAGGAAAACCAGAGACAAGGTTGGGTCTTGAGGAAAAATCCAGTAAAGTCGCATAAGCTATAGAGAAGGCTACAACAAAGGCAAGTAAAGTGGCTGATGGAAAAACTCAGAGAAGCTGAGTTGGAAATGGAAGTTTCCATTTGTAAACCAGAACAGGGTGAAATTCTGAGTGAAGATGAAGAATGGAGATTAGTGAACTATTGGGATAGTTCAGAGCAGCATATTGAAGTGTTGCCAAAGGAAGAAGAGACACTGAGGTCTTATGTTTTCAATTATAATGATTGTTTTGTGAGTGCAAGTTTTGCAGAGGATTGGTAGCCTTATGAAGTTTTCATAAAACTTGATAAAAATTACTAGAGTTCAGAGGAGAACTGGGATTAACATAATGATGTACTGACAGAGGATGAAGAGTAACTTTTAAAGGATGAGTATTCTAGAGCAAAGTATGATGAAGAATGCCTCTTGAATGAGGAAAATATTGAATTGATGTAGTAGAAATAAATTATTGATAAATTGATATTTGGGACTGTTACAAAACAAGGACAATTCCTTGTGGAAGAAGGAAATGAAGATCAGCTTGAAAAGCTAATATGTGAAACGTTAGTTGAGGCTGTTGAGCCATACATTTTTCAAACTAACAATTGTTGTGTGAATACAGGGATTATAAGTGTTGAACATGAA
The DNA here is from genome assembly GCA_031772625.1 of Pinus tabuliformis. Classification (NCBI taxonomy): domain Eukaryota; kingdom Viridiplantae; phylum Streptophyta; class Pinopsida; order Pinales; family Pinaceae; genus Pinus; species Pinus tabuliformis. The sequence goes on along the minus strand of CM062812.1, from coordinate 307,241,276 downwards.
CTTATTTATGTGGATATGAATGAGATAGAATTGTCTATGGAAGGCAATCCGATTGAATCGTTGGGCAATAGTGACCATGTAAAGGATGAAGCTGGAAATGAAGAGCATTGTGATAAGACACTTGCTAAATGTAAGGAGGAAATTGAATTGCTGGAGAGGTTGCTAGGAGGAAATGGAAATAGAAAAGAAGTGGTTACAACAATACTTAACAGTAGCAGAGGGTCTTTAAAAGACATGGAGATAGAAGAGTGTTTTGGTTCACAAACCAATAGTTTGTTTGCAGGAACAATGCATAGAATGAATGAGTGTGATGCTGTGATCGAAGAAATTGAACAGAAGTTATTTAGAGATGAAATGGAAGTTCAGAAGCAACAAGAGGGTAAGGATGTAAGGGTGGTAGTAAGGAACCAACAACTACAAAGTGAAGGTAACCAACAGAAGATTAAAGGAAAATTTAAAGAAGAGACTATGTTAGCTGAAAACATAGTAAAGGATCATCATTCCATCATGATGATAGGCACAATGGAGATAACTAGGGAAGATGTTGAGGCAGTGAATAAAGAAGAAGGACTAAAATCTCATCAAAGGATCAGTGAATGGGAGGAAGAATTGGAGCTACTGGAGAAATGGCTGAAAGCACTAGTAGGGAAGAAAGAACCTAATGAAGATTATAAAGGATATGCAAGACAGGAAGAGGAAAGAGTCCAAAAAAGAAATGAGTTGGACATAGAAATTGAATTGATGATGGATTTGATGAGAAAAGAGTCTCAAAGGAAGAAGACAACATAAAGAAAACAAAGCAGCAACAAGAAAAAGATAGCAGCAGACTATGAGAGCATAGCTAGTGGGGCAATGCAGCATAAAGTGTGGAGACCTGGAGAACAACAACAAACAACAACAGCAACCAAGGACAGACTACAGAACAAAGTATGGGATCCAAGAGGACACAAATCAGAAGCACATGATCAAGAGATCATGATTATTTTCAACCTTGAGAGTCTGATGCAGGAGCATTCAACTCAATAATATCATTGTATCTTAGTAGACATAGGGGGTCTTGTGTTTTTAAGGAAGTTGGTTTCCTATGTTTTGAATTAATGTAATTATTAAGGTTTTGAGTGATTTTAATGAGAGAAGCTAGAATAGGGATTTAATTAAGTATAGTGAGGCATATTAGTAAATATTTTCGAATGTAGGAGAACATAAGAGAATCAGGATAGTTGAGGGATTGAGAGATTTGAGAATTAATTGTAAAACTTAGATTAGGAGTTAGTTCATGATTTTGTGGATTAGAGAGGATCCTTAGAGATAAGGAAGAGGCTTTAGGATTTTGTTGAGAATATTATGGATCTAAACCAGGAATTGGTTGTAGAATCCTTTTGTATAAATGTAAGCCTAAAAGGCATAGTCAGGGGTTAGCTAGTTAGTCAAGTCAAGTTAATAGTTAGAGGTTTGATTGTAAGCCTACGGGAAAATTGTGAAACAGAGGCCACTGATATTGGAAATCAGGACTGAGAGAAGAAATCGTGTAAATACCTATTTATTAATGCAAACAACTCAATTCTGAGTTTATGTGCATGTATGGAGTAATTTAATTGTAATTTGTGTATGAACTAAAAGTAAGTTCTATGTAACAGAAGTTGCATGTGTAGAATCAGAGGCAGAATATAGAGAAGAATAACAGAGAGGTGTTACGGCTTTGTACACACCGACAATACAGTAGGAAGCCTTTAATGTGACAATGAAGGTGGAGGAAGCATAAAGGCATGAGTGAAGTTAAGGAGAGAGTTATGTGGCAGAAAAACGAAGGACAAGAACCCTGAAGAAAGCAAAACCACAGAAGAAAATTGAAGGAATGGCATAAAAACAAAGTAAAGAGAAGGACGAAGGAATTGAGGTAACGACACACAGGAGTCATTGGATCTATAGATCAACGAATGAGGCTGAAGGTGATGGGCGACCAAGATTAAGTCATACAACATAAGTAAAAGAAATGAACGAGGAAGATTAATTCCAAGTACTTGTGGAAGGTGAAAGGCGGGAACTGATCTGGACCATCAGATCAATAGATCTGGTAGATCGATGGTGATTAGCAACCACAGTGGGGTAGGAGAGTATGGGATGCCTTGATCGCGGTTGAAGGCTTGCAATTGATCTTAGCCGTCGATCGCAAAAGTCAATGCTTACGTCACAGTCAACTACGGTATTAGACCTGTAATTAACCCGCATGCTAGTTGAAGGGCCACAGACCGTAGGATTTGATGGCCTCTGTTATCCAATGGATATCAGGTTTTAAAGTGATCAGAGTTTAAGTCTAAACCCAGACCCAAAGTTTTATAGACCAAGGTTTATGAACCATATCGGCTCCGTGAGGCGGGTAAGTGTCGCGCAAGTTCCTGATGCGATATCACTACAAACCGTCAGATCAAATGGGTTTTGATATATGACGCAGGATCACCGAGAAACTCTGTTGATTGGGGAAGACATCAACCGTCAGATTCAAGACAAGATCGACGGTGGAGATTGATGTGATAAGATTTGCGGAGAGCGGACCCGAGAAGGTTATAGGTGCAATTTCATTTTATTTGAAGTCCGGTTGTGTTATCGCATATTGCATGCGAGAGGCGATGAAGTCACATGATGGTGTGATGCAATATTGTGACAGTCGTTGATCTGGTGGATGAAATTAATGGTAGGAAAGGCAATCACATATCGCAAATTGGGAGTTCTGAATGCAACTTCTATTGAGGCCTTTGAAACTCCATGATTGCGATAAAGGATGAGCTGGCATGTAGAGTGGGGTTAGGTTAATATGCGCGGTTATAGAGTTAAATAGAGTTGTTATAAAGGTTGAAGGGTTGAGTTATAAGGTTCCATGGAAAAGGATTACCAAAGGGTCAGACTGGGGTTAGTTATTAACTTGTTCCGCATGAGACCAATTAAGGGGCCTTAAACCTTAATTTATGAATGCTTGACTAGGTAGGGTAATAGAAATTCTAGGACAAATGAGATTATGCATTTTATATGGATACTGTGGGTATTGCAGGGTTTTCCTGTGTCAAACACCCTCCAAAATTTGTCTACACTCAAATTTTAGAGCCTACAGTGGATCTTGCGATTGGTCGTTCCGTAGTCACTTCTTGGTCAATGATGCTTTTGGGCTCCCTTCTTGGATGGGAAGTGTCGAAGTCACTTTCTCACACATGCTCGTTCCGAAACAAGTGCATGAGCACATTATTTTATGCAAGCTTGAACGAGCATAGCACAATCCATCAAGACTATGCTTGTGCGGTGTCCAATCCATGAAAACAATTAGTGCGCATCGACATCGACAATTTTTCACTTCTAGATGCATTTGTATTTCTATTTTGGTGAGTTGCAAACTGTTGGTTCCATGCACCTTTATTTTTGCGAGTGTCATTTTCATGTTTTCGACTGTCGCTTTTTCTTTCTTTTACTCTAATTAGTGTCATTTTCATGTTCTCTTTTCTATGGCATGTGCTACTTTCACTGTTGTTCACATATCGCAAGTGTCATTCGCACTGTAGAAATCGTCATCTTTTTGCATGTTAAGTGTCACACGATGTACATAAGCTTGTTTTGGTGGTTTCAAGAGGTTATATTTGTGCAAATGAGTTGATCTTACCATGTAGACATCTGTCATACTCATTTCGAAAATTTTAAGCATTGTCGCACAAGTGTCGTCATTATTGTCGCAAAGTGCATCTTTAGTGTCACACTTGTTGTAAGTTATCACAAAGTTTGTCTCACTAAGGGAAGTGTGTGTTCATGTGTTCTGAATGATCTATGATGTTTCGTCAAAAGTATAAGTGTGTGATCACAATCAAGTCCTATCACTATTCACATCAGTTTCATTGATCCCACACTTAGCCAAATTTCTGCAAATTCCTTACAACTTAGCCTAATCCGGCCTTCCTAGACTACACATTCTACAGTCCTAGCCCTCAAGCTACAGCCTTGCCTCTTGAAACTCTGTAATGCAAAATTTATTCCTCCTAGGATTGTGTAATGCGCAGTTTTAGTGCTCAAGCCCGAGCCTTGGCCTCCAAAATTGCATAATTCGTCCCTCCAACCTGGCCCCAACTACGCACTGCGCAATATATAAGCTCAAGATCAAAACATGAGCTCTTGAACTGCATAACTACACAATCACCAGCCTTGCTTTTCCTCCCATAACTATAGAGTTGGCTGAAACAGTGAAAAATCCCTTAAGCTTGGTTCACTGACTCCCAAAACTGCATAATTTCTCTCTCCTGCCCAATCAGTACTGCACATTGCGTAATCTCAATGCTCAAGCCTCAGCCCTAAGCTCCTGAACTGTGCAATTGCAAAATCAACTGGGCTCCTCTATCCTCCATAACTCCACAATAGGATGATCCAATGCCCATCCCCTCTGCCTATCACAATGAAGTCCTAGATTGTGTAGTTTTCTTCCTTAGTCTAGCCTGAAATGTGCATTGCATGGTCTCAATGCTCACGATTCACCTCTGATTACCCGAGCTACACAATTGCACATTTTTTGAGCCTCTTTCCTAGCATGTCACCTGGTTCTTGATTAGTCAATGAATCAATATCCACCATCGTAGACTAGGGTTTTATCAGACTAATGTCGTCTTTTCATGAGTGGATTGCGGTGCATGTACTTTATCATGCTATGGCAAGATGATGAAGAAGGAGATGGAGAAGGAGGACACGCTAGAAGACACATATGGAGTTGAAGAGATAAGATGATCACCAGGCGAAAAGACGAAGGAACACCAGACTATAACAAAAGATGAAAGATCAAGATCTCATGGAAGACTCCTTATCTTCAAGTCATAAGGAGGAGGATGAAGAAGGATATGCACCATATTTTTGAGAAGACATAAAGAAAGAAACAACAAAGAATGGATTGACATTTCCATGTCATCAGTGTCATGTCATTTCATTTCATGAGTCATCATGTGCCACATCATTTTGTGGAACATGTAATTCAATATTGGAGAAATTTATTGTAAAGTGGAAGACCAAAGGACATGTACAAAATATGAAGAGTCATATAAAGTTGAAAATTCATGGGAAGTCAAATAGTCATGAGGGTTGTCAAAGAGTCACAAGGAAGGTGAAGCATGACCTCCCCATTGGTTATATATACACCCTCATTGTATGAAAAAGGGACTTTTCACCTTGGCTCCTCCCGCAAGGCATTAAAGAGACAAGCTAGTTCTTTTGGGGAGCAAGGAGTGGCTCCAACGTTCCACTATTGGAGCTAGTGGTGTTCATTGTTCACATGTGTCTTGGGACTTTTACTTAATATCAGAAGCCTCACAAACAACATGTTCTTTATGCATGGATTATGAATATTTGTAAGAATATTCTGTGGATGTTTGTAGTTCACGTTTGCTTTCATCTGTGCTAAAGTAGTTGGAATATTTAAGTTATTTTAGTACTTATCATATGGAGAATGTGTTGTAATGGTTTTTAGCACTGTCCCATCGTTGTGGACTATTCCACAGGATACTAGAAATTTTTTTCTTATTGATTGTTTGTAATGACCGCCACATCTTTTGTGGACTATTCCGTTGGATGTTAGATGAATCCTTCTTGGTTGTGTGTGTCTCTACTAGGGTGGTACTATTACCTCTCTCGTAGAGTCTCACTTTTTTCTCTCCCTCCATAGTAGAAGAACCTTGACACACTTACAACCAAACACTCACTAGGCACACTTACTTGCTTTTCGAAGGCACATATGAATTCCTCTTTCTTGTTGACAATTAGAGCCAAGGAAAATATTCAAGAATATATGGCAGCCGGGTGGATATCTCGGATGGGGTTCCTATTCCAAACTGTGTGAGGTCTAATTGGGACTTCACTTCGAGGAGACTCACTTGGTTGACGGATTTCCAACATAGTCAACATATAGCTAATAAAGACTTACCACCTGTCCTTTTTCCATGTGTCTTTCTAGGTCACTTTCCATGTGTCACTTGTGGAGTACTAAAGAAGGTATGTTTTTGGTAATTATTTCAGCATATTTTCATTAGAACTTACAAACCTTTTTGCATCATGAACTCAGAAAATGATAAGGAATTGTAATAAAACATGTGAGATTAATGTGCAAAGCGGAAACACTGACAATTGTCATTTTCTTATGCAGAAAGAAGGGAAAACAAAAGATTGTTGTGCTGAAGAAAAGAACAAGGTCGGGTTAACCGCTGTCCCTTTGACGGGGAACCATATGCAAACAAGGCAAAACAGATCAAAGTGAATCAGCCCTGGAAAGGAAGTGGAGATGTCGGCTCGGCGCAAGAAGGAAAAGAAATAACCGAGAACTAACGGTTCGGCGAATCCCTCAGGATCCTTTGATCCTGAGGGATCGCTGCTTTAACTATTTTTGCACCTAGTGTTTTATGTAATTTCTCTGAAGATTGGAACTTTGATCATCGAGTCTCGTTGAGAACTGATCTACTGTAATTCTATTTTATGCATTAATACAAAATTGGTTACTATTTCATCTCTGAGTCTGGAATAACTTCAAGCGGTGTACCCCTGGAGGCTAAGGGCCCGACCCTAGAGGACACTTGCTCTTGTACTATTACGTTTGGTTTATGTGTGGTTTGCTTATCAACGTTATTTGGTAATCTGATGCGTTTTGTTAGTTTACATCACATGCTCTGTTATGTTTACTTTACTGAGACAGAACTATTACATTGACTCTGCAACGTATCACTGTTCTTCTAAGTGTTAATATAATACTGTCAGTCTTTACAGAATATTGTTGCTGTTTAATTACAGAGCCTCTATGCTATGCACTTATTACGGAATTCATCTTAGCGATTATGTTCTTTGCGATTGTTGGATCTATAGACATTTCTGTTCCATTCTGAAACGCAGTCATAATCTTTTATAGCTGAGAGTGATAATTGGTTTACCAAGATCGGGTTACTATTAAGGTGTGCCGTGTGCATATATGGTTTTGAAGTACTGTTCTATAATTCATCATTAATCAGAGCTATTCCATTTTGGTGTGTTTTTCAATTCGTCCTTTAGGGTGAAGGATTGCCATTTGATTCCTGTAGGTCACGATTCGTGCATTTGATCTTGTAGACTAAGGTGTTACTGCTTGCTAGACTTAGTTGCTGTTACAGTTTCAGATTTGCTGTTCTATTTCAGGTTTGCTGTTCCATTTCAGATTTTCCGTTCCATTTCTTATTTTGCTGTTCCATTTCTTATCTGCCGTTCTATTTCCTGTTCTTTGTTATTTTGGTGTGAAGAACGATCCAGGGCTGTAGTGAGCACTGACATTTACTGCCTGGCTCCCAGATCCACGATCTGTTCTCTGATTTGCTTCAGTTCCATCAGTTTACAAAGGGATGAGTTACTGCTACTGAACCCTTGACTGATAACTTTCTTAGTTTTCTGAATGAGTAGTTTAATCTTTTGAAGTAGTTTGCTGTAAACACGCATCCGTTTACTCTTGTATTTCTGAACACTGTACTACTAGCATTACTCTAGCAAATGATAGCCTCAGACTGAGACACTCTTTGAAATAACAAAACGTTCCTGGATTGACAATTAATGTGAGGTAATTAGAGGTGAAAGAGACCCTTTTTATAGCTCCACATCACTTACCAAATGTTCACTTGGTTGACCAAAAAATCCATTTTCACATGCCACATGTCATCCTCACATGATCATGTAATACTATCATTATGGTGATGTCATCAAGAAACATGTCATCCTCTGAGTGGTGGCATGTGTCACCCATAACCATCCCACTTGGTGACCCAAAAACACCAAATAGGAGTGATGCATTTCACCCTTGTATATGGTCACATGTATGTTGCCATATCATCTTGCTAAGTCATTTTCCATGTTAGTGCTAACTAGAATGTCACCTATCATCCTACCCAACACCTCAAAAATTATGTCAATGCTCACCTCCTTCCGCTCACCACTTGTTGCTGATGTATGAACACCAATTGAGTTTGGAAGTCCAACAAGTGCCTGGGTTCTTTAGCCAGCTTTCTGTGGCCAAAGGCTAGGAACAAGGGCTTGCTACTATACTAATTTCCGCTCTACGTTAATCAGTAATATCCTTCTAAGGTGCACCATGTGTTTCAAAAGTTTGATCAATGGTCCAAACTCATCCCCCCTTGCCTACCTAATAGTTAACGAAGGGGGGGTCTAGGATTTATTGCATATGAAACTAAATCTCCCTTATGTATCCCAATCATGCCCATGAATCCCATTTTCCTATTAGATTGGAAAAAAAGGATGATACTTTAGGCCCCCAATACTTTTTTGAATTTTAATGACGGGGGAGGGTTTAGGATTTCTCTTATGTGCCCATGTTGGAACAAATATATATTGGAATACTATTTGAACTGCCAAACTTAAAAGTTATTTTTATCTTCATTCCTTGAGAGTTAGGTCAAGTTCCATATACCATTGGAGAGGTATCTGAGAGGAATATAAAAATAAATACTTAGTTTCCTGATTGGAGCCGAGGAGAAAAATAAGAACTGCATTCAAAGATATTATCTTCATCCTTGGCCTAAATCTAGGGAACGACACACATTAACACAACATCGATAACTCACTTATCAAGCTCTCGATGAAATTGACACTTGAAATCAATGAAAAAAGTGTTCAATTTTTTTTACAAATTTCTATGGCTACTGATATTACTTCAAAGTCTTAGTTGTTGAACAGAATATGTATACTTGATCATAACCTTAATTTAATGTGAAACCCACTACATCTTAGGTGAATTCTCTTGATCTTGGAATACAAGGGTAGGTCTATCCCTGCTTCATCCATTCCATTATTTAATATCTATGTCATCTTCATTGTCCCTTAGGTCCAATCCTGCTAGTTTCTGACATTATTCACCTATAATTTTCACATCGTAAAATATGTGGTAGAGCTTACCTCTTCATGGATTCCATATAATAGCACCACTTGTCATTTTGGTGTCCATGTTGCATTTCTTTGTAGGGCCATGACACCCTCGAAAATTTTTCTTACACTTGAATTTTGGAGCCTATTGAGGATCTTGTGATCTGTCGTTCTATGGTCATTTTGTGGTCATCTAATGTTTTGAAAAGTATTAAGTCTTCTTCTAAGTGTCAAAGTCACTTGCTCACACATGTTCTATCTTTGATGAATTCACAAACACACATCTTTCCATGCAATCTTAGATAGGCACTGCACAAGTCTTGAAGGTAAGGCTTGCACAATCAATAGTAACAGTGACTACACAATCTATAAGAAAAATGTACTGCACAATACATATCGACAATTAGCGTGCACTCTCCATTGACAGTATCCCTCACTTTGATTGCAATTGTACTTCTATTTCGACAAGTTTTCTCAACTGTCGCTATGGTGCACCTTTGTTTTTGCAAGTGTCTCTTTCACATCTACAACTATCTTTTTTACTTGCATTCAATTTAATAAGTGTCATTTTCATGTTATCTTTGCTTTGGCATGTGTCAGCCTCACTTTATTTAAGCCTTTTCATGTATCATTCACACTTTCCTCTTACTTTCGCAAGTGTCAGCTTTCGACATGGGAAGTGTCACACATTGTAAAAGCAGGGTTATGGTTCATTTCAAGAGGAAAATTTAGTACCAGTGGGTCCTGTATATCATGTAGACATGTATTAGACTCATTCCCAAAGTTTTACACACTATCGTACTATTGTCATCACTATCGTCACAAAGTATATCTTAAGTGTCACACTTGGAGGAGAATGTTGTCTTGCCATCACATTAAGGGGATCATGTTGATCCTGAGTGACTGGGTGTTCAATGTTGTGTCATTGGTTGTTCTGAGTGGGTGGTCATGTTCAAGTCCAACCTTTATTTCATCTCTGCTTCACTGATCCCACGCTTAGTCAAATTAGGGAAAGTCTCATACTCGAACAACCTAGATTCATTTGGCCCTTTTGAACTGCGTATTGTGTAGTTATAAGACTCAGGCATACATCCCTACCTCCTAAAACTACACAATGCACATTTATTGCCTCCAAGGACTATGCATTGTCCAATCATAGTTCCTAAGAACTACCTCCTAAATTATAAAACTACGCAATCCTACCTCCTATCCAATCTCCTTCTATGCATTGCGTAATTGGAAACAACAATATGTCTCCTTACTTTCCTGAACTATGCAACTACACAATCCTCTAGACCTCTCTCTCTCCCGAACTGCATATTATGCAATTATTGTTATCATATGGAAATTGCACACTCATTTATACACATTAAGAGACACTCAAAGTTAGTGATCAACACATACAGGGGTGACATTTCTAGCTGGATACACCATGAAAACCAAATATCGTAAGCTTTACTAAGGTTCAAATTAAAAAATTGGACTATGCAGGTGCATCATTACCGAAAATTAACAGTCGCATGACTGTTTCTTCGATATACGCGTGGTCCTAGAAATGTCCAGATAGCACCTCGAGCCACAAACTTACTTGAGAAACACTCCAAATATTGACATGATGGGCTGACAAATTCAAGCCTTGAGCCCCAAGAAGCCTTAAAGGAAAGGAGTTGGTAGCTTTCATCTCATTTATTAGGTTAACAACCACATTGATGAGCCAAGGGGAGGATGAGTGTCCAAGAAACTCTATAAATACAAGTTCAGGGAGAGCCAAAAACAAGAAGAAGCAAAGCATTATTATTGTTAGGCCCCTATACTACTAGTGTAACCCCTTATTGTTATTAGTATAACCCACTTATTATATTGATGTACCCATGTAGTGCCCATATTGTTACTATTGTGCCCCATAGAAGCCCATTATTGTTATTATTGTGCCCTTACATTATTATTGTTATGTCGGCTCTGATTATGTTATGACCCCTTAGACTCCTATATATAGAAAGGAGGTCTTTTCATTTGTATCATCCAAGAATTGTTCATTTATGTAATGTAAAGGAGGTTTCCCCCTCGAAGAGGCTGAATTCTAAGGCATTGATCTATCTTTTCTATCTTTTCTTGAGCTGGTTTCATAACATTTGGTATCAGAGCTTTGGATTCTAGGGTTTCGCTGCTCCAAACAGATCATCGTGGAATTTTCGCTATAACTTTTTTCTGTGAAGTTTCAGAAGTCGCAAAAAAAACCCATTTGAGAAGAAATCACGCTGAACCTTGGGTCCGAATTTCAGAGCTTTTCGCGTGATATTTGCGGAGATATGATCTGAGGAAGTTGGTCTTTTTGCAGACTCCTGAATTACATTTAAAACAGGGGACCTGGGGAAAATCGTCATAACTTTCTCTCTGGGTATCGGATTGAAATTTCGTAAGAAGGTACAGAAAGAGGACGGACTATAGTTGTTTTTTATATATTTTTGAGATCCAGAGGTCGAAATAGTGACACGTGGAACTTCATACAAGTTCGCTCTTCTGGAAAGGTCTATAATCAGGTCATCTTGGGAGATTGTGCATAACTTTTTCTTAGAGAATCCAATTTGGATCAGACTAGTGGAATTGGAAAGAGGACACATAGGGCTACTATAGCTCACAATTTCAGAACTTAAAGATCCAAAAGTATAGAATTAAAATCGTTTCAAGGTCGAGCTCCTAAAATCAAGAAAAAGCAAGATGAAGAAGTTTGATGGCAAGGATCCGGTAAATTGGATACTTCAGATGGAGAAATATTTTGATCTACATGGTGTACAACTGTTACAAAAGGTATGTATTGCATCTTCATATTTAAACCCAGATCAATTTTTATGGTACAAAGGGCTTTGTTCTCGTAAACAACTTGTTACATGGTCAATTTTCACGGAGGAAATGATAGCACATTATGAGGATACAAAGAGCAACACCTTCTTTAGAGCAACACCACAACAATTGGAAAGAGTAAAAGGGCTTTGTGACATAGTGGAAAGCAAAATTATGGAAACCAAGAAGAGTACCCCTCACAACTATAAAGATGGAAGTGTTGTTTCTCCTAGCCTTCCACAACCTACAAGGGTTACACCACAACAATTGGAAGAAAAAAGAGAAAAAGGGCTTTGTTACAATTGTGATAGCAAATGCACTAAAGGTCATAAGTGTGCTGAGAAGAAATTATTTTACATAGAATATGAAGAGGAGGAAGAAAAGGATCAAGAAACATCAAAAGAAGAAGATATACACCAGGACCCCACCCCAGAGAAAGAAGAAATGAATCAGACCATATCTTGTAAAGCATTGGCAACAATTAGCACTCCTCAAACTCTCAAGATAGAAGGAAATATCAAGAAGAAAAAGGTGCAAGAAGTGAAAGATCACATCGAGAAATAAGAAATGAATCCAACCATATCTTGTAATTCATTGTTCGAAATTACCACTCCCCAAACTATCAAGATAGAAGGACATATCAAGAAGAAAAATGTTCAAGAAGTGAAGATCACATCGAGCATCAAGAAATGAATCCGACCATATCTTGTAAAGGATTGGAAGAAATTACCACTCCTCAAAATCTAGAGATAGAAGGACAGATCAAGAAGAAAAAGGTTCAAGCAGTGAAAGATCACATCGAGCATCAACAACAAGTTCTCCAACTTTTAAAGGATAATGCCACTTCGGTGCAAAACCAAACGAAACAACAGGTAGATCAACATTGTAGTGAAATTTTTTTTGATGTAGGTGATTGGGTATTTTTACTGCTACATCTCAAGCAAGCTATTTATGAGAAGGAAACGTTGGCAATACTACATGCACTTAAAAAATGCCGACCTTACCAAATGGGAAGACTCTTCAAGGATGAGGATGTGGAAGCATTGTTTTGCGCTATTTATATTATCCAAATAGTTTGGATAAACGAAGCAAGGGATGAATGGAAGAAGGACGAAGAAGTATGGCCACTTATTCAAAAGTGGCAAAAGATCCCAATTCAAACTATATTGCCAGAAATTGAAGAGGAAGGAAAAATCATATTGGAACCTGGAGCAGTCACAGAAACAAGAACCCGACAGCTACGAAATCGATCAATTTCAGAGTATCTCATCAAGTGGAAGAACTTACCCGCTAAATATTCCACATGGGAGGACAAGAATTTTATACAGAAGCATCAAGAACTACTCATGCGTTGAGGACAACGCTTTTTGAAGGAGAGGGGCATGTTAGGCCCCTATACTACTAGTGTAACCCCTTATTGTTATTAGTATAACCCACTTATTATATTGATGTACCCATGTAGTGCCCATATTGTTACTATTGTGCCCCATAGAAGCCCATTATTGTTATTATTGTGCCCTTACATTATTATTGTTATGTCGGCTCTGATTATGTTATGACCCCTTAGACTCCTATATATAGAAAGGAGGTCTTTTCATTTGTATCATCCAAGAATTGTTCATTTATGTAATGTAAAGGAGGTTGCCCCCTCGAAGAGGCTGAATTCTAAGGCATTGATCTATCTTTTCTATCTTTTCTTGAGCTGGTTTCATAACAATTATGCTCTCAAAATTGCTCCCTAAGAAATCAAGCATTTCATTGAGAAGAGTATTTCATCATTGAGTGAGTCTTCATACTTCTTTGAGAGAGGGAGGAAGCTTGCAAAGAGATTGAGGAAAGGAACCTCCTTGTTGAGGATTTTTTAGCACCATTACTCAAATTTTTCTCTCCAAGTGTTTTTAATTGATTTATTTTATTCCTTCTACATTCAACAATCAATAAATTCCATTACTTTGTTGATATGTTTTCTCCATTGAGCATTGTTTATGTGTTTATTTCTTAGTTTTTAGTTTGAAATCGATATATGTATTATTTTCATTACTTACAGTGATTTGTTTACCCATGTTTTTCCACCAACAACAACTAATTTCTTGTGATCTCCTTATGGGGAACAACCAACTGCAAGGAAGGTGTATTTCGTACTCCATAGCTACAAAAGCACTATCACAAGTTAGTGACTCCACTTTTTTCCTTTCTTTGATCTAATATTTGTTTTTGCAGGACCTTCTCTCTACATTTTCATTCCATTGTGCTTCTATCACCTCTTTAGGATATTTGTAGGACCTCTTCGACCTGTTTTCAATCGAGAAACTTGATTTTTCAAATTTTTCTACTAGTTGCGTGGATTTTGTCACAAAAAGACGCATGGTGCACACACTTGTGCACAGGAAAATCCACGCGGTTTATAGAGAGCACAAAAAACCATTGTAATTTTTCTTTGCTAGGTTATTGGCAGCCTTTAGTGAGTTTCCTTCACCTCTGCATGCTTTTGCCAGTTCGTTCAAATTTCCTAGTTGTTTTAATAATCATTATTAGTATAGTAATTACATAGTCTTTGCTTTCAATTTTCACTTCTCATATAGATTAATTAAGGGCAAAAGTAAGTGGCCACATTCCACACATCTTTTTCAATTTATTTTTCAATTTTTGAAAGTCACATAGCTTAATTAGTATGGGAGTAAGTGGCCCATTATCCACATATCTTGTTTACTAACCAAAGCATTTTTTACTTAATTCGTTATTGGGACTAGGACCAAGTGTTACTAAAGAAAGTAAGTAGCCCCTTCTTCCTTTTCATCTTTTAGATGATCCTGGGGCTACATATGAAAGATTTCTTAAAACACTTGGAGTTTTCCATCCCCCTTTAGGCACACATAGTGTAATAGGAAAAGAGTAGGTGGCCCACTATCAACATATTACTTCTTTTTCATGCAAGGAACAACTAAAAAGTTAGTGTAATTAGAGGATATTGTAAAGGATATCACATATCCACATCTTCTCACACTTTTTATGTTTACTTTGCAACTTTCACACACATTACACATCACACACTAAGCTTTTATAAGCTGTGTACAAAAGGCATCCAGTTTCCGAGCTTTTGTACTTAGTTTATTTTTTCTTACATTCTCCCACCATAAGTGAAGCAAGACTCACAAAAGAAACAATAACTTGAATCTCCCCATAGGGGCCATAAAATAATTTATAGTTCAGGTTAAGACCATTCGAGGTAGGCATCCTATAAGCCTCCATGGTCATTCTACATTTTGAAACATAGAAGTTGAATTTTAGGGTGCTTCAAATCCTTCATCATCCCCCGGAAAATACCACCCGAACATGTTAGAGACCTGATTTAGAGGGGGTTCGGCTTAGGTATAGTGTGTATAATACTATATGGGGCTACCGACCTATATATTGCTCGATACTGGTAACTAATTACCAAGAAGTTAAAGACTCAATTGCTCATGTGGGACGGAGGTATGTTAGTGGAAAAAATTAGGGTATCCTTTCCCTATAAGTGGAGGTGTGGGAAGCACTAAAGCCTCATTTTATTACCTTGGTTGATTCTTTTGGCTACTGGAAGCATCGTCAGTTCTTTCGAGACATGGCCCTAGTACCCATTATAAAAGATATCTCCACAAGGCCCAATTACTTTGACAGTATAAAGGATGAATAAGTCTTCATAGGATCTTTTATCATAAGAAAAAAATAAAAATAAAAAATTCTTGTTTGATTTATCACATAACATAACTTAAAGGAAAAGTAACCACTTATTTTTAATTTTGTTTTATTCAAGTGATTTTGATTTGATACATACCCCCTTCCATAAATCATTAAAAGTAGCACACACTTGACACCATAGGGGACCCCACGGTTCCCCGTCGCTCTAGAAACTTTAAAAAATTCCCCCCATATTTCACCATTTAGGCATAACATAAATCACACAACCACCGTTATAGGATCATCCTTTATCAATGAAAATTTGATTGGGACCCCTCCCCCTCAAAATACCCATTTCACCACCCCTCAAGAGTCTCCACACGCTACCCCTTTAGGGATACCACAAATCACCCCTCAAGGGTGTCCACATAGTTCCCATTCGGGTAACCCCTCTCACACTTCATTGGAGGGAACTCCTTTAAACATTGTTGTTCAAAATAGTTTCACAATGGTGAACAAAAACCAAGTCCTATTTCTATCTTCCTTAAATCTTCAAAATTTGAGAAAGTTAACCAATGACCCCATTGTACATGAACAAAATTAGCCACCTATGCCTACAAAGCTACCTTTGGATATCCCAAAATTCAAAGGAAATAAGAATAAGACTCGGGAAACCATGTTATTACTTTTCACTTGTGGTGTTCATCCATTAGCATCATTGATGACACTATTCACTTTCGACTATTTAAATGCACCCTCACAGGGCCAACAAAAAAATGGTATATAGGAGAGATTTCATGTTCCCATGCAATATTTGACTCTCTTTCCATGGATTTTATCACCCTTTTCCAACTCCCAATCCACCAAGATTCAAGATTGAAGCTTTTAACCCATTTCAAGAAAACACCAGCCACACATATTTCTGATCACATCCACGAATGATAGAAACTTCATAGCTTATGTAAAGATCATATAAAAGAAAGATTCATCCTTGACTTATTTTTGAGATCCCTCACATCATAAATATCAAAATATGTCGCCTCCTCTTGGCCTAAAAATGAGGAAGAGGCTATCTACAAATATCAACAATATGAGCTCATACACTCGCAATCATGATAGCTTGACCATATCCTCCCAAAGGATCCTCACCTCCCATCCTTTAGACATGAGGTACCAGGAGCATCAAATGCTGCAAATGGGTTGATTGGAACCTGTTGTAGTGGCTACAACCACCCTCCAAAATTTTTCCTTAGCTTCGTTTTGGAGCTTCAATGATTTTCTTGCAGAATGACAACCTGTCCATCAAAGCTTGTTGCATCCCCCTCATAGGCTGTTTCATTGGACTTAGTCCAGCTGCAGGCTGAGAAACTCCCTCAAGAAATTTTGCAATTCTGGAGGGCAACCAACCTTCCCTCTAGAAATTGCACAATTTTGTCTGGCAGCCTGCTAGGCTCCAGAATTGTGCAAATCTTCCTATCACTATTCACTGAGAAAAGTGCGCAATTCCTCCCAACAGGGTTGCTCAGCCCAGAAATTGCACAATTATGGGCAACAGTTAACTACTCTGCCCAGAAATTGTGCAATCCCTATGGGAAGCTAGCCCATCTCCCTCCTAGAAATGCGCATCTTTCCTCCCAATTGAGTAGATTGTTGCATGTGTAGTTGAGATAACCGATTCCCTCTGGGACCGAGAAAAGTTGATTTGCATGCATGGACTGCTCCTCCCAAGGCAACATGCAAAGGCATCCCCTTTTTCAAGGATCTATTTTTAGCAGTTGGAGGTTACACGCAAGAATAATTTTAGAATCCTCCCACCAAGTGTCGCTTTCCCTAGATTTGTGGCATGCGCATCGCAACCTCGATTTATCGAAACTCATCAACTAGACACTGCAGAGCTCATTCCTCACATTGATCTTGCATCTCTGACATCCCACATTGCATCTAGGAGTCATTGGCACATTCAGCTTAGCTGTTTTTGGGTAAGCCTGCTTTTCATGTCTTGTGCTGCGTTTCTGGCGCTTTTTGTGTTTCGCTTCATATGAATGTTGTCTGCTTGATTTTAGTGAGCGCTTGTTGTTGTTTTGATACATACTAGCTTGTACTAGCACCGTTTCAGTTTTCGTTTGCATCTCACTGCTGTCGCATGCATGACACTGTTTTGCACGGAGGGTTGCCGTTGCGGTGACTCACTTCACACACATGCATGCTTTCCCATTTTCTAAATCCTGCACTTTCTGTTTGCATGAATGATCATTCACTCTCGTTTGCACTCATCTCACCATGCATTCAGAATTCTCATGTTTTTAGTCACCCATCGGTGGGACTGGGATGCCTTAGCCCAGACCGTGCCTTGCTCGGCTAGCACTACGCATTTTTGGAAGCAAAGACTTTACCTTCCCTCCAAAAATTGCACAAGTCTAGCCAGGTATTGACCTCCAGGCTTTCATTGCACAATTATTGGAGGAAGTGTCCTGCTGGCCCTAGAAATTGCGCAATGCAGTTTTCTGGTTACATGTCACCATTGACTGAAATTGTGCAATGTACAGTTTTAGTCCTCAGCAGGCTAGGCTGGACCGTGCATTGTGCAGTTCTAATAGTCAATCAGCCTCTTGACAGCCTGGAATGTGCCTTGCATAGTTTTGGAAATTAGTCTCCCGACCTCCCAATGGAAATTGCGCGACCTCCATGATCAGTCACACAGGTATGTTGCAAGTCAGTTCTCAAGTTCGTTTTGGTTTTTGACTGACAAAACAGAGGCGGAACAAAGTTGCAAGCTCAAGCAGATCCACTTGTGATGAAAGCAACTTTGGAGACTCAAGCTATGAGGTGACGACGCGACATGAAGATGACACGAAGGTAGAGAACGAAACATAGGAGGAGTTGCATGTGTTGAAGCAACAACTCAAGGAAGAACAAGAGCTACATAGATGAGAGAATGAGTTACAACAAGAATAGGTACAATAGGGGGTGCAAAGTGCACTCACGGATGAAACTACACCTGTACAAGTTATAGATCCATCCCAACAGCTGGCATGGAGTAGACATGGTGAGCAATGTTGTTGATCGCATGCAAGAGAATTCAAGAGTATGCATGTCATTGTGTGCATTGCATGCGATCTAACCCATTTGGCACACTGACCGAGGTAAAGACAAGAAGAAAGTTTGATTGAAGTTGAACATGCAATTGACAGTTGATGTGCATGACCACCATAACACATTAGAAGATCAACATAGACACTATGCATCAGTGTGTTTCCGATTCGGTAGCACCCAAGAAGACCATGCGCATGCTAGCAGATGAGTTGGGTGGAGGATCCATAGCAATGCACCGCGATGCAACGAAGGCAAGAGTTCACTTCAGCAAGATGTCACCATGGAGTGCATGCACACCATAATGGATGACCAAGCTTGGAATTAGCTCACCACCTTCACCATCACAAGCATGTCAAAGAGTTGGTCTCATCACAAGGGATCGAGTTTCAGTGATGCCTTGCATGGCTTGCTCAAGCCATTTTGTCTCACATGGGCACATGTGCATTGTAATGTAACATCTTCTCAAGTGGAAGTTCAAGTGTCGATAGTTAGATGTAACATTTGTAGAGTAGATGAAGAGTCATGAGGGTAGATGAACTGTCACAAAGGGGAATGTCAAGGGCCACCCCACCCTTTGCTATAAATAGAACCTCATAACTCATTGTAAAGGATTTTGGTTAGCTAAGCTTCTGATAGGACTATCTTAGAGAGAGCATGGACAGTATTGTAACAAGCTTTGGCTTCTCCACTGCACAAAGATAGTATATCTCTTTGGAGGAACAAGTGGTTGTGGCTATAATTTTCCATTGTCGAAACTAGTGGTTAGACATGGATGTATTGTATGACTGGAACTTACGCTTATTAATATAACATAGCCAATACGTTTTATGCATATGTTATATTGTATTCTGTGCTATCTGGTTTACTCTAAATGATATATGTATTTGTTTTCTTACGCATGCATCTATGAACTTTTCTGTGTATGTATGTAGGAATCTTTCTGAAATGTGCTGTTGGTTTAACCATAACTTTGGATTGCTAGCTAACTTTCCTTCCATGTTGTGATGCATCTTTGCTCGTGTGTTCCCTTCTTAACTTTGTGCTATCACAGGTTTCCAAGGGGCGCACTCATCTCAACCCCCGTGTGTTTGAACCTCTCATGCACCTTCCTTGGCTTGCTTCAATTGTCACACCCTTGCTACCATCAAAGACATCTTACTTTCCTCTCTGTGAAATCGTAGTCAAGGCATTATTGTACGACCCGCTGCTGGGACTCTTACACCAAATGGTCTGAGGTTTAATTGGGACTTCTTACCAGGGATATCCCCTTACATGTTGGTGGGTCCAGCACCATCAACATTTTGGCGCTAAAAGGAGGGCCAGATGACAAGATGAGTCCTCACATCTATTTTGAATCTCTACATATCTATCATGACTAACTACAAAGTTTCTCTTCCGGAGTGTATGTCTTATGGAAATGACTTCATAATCTTGGAAGAGATCTCAGATAACTTACACATAAAACATTTGATGGTGGAGGCCACATAGCCTTGGTTAGGCACGTGGTCGGCGTTGTAGGCTCATGCGAAAGACATGTAATATTTGAAGAGTACATGACCTACGTCGTTGTTCGTCTACACAATTGGAGGGAACCCCATGCACTGGTGTGCCACACTGCCCAAAAAATCTATTCATTCTCTTGCTCATATGGTCACAGAGATAGACCACACTTTCAATCACTTTAACCATAAAGCGCTCAATCAAGAAATTCTAAAATTACAAAAAGCACCCGATGAATTCATTGATCAGTTTTACACACGCTTTTGCAATCTTGCATACCAATTTCCCGAAGATGAAATTGATTGGGAATTTATTTATGGAAGATTTGAGTATCTTCCTCGCATATCCAACTTAGCACACTTCGGTGATGGAGCTGCGCAATCACGGGCAGACACAATTTTTGTAACAAGTGACTATCTGCCTTCACCTCCTCAAACAAATCCACCACCATGGAGTGATGTGGGAGATCATGCACACACATTTGTTGAGCTGTCACATGCTCCCACCCCACCTTCTCTTGATATCCATGCAAATGGCTTGCAATCCTGTTGGTTGTCACATGGATTCGTACCCTCAACCTCCGTCCCCACATTCTATTGATCCTCTAGATTGTATTGTCTTGTGTTTTCCCATTTTGGACTCCTCACTTGTTGTGAATGAGGATCAAATTGTCGATGGAGTTGGTGTTATGTAGCCAACCTGCACCATCATTCATGATGAGTGTGTGTGGGAATCTAAAGAAGAACCCACAGTGAAGTATGTCTCCCTTCCAGATGCTCCTCATCTACTTTATCCTAACATCCCTTGTGATTCTACCACTGCTGATTTCCCCTATGAAAACCCATTTCTGGATGTTTCTACTTCCGATCATTCACAAGACATGTTGGATGTCAATCTGTCATCACAGTGTGGAGAGGACACATATTCCTCCAAAAATTCATCCAATCTGTCAACTGTCATTTATGAAAACACAGAGGATGAACATCTTTGCTTCTCATCTACCCCTCTTCCTGATTCATCAAATCATGAGGATGTCGACAAACATCCTGAATTTTCTGATCTTGGTTGTTGTGATCTCTCTACTTCTTCATCTGACCACAATGTTGATTCAATTATTGTTAATTTGTCTAAGAGACTGGTCTACGATGATATATTTGTTGACAAAGTGGAAACGTCGTAGACTGTCGAGGCACTTCAGCTCAAGCTGATGGTTATGTCAGGCCCTCGCTGTCCTGAGGTTGGTTTCACTTCCGGTCAGGAAATTGTTGAAACACTCAAGGCTCCTCATCACTATTTGCTTTGCATTAAAGATCAACCAAACACCCAAATTTCACTTCCTCCACTTGAACTACATGATCCCATTGCTCATGCATTGGAGGAATCTTACACAGCAAGCACACATGCACAACGTAAGTGGTCCACCTTTCTCATGTTTTCTTGCATGTCACAGTCAATAGAATGCATACACTCGACATCTACACGTAGTGTAGCACAACACCATGGCAACTCCACAGAGTGCATGTCATGCACTTTCACTCATATTTGTTCTGTGGTCACTTATAAGCATGGAGTGTGTCCGTCTTCATCGTTATATCTTTCATGCTTGCTGGTTTGCGCAACTGCGATGTTCGCAAACTGTGCCTTCACCAACATGGGTCAACCAATGTGCCAGTGGCTGCATTGGAAGTATCACTTCACGGGAGATGACCCATGCACTATTAGCTTAGGAGTAGGAGTAGTGTTTTCTTTTGAGTAGTTTTCTTGCATGCATGTTTGCTTCTTTCTTTGTGTGTTTGTTTTCTTACTCGCTTTGGTTCCACATTTGCTTCTGCTTCTTGCTTTGCTTTTTAGTTTGTTTGCTTGTTATTGTCCTTAGGTTAGTTTCGCATGAACCATGTGCAACTCTTGAAAAAAGCTGGGTAAAGTATGAGAGGACTTGTACAACTATCAACATTTGGTTATCTATTGTCCGCTCTCTTATGTAAGAACTTGTTATCTTTAGTCAATGATACATGAATGGAAAATATGTACTGTTTGAAGTGAACCTTGGTGAAAACACAACACTTGCGTGCTAACTAGTATCACCTACTCTAGTCGATTGTTTTTGGGTTAACTCTTGTCATATCAGTCAAGTAGAGTAAGGTGAGGGGGAAAATCTTAACAAGCATGTCAGAGGTATATAATAAACTACTTCTCTAAAGGAACAACCTCTTATGCTCTCAATAAGTTGGGATCCCTCTTTTGCCTCTGAAATGAATGTGTGTTATGCACAATTATGAAGATGAAAGATGAAAAAAATGAAAAAGTGAAAAAGTTTGAAAAAAATAAAATAAATGAAAATGAATAAGGCGAAAGAAGAGAAAGGCTTCCTGTGTAGAGAGGTGATGCAAGTAACTACACCATGGTACTCACCAGGCTTGCTGGTGGTGGAGCGATGCTTGTGTTCCTGTGCAATTCCACTGAGGTACTATCTAGGCCTGTTGGCAGTGGAGCAACACCAAAGATGAAACTAAGGCTCTGACGACTATACTGCTTGTGCATGAATATACCCCTCAATCCCAATCGCAACAATTTTGTTGGCTTGGCTTGGAATGTGTGTTAATCGACCAAGATCTTGGAAGATGCTACATCTTACAATCAAGCAAGTGTGGAAACCAAGATGAACTGAGAACTGAACAATACTTTCGGAGGTGTTCGACTTGGTTTTGGTGAACAAGGTCCATTCAAAGAGTTGGAGTTCTACCAGTGTGTCACCAAGTGTTGTAGCGGCTACAACCACCCTCCAAAATTTTTCCTTAGCTTCGTTTTGGAGCCTTCCTACCAACCTTTCACAACAACATGTATTTTCTTGTCAAGTACACAAGCTTTAATGATTTTCTTACAGAATGATAGCCTGTCCATCAAAGCTTGTTGCGTCCCCCTCACAGGCTGTTTCACTAGAATTAGTCCAGCTACAGGCTGAGTAGCTCCCTCAAGAAATTGTGCAATTCTGGAGGGAAACTAGCCTTCCCTCCAGAAATTGCACAATTATGTCTAGCAGCCTGCTGGGCTCCATAATTGTGCAAATCTGCCTGTCACTATTCATTAAGAAAATTGCGCAATTCCTCCCAGTAGGGCTACTCAACCCAGAAATTCTGCAATTCTAGGCAGTAGTCAGCTACTCTTCCCAGAAATTGCGTAATCCCTCTAGGAAGCCAGCCCATCTCCTTCCTAGAAATGCGCATTTTTTCCTCCCAACTGAGCAGACTGTTGCATGTGTAGTTGAGTTGACCAGTTCCCTTCGGGATCGAGCAAAACTAATTTTCATTTATGGGCTACTCCTCCCAAGGCAATATGCAAAGGCATCCCTTGTTTCAGGGATATATTTTTAGCAGTTGGAGGTTACATGCAAGAATCATTTCAGAATCCTCCAACCAAGTGTCACTTTCCCGTATTTGTGGCATGCGCGTCGCAACCTTGATTTTATCGAAACTCATCAACTAGGCACTGTAGAGCTCATTCCTCACATCAATCTTGTATCTCTAACATCCCACGTTGCATCTAGGAGTCATCGACACATTCAACTCAGCTGTTTTGGGGTAAGCCCACTTTTCATGTCTCACACTGCATTTCTGGCGCTTTTTATGTTTCGCTTTGTATGAATGTTATCTCCTTGATTTCAATGAGCGGTTTTTATCATTCTGATACATACTAGCTTGTACTAGCACCATTTTAGTTTTCGGTTGCATCTCACTGCTGTCGCATGCATGACACTGTTTTGCATGAAGGGTCGTCATTGTTGCGACTCGCTTCACACACATGCATGCTTTTCCTTTTTCCAAATCCTGCACTTGCTATTTGCATGAATGATCATTCACTCTCGTTTGCACTCATCTGACCATGTATTTAGACTTTTCATGTTTTCAGTCACTCGTCGGCCGGACTGGGCTACCTTGGCTTAGACCGTGCCTTGCGTGGCTAACACTACACATTTCTAGAAGAGAAGACTTTGCCTTCCCTCCGAAAATTGCGCAAGTATAGTGAGGCATTGACCTCCAAGCTTGCATTGCATAATTCTTGGAGGCAGTGTCTTGTTGGCCCCAAAAATAGCGTAGTGCAGTTTTCTGGTTGCATGTCACTGTTGACTGAAATTGCGCATTGCACAGTTCCAGTAGTTAATCAGCCTCCTGAAAGCCTAGATTGTGCCTTGCGTAGTTTTGGCAGTCAGTCTCCCAACCTCCCACTGGAAATTGCGCGACCTTCATGATCAGTCACAAGGGTATGTTGCAAGTTTGTTCTCAAGTTTGTTTTGGTTTTCGACTGACAGATTGCTTGCCATGAGTGTTACCTTGTCTCTAGGTATCACAGGTGTTCATCTACCTATCAGTAGTACAGGTACAATGGTTTCTAGGAGAGAAAAGTCGAAGACACCATTTAGAGCACATTTGGGGATGCAATCGATCAAGTGTCTATGAACTTTCCTACCCACGAAGACATCAAGTTGTTCGTAGACAAGGACATCAAGATATGATGGCAAAAACATCACAACAAGCAACACCATGAACAACAACTATAGGTAGCAGATCAGAGGCAACGAATGCAAGAGGAAGGTTGTTGATAACACAGAGGGAGAAAAAAGTTTCAAGCTCAAGCAGATCCACTTGTGATGAAAGAAACTTTGGAGACTCAGGCTATGAGGTGACGGTGCGACAGGAAAATCACATGAAGGCAGAGAATGGAACAGAGGAGGAGTTGCATGTGTTGAAGAAGCAACTCAAGGAAGAACATGAGCTGCATAGATGAGAGAATGAGTTGCAACAGGAACATGTACAACAGGGGGTGCAACATGCACTCACGGATGAAACTGCTCCCGTACAAGTTATAGATCCATCCTAGTAGCTGGCATGGAGCAGACACGGTGACCAGTGTTGTTGATGACATGCAAGGGAATTCAGGAGTATGTATGTCATTGTGCGCACTGCATGCGGTCTAAGCCATTTGGCACACTCATCGAGGCAAAGACAAGAAGTAAGTCCAACTAGAGCTGAACATGCAGTTGACAGTTGATGCGCATGACCACTAGCACACACTTAAAGATCAACACAGACACTATGCATCAGTGTGTTTTCGATTCGGCCGCACCCAAGAGGGCCATGAATTGGGTAGAGGAGCCATACCAATGCACCCGGATGCAACAGAGGCAAGGGTTTGCTTCAGCAAGATGTCACCATGGAGCGCATGCACACCATCATGGACGACCAAGCTTGGAATTAGCTCACCATCTTTACCATCACAAGAATTTCAAAGAGTTGATCTCATCACAACAGACTAAGTTTTAGTGATGTCTTGCATGGCTTGCTCAAGCCATTTTGTCTCACATGGGCACATGTGCGTTGTAATGTAACACCTTGTCAAGTGGAAGTTCAAGTGTCGATAGTTGGATGTAACATTCATAGAGTAGGTGAAGAGTCATGAGGGTAGATGAACTATCACAAAGGGGAATGTCAAGGGTCACCCCACCCTTTGCTATAAATAGAACCTCATAACTCATTGTAAAGGATTTTGGTCAACCAAACTTCTGATAGGAATATATTAGAGAGAGCTTGGATGGTATTGTAACGAGCCTTGGCTTCGCCACTGTGCAGAGCTAGTATATCTATTTAGAGGAGCAGGCGGTTGTGGCTGTAACATTATGCTGTCGAAACTAGTGGTTAGACATGGATGTATTGTATGACCAGAACTTACACTTATTAATATAACAGAGCCAATACGTTTCATGCATATGTTTTATTGTATTCTATGCTATCTGGTTTATTCTAAATGATATATGTATTTGTTTGGTTACGCATGCATGTATGGACTTTTCTGTGTATGTATGTAGGAATATTTCTGAAACGTGATGTTGGTTTGACCATCACTTTGGATTGCTAGCTAACTTTCCTTCTGTTATCACTCTAAAATTTCCCTAGGGTTTTCATGAAAGAAATAATAGAGGTAACCACAAACCTACTTTTGAGATCAGGATCTAGCCTTCCTAATGCTCAGAGATGACTCTCTTAATGATTTAACTTTGTTGAGTTAATTGATTTTAGGCTAGTTATTTAATCTTGGTTGGTTTTTGATTTGATTTGGTGGTGGAATCACAAATTCAGATGGATAGATAAGTGTCTTTTTGCCATTGAGCCTTGGAGTCCAAATGTCACGAAAATAGGACTGAATCAAGTTCTAAATATAGTGTTCACAGGGCAAGGTAGCTGAGTAAATTCAGATCTTTTAGGCTGGGTGGTGAAGTGGTTTTTCAATCGAGGTTAAGAAGCAATCAAGGATTCCTGAAACCAGATAATGAGTGAAATGAACGAGGTCAATTGAAACTAGGGAGAAATTAAGAATTCCATACTCTGGAAATCAGAAGAAAACATTAAAATGAATAACTATTCAAGACAGAGTGTACTTAAACAAATTCTGAAGTAAAATTCCAGTTATTTCATTAAAATTGGAAAAAACATATATGTTTGTGAAATTACTTAAGAAAATAACAATTTTACAAATGAAAGATACTTCACTGAAGTGGCTCAACACATGAATCCTGTAATGCAATGCCTTTATTACTCAGTCCAGTCTGCTGACTTGAAAATTTTTACAATAAACCCTCAGGTTTTCAGATCAATGTAGCTATAGAAATATTCAGCAATCCACACTCTATACTTCAAATTATGAAGTATTTATACAAAAAATAGTTACAAAATATCCTAAACTATTTTAGGAATTATTCAAGGAAAATAAAATATCTTCATGCAAGAAGATAGAGACACCTAGGAAACTAAAAGGCTAGTTGTCCCTTCTTTTACTGAATTTGCTAATTTATGCTTTGATATTTTGATGCTTTTTCGACTTTGCTATTGCTCTACGCTGGCTATCCTTTTAGTCTAGCTTTTGACTGATACTCATTCATCTGATACTCTTTGACTTAGCTGATCTGCTATTTTACTTTGACTACTCTGTATTCACTGTTTACCTTGCATTTTTACAGTAAATCATTCAATTTTTCCCAAGTCTCTACATCTGGTAATTTAATATTTACCATTCTCCTATAGACTTCATCAGTTTCTGTATATTTTGCAAAGGTGGGCTTGTTTACAAAAAGATGTTTTACCTCATGCTGGAGGTAAAAGAGGTTCTCAAAAGCTTGGTAAAGGACTTTTCCTGTAGGCATCCCTTTCATGGAGGAACTGCTGGCTTGTTCCTTTGCCACTTCTATGATTCTCTTATCATAGTCCTCATGTGGCATCAACCTGTCATTTATTACCAATGGATTAGGCAGCCCTTTCTACCTCAATGCATTAAATTTGACCATGAACTTGCCTATTGCTAGCTCCATTGTTTGGCATTTATCCTCAAGTTGTGTCATTAGGTTCCTCTTGGTGATTACCTTCTTCACTTCTAGTATGGTCCCAATTCTGTCAGCTATTCCAAGTTCCTGCAATTCATATTTATTATTTGAGTTAAGGAACTGGATTATTCTTGAGGCTTCTTTTGGCATATTTCCAAGTTCAGCTCTAACCTTTTGAATTGCTAAACCAACCTCTTTGACTAAATCATTCTATTTAAAGATCACTTGTATAGATGGCCAAATATCATTGACTGAGTCAATGATATTGGCCCATAAAAGTTGTTTTTCTTGGGCTAGTGGCTCTTTCAGTGTTAATTCCTTCTCAAACTTTTGTATCCTTTCATTAAACTTGTTTGTCTTCTAAAATTCCTTCTTATGCATGATCTGAGCTAGTTTCTTCTCATCTTCTAGACTTTTCATTTGTTTCAATGGTCTGGATGGACATATCCTCCATGGCCTTGACCAGTTTAGCTGCTTCATCACTAGGATGAGCTGCTGTTGTTGTTGAACCTATTGCTGAAGTAGTTGCTGATGTAGTTGAAAGTGCTGTAGCTAGTGGAGCTGCTGGGGCCAATGAAGCTACCAAAGTAGAAGGAACCGCTATAGTAACTGTAGGGATAGCAGTGGCAGTAGCTGTTTCAATGGTGGCATTTTTCTCCTGTACTAACTTGTCCATCTCATTCTCCATTTCTTTTAATTGAGCATTTAGTTGAAGAATGAGGTCCATCATCTCATCTTTCTGGCTCTGGCTCTCTAGAACTTCCTTGGTCTGTGGATGTTCAAAAGGAGGCAACTTCAACTACTTCTTCAATGTAGAAATGTCTTCATTTTTCTTCTTTATGAGCTTTTCTGTAGCTTTGATGTCATTTGGATTATATCCAATCTCAATAACCAAGTCTTCTAGTGACTTGATTATGTTATCTTTTGCCTATGAGGATGCTTTCTCTAGCTTAAACTGTGCTGTGATGTTGTCTAGAGAATTTTGAAGTTTCTGGACACTCATGGCCTTGTTGGTCATCGTTTAGTAGATCATTTATCTTGTCTACTTATGAAATTTAGTTTGATCAATAGGGTGAACATCCCTGGCCAAAACTTCAAATTCTGTTTTCCTGTAGTCTACTGATGACTTAGGCTGCTAGATCGTAGGCTGCAAAAAGGTCATTTGCATTTTACCAGTTTTAATGTCAAGAGCTAACATTAACCTATTCTGATTGCTAGGAGTTTTTTTGAAATACTGGGCATATGTTTCAACTTTTAATGCCTCATTTCTTAATTTGATCTCTTTATACTTCTCCTTTATGTATTTTTTGTTATCCACTGGTTTTGCTTGATGATGAGACCTCAATGCTAAGCTGTTTCTGAATGCTCTGGTATTATAGTTGGAAGGTTGATGAGTTTCCTCTGAAACTAATGGAGTTGTATTTTCTATGACCACTGTTTCTCTATTAGTGATTTGAAGTGTCTCAACTGTCCCAACTATCTCTGCTTGCTCTTCTTGCTCATTGACAAGATTTAGCTTGGGCTTCTTCCTGTACATGATTTCAAATCTATCATGTGTTGTATCTATGCTTGAGCAAGAACCTTCTTCCCTAGTCCTTTTTGTATTTTTGTCTTGTAGGGTTGGAGTATGCAGAATGGAACTAGTATCCATCTGTTTCTCCATATCTATCAAGGTATTTTCCAACCACTCTGACTGGTTGGCATATTTTTCAATGTCTACCTTGGACTCATGCATAAAAGGACTCAATTTGAATTTGAGCCTTAGTTTGTTTATGACTCCTAAAGGGTCATACTACCATTTAAAACTGCTACTGAACTTCATTTCCTGTAAACACTTCTCTGCTTCTTCTCCAACCTCCCTACTATTACAGATAAAAGGACCATGATGGTTTTTCATCTTGAAATGAGTTTTCTTCCCAGCTGATAGGAAATTCACATCATCTAAGTTTATAATATGCCTGATATATTCTAATGCAAATATCCTCATAGGAAGATATTTGGGCAGCTTATAGGGAGTGAGTTGGCATCCATATATTCTAATTTCAGTGTGATCCTGGTATAGATACCAGTCTCCTATTCTACTGTTCTTAGACAACTGCAAAACTCTCTTGATCTCATCACTGATCCTAGGTTGATTGCTACTGCTTAGCATATTTACAACTGGATGAAAAAAGGAATCAATGAACTCTTTGTAACTGAAGACAATGGAATACTTTTGGATTAAGGGTGTCCAAAAGATGATTGATCTGGGATGGCCCTTAGTGTCCAGCTTTTGGATGTTAATTGGAATCTTCTTTGACTGGAAATATAGGAATATGTGGAACAATATAGAAGAGTATTTGAATACTCTTTCATTTGGAAATCTGATCAATTGATCATGGATTTTGTTTGCCAAGAACTGGGAAAAATTGAAAATTGCAGCTGGAGGCTTGTCTGGGCAAAAAATAGAGAGGAAAGCAAGTATTGGCTCATCTACATGCTCATTAGTGGTATATCCTAGGATACAAGAGCGCATGGTTACAATTTGTTTGGCCCTCTCATAGAAAATGGTAGCAGAGTATGGGGGACTATCTGTAGGAGTATGAGACTCTTCTAGGATGAAAGTTTGAAAGATTTGAATCCTCTTGGGAAGGTCCAGCTTCAAGTAGAGTTCAAGTAGGTTTTCAATGGAAAATGGGGTTTCATTTGGGTTTGGTTGTATCTGCAGCATTTGGTTTATTTACTCTGCAATGATTGTAAACAAAATCTGCTAGTTGGGAGAGACTATGGCTCTTTGGCTTGGGAAATAACAATTTTGGCATATATGGATGATCTCAAGGAATTGGTATACCTATGGGAACAAGTATTTGGGCAAATTTGATTCCCATAGGTGAATGTCATCATTTTGGTTCAGGAATTTGTCTTTACTCCAGTAGTGGAGTTTCAATATATGGCTAGGGGAAACTGTGTCTTTAATTTGGAAATCTCTGTCAGCCAATGGGAGGTGGTCAACATCTAGGTGAGGGGTTTGTAGGGGTTTCTCATTTAGAATGCTTTGGGAAGCCATAATTTGGTTTATTCTATTGAATTACTCTTTCTCTGGCTTTAGGAGTAGGGTTAGGAGCTTTGGAACAGTGGGAAGGGTTAATACAATGTGTAGAAAAGGGCTTTTGAATGCACAGTGGGTTTCTTTTAGCTTGGCACGATTTTTTAATTAATTTTAATTAATTAATTTTTATAATTACTGTGCAGATCTTAAATAGAGGGCCATTATGGTTCTTTCAAGAATACCCGGAAAAACGACGATTAGGTGTGCAGACAGGGTTCTGTGGTAGCAATGGAGGTTTCTGAGGCTTGAATTGTATGTGCGCTGCTTGTAATTTGAAGTCTGTCGCATCTTATGGTTGCAGGTGAGGTTAAAAATGGTTGAGCAGAGCTTCGGGGTTTAGAATTGGTTTGCAGAGGTGTTTGGAAGGAAATAACAATAAAAGGAGTGAAAAGGGGTTTTTTTTGGTTTTTAACCAACAATGGTTAAATTCGGGGTGCGGATTAATAAATGAACAGTGGGTGGTTTCCATTTACACGGGGAGGTGGTTTTATGGCATATCACACCACTTTTGAGTGAAGGGTGGTATTTTTTGAGAGCACGTGATATAACGTGGGGTTACAACGTAGAAAAAGGGCGCTCGGACAAAACTACAAATCTCAAGTGCTTTTGGATTTTAACGGTTGGACGATGGGAGCATGCAATATGGATATGGGTCGTCAGATCTGGAGGTAGGCGATCAGAGGGCTATCATGCGATGGAGTTGCAAGGGATGAGTCGAGGTGTGGTTGGCGAGGCCTGAGGATAAATAATGCGGCGAGTTACATATGTTCAAAGTTTTAGTGAGGGTTGGAGAATTATAACGTGGGGGGTTTAAATACATAAAGCGGGACTATAAGTTAGAAAATAACTTAGGATAAGGGGGTTTAGTGGGTTTTTAAGGGAAGAAGGGAAATTAATAAGGGGAAAATGATTTTTTAAAGGGAAATGTCCAGGGAAAAGGGGTGAAATTAAGGGAAAAAGGGTTAAAATGAGGGGAAAGGGTATTTTTACAAGGGAAATGAAAGGGAAGGGTCAAAATAAAGGGAAATTACTTTTACAATGGAAATGTGTTAGAATACGAGGAAATGAAATGGAAGGATCCTTTGGAATCAAGAAGGGGAAATTAGTGAATGAAAAGTAATGAAGGGGTAATGGAGGGAAAATTAGACATGTAAGGGTTTGAGTGAAATGAGGGGAAATTACTGAATGAGCTTTAGTATTTAGGCCTAAAATCATATAGAACCTTTTAGGGTAAATACCCAAAGTAATACACAATTTTTGTGAATGTCCTCTTTCCTTTGATAGTTCCTCCTGCACATGAAACATAGGATTTAGGCATGGTGAAGGTGCATTTGAGCTAGCAAAATTGTGCATTTCAAAACCTCTACTACCTACCATTTATTTATCCTAGCATTTTCTCTTCATTTATTAGGTGCATTTAAGCTTGTTGACCCTCTATTTCTTTTTCTTTTGCTAAGCAAACTATCTAATTCTAACGTTATAACTTCCAATGGCTCAGATTAAACTTATGAGCTCCTTATTATTCTCTCCCTAACTACTGATCTGCCAAGATTAAACAGTTTGGATAGATCTTTATTTCTCTATCTATCAACATGAAATTTAAAGAATGAATGAATCGAGATTAAACTATTTGACCATCATGGATTATGGCATTTTTGACAAGCTGCACACAATCTTATTTTTACAAAATAAAGTAAAAGTAGTGGCATTTGAATTTGCATCACTTTCATAATATATTTTTTATCTCTTTTTGGTGGGGTTCATATTTTATTTTTCTTTTTGATCCTTTTCTTTTAGTCCTTTGATTTTTATTTTAGGACTTACCCTCTTTACATTTTTGTTTTTAATATGGGAAAACATTTTACAGAAAGCAAAAGTATGTACAATATTACAAGACTAATCATAGCCAATTCAAAATTATGAATCCTATTATTATAGGACCCTAACACCTTCCATGTTGTGATGCATCTTTGCTTGTGTGTTCCCTTCTTAACTCCATGCTATCACAGGTTTCCAAGGGGCACACTCATCTCAATCCCCATGTGTTTGAACCTCTCATGCACCTTCCTTAGCTTGCTTCACCTGTCACACCCTTGCTACCAACAAAGACATCTTACTTGCCTCTATGTGAAATCGCGGCCAAGGCATTACCGTACAAACCACTGCTGGGAATCCTACACCAAATGGTCTGAGGTCTAATTGGGACTTCTTACCGGGGAGATCCCCTTACATGTTGGTGGGTACAGCACCGTCAACAGAACCATAAATCAAAATCAACCTCGAAACACTTACTAGCAACCTAGAAACATGTATTGTGGCCAAAACTCTTACCAACAGTATGGTCCCACACCTGAAACGCAACCACCATCCAATGCGGGATATTACCCTAGTCAACCTGCACCTATGAAGAATATCGTTATGCAAGTTAACTAATACCTTCCCATACAGGGTGGCTAATACCCTCCCATGAAGGGTGATCAATACCCTCTTGCGAAAATATGCGAGTACCCTCCTAGGTTCGAGGAAGCAGTTTCCACTTCCCAGAGCTCGTATGCCAACCAAGGCCTTTCCAGCAACCCCAATAGAATAACCCACCAACCTAGCCTAATAATGGGGTGAATTTCATTTAACCATCTTTTCCTCAACAACAACAGTCGTTTGAACAAATGAACATGGAAAACCCACCTAATGGAACTAAGAAGAAAGTAAAGAACAAAAAAAATGGGAATCTGGACAAGGGGACAACACCTAGCGACAACCTCTATGGGCATAGGCTAGGGGAAACCTCAACTGGAATCAAAATCAGGGTCAGGCCAATGATAACCCATAACAAAAAAACAAGAACACTATTCTATGGACTAATCATGCTTGTGCAATCAAGGGGAATATGGCCATTATACCCATCATTGCCCTCAACTCCGTGAGTTGAAGAGGCTAAAAGATACCAGAGCGCTAGGGGGGAAAAACCAACAAACTACAATAATGAAGAACCCTCCCCCCCACTAAGGAGTGGTAAATATCCAACATGAACCCTCCCTGCACCACTCACATTTCCAAATATGGATTTCATGATACTTGCATGGTATCTCGCCCCTAGATCATGTAAGAAAAATCAAGTATCACCTCTACGAGAATCATTCTTGTAGGCCCTCCTCAGGAAACCACCCCCAAATAAGCTACACCTACGTCGACACCAACAGGTGCCAGAAAGAGGGATAGGCAAAAAGGGAAGAAGGCGGGAGCCTCAAACTCTTCCTCATCTAGGGCACTACCACCATGCGCTTTATGTGAAGTAAAATGGCACCCTACCAATATGTGTCCTGAGTTAGAGGAGTTAAAAGCTCTTCTGCATGCCCCAAAAATGCTTGTGGCCCCACCTCCACCTGTAGGAGAGAAGTTCACACTAGCATGAAATAAGGCACCACACACCAACCATGCATGCACTATATGCATAGAGTATGAGCACTACACTCATCACTGCCCTCAGATCCATCAGTATCGAGATGCATTGGGTGCACTTAATCAAGCCAATACCATGGCTCCATCTCTTTCTGTTGTGCCAATGATAAATTATGGATCCAAAACCATCTTTTTTTATGTTAGAGGAAAAAGCACTGCATACGGTTCATCCGTGCTCCCATCGCCATTCTACCTCCCAACCTAGGTCAGTTCCTAGAAGAATGTCCAAATGATCTTAGGCAGTGTTACTAAAACCTCCCCATACATTCACCCTATGCGACATACCCAAACACCTGATCAATCAATGCTGTGGATTGAGAAATATTAGAGACATCATTCTCGTATTGGTCCACATTCCAAGGCTAACTCACTAAAATCAAGCTAGACACTCATGCAATCATTGTTACACTTGCTCCCAAGCACATCATACATGGAATTGCCAATAACTTCCACATTTTCGAGTAGCAAGAGGAACATTACGACAAACTGACATTGGGGGAACACATACTTCTACCGATGTTGATACTAATATCCAGAGGTGGACAACACCCATATATGCTCCATATCATGACACCCACCATGTGTCATCATCTCGTGCTATGGGAGTTGTTGATACCCACACCATTGATTACGTCAACACTAGTCCTACGTGCAATATCTGTACCAATGTGTTACAGATCCATTTTGGCACATCACTCCCATCATTCAGATCAGTATCATTAGGGCTCATCAAACCCTAATTCATTTGCTACATGCCCTAGACACGTCATCATTTTGAATTCCTCCTTCCCTGAGAGTTCTTGGCCTGAAACCCTCCAGAATTGCCTCCTTGAGGGACCAGTGCAGCCTTGGACAAGCATAAGTGCACTTCAATGTAGGTAGGCCCATGTCAGGGTGCTCTGCAAAGCACCTAGGCCCACTTTGACCTGCGTTGGGTGAGATTGAGTGAAATTCACATAGGGTTCTGGGAATATTCTTATCTTCTGGAGCCATCTAGAAGATTCCCACACTTATCATCTCCTATGAGCTAGAAATTGGATAGGGAATGAGTTAAGTAACCTCCTATCCTCTCATCCCTTCCTCCATGGAAACTAACTCTAAGTTTGGAAGGCCATTCAATACCCTCATTTATGAACAAATATCCTCCATTTGCCTATAAATTGAGCACTCATATAAGTGATCAGGGGCTGGACTTTGAGAATTTGTATGGTGATACTGTTGGTGTGAGAATTGAGAGTATAAGCAAGTGTTTTTATGTTTCTGGAGTGCTGTGCTATTGATGTGATGTTGGTTGGAACCCAAGCTGGAAGAGTGAAAATGGATCGAACTTCATGTTTGTAATTCTTCCTTATACTTAATAAAGCTGTTTACACATTTTTCCATATGCGTATCTTGATATATGATGTTTACATGTGTGAATGTATATGATTCAATTTACTTGTATTCGATAGATCTTTTACTTTGATTGGTTATCTGTCTTCTGTTTACACTTACAGGTACCTTTTGAGCTAGTTAAGTTCGAGAAGGAGCGATGGGAGTCAAACAAAGGAGAAAAAAGGAAAGAAAAAGAACAAGTAGGTCCTTTGAATCCCTTTGTATTATTTATTGTTTATAGAAAAAGGATAAGCACTTTAAATATGTTGATCTAGGTATAGCTACCTACCTAGGGAATTAGTATTTATCCGTAGATACCAAATTCCTCATAACACAATGACTCTCATAGTTCTAAGACATGTCCTGTGTTATGAACATTTGGACAACATAGGATACAACATCTGCCAGATCACCAAATCCATGAACACCATCCTCCTATGGATGAATATGCATTGGATCCTAGGATCCCAACATTATCGCGGGAAACTTCTCCCACTCACCATCACTTCACCATTATGGATATTATCCCACTACCTTGTGTTGACAAAACACAACATCATATAAGATTCATTTCCTCTTCCATAGGAACCCTGATTCGTGTTGTCTGCTCAAAATTATTGGTGTCGATACAACTAAACCCACCACAATGGTAGCACCACTGCTGACTATGTAGACCCATCAAATATGCACATTTTCAACTTTGCTGGGTTCTACAAAATCAACCACAAAATCATTTTCTTGTTCATCTACCAACACAACTAGGTCTCAACTACATCCTCACGACCTTGCACAAACCAAATCACCATTGGATAATATTTTTCACTTGGACAAAGATATTCACATGGCCATGATAGAACTAGAATGTTTGTGGGAGGCCATGCATCACCATTCATTATTTCTACACAAAAAAGAGTTTATGCCTATTGATGCACCTAGTCATGACATTTTCACAATAGAATCTAAGTATTTCTTTCCATCAGGACAAGTAGATTGGTTTAAAAATCCCATCCCAGCACCACACGTGTTTGAGGAAGGGAACATGTAAAATATCTCACTTAACATCAAGGTAGATATTTCAAAAAAATTTGGCATAGTCAAATAAAGCTCGCTGGGGGAAGCATGCTCCCCAGAGAAGGTGGCCTCATACAAATCCCTGTTTCAAGAATATAGGGATATCTTTGCATGGACATACTATGAAATTCTAGAGAATAGTTCTACCATCATGGAGCAACATATTGACGCATGGCCTAATGCCTACCTTGTTAGGCAAAAGCAACGTCAGCTCTACTCTTTTAGAGAACCATTCAGGTATGACTTCCTATGTTTTTATTTCATCTTGCTTTCCATTTCCCATATTGTTATGCATATATGTTTTCACTTGGGGTATTTGATTTTGAAGTTGCAGGTTATCAACAACATCTCAGTATAATTATTCCCAAAGTGCCAACTGACAGTTAAGGTATCATTCTTCACTCATCATGATAGACTTCCCCTAGAAGCTTTGCATATCCTGACATCATTTCTCTGAAATTCACCATAGGATCCATCATCTCGACCACATTTACCACCACCTTCACTTGCACTTGGTAAGCATCCATGATAATCGATAGTTCCTCCCCATACATGGATCACCCCATTTTATAGATCACCATACATCATTAGGATTCATGACCATTCACTTAGGCTCGAGAGCCATCTCATTCGCATGTCTTGAAGATCAACCTCATTCTCTTCTTCTTTACTTATTACTTATGAACCCCACTCCCGAGCCACCCCATATTTTTTTTTGTTTGGATCAAGTTGAATGCATCCCCACATTTTACATTTGTCATACCATCCCTCCATAAGGCATATACCACCCATGTCAATTCATCCACCTCATCTAGCTAGCACCGAGAAAAACCAATGGGTCCCCTATCCTTAGCAAAATACCCTACCTACATCATCACACAAGTCATCATTTTCTTGGGGTACTCATCCCCATGTCCGTACATACCAAACCATTTTTTACATTCTTTTGTAAAGTGTACAACTTTTTTTAGGAAAAGGTTTCCCACCCATATTTTCATGTCTTGTACCTAGCGATAGTCCCTAGTCGCCCTTGGTTGGAGGTCTCTTATCATCACACCATGATCCACATTCATTGATCATTCATCATGCCAGTTGGAACATGATTATACATACCTTGGATTTCCTACTAACTCCAAGTACATTCCCCCTAGAAAAATTATTTTGACTTCTGCCAATCGCATTACAGGTCTAGCCTTGAGAATTTTTTTGTATCCTCACATATGATCAACTCTGCTTATTATGTCTTTTTGACCCACCATGTTACAATTATCTTCACCCTTCACCATGATTCCCCGAATTAGTATTTTGAGTGGTTAACACTTCATTCCTGTCGACTATAGCACCCATCTTCTAGGATTGAAGTTGTACCTTGAGTGCTCCCCCCCTTACGGGACATCCTTCGGTGTCACAATGGGAATCACTATCGCCCATTGATGTCATTGGTCTACTTGAAATTCAACACAAGAATAAGTTTTTCATGTCAGGGTAGTATCGTACATTTTGACTATTGTAGTTCTTTCATTTACTTGAAGACCCATGAATCCATTAGCACGTCATTCAACTGTGCTTACATGTTGATGCATGAGACGTACCCAAATTCGAAGACCCAAGCATCCAT
Source organism: Pinus tabuliformis (assembly GCA_031772625.1). NCBI lineage: Eukaryota > Viridiplantae > Streptophyta > Pinopsida > Pinales > Pinaceae > Pinus > Pinus tabuliformis. The sequence continues at coordinate 307,203,305 of CM062812.1, read as the reverse complement.
GAGAACCTCACTCAACACTGCTTCACTTTTGATGCATGGGGGCACCTAGTTCAGTCTATTTTTTTGAAGCGCCCTTGATGGCATAAGCAATTATCATCATCAACCATCAGCATGTTAGTCACATCAACACTAACTTGACATGAAAATTTCCTATATGATTGTAATAGTTAGTCATTAGTCATCATAACAAGCATGGGACATGCCCACCTCGTTGATCTGATAATCACCCTATGAGTGACCTCAGTGAAAGATTTATTAAACAGAAAGGTATTACAGACTCATGTGATGGTGTGTGTTCTATCTTATTGAAACAACGGATCGATCAGATTGCCAATACACAGAAAATAAGTGGAAAGACAGCAGAGAAATATAGTAAGCAACACAAAGACACAAATAGTTTTTAATAAGGAGTTCACCCTATTCTCCAGGGCTAAGTCTCCAGTCCAACTTCAGTGGTCGCCTTGTTTTATTGTGTCTTTCAGCAGAGAAATTACAATACAGGGACTCAATATGAGTTCTCCTGAAGCAGATTTTGCTTGGCAAGGTGGTTCTTGGATTCTCAAGCCACTCGGAGTACACAGACTCTCGTTCTTCCTACCAGCTCTGAGACCCTTGGTCTATAGTGGAAAGAGCCAACTGTGATGCTCAATCCAGACAGATTCCTCTATGGGAAGGCATGATTCTTCAAGCTCTCTGGTGCTCGATGCTGCCTGTGGTCAACCCGGCCCTCTGTCTCCTCTGCTTGGCTTTACTGCTCTCTGTGCTTAGTCCTCCTCTCAGGGTTCACTTTTCACTGTCTCTCTTGGTCGCTTGGACTCTTTGCTCTCTCTCTCTGAATCTCTATTTGACTGTCTCTGTTCATGGCTTTAGCCATTCGACCTCCATGCCTGTTCGGTTCCTATCTTGCCTGCATCGATTTGCCTACCGCTTGCATGCTTGGAGTTCCCCGTTCGGCGTCAGCATGAACGCTCAGGAAGTAGCCATGTGTCCTCATTGTAACAGTGCCAACCTGTTCATCGATTCATTTCTTCAGTTATGTCGTGGATACGTTCTTTCTCCACCGTGGTGGTCAACGGATTCCAAATCCCCTTAAATTGCAGCTTAATTCCCCGTCGATTCTGCTTTTTTCTATCGGGCACAATCTCAGCTATCCGATCTAGGCTCCTCCAGATCTAACGTCATACGCACGTCGAGCGCGGTTGACTTGCTCGACCGATAATGCGCGATCATGACAGTTTTTCTCTCACCTCCACTGCCACGTGTCGATCGCTGAGTGGGATCGCTCCGCTCTCCTCTGAAACCTCTTACCGTTCAAGGGCGCCCCGATCAATGTCGCCAGTTTCTAGGTTGTGGGTCCCGCCTTCATATGATGGTGCTTTTCGTTTCTCCGCCCATGGTTCTCTGGCTCCCCACATGACCGAGTGCATAAGGCTCTACCATTTCAGCCCTGTTCGCCCAGCGATGCACGATTAGCGCCAATCGTGCATCGAAAATCAGCTCCTTTTCCCATTTCAGGGCTCCGAGGGGCTTCATCGACCTCCTGCACAGTCTCCATGGGCCTCAGTCAGCGCACTTTGACCGAGGTCCTCGTCGTTCCACACTGGCTTCCATGGCCATTGGTTCAGGGTGTTTTTGATTGCTATTTTGGATTTCATTCGAGATTTGTTTCATCCCGATACAGTCATGGTTCTATGACAGTCGTTTATGGATCCAATTTGGATCGTGGCCTCTCTACTGAAAAGCTTTTGGACCACCAAAAGTTGGTTTTCTTCAAGCATCAACTAAGTGAGGAAATTACTATCTCACTTGTCCAATCTCAATCCACTTCGCACTGCTCGGCTTCGAACCTTTAAGCCCAATCCTGAGGAATTCCACCTATCCACTGCACGTCATCCTTACCTTCCTGTCCAACACTGTATCTTCCTGCAACTCATTAAGATATTCAGGTAGCAGGCCATCAATAGAAGGCAATTGACTCTACTCTTCAGGGTCCTCAATCATTGAAGGTTCAAACAACCTCAAGCAATATGCGTTCACGACTGAGTAGCTGTGCATGTAAGCTGGCGGATCAAGGTGAAAGGCATTTTCACCAATCTTCTCAAGTATCCTGAAGGGTCCATACCTGATAGGTTTTAGCTTCTTACCTTCACCTTGCATCCTGTCCTTGCTTATCATGCCTAGCCTTGTACTTGGCCTGGCTCTTTTCCAACTGTTCCTGTACTACCTGGTGGATCTCCCGGATCTGTTCAATGAACCTAGTTGCTTTGTCCACATCACTGTGTCCATCAACCATGGTATCTTTACCAAAGACAAAATCCAAGGGAGACCTTGGTATGAAACCAAAGCAGGTCTTAAAAGGAGATCTCTGGGTAGAAGAGTGTTTGGCTCTATTGTAAGCATGCTGCACATAACACAAGTGTTCATCCCAAAGCTTAGGGTGTTTGCTGCAATATCCTCTCAGTAACTGGATCACTGTCCTGTTAACTACTTCTGTCTGGCCATCTGTTTGTGGATGAAAAGTTGTGCTTTTCTTTAATTTGGTGTCCATTAGTTCCCACAGACTAGACCAAAACTTTCCCACAGATCGGGTGTCTCGATCGGATATAATAGAAGTGGGTAATCCAAAATGAACCCATACATGTTCAAAGAATAACTTTGCAGTCTGTTCAGCTGTAATCTGTTTACTACAGGGTATCAAAATACACATTTTTTTGAACCTATCTGTTGCACAAAAATATCGTCACCATGATTATTTGTAGTCAGTATGGGTCTATCATCACTTGTACTGTCCTCCTAAGCAAGTCTCAGACCTCAGCTCTTCAAATCAAGCTTTGAAAATGAGAGAAAGACATTAAAAATCAACGTAACTCTAGTTCCGCACTTTCTCTCACTGTCACCTGCGGTCCCACACCTTCTGTGTACAAAAACTGCGGACCTGCCCACTCTGTCCCTAACGGTGTAGGTGCGGACCCCTGTGAAAGTCAAAAGGCACAAGTTTTATTTTAAAAAACTCACTTTGGGTTAATTCTAGAGGTTTCTAGAAGGAACTTTGACGTGGATTGTTCGCTCTGAGGTGGTTCATGCATCCCAAAAGAGAAGGAGCTAATCCCTTGATGAGAGGAGCTATCCCTTTGAAGGAGGGCTTTATCCCTTTGAAGGAGGACCTAGTAACCTCCCTCCATTGCACTATAAATACAGGTATTAGGCTGGTTGCTGGGGAGGTTAGAAGCTGAACATTTTTGAGGGTAAATGCTGGTGAAATCAAGACTTCCTAGTTAAGCCTAAGAGGAGAGATCACATACCTTTTTGGTTTCATTGGGGAGTGAGTGAAACTTGTCAAAGTAGAGGAGACTTCTTGCTGGACCCTGGGAGGAGCTTGTACAACATCAAGGTAAAGGTTGTAAAGTTCTTCTTCTTTTGAATTAATACAATCAAACTCATTTTTCTCAACAAGTATCTTATGTTATTTGTTTCATGGACTCCTTGACTTTCATGTTAAATATGTTTTATGCAATTGGCTTTTCAAGTGCTATTTAATTTGTTTGCCTTGTTTGTGTTTGCAGATTCGCGACAAAGGAGCTCATTTGGATCAAAGGAGCGAGGGCATCCACAAGCTTGCGTTGGACCTAAGGTAGGCCCTAAAAACACTTGTTTGCCATTGTTTATTAAAGCATATTTAGAGAAAGATAGTGTCTGGTTCGTTTTCTTGTCATTAGGTCTTCTTTAGATTCTAGGAAGGTCTATCTTGTCCGCAAGATCGACTTATTCCGTGTGACAAAATGGCGACTCCATTGGGGACTTGATTGTTTTCCTTGTTTTTACTTTGACCTGAGAAACTGTGTTATTGCTTCTGTTTTTGGCTTGTTGTGTGTAAAATTGGGTAGAGTTTGTAGATCCAGGGTTATTTTCTGTTTTTCATAGCTTTGGGAGAGGACCGCACCCTAGCCATTTGACACAGTGCGTACTTACCCGCAGCTTGGCTTTTAGCATAGAGCGGGACCGCACCTGTATCAACTGTGGGCCTGTGGACCCTGTCAAAATTTTGAAAACCCTAAGATTTCCTCTGTTAGTCAGCTTAGTTTTTGTTTAGAAATTGTTATCCACTGCCCAGACCTGCATATAACTTGTCAGAAGCTTTCCTTAGATTGATTTCGTTAGTGTTAGGGTTTTAGGTGAAATTCCTAGGAGTTTTGCTTGTTGGGTTTGTTTTTCATTTTGGTTGTGTAGTGGCTCTGAGCTTAGAAGCTGTAGGGACTTCAGATCACATTAGTGTCTACCAGCCTTCTTAAGAGTCTGACCATTTATGTAATCTCCCCTTGTTTAAGGAATCCACTTTGAGTTTTCTCTTTACAAAACTTCGAAAAGCTTGTATTTAAAAGTTTGGATTTTCATTTTCAAAAAGAAAACAAAATTGGTTGTTCTTGACTTATTTGTGATTCTGCATAAATTGGTCCTTAGCTTACATCTAGCTAAGTAAAACATCCTTAAAAAATATATTTAGTAGGCTTTGACTTCAAATAGGTTTTTATAGTTTGTAGATCTCAAAGTTAGTCATTTTCATAGTTTTGAGTGTTTTATTACAAAATATAAAAATCTCTTTTGAAAAAAAAAAAAGTTTGTTTTTGTAGTGGTTGAGTGCTTTGAAACGAAAAGGGAAATTTTTGTGAAATAACTAGTTTTCTCGTTTTGAGTGCTTTGGAAAGGAAAAGCTCTTCTTTTAATTTGTTTGATTGAGAAAGATTTGTGTTTACAAAGTATTTGCATTCTCAAACTCTTTCTTAGTTTAGAAGTTCATCGAAGAGAAAAAGATTGTTTAGATCATCTTAGGTGCATTTTTAGTGATTTTGAGATGAGTCTTCATACCACGAGTTTCATCTCTGCACCTTTTGACTTAAACAAAAACCACTAAAATTAATGGTTAAAGTAAAATTCACCTAGTAACATTTTTATTTCTAGGGCTCTGATACATCAACTTAGCTTAGGCTAGTGTCTTGGAGTAGGAGAGTAATTAACTCTCCAAGACAGTAAAAACAAACAAGTAGCTGTATCTTGTGGTAGGGAAGAAATCCAATTGTTGCATTTATGCTCTGGGAAAGCTCCTCTTAAAGGAGAAGCACGAGATCGTGTCCGAACCAGTGTGGGAATCAATCCTTCCTCAGTGGGAACGATGCCAGATATTCACGTATTAAGAATGGTAAACCTCGTATTAACCATTGTCAAGGAGCCTGGGGTCACTTGTTGGTAAACCTTGGATTATGTCAAGGAGCCTTCAAGGAGATTGAGCTTGCTACTCTGCCCTTGCGTGCGTATCGGATCGTAGACTGTTCCCCCAGGTGTATTTGTCTCAGTTGGTAACCTTAGTGGCCATATTCTTTAGGACTCTTCCTAAGGTGACAGTGGTGGGAAGATCCCACTGTACCTGGAGCAGACGTCGGCTACTTGGATTTTCTGGGGGGTTCTCTTCACTCAAGATGGTTAAGTGGAGGAACTTGTGCCAGTCTATTCATTAAGCAGGTTTCCGGGGTAACTGTTCCAACCGCCATTTCTGTATTGAACTCTGCAACGTTGGATTTCATCACCAGCTAGTGTTTTCAGTACAGAAAGTTACTGTTTGTGTGTGTTTGATCTCCTAGATTCTTTAGGTGTGTGATTCAAATTTGTTTGGTTCTTTAGAGCCTTTAAGTGCTTTTCATTGAGATTTTACTTTGTTTGCGTGTGAAGTAGTTAAAAGTTTTTAGCTGTGGCTGAATTACCAACGCAGTCCCGTAGACTTCGGGGCCAGTCTCCTGAGTTTGTAAACGTGGCTGAGTTACTGAGGAAAGTCCCGTAGACTTCGGGGCCAACCTCCTGAGGAAGTACCGAGCCAGCTTGAAGGCTTGAAAGTCCTCGTAACTCCTAGAGACAGTAGAGTTGCATCACCAGAAGAAGGAGAATCTTCTTTGATAGTACATCCTGATTTTCAAATGCTAGTGGCAGATTATAATCCACAGTCAGTGTCTGTTTCCAAAATTGCTGGTAGCTTTTCATCTACTAGTGATATAGGTGAGGACCCTGAAATATCCGAGCCTGAAAGTGAATTTGCTGCTACTCTGACATCGGGGTTTATTTCTCCAACTTCTAGTGGTCCTGGTTCACCTAGGGTAGAAAGAGTAATCACCCAAGATCTTCCTTCTGGACTTATTGCTATTGAAGAACTTGCTCCGGAAGAAGAAGTAGGCATCCCTATCCCTGAAAATCAACCTGTTATTGAGCTAAGGGAGCATGAATCAATTTTTTACAGTCCACCTAGGAGCAGTTCTTGGTATCTTTCTTTAACTAATTTTTTAGAAAACTCAGGGTTAAGTTTTTCACCACCTCGTGCTCCTTATCATCCAACACCTAGAGGTTATTATACTCCCGTAAATATGTCAGGACAGTCGTCCATGTTTACTCAATCGCCTGAATCCTTTTTGTACGGTGGTCCTTCTGTTCCCTCTGGGTATCAGTCTCTTTCTGGTACTTTTTTGGGAGCATCTCCTCAACCCATTGAGCAAGGGTTATTAACTCGAAGCAATGGTACTAAGCCGTTGAGCGTAGAAGACATTCTTATGATTTGAGGTTCTATTCCCAATCCTCAACCTCAAGGTGGCCAGTTACCGCCTGGGGGGCAGCCTCAATTAACGCCTGGGGGGAAACCTCAAGGTACACAATTTGCATCTAGGGGGCAACCTCAAGGATAGTACATACCTACAGGACAGTACGTTCCTCAAGGTCAACCCCAGACTCAATATGTACCCCAAGGTCAACCCCAGTATCAATTTATACCTCAAGGTCAACCCCAGTATCAGTACGTGCCTTAAGGGTATCAACCCCAAGGTCAGTACTCGAACCAAGGTTTCCAACCACCCCAAGGTCAATCGTATGTTCAAGGAACGGGAAATGTACCTTTCAATTATCAATCCTACCCTCAACCCGGTTATGGTCCTTAATATTCTCAACCTATTATGGGTCAGTACCCCGGAATGAACATAGTGTGGGATCCATCGCAAACCCAACAGGTGTTGCAGCCAAGTGTACAGTTGTCATCTCAAACTGGACAACCCTTAGTTTCTGGTACACCCCAGCAACCAGTCCAGTCTAACATTCAAACTTCTGTACCTTCAGTAGTTTCTCAGTCTGGGCCTAGTGCGCCTCGTACTCCGCCTCAAACGACTGTTACAACTGCCGCAACATCTGTTCAATCTACCCCACCTACTTCTGGAGTATCGACAGCTCCGGTTTCTACTGTTCCTGTATCTACTCCTCAGACATCTTTACCACCGTTTGGATCTACGATTCAAACTTCGGTTCAGATGCCTGTAGGACAACCTGGTTTAAGTACGGTTGTCACAAGTCAACCACAATTCACTTATCAACTGTACCAAGGACAGTACCAATTCGGTCCTACTGTGCAGTAGCCAGTCTATCAGTATCAACCGTACCCTGGGTACACTTATCAACAACCTCAACAAACCTAGTATAGTCCGGTTAATCCGGGTTTTCCGGGAGGATACAATATCCCAAACGTAATTCCTATTCCTAGTTATCCTGGATATCCTCCTCCTGGGGCTGGTCTCATGACCTAGAGTTTTAGGGATCCTAATCGGCAGTTACCGTTTATCGCAACTTTGGACTTGCCTGACTTTTCGCGCCTAACGAACGATCCTATTAATTATCTTCCGTTTTGGCCGCCAATGCTGAATAAGTTGCCCAGTGACATTCCCAAGTTCGAAGGTAAATCAGGAGAGGACCCGTCGAACCATGTGATGACTTACCACCTCTGGTGTGCATCTAACTCCATTACAGATGATTCAATCCATCTTAGACTTTTCCAGCGCACTCTGATTGGTCTCCCGGCCAAGTGGTACATTGAGTTACCGCGAGGCACTTTTTATAATTTTAGTCAGTTAGCTACCTCATTTTTAACTCATTTTCAGTTGCCAGTCCGATATGACAATGGCACGGAATTGTTAACTTCGTTAAAACAATCGACATCCACTTACATTTCAGATCATATTCATGAGTGGAGATGTCGATGACGTTTAGTGAAGGTATTTATTCCGGATCAGATCTTGGCTGAGTGGTTTGTAAAATCTTTGTTGCCAAAGATCACTTAAGATGTTGCTAAAGCTAGAGTTGTTACTGAGGAGCAAGTGATTGCTCAAGCACAGCACCTTGACTTGGTCTATACTCAGTCAGGTACGTTACACGAAAAAATCCCTGATCTTCCCAAGCAAAATCAAATCGCTGCAGCTCCTTCGGGATCTCATGCCGCCGATGGTATGATTGGCACGGTTAACACTAAAAGTAAGAAGAAATCTTCCAAGAATTCTTCTCCTATCATAACCTTACCTGATTCCCCAACAGGAGATTCTTCTGCAGAGATCTCCGCCGATATTCACGTTGTAGAGTCATCTACAGCCAAATAAAAATCCGTTGGGAAGAAGAAAGAAAAGAAGAAGAATAAAATGGACAAAAGTTCAAAGGAGAAACCTGAAAAGGCGGAATCCAATGATGAAAAACGCAAACCTCGTTATCCTTGTCTCATTTGTGACGATGAACATTTTACAAGAGACTGCCCTCATCGTGCAGAGGTTGCGAAGATTGTCAAAGGTTCCCAAACTCCTGCTGTTTCGAAGGATCGTTTTCTGGCTCAAGACAGTAAGATGATAGGTTCGTCCTCGAGTGCCAATGAAGAACCCATACTGATGATGTCCCATGTTAGGATTGTGACTCGATCGCAAGATTATAGTAGTAAAAGTCCTGTTGATGGTAAAGAAGAAGAATCTTCTCATTCTAATCCATCAACCTCAGCTCCCAGTTCCGATCCACTACAGATCGAAAAACCTAATCCAGAGTTGGTAATCAAACTGCCCACAAAGGGTATACTTTGAAAGTCAGCTTTCAATCCACATGCGAGAGCGGCCCAGAATTATAACATTGTTGAGGATTTAGCTGTTTCACCCTCAACAATGTCGGCTTTGGAAGTGCTGCAATCATGTCCAGCACAACGTATATTACTTTTGTCGGCTATAGGAGCTGTTGATGTTCAGGACCCGAACCTAATAATTTTCTATCTAGAAAATAATACACCGCGTTTGCCTCATCAAATGGCTTTCCAGATTCCAGTGATAGTCAAAAACAGGCCTATTCATCGGACTGTAATTGATGAGGGAGCCTCAACGTGTATTATGTCGATACAGTGTTGGAGATCGCTTGGTTCTCCTTCACTAAATCAATCCCCGACGATTCTTAAGGCCTTCGATGGCCGTGGGTTTCATCCTTTTGGCATTCTACAGGATTTGCCTATAGGGGTTGAAGGAAAAACCGTTAGTCTAGATGTGGAGGTGGTTGATTCCCCTCTAGATTACAACCTTCTTTTGGGTCGAAGTTGGTCTTACGCTATGACAGCGGTCGTTTCATCGGTCTTTCGAGTAATAAAATTTCCACACAATGGAAAGATCGTAACAATAGACCAGCTGGCTTACTTTTCGGAAAGTATTCAGCATGTCGGTAAAACGACTATCCCATATAAGGATGTTGGAGTAGGATTAGTTAAAGATGCCGGTTTACTGGGAACTTTTCCTTTTCCTCCGATCAACACATCGTCTTCATTTGAAACCATTCATATGATTACATCAGACACCATTGTTTATGATGATCCTTGGATCATTCCTTCTGAATCTGAGATAGACTCATTTGGTAATGCCATGCCTTTGAGTCCATATGAAATTGCCTATGAAGCCGTGCAGTCGTTTGCCGACCCATCTTCAACCAAAATTGACTTCATGAATGTGGTCCATGAGGAATCACTTTTCACATCAAACTCGGATTAAATCACGTTTTTTGAACTTGTTCACTCTGACAAGCAAATTCGCGAAATCCTATGTGTAGATGATTTACCATGGGAAGATCTCCATCACAGATCTTTGTTTTTACCTGAGAATGATCGTTTTGAAAATGATTTCTCAGGGAACAATCAGAATATGTATCGATTATAGGGACATTAATCGAGCCTGTCCAAAGGACAATTACCCAACTCCCTATATCAATCAAATCATTGATGATTGTGCCGGCAGCGAAATATTCTCCTTCATGGACGGTTTTTCCGGATACAATCAAATCAATATTCTACCTGCTGATAAACCAAAAACGGCTTTCATTTGTCCATGGGGGACATTTTCTTATTGCAAATTACCTTTTGGGCTTAAGAATGCTGGAGCAACTTTTCAAAGGGTGATGTCTTAAGCGTTTCATGACATCAAGCACATTGTGCAACCCTATCTCGATGACTTGCCTACTCATTCATTACATCGAGCTGATCAACTCGTCCATTTACGAGCAATCTTTATGAGGTGTAGGCATTATCGTATTTGGTTGAACCCACACAAATGTGTCTTTTGTATAAAAACGGGTCGATTGCTAGGATTTGTAGTTTCGAAAGCTGGCATTTGCGTTGATCCCTCGAAGGTCGAAGCTATCATCAATTTGCCTCCTCCTTCGAGTCTTCGACAACTCCAAAGTTTGCAGGGGAAAGCAAACTTTTTACGACGATTCATTCCTAACTACGCCGAGGTTACAAAGGGTTTTACCCGGTTGTTGAAACAGAATACTCCATTCTATTGGGATGAGATAGCTCATAAATCTTTTGATGCACTCAAACATGCGTTGACCCATGCACCGTTGTTGCATCCTCCCAACTATAACCAGGATTATTTCTTATATCTCGCCGCCTCTCATTCCACCATTGGAATGGTCTTAGTTTAGGAAGATGAATTCGGAACGGAACATGTGATATATTACCTTAGTCGAACGTTAAATCCCACTGAGCTAGAATACTCACATGTGGAGAAATTGGCATTGGCAGCCGTTCAAGCTGTCCAACGTTTTCGTCACTACATTTTACTACGTACAGCTACAGTAATTTCGGATTGCAACCCTATGATCTACATTTTGACCAAGCAATTTCTAGGGGGAAAGTACTCTAAATGGATTGTTATCTTGCAGGAGTTCGACTTGGAATTCGAGAAATCCAAGTCTAAGAAATCTTTAGTTTTTGCGGAGTTAATGTGTGACTTCCCGTGTGCTGACACGGAAACTGTGGCGGAGGAGCCCATTGCGGATGAATCCTTGTTTCTAATCAGCACTTTAGATCCGTGGTATGGGGATATCATCATTTATCTCCAGACCCAATCCTTTCGGCCAGAAATTTCAAGGTCAGAACGTCGAAAAATCTGATTCCAATCCCAACAATTAAGGATTATTGGAGATACACTTTATCACCGTGGGGCGGACTCTGTTTTTCGACATTGCTTAACTCACGAGGAAGCTGAAAGGGTCCTAAATGACTGTCACTCTGGAGCGTGTGGCGGTCATATTTCTGGGTATGCCACAACCCAAAAGATATTGTGTGCTGGCTACTTCTGGCCGTCTTTATTTAAAGATTGTATTACGGCGGTCTGAAAATGCCACAACTACCAAATTTTTGATCGAAAGATGCACGCTCCACCTGCTCCTCTCCATCCTATAATTGCTGTTGGTCCTTTTGCCAAATGGGGTATCGATTTTATTACATGTAACCCTCACTCGGCCGGGGGGCATGCGTATATCATCCTTGCGGTAGATTATTTTACTAAGTGGGCCGAGGCGATGCCTACATTTGAGGCAGACGGCAAGACAGCTGGAATTTTCATGTTCAATCATATAATTGCTAGGTTTGGTGTCCCGCAAGTGATAATCACTGATCATGGGTGCCATTTTCGAAACATTATGATGACCGAACTTACAGGCCAGCTTGGTTTACGTCACGATAGTTCAACCCCTTATTATCCACAAGCGAATGGTCTGGTTGAATCCATCAACAAAGTTTTAGTTATCATGATCCGACGAATCATTGGGATTCATCGGTCGAATTGGCACAACATGCTATTTTCAGCGCTTTGGGCGTATCGAACTTCAGTAAAAACATCAACAGGGTTCACTCCTTTCCAACTAGTCTATGGTTTGGAAGCTGTGTTACCCATTGAATGCGAAATCCCGTCACTGCAAATGGCCGTCGAGTTACTTACAGCCACTTCCGAAGAAGAAAAGCATTTGTTATACTTGGCTCAATTAGATGAGAATCGACGTGATGCTGCATTGGCGATCGAGACTCACACAAAACGAATGAAAGCTCAGTATGATCGAAATGTGACCCCTCGAAATTTTTCGGAAGGAGATCTAGTCTTAGTTTACGATCAAGCTAATGATAAATTAGGCGCTGGAAAATTCGTTCCTATGTGGCATGGTCCCTATGTTGTCAAGCGAAAGCTAGCCAAAGGGGCCTATGAATTGGTAGACTTTGACGAGGACTCTTTGGGTAAACCCAGAAATGGCCTTTACTTGAAGAGGTATTATGCTTAAAAGAATGGGTATGGAGATTTTTAGTTAGGATAGTTTTTTCTTTTTAGCTGGTGTGTTTTAGTTTAAACAGTGTGCTTAGCTTAGAGAGTGTTTTTTCATTATTCCTGCTTATCTTGGTTTTACTCTTGATATTGTAGATGTCGATGCCTCTCCAAACATACATTGGTTTCGCTGATGGTGCTTGTCACAATACACAGAACATCTCTTCCGCAGCTTGGGTTATCTATTGACCCTCTGACGAGTTAGTATCTATGCATGGGGTAAGCCTCGGTCAAACAACGAACAACATTGCCGAGTATAGTGCAGTGATTGAGTTATTATCTGAATCTATTTCATTTGGGATTTGGAGTTTGATAGTGAGGTTAGATTCTGAACTCGTTGTATTACAGCTTAATAGAGTGTATGCCATTACAAATCCAGTGTTATTAAGATTATTTTTGAGAGTGCGTCTCTTGGAACATGAATTTGATTATATTGAATATCAGCATATTCCAAGATCTTTAAATACATTAGCAGATGCAATTGCTTCTCGAATGTTAAATAGACATGTGCAATAATCATACATGTAAATTTAAAACCATTCCATAGCATGATTTACAAGATAAGACGGTAATAGTGATATATATATATATATATATATATATACATACATACATATATATATATATATATATATATATATATATATATATATATATATATATATAGGAGTGTGTCAAAAAATACATCGTCCTCGATCATAGGTTGAAAAACACCTTATGATCGGCAAAAATGATAAGTACAAAAAACAAAAATGTCACATGTGCCCGCAATAGGCGATCATCCTATCACTGGTGATAATCTCTATAAGAAACCACTGCACGGGCCACCTTGCAAAGGAACCTCCTAAAAGGTCCCGGGACCCCAATCACATAGCACTGAAGTCAACGAGGAATGTCATCTATAGTGGTCTCCGGAATATCTCCTGTCAAGCGCTCGAGATGACCCTCCAACTCGGCCAAAACCTCTGCTGATTCGTCCTGTAGGGCTGGCGCGGCTGCAACTGGTTGCTTCCTCTCGTAAGGCCGGAGAGGTCGCTGTGGACCCACATCTGCATTTCAAATTTTTACTATCAGTTTTGAGACGTTGGAATAATAATAAAAAAATTAAAATAGGAAAAATGTTGAAAAGGATTTTACCTGAGTCATCCCACTGCTCTCCTGGTGGAAGAGCCATGTCTGGGTCACCACGAAAATCTATCCCAGCGTAAGGGAAGTCCTGAATAGAAAAGACCTGGTTTTCCAGCCATTGGAAATACTCAGATTTGAATCAAGCAACCTCTGTCCTCTTGTCCGGGTGACGGGCCATGACTGCGACCCATCACATCAGTTTGGGCTCTCGAGGAAGCCCAGCTCCAACAGTAAGGTGCTGCGGGATCAGCATAGGAACCCTCTCCAGGCCAAAACTCACGACCAAAGCCCCATAACCAAAGGTCTTTAGTCGTCCGTTCTTGGCCCTGGTCAGTTGGCCTTTCACATTGGCCAACACAGCATCGCACCAGTTGAAGATGGTGCCTCGAAAGCAATCAACTGCCATACGCATCTGGGATCTGGTGGCAATATGTAATGCGGCAGCCCCGCAGAGTCTGGTGACAGTAAACGCAATCACCATGAGTTCAGGATGCGATATGGTCTTTATGTCTATCCCTTTGTCTCTAGCCTGGCTGTTGCAGTACTCTAGCCTGAGGCTATCGACAGACTGGCCACCTGGCCTAGCCCCGAGCAGAGTCAAGTCTTCACCTCTCTTAGGCAAACCAGTCAAGAAATATATGTCCGCCGGCTCGATTTCGAGTTGGTGGCTACCAATGAAGAAGCATTGGTCCTGTATGCTCCATCTGTCAACCAACCACTGTAAGAAATCCACCTGAGCACTCATGCCAAGAATGGCCCAGAATTTGTACAATCTGCACGCCCTCAAAGCATCAAGTGAATGTTGATGATTCAATGTGGCAGAATCCACGTCCTCATTCTCTTGTTCACGCCAATCTAGCATGATGTACTCTCTGCATCAAGTATAAGGATAAATTAAATTGCTAGAACTTATTTTGATTGGTCCATTTTTGAGAATTTTTGGGTTAAAAACCCTTGCGGCGGGGACCACACCCTCCGAGTTAGACACAGTGCGTGGGACCACACTTTGTCTACACGGAAGGTGCGGACCCCGAGCTTTTTCCCAATGGAGAAAAAGTCGGGGTCCGCAGGCCAGCAGTGGAAAACCTGCGGGCCCCCGTGCACGGGTTTTTTGCCTAAAAACCCTCCCAAAAATGAAATAAATGACTAAAACAAGAAATGAAATGGTTAAAAATGAAGAGTAAGATGATGTGGATTACCTGGAGAAGACGGCGTTCGATTTCGACGGTTGGATTTTCCGCAATCTTCACGGGAAGTTTTCTGAGCAAAAGCACTATTTTCTCACCCAAACTCAAACGGTAAAAATGAATTGACAAAGGCCCTTTTTATAAGTTTTTTGAGTAAATAAATTGCAAATTTGTTTATGTTTCACTTTGAAAATGTATTTTTGCGACATTTTTATCCATTTCAAACAGGTATGAGTAATGTTTGTGTTTTTGTGCAGAATAACGGATAATTCAGGTGAAATCTATAATTTTCGACAGAAAAACAAGTAGAGTCACCTTTAAGCTCTTTTCTGATTCCTGAAACATGAAAAGATTGCCGAGTGTTTCTTTTAAACTTTTTAAAACGGAATTAAAAGACGGTCCACTTACAACTCTTTTCCGACCGTAAAAACATGAAAAGATTGCCGGATTTTTGTCGTTTCAAATTCGATATTGGTTATAAAACGACGTGTCATTGATCGCTTTTTTACCTTTTCGGGTCAAGGGCACTAATAACGAAAAGTACTCCTTGGTCGTAAAAGATCAAGCGGTTCTCTCAAGTATTATTTTATACTTTTTCGGGCTTGGGAGACACAAATTTACGAAAAAGGTCAACCCTGGAGTCTTCTTAAGTTTTTTCAGACTCTCTAAAATTGAAAAACGCCAAGTTTCTCCTATACTGGACTCGTTAAAATTTCACAGTAAAGGACCTGTTCAATTACAAACAGGAACGAACCACTCCTTCTTAGGGTTCAAATTTAAACTAAGTTGGACTCATCCGAAGGATGAGCTTATAATCAAGCAAATGTTATCCTCCTCAAGCTTGTCAAAAATAAAGAGGTACTTGCCAGAAATGGTGGGGGAAAAGAGAGAAAAATGAGCTTGTTTGTCATACTTTGTAACCACTCTTGAACATGACACTTTTATTCACCTGGGTTGGGAAATCCTTTGCCTAACAATTGATCAAACCACATTGAAAGTCTTCAGCTGGTTTCTGGGTATTAACTTTGGGTCAATTGTCACCAAACCATCTGTCGTGTCGTTATGTATTCAAGAGGTCACTGCCAATAAGCCATTCATCTGCAAAATATCTGTCATCCATCTTGACCATCCCTGAGTCAGTCCTTGCAACTAAATTTCTTCAACTTGATCTATGATTTCGTGTTGTGGGCTTGCCTACGACGGATCACTTTCTATCGACATCAGCTCATTATCTAGAAAGATGATCTAGGAATCGTCAGTACCTTGAGATCTGCATGCCTCAATGGCAGGTTTCTCGCCTTTGACGATAGTTTACATCATTGACTTTCGATCAAAGGATCCCGTGACATGTTCGACATCAACACATTTATTCGCATCTCATGGATTGTACTGGGTACTTTGAGAACCATTGACATCACTGGTGGTTTCTCTCACACTTGTTAACAGTTTACATCATTGACTGGTAATCAAGTGGTTTCTACCATGTTCGACATCAACACATTCATTTGCATGGATAGAATCGTACTGTTTCAGGAAGTAGAAATGAAGACCCTGGATCTAGTTTCCACGATCCAGGCTGCGAGGAATTTTGTATTCATTATATAATGGACTATTCATAAACAGATGGTTGCATCCATACTGTGTCCACCTGAGTCTATACTTGTGATGTTTTACAAGATCATTCCTGTATCAGAGCAGTAGTTAGTTTTTCTAGTCAGTTTTGATCTGAGTATGGGAATGCCTACCTCAGCGATGATATGATCTCATATATATGTCTTGCATTGGATGTTTTTACAGGTTCCAACCAGGTTCTCCACAAGATGATCCTCGAAATGATAAAGTACTTCACTCTTCCTAAATGATAAGAAATCCTCATCTACTACAGACTTCGCACTTTAGGGGGCAATCTGTTACACAAAAATATCGTCACCATGATTATTTGCAGTCAGTATGGGTCTATCATCACTTGTATTGTCCTCCTAAGCAAGTCTCGGACCTCAGCTCTTCAAATCAAGCTTTGAAAATGAGAGAAAGACATTAAAAATCAATGTAACTCTGGTTCCGCACTTTCTCTCACTGTCACCTGCGGTCCCGCACCTTCTGTGTACAAAAACTGCGGACCTGCCCGCTCTGTCCCTAACGGTGTAGGTGCGGACCCCTGTGAAAGTCAAAAGGCGCAAGTTTTATCTTAAAAAACTCACTTTGGGTTAATTCTAGAGGTTTCTAGAAGTAACTTTGACGTGGATTGTTCGCTCTGAGGTGGTTCATGCATCCCAAAAGATAAGGAGCTAATCCCTTGATGAGAGGAGCTATCCCTTTGAAGGAGGACCTAGTAACCTCCCTCCATTGCACTATAAATACAGGCATTGGGCTGGTTGCTGGGGAGGTTAGAAGCTGAACATTTTTGAGGGTAAATGCTGGTGAAATCAAGACTTCCTAGTTAAGCCTAAGAGGAGAGATCACATACCTTTTTGGTTTCATTGGGGAGTGAGTGAAACTTGTCAAAGTAGAGGAGACTTCTTGCTGGACCTTGGGAGGAGCTTGTACAGCATCAAGGCAAAGGTTGTAAAGTTCTTCTTCTTTTGAATTAATACAATCAAACTCATTTTTCTCAACAAGTATCTTATGTTATTTGTTTCATGGACTCCTTGACTTTCATGTTAAATATGTTTTATGCAATTGGCTTTTCAGGTGCTATTTAATTTGTTTGCCTTGTTTGTGTTTGCAGATTCGGGACAAAGGAGCTCATTTGGATCAAAGGAGCGAGGGCATCCACAAGCTTGCGTTGGACCTAAGGTAGGCCCTAAAAACACTTGTTTGCCATTGTTTATTAAAGCATATTTAGAGAAAGATAGTGTCTGGTTGGTTTGCTTGTCATTAGGTCTTCTTTAGATTCTAGGAAGGTCTATCTTGTCTGCAAGATCGACTTATTCCGTGTGGCACTATCCACAACAACATATAGATAATCATGTCCTTTCCTAGATTTAGGCAGTCCTCCAACAAAATCCATGGAAATGCTTTCCCAAGGGTGAGAAGGAACTGGCAATGGAGTGTACAAGCCTATTTCTCTATTGCTGGGCTTGCTTTTAGCACACATAGCACACCCCTTTACATATCTAGAAACTGTTTCACTCATTCTCGGCCAATAGCAGAACCTTTGCAGCTGTGCAACTATTTTACTTACCCCAAAGTAACCTGATATCAGAGAAGTGTGTGCTTACCTAATTATCTTTGCTTTCTTAGTTTGTGGAACGCAGAGTTTCCCACAATGATATAAGAGTCGGTCCTTCACATGATAGTCCAATTCTTCTACTCTTTTGCCTTGATTCAAAGTTGCATACACATCTTTAAAGTCCATATCCTGAGCATACTGTTCTATTTAGCTTTCATGCAGCACAGAATTATGCTTAAGTATGGTAGATGCATTTATAATGGGTTTAGATAACATGTTTACAACCTTGTTATGTATGCCCTTTCTAGATCTGATGACTAATGAAACTGTTGTAGAAAACCCATCCATTTATAATGTCTTGATTGTTGCAACTTAGTTTGGGAGTGTAGATATTGAAGTGGCTGATGATCAATATGTATTACTATTTCTTTGCCCATTAAATAATGTTTCCACTTTTTCACACTCTGAACTAATGCATACAATTCCTTATCATATGTAGGATAGTTGACTACTGCAGGATTAAAAGTCTCAGAATGATAACATATGGGCTTACCGTGCTGTGTCAACACTGCTCCCATGGCGTAGTCACTGGCATCAGTTTGGATCTCAAATGGTCTTTGTAGATCTGGCAGTGCTAGTACAGGTGTTGTACTAATTTTTTCTTTCAAGGTGTCGAAGGCTTTCTGTTGTTTGCCTCCCCACTGAAACACCTTGTTCAATCCTGTCAAAGCATGTAAGGGAGCTGCAATTGAGGAGAAATTTGAAATGAACTTCCTCCAATACTGTGCTACTCCTAAGAAGCTTTTCACTTCTATAGTAGACTTGGGTTTAGGCCAGTTTACAATGACTGCCACTTTAGAGGGATCTATTTTCAATTCACCTCCCCCTACTATATGACCCAAATAATTTAGAGAGGTTTTGCCAAATTCACATTTGGAGAGTTTAACATAAATTTTTTCTCTTTTCAAAACATCTAATGTCTGCTTAACATGCTTTAAATGTTCTTCCCACGTTTTACTAAAAATTAGAATGTCATCCAGATACACAATAACAAAATCATCAAGAAAAGGTCTAAGTACATCATTTATTAATCTCATGAAAGTAGTAGGGGAATTGGTCAAGCCAAAAGGCATAACCAACCATTCATACAATCTCTGCTTTGTTTTGAAAGCAGTTTTCCATGCATCTTGCTCTGCAACTCTGACCTGATGGTATCCACTGTGCAAATCCAGCTTGGTGAAATAAATAACTTCCTTCAATTAATCTAAAAGATCATCTATGTGAGGAAGGGGATAACGATTTTTGATTGTTATTTTATTCAGTGCTCGATAATCAATGCACATTCTCCACGAGCCATCTTTCTTTCTCACCAAAACGATTGGTGACCCACATGGTGATGTGCTAGGCCTGATGAACCCTTTCTCAAGCAACTCCTGCACCTGCTTCTTGATTTTAGCATTCTCTAAAGCAGATAACCTGTACATCCCAATGTCAGGCAAAGGAACATCTTGCTGCAAAATAATATCATGTATTATTCCCTTTTTGGGTGGCAAACCTTGAGGTTCTTGAAACGAGACATCATACTCTGAAACAATCTTTTCTATATCAGCTTTCTGATCAGAATTACAGCCCTCAAATACATTGGTTTTATCAGTTTTCCTTTCCTTTACAACCATTAGTAAGAACTGTTTGCATGAATTTATCATTCTTTTCATCTGTTCTGAGTTTATGAGAGTATAATTATTCTTGAGGTTATGAGCTCTTACAAAGTATTCGATTCCATCTTTAACAAGTAGATACTTGTTCTCATCTCTATAGAAAATAGCCTTTCTATCATACAAGTAAGGACTCACTAAAACAATTCCACATATATCCAAAGGAATTATATCTAACTCAACCTCATCTACAAATGCTGACCCAAAAGAAAACTTGAGTTTGCACTGTCTAGTCACTTGTAGTTGTGCTTTATCATTTAACCATCCTAATGGGTATGGCTTCTTATGAGGTGTAGTTGCTAATCCCAATTTCTTTACAATTGCTTCAGAAATCAGATTTACTTGTGAGCCACTATCAAACAAAGTATCAATCTTTTGATTTTTGGAAACAACTCGAATATGGAAAAGCTCATGCCTTTTTCTCTCATGTTCTTCATCAATGATAGATTGAGCAGAATTACTAGTAGATGCTTCAGAATTCTTACCTTTTATACCTATGGCTGTAATGATTGTTTCATCTCTCGAGTCTGACCCCAAATCTTTCTGAATAGCTGCAGCAGTCTTCTTCTTCTTGCCCTCGGACTTCTTAGGTCTCAGCTCTGGATGCAGAATCCAACAGTGCTCATCATCATGCCCCTCCTTTTTACAGTGAGTGCATGAAGCTTTGCCTTTCTGTGTAGTGTTAGCCTTCCTTGCTTTCCACTTCTGCTTTCTTTTCTCCTTGCTCTTGCTTACAGTGGGTTGGAATGGTCCCCCAACTTCTAGATTTCCATTCTTTCCTCTAGCTTCTAGATGAGTAGCTTGTACAGGTACCTCATCTATACTAGTGGGATTAAACATGAGGATGGTATGCCTCATGTAGCTGTGTAGACCACCAATGTACTTCAAAAGACTTTCTGGTGAGTCTAATGAAATACCCAACATCAATGCTCTCTTTTGGAACTCTTGAGTATACCCTTGTACACTTTGCCCTTTCAACTGCTGAAGAGTTTGCCAACTCATCATGGCTTGTTGCATGTAGGCCAATGGATAGAACTATTTTTTGATTGCAGTAACAAATTCACTCCAGACATAGATGGTCTTACCATGCTTCCTCATATCAGCTTGGGTTTTTCCTTCCCACCAAACCAAGGCAGTGTCCCCTAAGCGAAGGCTTGCCAGCTGAATCTTGCTCTTGTCTGAGTCTATATTTTGTACTCTGCAATACAAATCAATTTGTCTAATCCAATTGTCCAACTTTTCAGCATTTAGCTCTCCATCGTATATAGGAAAATCAAATTTAACATCTAACTTAATCAAAGATGCTTTCTTATTATGCACAACGCTACTAGGAGGTGTAGGGAAGCTTTCTTCTTTTCCCTTTCCTTTTGAGTGGTCATGGGAATGAGATTCATCTTCTTCTTTATCTTGCTTAGAGCCTGATGAATCTTCACCCTTATGCTTTCTAAAGTCCCTATACATTTCTTCTACCATAGACTTTATAGCTAGGAAACTTTCTATGAATTGAGGGTCTGGCCCTATAGAACCTTCTTCTGACATTGTCTTTCGAGAATAGACTCTCCCAATTTCAGGATTAGTTTCCACCAACTCTCCTTCTCCTAATTTGAGCTTTGATCTAGTGAGCATTCACAGCTAAACCAACACAAGCTTGTCTAACCTTACAGCCTAGAGCTCTGATACCACTTGATCTGATAATCACCCTATGAGTGACCTCAGTGAAAGATTTATTAAATAGAAAGGTATTACAGACTCATGTGATGGTGTGTGTTCTGTGTTATTGAAACAACGGATCGATCAGATTGCCAATACACAAAAAATAAGTGGAAAGATAGCAGAGAAATATAGTAAGCAACACAAAGACACAAACAATTTTTAATAAGGAGTTCACCCTATTCTCCGAGGCTACGTCTCCGGTCCAACTTCAGTGGTGGCCTTGTTTTATTGTGTCTTTTAGCAGAGAAATTACAATACAGGGACTCAATATGAGTTCTCCTGAAGCAGATTTTGCTTGGCAAGGTGGTTCTTGGATTCCCCAAGCCACTTAGAGTACACAGACTCTCGTTCTTCCTACCAGCTCTGTGACCCTTGGTATACAGTGGAAAGAGTCAACTGTGATGCTCAATCCAAACAGATTCCTCTATGGGAAGGCTTGATTCTTCAAGATCTCTAGTGCTCGATGCTGCCTGTGGTCAGCCCGGCCCTCTGTCTCCTCTGCTTGGATTTACTACTCTCTGTGCTCAATCCTCCTCTCAGGGTTCACTGTTCACTATCTCTCTTGGTCGCTTGGACTCTTCATTCTCTCTCTCTGAATCTCTATTCGGCTATCTCTGTTCATGGCTTTAGCCATTCGACCTCCATGCCTATTCGGTTCCTCTCCCACCTGCGTCGATTCGCCTACCGCCTGCGTGCTTGGAGTTCCCCGTTTGGCGTCAGCATGAACGCTCAGGAAGTAGCCACATGTCCTCATTGGAATAGCGCCAGCCTGTTCGTCGATTAATTTCTTCGGTTATGTCGTGGATACGTTCTTTCTCCACCATGGCGGTCAACGGATTCCAAATCCCCTTAAATCACGACTTAATTCCCTGTCAATTCCGCTTCTGTCTATCGGGCGCAATCTCAGCCGTCTGATTTGGGCTCCTCCAGATCCAACGTCATACGCACGTCGAGCGCGGTTGACTTGCTCGACCGATAATGCTCGATCACAACAGTTTTTCTCTCACCTCCACTGCCACGCGTCCATCGCTGAGTGGGATCGCTCCGCTCTCCTCCAAAACCTCTTACCGTTCAAGGGCACCCCAAATATACCGCCAATTTCCAGGTTGTGGGTCCCACCTTCGTACGATGGCGCTTTTCGTTTCTCCACCCACGGTCATCTGGCTACCAACATGACAGGGTGCTTAAGGCTCTACCATTTCAGCCCTGTTCGCCCAGGGATGTGCGATTAGCACCAATCGCGATTAGCGCTAATCACGCATCGAAAATCAGCTCCTTTTCCCATTCCGGGGCTCCCAGGGGCTACATCGACCTCCTGCGTAGTCTCCATGGGCCTCGGTTAGTGCGCTTTGAGCGAGGTCCTCATTGTTCCATGTCGGCTGCCATGGCCATTGGTTCAGGGTGTTTTCGATTGCTGTTTTGGATTTCATTCGAGATTTGTTTCGTCTTGATACAGTCATGGTTCTATGACAGTCATTTATGGATCCGATTTGGATCACTCATATAGACACTTTTTATGTCAAAGTTCTTCAAAGCATGGTTATCTTTAATTCTCAGTAAATGATTTTCCCTTCTCATCTCCACCGCAAGTTACTTTATCTCTCAAGAAGTTGGTAAGAATCTCAGTCAGATCAATAAAACAAGTTGTATTTTGGTTATACACTTGTTCCTAACCTCATACATTAGGGGGAAAATTTTATCATATGGAAATTGCAAACTCATTTGTATGCATTAAGAGACACTCAAAGTCAGTGATCAACACATACAAGGGTGACATTTCTAGCTATATACACGATGGACACCAAAAATAAAAGATTTCCTAAGGTTCAAATTAAAAATTTGGACTACACAGGTGCACCATTACTGGAAATTAGTAGTCGTGTGACAATTTCTTCAATAGTTGCGTGGTCGTAGAAACATCCAATCAACACCTCGATCCGTGAACTTGATTGAGCAACACTTCAAATATTGACATGATGGGATGACAAATTCAAGCCTTGAGCCATAAGAAGCCTTAAACGGAAGGAATTGGTAGCTCTGATCTCATTTATGAGGCAAAAGACCACATTGATTAGCTAAGGGGAGGAATATCCAAGAAAATCTATAAATACAAGTTCTAGGAGAGAGAAAAAAAAAGAAGAAGAAAATAATTGTTATGTTTTCAAAATTTCTCCCTAAGAAATCAAGCATTTCATTGAGAAGAGGATATCATATTTGAGAGAGTCTTCATACTTCTTTGAGAGAGAGAGAGGAAGCTTGCAAAGAGATTGAGGAAAGGAACCTCCTCGTTGAGATATTTGAGCACCATTTCTCAAATAATTCTCTCAAAGTGTTTTTAATTGATATATTGTATTCCTTCTACATTCAACAATCAAAAAAGGGAACCATTTTCGATTACTTTTTTGATATGTTTTCTCCATTGAGCATTGTTTATGTGTTTATTTCTTAGTTTTTAGTTTGAAGTTGATATATGCATTTTTTTCATTACTTATAGTGCTTTGTTTACCCATTTTTGTACACTGACAACAACCAATTTCTTGTGATCTCCTTGGAGGGAAAACCCAACTCCAAGGAAGGTGTATTTGGTACTCCATAGCTAGAAAAACACTACCACAATTACAATGGTCAAGCTTGCCTCACTGTGACCCTCAACTATGTAGCCTTGTGTCCTAGGTCTCTAGTGTTGTGCATTGCATAATCACAAGCATCAATACCTCACTCCTGGCCTCTAGCACTGTGCACTGCATAATCCCTGAGCCTTCCTCCCTATCTAGTACCCAATTCCAGCTCAATCAATGCTCATGAAGAAAGCTAGACTAGGAGATTTTTGGACTGATGTCGTCTTGTCATGAGTTATTTTCATTTGTAGGTACTATAGCTTGACATGATAGGGAAATTCTCAAAGAGGAGGATAAGGAGATTATTCTAGAAGACACTTGTGAAGCAAGAACCATGAAGAATTCATCAAGTAAGAAGATGAAGGGACACTAGTTTACGATAGAAGACAAAAGATCAAGATCACATGAAGAATCCATATACTTCAATCCCTTCAAGGGTGAAGATGAAGTATTGAACATATATATCACGAATATTGAAGACAAAGTAGCAATATAAACAACTTGACATTGCCACTTAATCATGAAGTCCATGTCATCATTTTCAAGTTGTGACTTGTACCGGTCTCATCACAATGTGATGTGTATTCCCACATCATTGTTGATTTAATGTTGTAAATATTAGAATTAAAGGACAAAATGTAATGTGTGGATGTCCAAGAGTCATATGTGGAATATGAAAAGTCACATGGTCATATATGGAAAAAAGAGTTTTTAGCAAAATTCCAAAAGTCATATAGAAGTCCAAAGGTCACATTAGAAGTACAAGAGTCATGATGGTAACTCAAGCGTCATAAAGGATATGAAATTTGATTCCTCTTGTTATAAAAGAAACCTCATAACTCAAGCAAAGGGGATTTTGGAGGCTTAGCCTTTGAGGAGCTAGCCTTGGCTTCTCTAGCTTGGCATAAGAGAGAAGACCATCCTTAAGAGAAGAAATGAGTGACTTAATGTTCCACTATTGGAGCTAGTGACTCGCCATTGTAACTATGTACTTGGAACTTTCACTTAATAATCAAGCTCTTGATGAGCCAACACATTTTAATGCATGTATTATGAATATTTTAAGGCTATTCTCTAGATGTTTGTGGTATATGTTTTATTCATATGTACTAAGGAAATTGAACTACTTCATTGGCTTTGGTACTTATCTTATTGAATGTGTGTTGTATTTTCTTTAATTTTCATTGTGTCTATGTGAACTATTTCTCTAGATACTAACAAATATTTCCTTTCTCTTATGTGCCTCTCTTCAGATAGTACTATTACTTTCCTTCTAGAGACTCACTCTTATTTCCCTCTCATGAAGGCCTCCATTTACACATTACAATTGGTGTTTCATAGTGTCAACTTACTTGCTGATTTCAAAGGTTATGTGCATACTCTCTTATGTTATACATCGCAGCTAAGGCAGACCCTACAGTTATGGTAGCTAGGCCGATACTCCAGATGGGGCTTCTACTCCAAATAGTGTGAGGTCTAAATGGGTCTTCACATCGGGGAGACCCCCTTAGTTGACATATTTCCAGTACAATCAATAGTTCATGCTAGAAGGAGGGCCATATGGAAAGCCGTTCCCATTGATTTTGTTTTTAACATCTTATCTTAAATTGATCTTCCCTGAATCCAACTCTCGCTGTGCTTTACTAATAGATCCGATGGTAAAACTTTTATCCCCAATGGACCTTTTTATGCCTTGTATGAATTAAAGTTTGATGGTGGGGGTGATACATCCATAGCCAAGCATGCAACTCTTTTTCTTAAGTTTCGTGAATATTATGAAATCAATTGTGAAGACGTGGCTTGTGTTATTTTATTCCTCACCCTTGAAGGTTGACTTAATTGGTGGTGTCATACCCTACCATTCACTTCCATTCATTCTTTTTAACATTTCATCAAGGAGCTTCATTCAACCTTTGATACATATGGTTACTGGTATATCCTTAAAAGGATTAATCAACTAAGAATGAAGCCTAATGAGTCAATTGAGGATTTTTCTAATCGATTCCTTCACCTATGTTATGAATTTTTTGAAGAAGATACATATTCAGATTTCTTTAAAACAAGTTTGAGCATTTGGTTCATATCTCTTTACATGGTGAGCCCTAACCCCTTGATGTTTCTATTTCCCCAACTTTTGTGAATTATGAGACACCTCTAGTTTCAGAGGAGGAACCTACTATTTATTTTGTTCCTTTTCCTCCTTCTTTTCTAGTACCAACTTAGGTTCCTCTTGGTGATAATATTGAAATTGAGAAATTTTCAAAACAAATGGCTGATTTGTCTCTTTAACTTTCATCGATTTCTCATAATCTAGATCCAATGGAGGAAACTTTGGAATGGTTTATGGAGCCTAATGTGAATACTAACCCCTCCATTCCACACGATGATATTAATGCTCATAAATTCAATCTTGAATCTGATATAGATACCTATCATCCTATATCATCTTTTTCTCACGATCCATTGTCCCTTGATGTTCCTGATTAATCTCTTCCAAATCCAAGTAGTGAACAGGTGCAAGGTAGTTACATTTCATAGGTGTTATGGGAATAAGTACCCTAGGGCTTTGGGTTGAAACCCCAATAGAGCAAGAGCAAGCTACAATAAGAAACACTCACACAACTCAGGCAACATGCTTATATAAACAAACTATGCGATAGCAATCATACCCGGATGTCCTTCGTTTGGGTAGTTCCAGCAGGGTTCAGACCCTTTGCAACTCTCGATGATCTTAGAATCTCCAAATCAACCAATCTGAACATACATAGTAGCATATAGATAAAGCATTTTAATGAAATCAACTTTATATCATATAAGCAAGATGACTAATTACACATCAAAATGACATTCATACATGAATTACAACAGTATCTGATGCATAAACAAAGTTAATCTCAGGAACAAGACAATGTTTATTTTTATTGTAGAAAGCTATAACCAACACAGAAAGAATTCACCTGAGTCTTCTTCTTCGAGCTCCAACTGGAACCATCCTCTAGATCAATCCAGTCCTAGTCTTCAACAACCTCCTTCCATAACCAATACCATGATATCTCAAGCAAGTGGGAGAATATCAACACTCAAGGAAACAAGGGTTTCCTGAACTTGGGGAAGTGCTTGAAGCACAGGAATACTTCAGATTCAGTCAAGGGATAATTTCAGTATAGTAATTCTATCTCCTCTCCTCCTTAAGGCCTTCCCATAGAAGTATATTTATACTTCTCCCAATTAATTTTTTTGTTGGGAAATAGTTGGGCCATGGGCACTAGGAGGTAATCAATAGGTAAAACCTATGAACTCCACCCATAGTTAAGGAAATTTATTTTTTTTAAGTGTTTTAACACATATACGTGGGTTGGGTATTAACAAACCCGCATGTACACGCATTTATCACAGGGAAAAGTAGCGTACAGAGAGTAAAACATTGTTTTTAAAATATTTGGACCATGTCTGGAAGGAGGGGTTGCCCTAGGCCATAAACCAAGCATCACAAATACCAAGGGTGATATTTGGAGCTATAATAGATGCCCCCTAATATATGAGGTTAGAAGGGGTACATGATGGCTGAAATGTATTAAGTATATGGAAAGGAAACCTATCGAAACTGGGAAGGAATTCACCAGATTTCAGCCTGCCAAGCCATAAAAAAGAGATCAGAAAGAAACAGTTGTCTGAGGCGGGCATACCCATGCGGAGAGAAAGTAAAGCATGTCCGCATATCAAGTAGAAGTGGATCCACTATGTATACAAGTATAAAATACTAAAAGTACATAATGGATCATCTGATCGTGATCGAACAAGTACATGTTTGAACATCACATATAAGAAGATGATCAATGAAGCTGAAAGATGAAGCTGATCACTGATGTCAAAAACTGATCCCAATAGTACCAAATGAACATGATGGAATAAGATGATACTACATCGCAACTTGGATGCCAGCATATAAGATGTCGCTGTGAAGGACTACAACATATAATGTGGATGGTGTCGACTAGCAGCAACAGGAGCAACTAACAAGTGAACCAAAGAATGCTGATGCAACCCAAGGTCTTCACCGACCGTCATGGTACATTTCTACACAATGGGAATAAATGATCTGAAGTCAACCATGTGAGAAATTGTTTGATTACCGGTCACTGATGTATACCGTTAACAAACGCAAGACTACTCACCCATAATGATAATGAGAGTCAAGGTACCCAGTACAATCTAACAAGTGCAAATGAATGAGCTGAAGTCGAACACTTGGAAGAATCTATCAATCAGGGGAGAATGATGGTTTCCCATTGTCGATAGCAAAGGATCTGCCACTAATGACTGCAAACCCCAAGGTACTACCAAATGGACTCTAGATCTTTGCCCCAGAGCAATGAGTCATAGTCGATACGAAAGGAACTGCTAGAAGGAAGGAATTAAGGCATCCTTCATCAATCTAGCGCGAGTGTAGCCCATAGGCCAATAATGTGGAAGGAATCAAAGGAAAAGGATGTAGTAACCTGACCGAAGCATGTTTCCGGCTTACACAAGATGTAGCTAGTGCAAGATAGAAACCCTCTGAACCAACCAATAATGAAAGTTGACACAGAGGCGAGGAATCCACCAATAGGGTCAAATGGAAACCAAGGCACTGCACGAATCCTAATGTGTGATAATGAAAGTTGATGTCGAACACAAGGGAAACCAGTTAGTCAAAGACCCATGATACTGATCAATGCTGAGTACAAGGTGATCTATCAATAATGAAAATAGGGCCTGGGTGCGGCTCTAGGCCTGCCCTCAGAGCAATATGTCATCGTCGATAAGGACAAGACCCGCCAGTAAGAAGTCAATGGAGACCTTCTAAAACTAGCATGAGCAAAGGACCAATATAGCTGATGTGATGACAAACAAGACACTAACAACCAGGGATGGCCGACTGAAAAATAGGTCAAGAGACACCGTAGAGAGGCCGACTCAGGCTTACTTCCCTTGAACAAAAGCACGACTCAATGATGACTATATGGCAGCATATGATAACTTTGTATAAGTTCGCCATGCAGGAGGCATGAAAAAACTCTTCATATGATTGGAAGAGGTAACCAATCGGAGGAGAACTAACTCAATAAAAAGGTTAAGGCGTACCTAAGTCAAACTAAATCCCACCCAAAATGGAGGAGAGACTTTATTTTGAGTGCTTTGTTCAAGTGCGACACGACTAACTCTAGCTACCAACAATATATGGAAATGTTGTCCCGTTCCCACTGTTTTTTGGAATATATAATTTTTTTGTCTTTTTATTTAAACTAGAAAAGGAATAAAAGAATGCTATAGTACAGTGGAAAGAATGAGTGTCAGAGAAACAAATGATCTAGTTCCTGGGATGGGAACAATCCTATGCTCAATGCAGGGAGGCGAAATTGGTCAAGGACACTCAAAGGGATGTTCCTTCCATGGATCAAAGGGTGTGTCAAGTTGTAGAAGCTAAGTGATTGCATGGTTGAACTTGCAGAAGACATGGTCAAATAAGTGGCTTAAACATGAGTCCAAGTGAAGCCAGCTCAAGGCCAAAAGGTGAAAATAGTCAAAATGCAATGTAGTAGTACAACTAAACACAACGAAGCCTCTAGGGTATAAGGCCATAAATAGGCGTAGAAGCAAAGAGAATGTGTCTTCAATGCACAAGTCATAGTGGTACTAAAGAGGACTCCCGAGCCTACTCAGTAAAAAAACATGGGCAACTAATGTCAGTGAGGTTCTAACTATGATGACCATGTAAAGGATGGCTCTACCATCACATCATGATTTAAAAAATTGGTGAGTGAACATGGTTTGCTAGCCAAGACACGATGGGGTCGACCCTACGGCTTAAGTATCTTTGAACGGAGGCTAGTATGCAAGATGCAATGGAAAAAATTGTTTCCCTAACCTATATGCCAGTAAGTGAATGATACCTGCCGTGACGGGTCAGGGGTCATGGGACCGAAATAAGATCTCGAAGAAGTGTCCAAAATACCCTGAAACAATAATTCATTCTCGACAATCCAAGCCAACAAGTCAAAAAATTCATGAGACGAAAAATCAAGTTTCGAGAATTTTTTTTGAAATTTCAAAGCTATATATTGACTTTTAGACTCACAAATTTTTCATTTTTATTTGGAAAAAGGCTGTGGACCAAAAAGGAGAAAACTTGCCTCTGAAGAATTCAACCATTCAAATCGTGCCAAAGTTACCAGGTAACCCTCAAACCATACTTGCAATGTTTTGTGATGCTTTTTAGAAGTTTTAATTAAGGTTTGATCTTGGAAATTCTCGTCAAAAAATCTAACTCTGAGTGCACTCCGGGTTAGTTGTGACCAACCCGCATATACGACGACCCTACACATGATTGTGTGTGAAGGGAACTCGTGTGTATGCAAGTTGAAGTTCAAACTCAAATTTTAACGGTTGAAACTCATTTCTTTTTAGGATGACCATTACATGGAGAGAGAGAGAGAATACCACAATTGACAATGAGGTAATGAATGACCAAACTGCACTAGATGGATTGAGAGGGTGCGGTTTGTTGAAAATTTTCAAAGTGCTGAACATGAAAGCAATTACACGCTTGCTTGAGTTATTGATCCACTACTGGAGTGTGGAGGATGATGCCTTCATGATTGATCAGATGTCTCTCAGGATTGAGGTGGAAGACATCTACTTTATCACAGGTCTATCCCGAAGAGGGGAGGTCGTGCATTCAACCGGCAGGGCACAGAGTAGTCTTTCAGTAGAAGACTATGTACACATATACTGTCCTGGGCATCCAGAAAAGATTGGAAGTTAGATTCCAATCAAACATGTGGATAGCTTATCTCTCAGGATTCTGCTATTTACCATTGCGAGGGTAAATGGATCAGCTTCACTACATCAGGCTTCACGGGTGTCCATGAGCTTGGCAGTGGAATGCCTAACCACTGTGTTTGATTGGTGCACACCTCTTCTAACCAACATGAAGAGACAGCTGACCTCCATTCATAAAGGTCAGTGATCTGGATTTAAATAGGAATGCAACAAAATACAGAGAAAACCATATACACAAAGATGCAGTGGAAATAATACTTCATTTCATTAATGTAAAATATTGAAATATGCTTACAAATAGAAATGGAAATAAACCAGCTAGGGCGATGGCAGCTTATCTCTGAGAAGAGATGTCGTAGCTACATGCCTCTAAACTCTGTTACAATGAGGCTCGAAGGCCTATTTATTGTTGAGAAACAATGGAAAACCCTAAACATCCAAAAACCTAACCCTAGAAGATGAAATGCCAAACTGTGGGTCCCGTTTGGGTAAATTGGTACATCAACTTCCTGGGGTCGTAACTTTGGCATACGATCTCCATTTGATGTGCACAGTATCTCGTTAGAAATATCTATCCGAGAAA
Organism: Pinus tabuliformis; assembly: GCA_031772625.1. Lineage (NCBI taxonomy): Eukaryota > Viridiplantae > Streptophyta > Pinopsida > Pinales > Pinaceae > Pinus > Pinus tabuliformis. The sequence continues at coordinate 307,171,906 of CM062812.1, read as the reverse complement.
TACAAATTTGGGAAGAGAAAAATTGATCTATGGACCTGTGTTGCTCCCAATTTTCCCAAAAAACGTCGTTTAGGGCCTCAAAACGGCTCCAGAATTTTAGGGCCCGAAAAATTGCTAAAAATAGTAAACTGTGCTATAATTAAGGAAACTGAAAAGCTAAAAGAAACAATGGCAGAGGTCCAGGTGGACTTGTTAGGTGGCCACCAATATCCACTTGGATCATTCCTCCCCCTTTAGGAAGCAATGGTACCCATTGCGTTGAGTTCCTCCATGAGATGAGCAAACTTCTGCTGAACTTGGTCCGTGATGAGCCACTTGCCCTGGTGAAGGAGTTGGCCTGATTTGACAACTTGATACAATTGGATATTCTACTGTTGAGTGTGCCTTATCTGTGTGTCCATGATCCGATCAGTTGTAGCTTGTTCCATGCAATCTGGATTTAACTCTGTGGGTGTGAGCTATTCTGCAGTGTTGGATGTGTCTAGTAATGGTGGAAAGTATGGCTGAAGGCAGTCCACATTGAACACTGGGTGCAGGCCAAGGAATGGGGGAATGCTAAAATCAAATGCATTGTCTCCCACAGCCTTGGTAATGGTGTAAGTACCATATCGGAGTGGTCCAAGTTTCCGATAGGCTTCGGTAAGGTGTTCCTTTTGCAAATGCAACCAGACTTTGTCACCCACCTGAAACTTGTGTGGCACCCGATGTTGATCATGTTGCTGCTTGTTCTTGGCATTTGATTTCTCTAGAATGTCATGGACCCGCTGGCAAATATGTTGGATGTGCTCAATGAAGCTGTTTGCCTTATCTGTTTCGGACTGGACATGAGCCGAATCTGTGTGAGTAGCTGCAACTGGCATGGCCACAGCAATGGGACATAGTGGCTAGAATCCCAAGCCCAACTAAAAAGGGCTGTGGCCTGGTTGTAGCTGTGTTGAACATAGGGGAGGCTCTCGTCCCATGTGCGTGGATGCTTTGAGTTGTACATGCGCAGAATGTGTACGATCATCCTGTTGAAAACCTCTGTTTGGCCATCAGTTTGAGGATGGAAGGCTTTGGACTTAGTGATTTTGGTGTCGAGTATCGACCAGAGACTAGACCAAAATGTACTGAGGAACATATTGTCCCAATCTGAGATGATAGACTGTGGGATCCCAAAGTGTACCCAAACTCATTCAAAGAAGAGTTTAGTAGTGGCTTCTGCTGTGATATTCTTCTTGCAGGCAGCCATAATGGCCATCTTCAAGAACCTGCCGACGACCACAAAAACACAGTCGTTTCCATGCTTAGTGGAAGGAAGACCTGACATGTAATCCATGGAGATGGATTCCCAAGGTCGACTAGGGGTAGGCAGCAGGGTGTAGAGGCCTTGCTTCTTGATGGTCAGTTTGGCAATGGCGCAGGTAGTGCATGATCTGATGTACTTCTCGACATCGTGTCGAAGATTCGACCAATAGAAGTACTTCTGCAGTACTGCCACCATTTTCTCAACCTTGAAATGTCCAGCAGCTCGACTGTAGTGTGCTTCCCAAATCATCTTGGTATGCTCACTTGAAGGAACACAAAGGTGACCCAGGTGGCATAACAGGGCATCCTCGAGGAGAAAATCTAGAACATGCTGACCCTCCAAGAGTGTCTGGTATTGTGGCCGAATTCTGGGTCGCTTTTTTAGAGAAGTGGCCAATTAGAAGTCTCGTGCCCACAAGAGTTGAGCACAGTGGTTAACGCCATGATTGGTGGTCGACTGAGGCAATCTGCAACATTATCGGTGCTACCCTTCTTATACTTGATATTCAAATGGAATTGTTGTAGGTATGTGGTCCACTTCTGAAGGCGATCATTTTGAAATTTCCCTTGGGTTTGTATGAACTATAGGGGTCAGTGGTCTGTGTGGATGACCATTTCCTTCCCAAAAATGTAATGCTTCCATTGTCGATAGTCCTGCACAATGGAATACATCTCTTTGTCATAAGTGGGATACTTCTGGACTGTGTCTGAAAGTGTCTCACTGTGATATGCCGCTGGATGCCCGTGTTGAGTAAGGACTGCCCCAATAGCATATTCATAGGCATCCGTCTTGACCTCAAATGGTTGTTGCAAGTCTGGTAATGCGAGCATAGGTGCTGTGAAGAGGTGATCTTAAAACTTTGTGAATGCCCTCTGTTGAGATTCAGACCAAAAGAATTTTGCTTTTTCTCCTTCCTTGGTGACTTGACTCAAGGGCCAAGTGATATGAGAAAATCCCAACATGAACCTACGGTATAAGTTGGCAAGACCTAGAACGCTGTGGAGCTCTGTTAGAGTGGTTGGAGATGGCCAATATCGAATGACTTGGATCTTGGATGGATCCACATGCACCCCCTGTTCATCAATAATGTATCCCAGATACTGAACCTGGGTCATGCCAAAAGTGCATTTCTCCAAATTGGCACATAACTTGTGTTGCTGCAGTGTTTGGAGAACCTATCGGATGTGGTGGAGGTGCTCTTCCCAACTCTGGCTGAAGATCAGGATGTCATCCAAGTATACCAATACAAATGAGTTGGTGAATGGCCACAAGATGTAATCCATTAGCCTCATGAAGATTGCAGTTGAATTCATCAATCCGAAAGGCATCACCAACCATTCGAACATGCCCTCCTTGGCTTTGAAGGCAGTCTTCTACACATTGGAGGGTTCGATTGGTACCTGGTGATATCCTGACTTCAAATCAATCTTGCTGAAATATTTTCGCCCCTTCAGTTGGTCCAAGAGGTCATCAATCCATGGGATCAGGTACCTATTACAGACAGTGATCTTGTTCAGCACTCGATAATCGACACAGAGTCTCCAAGTCCCATCCTTCTTCTGAACCAACATGATCGAGCTCCCACAGGGTGATGAACTTGGACAGATGTGACCTTTCTATAGCAGTTCCTGAATCTACCTCTTGATTTCATCATTCTCCATAACAGAGCACCGATAGATTGGTCCATTGAGTAGCGGCACACCTGGGGTCAGATCGATGGAGTGCTTGACCTGACAGTGCAGAGGAACCCCTGCGGGGGAGGTGAAGATGTCCTCGTACTCCTCCACGACCTTGTCCATCTGTAGGTTTCGTGCGGAGGGGCGCTGTCTGGAGGTCGTGGCCACCGTCTTCTTCTTTCCTTAAGGGCATATCATCAGGAAAACAAATTTCCCGGTTTTGGAAACGAGCTTACTGCATTGTTTTGCAATAATCAAAGAGATGGCAGTAGGCAGTGCTACCTCCGGTATCCTATACAACTTAGTTCCCAAAGTAACAATAACAGCATGGGGCCTTGATTCACACACAACATGTCACTTCCACAAGTATGGTTGTCTTAGTAATACATCACAAACTTCAAGGGGAGCAATGTCACACAATACCTCATCCGTGAAGGGCTTGATGTTGTATGGAAGGCGACACTGCTGGCTCACGCGAAGATCCCGTCCTTGGTGAAGCCAGCTGATGGTGTACGGTTGTGGATGTGCTGTGGTCGGTAAGCCCAGCTGCTTCACGACCTCTGTCGAAATGAGGTTCTTTTGGCTCCCACTATTGACAATGAACTGTAGCGGGGAGCCCTTTACCCACATCTGGGATTGGAAGAGACGCTCCTCCTCCTCTGGATATTCGGGTTCCTCCTTCTAGATCTTCGTGGTGGCAACGGTGGCATTGGGCTCCGCATCGATAATTTGCTTCCCTTTGTCATTCCCCTTGTTAGGTTCTAACTCCGAGTCAGAACATGCATCCGATTCTAAAACCTTTAGCTCAGCCACCAGTGACTGCTTGGCCCGACACTCACTTGTGTTGTGAGTGGAGCTATTATGGAACTCACACCACTTTCCCGTGTCCTTTTCAGCTTCACAATGTTGTTCTTTGCTTGCAGCTTTGGCAAGTTGTCTTGGGCTGCCCCGCCTTGGCTTTGTCCTTTGTTCTACGGTTTTGGGGCACCTTTCCCTTGCTTCAAATTCGTAGATCCAAAGTCTCGCTTCTTCTGTTTAAACTTTTGCTCGACCCTGACGGCATATCTATATGCAGTGCCAAGCAAGGAGATGTTAAGGAATTCTATTTCTTCCTGGATGTACTTGTGCAAGCAGCTGTGGTATTTGAGTACCAAATGCTACTCGGAATCCTTTATACCCAACTTTGTGCAAAGGGTATGGAAAATATTGGTGAACTCCGGCACGTCTTGGTCCCTTCCCTGCTGCAGCGTGGTCCACTTTATTTATTGATCCTCATAGCTTCCGACAGGGTAGTACTACTCCTTGATGGCATCCCAAAATGAATTCCAAGTGGGTGCGACCGAAAATAGTGATCCTGTACTTTCATCCTTATGCTCGCAGTAGGTTTCCCACCAGTCCTTGATGTGGGGGGCTACTTTGAGAAGAGAGAAAATAATCTTTTCCCGACTAGAAAAATCATGAATAGAAAAATAACCCTCTAGCAGATTTAACCATTTATCGATGACATCTGCATCTATCTGACCCTCGAATATGGGGATTTCAAAATTAACTTGTACCTTAAACGGTGTGGCGTTTCTAGAGTAGTTGTTGGAAGCCGATGCATCGCCCCTGGGCAGCCACTGAAGGATCTGGGAAAAGTTGTCCATCATCGCGTTCCTTTGTCTCTCGAGGGCTTCTTTGAGTAAGATTTTGATATGATCTTCTGCCCCCTCGTCATTCTTTTCATCCGCCATGGGAGGCCGTCAGGATTTGCAAGGCTGGTCTTGCAAAGGTTTGACCAATTCAAGCCCTAACTCCTTATATCCTAACCTTGTTGGGGACATGCAAAGCAAAACAAAGAAAAAAAGCAGACTACTCCAATACCACTGATCCAGATTTAAACAGGAATGCAACAAAATACAGAGATAACCATATACATGAAGATGTAGCGGAAATAATATTTCATTTCATTGATGTAAAATACTGAAATATGCTTACAAACAGAAACAAACCAGCTAGGGCGATGGTAGCTTATCTCTGAGAAGAGATGTGGCGGCTACATGCCTCTGAACTCTATTACAATGAGGCTCGAAGGCCTATTTATTGTTGAGAAACAATGGAAAGCCCTAAACATCCAAAAACCTAACCCTAGAAGATGAAACACCAAATTGTGGGCCCTGTTTGGGTAAATTGGTACATCAACTTCCCAGGGTCGTAACTTTGGCATACGATCTCCATTTGACGCGCACAGTATCTCGTTAGAAAGATCTATCCAAGAACTACGACTTTGGGAAGAGCAACATTCGTCCATGGACCCATGTTGCTCCCAATTTTCCCAAAAAACGTCATTTAGGGCCTCAAAATGGCTCTGGAAGTTCAGGACCTGAAAAAAACTACTAAAAATAGTAAATTGTGCTACAATTAAGGAAACTGAAAAGCTGAAAGAAACAATGGTGCGGCTCCAAGTGGACTTTGCAGGTGGCCACCAATATCCACCTGGATCAGTTAGACTAAAAAATTTGGATATGGGACCATTTTATGCTCCTTCGACAAGGTAGCTGGGCTCCGTCCCAAGGTATCTGTCTCTATCAGCAGCCCGTGAGATCCATGGATGGGTAGGTGGGTTGACTTGATGAAATGCCTTGGAGGTGGGGATGTGTTGAGGACGACTTTCAACAATGAGTTTTTCGCCTGGTGGGATCAACAAATCATCACAGTCGACGACTACCCTTATGCTGGCATGGATTTCCAAGGAGATCCAGACTTGGTGTTGCCACCAAACGCAACATGGGGAGACATAGGTAACAATCTTTTAAGTTTTTGTCAATTTTAAAGATTTTTTTTGTTTTTTAAATATGGAAATGAGCTTAGAAATATTTTTGATGGGACTAAAATACTAACATAATGATCATGTTCCAGATGTGGGTCCGGTGGGACCAGATGGATTCCCACGGCACAGGCGTCGCGGAAGAGGTGCCGAAGAGGCAGCTACTGAGACAGAGAGGGTCTTATATTTTGTCCAAAGAAACTTGGTGAGATTGACTCGCCAGGTACCGATGGTAGCCATAGAGGACCTACCTAAGGAGATGCAGCATCGCGTGGTAGGAGTACTGGTGGGCTCTAGTATTGTAGCAATAATGCTACAACTCCTGGAGCTTCCTATCTCTAATTTTATCAACCCGGTAGTTCGTAACAAACTTGGAAGCGATGGTGCTGTATGCACAAGTACTAGCTCGTCGCAATTGTCACTTAGTCAGCTGGCACAAGTCCGCTAGGGCTCAAGCCAACTTCTATATGCTCTCAGAAGAAGCTTTCTAAATGATGGACGAAGGCTATCTCAAAGGAAATTAACCTACTTTGCAAGAATGAACTGAAAGCCAACCAAAACGTGGAAACCCTAGTAAACCCTAATCTAACTAGCTTAATCTCTATGATGCAATGGTGGGAGTGCAAATGTCTAGAAATGATCCCATTACTTCTAGTGATATGAAATGCATGAACTTAAACTACTTCTATTGAAAAGAACATTATTTTTGTATTTTTGCTCAAGTGGTTGGAGTTATTATGATTTTGTTTCTTATTAGGTTTTGACTGTGCAGGGGTAGTGCGAAGGGAAAGAAAGCTTGGGAAAGGTCAGGAGGGTTAGGAGAGGTTCCAGGGGATCCCTAACATCATTCCACAGGAGTCCACAACATTCGGATGCTTGGCAACCGAGTTTGCAGGCTTCTACAGGATGTCTGCAAGGGATCCTACATGAAACTCGGGATTTCTACAGGAAGTCTGCTAACTTCTACAGGATGTTCGACAGTTGGAGTTTTGGGCGATGGAGGAGTGGAGGAGTTGTATGGGTGGATAGGTAGGATGGACAGGGAGCTTGTGATGGCTCAGGGACAGAGATATGAGATGAGGAAAGAGTGGGTACAGTTGGTTGGTGGATAGAAGGGTGGAAGCAATGGAAAGTTGAAAAGGTGGAGCTACGTGAGAAGTAGAAGGGTTGGAAGGCTAACGAGCTGGACAGAGGATGAGTAGGTGCCTTTAGGCGCAGTTGAGAAGAAGAAGAACACAACCAAGTGATGCCTTGCAGTGTAAAAGAAACAAATCCTCTATGTCTTGCACAAAACCAAGAATTCCATCAACCTATTCTAACTGTGTTATTAAATCAATGAACAGCAATGTAAATTGTGGAGAGAAATCGTGCATGGTGTTGGAACGAAGAAGTATTGCGTCAAATATCAAATTTTGGATTCAATCCGCTTGGATTCGATCCACGAGGAATATAACAACAATTTACGGATGAATATTCATTATCAATAAAGATATTTCAAGAATCAATAGAGGTAAAATTACCAACTACTATTCAATCAACGAAAAAATACAAGATTTTGAAATTCGTCCTGATCAAAACATGTTCTCAATGTCCCAAGCATATATATTTCACAAGATATGGCAGATAAGGGCATTAGATATACAAAGACTATTGGATCACGAAAAACCACAAGATCTGAAAGAGAATGACTGGAAACAATGGTTGAGATGTTTTGACCGGTACAATTTATCCCCACAGATATGGTCTAGGATAAACCTAAATAAATGTAGAAATATAGTAAATAAGCAATGTACGTGTTATGAAGAATGATTCGTTCCTTATGAACAACAAGAAGATTCTATATTTGCGACTGTGATGGAACCTTTTTTGGGACTACTTCGGAAAATGAACAAACTTTCCAGCCAATGATGATGGTATAACTTCAATCCAATTGATCCTGAACAGATTAACGTCAGCAATTTGCGAAGGAAGGGCATTAAGGTCATTATAGCTATATGAAGGGCTAATAGAAAGTAATAAAAAAAATAGGAATGCATGGAAGGTCTTATGACTGAAATGATTGTGTTGCATCTTGCATGCACGTATAAGACTGCGTTTTTTGGTGGTTGGTACAGCCCACACCCCCAATCTCTAAACAGAGATGGCAGCGAGTGCACTATCAACCTTTTTTGGAGCTCTGATGAATTACAATCCTCCTACTCTAATCTAAGCTGCTGAAAGCACTTTAACCATAAACTAATCCTACTCAATCACATTAAAGAAATTAAATCAGCAGACTGTGTTTTTCAAATGCATGTCAAAGCAAAGAAATGAAGTGCTGAAAGGAAAGACAAGTAACAATACAAGGAAAAGGAGGTCTATTGCTCTCAGGTTGGGCCCTAACCTGAGAGCTATAGCTCCCTTAAAAACTCAGAATTGAATCCAAAGCTGCCTGCCTTTATTGAATAATCATGAGTCTAACATCATGCCAAAACTGGCTTACAAAAAGCAAAAACCGAGCTGTAGCTCGTGCTTAGAAATTGCAACAGTAGTTCAAAAGTTCAAAAAGCTCCTATCAAAGGCTACAGCCTTCATATTTATACATGATGAAGATCAAGCTGGCTTCCTCAATTAGTGGAGCTTGGCTGTCCAATTGAAAGTTAAACTGCTGTTCCTGTAGAATCCGTTGGCTGCCTTTAAGCTCGGTGGGGAGAGCTGTTGGAGCTCGGAGTTAAGGTGGAAATCACGAGGAAGGTCATCAAGACTGTGGACAACCTCCCTATAAACCCGCAATTCCACCTTGGCTGTCTCCTTGTCTCCATTTGCGTGTTCTTTGCTCCCTTTAATGCCAAAAAACATGAAATCATCATGTATTAGCCACATAGATATAATGCCTGCCGTTCTTCCTACAAATAACACGAATATACCAGGAAATGAATGCATAAGTGATAAAAGATGAAGGGTTGAGCAAGGTAAGTAGGCCAAATGAGCCCAAATTGTTACCAAAAATTGGGGCTCATCATCACCCCCCAGCTAAAATATTTGCTCATCCTTGAGCAATTTTGCCCTGGCTCCTGGTTCTTGGCCAAGAACTAGGCTCCAGAATACGCTCTTTCTTTCCTACCCTTGGTGGCTCTGCCTGTTCTGCCCTTGGTGGTGATGAGGGTGCCGTTCCTTTCCCCTTATCTATTTCCTTGACCTTGAACCGGGCTTTTGAAACCGATTGGTCCAACCTTCCTTTCCAAGTAGTTGTTTTTGGGCTCCCCCTCTCGTAGGTGACCGATATCTTCGAGGGGGACCTCTCACTGGGTGAAGTAGGGGCATCCCCTGTAGTGATTTGGCTGCTGGATGGAGGCTGTGGCTTACCCGTCTTTATTCTAACACTTCTTCGAGCTTTAAAGTATAGAGGGGTCTCCCTCTTTCTCTTCTCTTTTGGCTTAGGTGGCGTGCTGAGGGTGGCCAGCACAGCTGCTGCCTCCCTTGCTAGAATGTCCGCCTTCTTCTCCTTGGGCTTCACTTTTTCAGGGCTTCCTGTAGAAGACCCTGTTTTAGTCAATTTTGGGCTTCCTGTAGAAGACCCTTTCTCTGTTTTTGGGCTTCCTGTAGAAGACCCTTTTCCTGTTTTCAGGCTTCCTGTAGAAGCCTGCTTCTGCTTTCCTGTAGACACAGGTGTCACCACCTTGGCTTGCTCTGCTGCATGGGTTTTGCTTTTTGATTTGGTTGTAGGTGCTGATGAGGTACTTGTGCTGATGTGGACCTTCTCAGCTTTGTCCATTCTGCTCTGCACCCTTTTCTCTCTTGCTGACAAGATGGGTGTGTCACCCTTTTCTTTGTCATCCTTTTTCTCATGCTTCTTCTTTTGCTCTTTCTTCTGCATTGTGGTCGGGGTCTTCTGGCCTGTTTCTTTCTTTCCCGCGGTCACTGATTCTTTTTCCTCACTGCTGGAGGAACCACTTTCCTCGGTCAACATCCTTATGTCTCCATCTCTTGTCAAATTTCTGAATGCTTCCCATGAGAGGGGAACCTTATATGAATGAAGCGCATCCTCCACAAGAAGTTTGATCAATCCATGGTGGGCTACCTGATCTGGTATGCCTTCTTTTAACTTTGTGGCACACTCAATTAGAGACTGTAGCAGGAAATAAGGGATGCTTAGTTTGTTTTCTACAGGAAGATCAATCTGGTGCCTCAATTCAGTGAGCAACCTAAAGTGATACCCGTACACAATGCTAAAACGACCTTCACAGGTTATATACTTCATGATCTGTAGGCTAACTTCATTCCATGGTGGCAGCAAACTGGTTCTACGCACCCCATTTTTGTCCTCCGAGAATTCCTCCTCAGGTGGAAAGAATTCTTTCTTGGCCTGCTGGCTCAACTTCCTTTCTTCCTTATCCCATGGCAAACCCATTGGAAGTTCAGTAATTCGACTGATATATTGCGGGGTGAGCTTGAGGCTTAGGCCCCTGAAGTTCACAGTGGCCACTGTTTTGGATTTCGGCCTCAGAGCCTGCAAAAAATCTTCTGCCACTTCGTCGTCATAACCCTGCAATTTGTCACAGAAGGATATCCATTGCACCCGTGTGAAGAGCTCCACCACCTCCTGGTTTTCCCTTAACTTTGATGAATCAGTGGGTTCCCGTCGAATAAACCCACCCGGCATGATAAAAACTGTTGCTTTAACTAGAGGTGGCAAATGCGGAAGAAATTTAGCTTACTGAGACAGAGCGTAGAATTACGCTCCTGTCATGCACATAATCCACGAAACTTATCCCTGAGGACCTTAACACCGTTTAATTACACTGACATCCTGTAGAATGACAGTCTATGCACAACAGACAACACTTGCAACAACTTTCTACGACCAGACTGTAGACGACGATTCTGCCACCTTTAACAACCAATTGCATGGAGAGTTCAGGGTTACCTTTTTAATCTCCCACCTTTTTACATGAAGAACCCGCCTTCCTGTAGAAACAGCGTTCCTGTAGGAGCAGCTTTCCTGTAGGAGCAGCGCGCGATTTCCAGGGAATATTGCAGTGGGTCTGCGCTTTTGCTGTAGCTTCACAGGCGTTCTGATAGCCAAAGGCTCGGAGTTTCGAACTGCAGAGGGATCCGAATGTTCACTCGAGTTTCAAACGGTGAGGGATAAATGCATGCGGGCAATCTAGCCGATTAGATTTGAATCGGCGGAATCCGTGGCGCGGGGTGAGCTGTCCCCGCCGGACCGTTGGACGACGTCATCCCATCATTTGCCTGCGAGTTCCCTTACTGTGCATCATCTCCCACAGATCCGCTACCGCCATTCTCGTTAGACTCGTTTTTCCTGACGAGATTTCTCTCACGTGTGTGCTGCCCATTCCTTTTGTCATGGCCGCCACCCAAACATCCGACTAGACTATTAACTGGTCGACGTGGCCATTCAAATGACCATACCACCGCTCAACCCATTCACCTCACACTTTGCAAACAATTCAAAGTAAAATTCATGCAATCTGATGGAAGGAAGGGTCGAGACACTTACCTGCGCGGCTGCAACAGGATTTTTCGGCTTTTGGACAATGATGAGTGGATCTATCTGCCGCTGATGAATTTGCACAGGCCCGGAGGCTCATGTTTACAGGCTGCCGACGATGGATTGGATGCTTTGGCTGCATGCGCCCACGTTTCATTGCATATGGCCAGCGCTGTGAATGGTATCCACTCTAGCGGGCTTAACTGTTACAGGACTCCCGCGGGATGTCTTGTAACAGTTCTTCCTCCTTGGGTGCATGCTGCACGACGAAGGATCTGGCCTCACGATCACGCTCCCGGAGCTTCTGGATGACTGGGATGGATATGGTATGAGATTTCAGTATTTGTTTATCTTAAAAATTGCTTTCTCCTTGATAACTCATCGATCTGCTTTGCTGGTGCAGGTAACTTTGTTGCATGTCGACAAGGATGGTGGAACAAGGTGACAACAGTGTGCAAGGGTGACAACAGTAGCTTGCATGCATCCAAACCAATCCTTAGCCGTTAGATCTCCTCATAAAATGAATTCTGGGCTGTCCCGAACTTCTACAGGAAGTTTCCTATAGAAATACAGAGCTTCCTGTAGAAAGTTTGCGTTTCCTGTAGAAAGTCTGCACCTTCCTGTAGAAGACTCAAGCCATGATGAAATTGTGCACATACCTTGGAGGAACTGAATATTCTTGGAGGAGGTGCTGGTGAGGTCTCCTGGCAGTATGATAAGGATCCTTGGCTCTGAGTTGAGAGGCTTCCTCTCCTCCATAGAACACCTGTAATTTGCATGCAATTTCACATTATAAACTTGCTGTCTTTGTCTCTTTTGCTTATTGTTCTTTCTCTTTTTTCTCTTTTTTTTTTTTTTGAAAGATAACAGGGGCGCCTCAATGAGGTTTTCACCCTTGCCATCTGCCCTGAGCGCCTCAGAGAGGTTTTCACTTAAGGATCTTTTTCAAATCTTTTTTCTTCTTTTTTTTTTGAAAGACAATAGGGGCGCCTCAGTGAGGTTTTCACCCCTACCACCTGCCTTGGGCGCCTCAGAAAGGTTTTCACCCAAGGATCTTTATTATTTATTATTATTATTTTTTATTTTTTTTTAGATTTTTCAGGATATGCCCAAAGGAGAGGCAGAACCCTTCTCTATGACCAACACTGATTTCTCCATAGTTTTGATGAACTCTTGTCTTGAGAGAGGCTTCCTGTAGATCTTCAATTGATGCCCATTGACAAGCATGGGGATGGCTTCCTCATCAATGGTCCGAATGAGAATAGATCCATTGTCATGACATTTTTCCACTGCATATGGTCCTAGCCATCTGGTTCTCAGCTTCCCCTTGAAATCTTTGTATCTGGAGTCATACAACAAGGCCCAATCTCCCGGCTGGAATTGCTTGTCATGGAGGTGTTGGTCATGCCACACCTTTCTTTGAAGTTGAACCACTTCCGAGTGAAGGAGGGCCTGCATTCGGTGCTCATCCAGTCCATTCAGCTGCAATAACCTTTCTTGTTGTGCATGGCTGAGATCTAGGTCCAGCTGAGCTGCCATCCTCAAAGTGTTGTATTCAAATTCAATGGACAGCAAAGCTTTCTTCCCATAGACCAGCTCATAAGGTGTGAAGCCGGTGGTGGTCTTCCAGGTGGTGTTGTAAGCCCATGTGGCCTCAACCAGGCGATCTGCCCAGTCCTTTCTGCTGCTGCTCACCACCTTAGACAAGATCCCTTCCAATGCTCTATTGGTGACTTCCACTTGCCCATTTGCTTGAGGGTGATAGGGGGTGGAAGTCCTATGCTTGATCTTGTGATGAGCTAGTAAGTCTTCAACCAAGTTGGATGTGAACTGGCTCCCTTGATCGGTGACCAGCTCTCTAGGGTAGCCAAACTTGTAGAAGATGTTTTCTCTTAAGAACTCGGCCACCTTTTCTTATGTTGTTGCTTTGATTGCTTTAGTCTCTGCCCACTTTGTCAGGTAGTCAGTACACACAATGATGTAAGACCTTTTCCTCGAAGGAGGGTTGATTGGACCCACAAAGTCCATACCCCACTTCTCAAATGGCTCAAGAGTCACTTGAGGTTGGAGAGGCATCTCATCCCTTTGAGTCGGTTTCCCCATTCTTTGGCATTGGTCACATTGGCTGATATATCTTCTGACATCTTGATGAAGCGTGGGCCAATAGTAGCCTGCCTGCAGGATTTTGAAGGCAGTCCTCTTTGCTGCAAAATGTCCTCCACAAGGCCCATCATGACAGGTGAGGAGGATATCAAAGACTTCCTCCTCCCTTACACAACGCCTTAAGATCTGATTAGGGCCAAGCTTGAACAGGTTGCCCCCGATCCAAGTAAATGAGGCACTTTTATGATGATTCTGCTCTTCTCTCTTGAAGATAGGTGCGGAGGGAACTGTGCTGAAACAAGGTAGTTTGCTATATCAGCAAACCATGGAGAGAGTACTGAAATAGCAAACAGATGTTCATCGGGCATCTGGTCATCCACTGTTCCATCCTCATCTGCAGACAAATCCAATCTAGATAAAAAGTCAGCAACAACATTTTCTTTACCTGGTTTGTCAACAATGGTCAAATCAAACTGCTGCAATAAAAGTAACCATCTAATAATACGAGCATTCACATCTGGTTTATTCATTAAATATCTAATTGCAGCATGGTCTGTATGTACAAATGTTTGATAGCCAGTGATATAATGTCGGAACTTGTTCAGTGCATGGACCACAGCCAAGAATTCTTTCTCAGTTACAGTGTAATTCAGCTCGGCTTTGGACAAGTTTTTGCTAACAAAGTAAATGGCATATGGAAGTTTCTGCTCAACTTGTCCTAAAGTTGCACCTATGGCTTTGTTCGAGGCATCAGTGTGGATGTGGAAAGGTAGGGCCCAGTTTGGACCTCTCAAGATTGGGGCTGACACCAACTTGTCCTTCAATTCATTCAAAGCCCTCTGACAATCGTTAGTCCATTTAAACTCCACATCTTTTTCCAACAGGCCAAACAATGGTGAGGCTAGCTTGCTGAAGTCTTTAATGAATCTCTTGTAATACCCTAATCCTAAGAAACTCCGAACATCCCTTACCTTTTGAGGAGGTGGAACCTTCTTGATGAGAGCAATTTTGTTAGGATCCACCTGTAACCCTTGGCAAGAAATGGTATGGCCTAGCACGGTCCCTTCAGTCATCAGGAATTCACATTTTTCAGGACTAAGGGACAGGTTCATCTCAATGCATTTGGTTAGGACTTTTCCCAGATTGGACAATGCTTCCTGGAAGTTGGCTCCATAAGGAGTGAAGTCATCCATATAGATTTCCACTGCATCATGGACCAGCTCCGAGAAGATGCTTAAGACAACCCTCTGGAAGGTAGCAGGAGCATTGCATAGCCCAAAGGGAAGAACTCGGTAGGCAAAGGTACCCCAAGGACAAGTGAAGGTGGTCTTATCTTGGTCTTCCGGGCTGATTTGGATCTGGTTGTACCCGCTAAACCCATCCAGGAAAGAGAAGAACTTCTTTCTTGCCAGTCCATCCAACACTTGATCTATGAAAGGTAGAGGGAAATGGTCTTTCTTGGTAGCTTTGTTCAGCTCTCGGTAGTCCACACAGATTCTCCACTTCCCATTTTTCTTGGGAACCAACACCAGAGGGGACACCCATTCACTATCTGAGATGGGGTAAATGAATCCGGCATCCAACAGTTTTTGCAATTCTTCCTTGACAATGTCCTTAAGGGCTGGATTCATTCTCCTTTGAGGTTGCCTAACCGGCTTACAATCCTCTTTGATGTATATGTGATGGGTACAGACCGAAGGATGGACTCCTTTCATCTCCTTATAGCTCCAAGCAAAAGCATCTAGGTGACTGGCCAACAGGCTACACAGCTCCTTTTCCTGGGAAGGAGTTAGGGAGGAGCTGATCTTTAACGTTCTCTCAGGGCCGAACTCCACATTTTTGACTCTGGGAGTGACAGGGTTGGTTGTACAAAGATCCACTAAGGTGCTGGCTTGGGCATCCTCCACCAATTTCTCTAAAGATAGTGCACTGGAAGGTGGATTCTGGATCAAGGTCTCAATCAAGTCATCCTCGGTTGGGGGGTCTCTTCTAGTGGTATCTAGGGTGCACAGAGGTGCTGAGTACACTTCATCCTCTTCTCCTTCCTCCAACCAAAGTGGTAAGTCATGCTCTAAGGAGGGTTGGGCAGGAGGGTATAGGACTAGCTGCTTGGACATAGGACCATTTTTGATGGTCATGTTTCCTGCACGACAACTTATGTAAGCATCTACAGTGGCTAACCAAGGCCTTCCCAAAATAAGAGGATATCCAGTAAGCTTTGCCTTGGGTTGCAGAACCAAGAAATCTGCAGGGTATTCCCAAGAGTCGATAGAGACCAAGACATCCTCCACAATCCCTTCGGGAGTCACAGTGGAGAGATCTGCTAGTTGCAGTACTGTCGAGGTCTTCCTCAAGGAGCCCTGAAGATTGAGTTTGAGCATGGTATCCCTGGTCATCACATTAATGGAAGCCCCCAGATCAATCAAGGTGTGTGGTATGATGGTGCCATTGATGTGGACATCTACTACAGGACTCCCAGGATCTAGATACTTTGGGCAGATGACTTGTCCTAACATAAGGTCAGACAGTTGTCCCAAGACATTGATGGTTGAAGCATCTCTCTTTCGCCTGCCCGGGTGTTTGAAACACTTTTCCTTAACCAGTTTGTTGTATATTGGCACATCCTTGATGGCTTGGAGAAGTGGTATTTTCACACACAACTGCTTGAGCTCTCCCAGAAGCTCATCCTCCTCTGGGTTGGGTTGTGTGGTGGCTGTTAGTCTCTCAGGAAAGGGTGGAATAGCCTTTGGTTCACTTTCCTATTTATCTTCCTCATCCTCTGGGGGAGGAGGTTGGCGATCTGGAAGAGTCTTTCCAGATCGAAGATTGATCTCCTGGATCTCCACAACATAGGTAGGGCATGAGGTTTCCCCAGTGTATACCTGCTGGGCCTGTCTATTGTTGGGGTTCGGGTTCGGTTGAGCAGGCATTTGAGGTTGCCTTGGAGGAGTAGGAGGTAATGGCTGGGGTTGAACTGGTGGTGGAGGCAAAATGGCGGGAGGAGTGTTGTACTGGGGCCTCCACCCCGACTGAGGTGCATTCCACTGAGGCTGTGGCTGGGCATGTGAGTGATATGAATGAGTAGTGGGTTGAGTAGGGTACTGAGGTGGATAAGACCATGGAGGAGGCATGGACCAGGAAGGATGAGCAGGGGGACCCCAGGAAGGCATAGGAGTCGATTGGTTGGGGCTGTAATAAGCTTGAGGTGCCCCTTGCATCCCCTGCTGGTAAGGTCTAGGTCCTTGTGGCCTCCTTTGGTTGAGGTAGTAGAGAGGTTCAGTGGAAGCTTCTGTCCCTTGGTACATGGCTTTGAATCCAGGTAAGGTTGGACATTGGTTTGTGGGATGGTCCTCCTCACAAACGAAACACACTTCAACCGAATGCAATGGACATTCGTTCTTAGGGTGTCTCCTTGTACATCTAGGGCAGAAGATAGCCAAGGCTCTCTCAGCTTCTTCCTTCTTCTGCTGGATCCTGAATGTGTCCAGTTGCATGGCAATGGTCTGTCTCACCTCACTCTTAAGATCTTCTAATTGATTTGCAAACTCATGCTTGGAGAAAAGAACACCAGCTGAGAAGAGGTTTCCCCTACCTCGTTTCCGAGCTGCCCTGGAGTGGTTTCTAAACACAGTCTTGATGTCCTCATAAGGCAGTTGGTAAATGTCCCCCCCAGCTAACATGTGAAGGGTATCTAGGAGGTCTTCAGGGACTCCTCGGAGCAGAACCAACTTGAGGGATTCAGGGTCAAGTGTGCACCTGGCCCGCTTATAGCTAAGTTGGAACCTCTCCTCATAATCCTCTAAGGACTCATCATTTCCCATAGTCATCCGAAAGATTTCTCCCTTGGTTTCCTTGGACCTACAGTAATCCCGGTACTTGGTATTGAAAGCTTGCTGCATCTGAGCCCAAGTGGTGATACTATTCCCAAGTAAGCCCATGAACCAGCGTAATGCTGCATCCTTAAGAGTGGAAGGGAAGAGTTTCAGCTTCTGCTCATCTTCAGTATAGTCATAGGTTCTACAAAGGACAGCAAACTCAAACAGGAAGGTATCAGGATCTTCAGTAGTCAATCCATGGAAGTGAGGTAAAGCGGAGGGGCTAATGTTCTTCATTTTCATCTCTCCATTGGTCTCTCGGATGGGGAAGGCACCTTCTATTCTCTCATCTTCTCTTCTATTGTCAGCCATAGCTTCAGATGGGATGGTCTCTAGTTCTTCTTCTGCTATAGGATCTTCGTATATCTCAGGAGGTTCACCTATAGGTTCTTCTGGATCACTGCCACCTAAGAAGAGAGAAGGGTGACTCAATGATGTGGTGGGGGTATTGGGTAGGAATTTGCCTGTTTTATCTCGGTTCCTACGAGGCATGAAATGGAAAGACTTTTTTATTGCTTTTGGTGTTTTTTTTTCTGGTACCTGCAAAACTGAAACAGATTGATCTACAACTAACTATCTTACTGAAATAAAGATGCAGAATTGAATTGAAAGCAGGAAAGAACTAATCTACTTTGCTCAAATGAAATTGCAGGAATGGAAACACTAGTCTACGCTTGCAGAATTGAAATGCTAATCTACGCTTGCAGAATTGAAATTGCGGAATTGAAAGGCTAATCTATGAAAGCAAGAAATGTCTATGCTACTTTTGCAGAACGGAAATGAAATAAACTACTTGGCAGAAGGCAAGAGTAAGAAAATAGAAGAAAAGCAACAATTACTAATACTCTGACGCTTCCCCGGCAACGGCGCCAAAAAGATGGTGGGTTCCAGTATTGTAGCAATAATGCTACAACTCCTGGAGCTTCCTATCTCTAATTTTATCAACCCGGTAGTTCGTAACAAACTTGGAAGCGATGGTGCTGTATGCACAAGTACTAGCTCTTGTCGCAGTTGTCACTTGGTCAGCTGGCACAAGTCCGCTAGGGCTCAAGCCAACTTCTATATGCTCTCAGAAGAAGCTTTCTAAATGATGGACGAAGGCTATCTCAAAGGAAATTAACCTACTTTGCAAGAATGAACTGAAAGCCAACCAAAACGTGGAAACCCTAGTAAACCCTAATCTGACTAGCTTAATCTCTATGATGCAATGGTGGGAGTGCAAATGTCTAGAAATGATGCCATTACTTCTAGTGATATGAAATGCATGAACTTAAACTACTTCTATTGAAAAGAACATTATTTTTGTATTTTTTCTCAAGTGGTTGGAGTTATTATGATTTTGTTTCTTATTAGGTTTTGACTGTGCAGGGGTAGTGCGAAGGGAAAGAAAGCTTGGGAAAGGTCAGGAGGGCTAGGAGAGGTTCCAGGGGATCCCTAACATCATTCCACAGGAGTCCACAACGTTCGGATGCTCGGCAACCGAGTTTGCAGGCTTCTACAGGATGTCTGCAGGGGATCCTACAGGAAACTCGGGATTTCTACAGGAAGTCTGCTAACTTCTACAGGATGTTCGACAGTTGGAGTTTTGGGCGATGGAGGAGTGGAGGAGTTGTATGGGTGGATAGGTAGGATGGACAGGGAGCTTGTGATGGCTCAGGGACAGAGATATGAGATGAGGAAAGAGTGGGTACAGTTGGTTGGTGGATAGAAGGGTGGAAGCAATGGAAAGTTGAAAAGGTGGAGCTACGTGAGAAGTAGAAGGGTTGGAAGGCTAACGAGCTGGACAGAGGATGAGTAGGTGCCTTTAGGTGCGGTTGAGAAGAAGAAGAACACAATCAAGTGATGCCTTGCAGTGTAAAAGAAACAAATCCTCTATGTCTTGCACAAAACCAAGAATTCCATCAACCTATTCTAACTGTGTTATTAAATCAATGAACAACAATGTAAATTGTGGAGAGAAATCGTGCATGGTGTTGGAACGAAGAAGTATTGCTCAAGATCAGAATGCATGGAAGGTTTTATGACTGAAATGATTGTGTTGCAGCTTGCATGAACGTATAAGACTGCGTTTTTTGGTGGTTGGTACAGCCCACACCCCCAATCTCTAAACAGAGATGGCAGCGAGTGCACTATCAACCTTTTTTGGAGCTCTGATGAATTACAATCCTCCTACTCTAATCTAAGCTGCTGAAAGCACTTTAACCATAAACTAATCCTACTCAATCACATTAAAGAAATTAAATCAGCAGACTGTGTTTTTCAAATGCATGTCAAAGCAAAGAAATGAAGTGCTGAAAGGAAAGACAAGTAACAGTACAAGGAAAAGGAGGTCTATTGCTCTCAGGTTGGGCCCTAACCTGAGAGCTATAGCTCCCTTAAAAACTCAGAATTGAATCCAAAGCTGCCTGCCTTTATTGAATAATCATGAGTCTAACATCATGCCAAAACTGGCTTACAAAAAGCAAAAACCGAGCTGTAGCTCGTGCTTAGAAATTGCAACAGTAGTTCAAAAGTTCAAAAAGCTCCTATCAAAGGCTACGGCCTTCATATTTATACATGATGAAGATCAAGCTAGCTTCCTCAATTAGTGGAGCTTGGCTGTCCAACTGAAAGTTAAACTGCTGTTCCTGTAGAATCCGTTGGCTACCTTTAAGCTCGGTGGGGAGAGCTGTTGGAGCTCGGAGTTAAGGTGGAAATCACGAGGAAGGTCATTAGGACTGTGGACAACCTCCCTATAAACCCGCAATGCCACCTTGGCTGTCTCCTTGTCTCCATTTGCGTGTTCTTTTCT
The DNA here is from genome assembly GCA_031772625.1 of Pinus tabuliformis. NCBI lineage: Eukaryota > Viridiplantae > Streptophyta > Pinopsida > Pinales > Pinaceae > Pinus > Pinus tabuliformis. The sequence continues at coordinate 307,151,873 of CM062812.1, read as the reverse complement.
CCCTTTAATGCCAAAAAACCTGAAATCATCATGTATTAGCCACATAGATATAATGCCTGCCCTTCTTCCTACAAATAACACGAATATACCAAGAAATGAATGCATAAGTGATAAAAGATGAAGGGTTGAGCAAGGTAAGTAGGCCAAATGAGCCCAAATTGTTACCAAAAATTGGGGCTCATCAAGTACCACGAGAGTGGGTCTGCATACTTCAGCGTGTGGCCAATACAGTAGTTACCTTCTTAGCCACTCATCCTGAGCCGGGTCACTAGATAGACTAGACATGATTATGGGAATTTAGTCCTGATTTTGTATATTATTTTTTGAACACTTATGTACACACAGGCAGTTTTATGATATATATATATATACAGTTCCAAATTTTTGATGTTTGTTTTTAACTTGATGAATGATTGATATGCCACTCTAATGCTTGATTAGCAATAGAATCCGCTAATTTATTTTCAGATCGGGGAATGTGCAAATAAGTAATATAAACAAATGATCGCTACAACACCCTCACTCTCAAGAATTGGCGATATAAATAAGGATCCCGAACCCGACAAATGTTATTTAATTGTGACACTACCAGCTGTGAGTCAAGATACACTACCAACGAATCAATTCCATAAGAAATAGCTTCGGATAGTAAATTAATAACGGTAGTATATTCAGCAATGTTATTTGAAGCAGGACCAATACATACTCCCCTTGACACCATCAACTGACCAGATGGATACTAAATCACCCAAGCTGCGGAAGCGAGATTCCGAATGTGCCGACTAGCACCATCGGCGAATCCAAAATAGACCAAATCATCCATCAACACCTGCTAAAGCAGATCAAAAAAGTGTCGATATCACAAAAATTCCTGACAAAATAGGTACAAAAATACAAAATATACAAAGAAGCCATTTCTCGGTCGTAACCTAAGCAAAATACTGTTGGGTGTGGAGCTTGATTATCTTCTGTATTCAAAGGTATCGCCACATTGGACCCCAGTTCATATTCACTGCAAGGGGAGTCCGGGGGGGCGGCTACGACCTTTGGAGAGCCCCCCCTTGGCGGGGGGTTTCGGGGGCAGTGTCCCCGAAGCTAAAAACAGATGTAAAATTGCCTTGTAAAAGTATAGTAATTTCTAGTCAATCTGGGTCGTTCATTAGGCAGATGATCTGACGATAGAACTTATGTTTAGTTTAGGGTTTTTTGCCCTAGAAGGAAACCCCTCTATTTGTATGAGGGCATTGTATTGAGTTTGTGTAATATATGTGTATTCTCCGAGTGAGAAACAGAGAGGTGAGACTGTGAGAGAAAACAGAGGATATTACAGCAGATCTGCTGTAGGTTGTGTCTCTTCATTTTGCTGGATAATAGAAAGGAAGGACTGGCTGTTCGGGGTGGGCGTAGCCCAAACTGGGTGAACCACGTATATCTGTGTCTCTCTTGTTTTATGTGTTTTCTGTGTTTATATCTCTGCAATATTTTATGTGTTCCATTGCTCTGTAACATATAATTTTCTAACAATTGGTATCAGAGCCGAAGGTCTATTTGGCTGATAAACTCACAGGAAAGAAGGGTTCCTCATTCGAGTGGGAGCAATGGAGGAAGATGGTAAGTTTAGGGTCGAGAAATTTAACGGCCAAAACTTCTCACCGTGGAAGATGCAGATGGAAGATTATTTGTATTAGAAAGATCTGTACCTACCATTGGGCGGAAAAACAAAGATGTCAATGGGAATGATAGATGAAGAATGGAACCTTATCGATAGAAAGAAACTTGGAATAGTACAGTTGTGGCTCGCAACGTCAGTCACCTTCAACATTTCGAAGGAAAACAATGACAGAGGGTTTGATTAAGGCATTGGAGAAACTATATGAAAAACCCTCGGCCTCAAACAAGGCATTTCTTATGAAACGGTTATTTAATATGAAGATGTCGAAAGGTGGATCTGTTGTAGATCATTTAAATGATTTTAATACTGTTACAAGTCAGTTATGTTCTGCAGGGGTAAAATTTGATGATGAATTTAGAGCTCTGTTATTCTTGTGCTCATTACCAGAAAGTTGGAATGGTTTAGTAATGGCCATTAGTAACTCTATTTTTGGATCTAGTACTTTAAAGTTTGATGATGTTGTTGGTGCTATCCTTAGCGAGGAAATGCGATGGAAAAGCTCCGGTGAGACATCAGGTAATGCTTTGAGTGCAAAGTCTAGGGGAAGAAAAATGGAAAGAGTAAAGAGCTCAGGATATCACAGTAAATCAATGAAAGGAAAATCCAAGTCTAGATCGGGGATAGTGTGCTAGAAATGCAGAAAGAAAGGACACTTAAAGAAAGACTGTAGATCTCGGAAGGGAAAAGAAGGAGATGCACAACAAGAAAACAATCATGAAGCAAATGTGACAGGGGAGGTGTTACAAGATGCTTTGATTCTTTCTTTCGAAAATATTACTAATTCCTGGGTGGTAGATTCAGGGGCCTCATTCCATGCCACACTTGATAAGAAATACTTTCACAACTATGTTCAAGGGGATTTTGGACAAGTTCGTTTGGGTGATGATAAGCCCTGTAAAATTGTTGGAATGGGTAAGGTTCTTGTAAAACAGTACAATGGAAACCAATGGCTACTAAAGGAGGTAAGGCATGTTCCATATCTAAAGAAAAATTTGATTTCAACAGGGGAGTTAGGCGGTGAAGGTTGTGTGACAACTTTCATAGATAAAGCTTGGAAGGTTACCAAAGGAGCCCTGGTAATAGAAAAAGGTGAAAAGGTTGGTACATTGTATTTATGCAATGGTATTTCTAACTCTATTAATGCTTTAACTTCCAAAGGAGCAGATGCAGCATTATGGCATCATAGGCTCGGACACATTAGTCAAAAGGGAATGAAGATTCTTCACTCAAGGAATTTGTTGTCGGGTTTGGAGAATGTTGATTTGGAATTCTGTGAGAATTGCATTTATGGAAAACAAAAGAAAGTCAGATTTCTTAGAGTTGGGAAAGAAAAGAAAAGCAAAAAATTAGAGCTTGTGCATACAGATGTATGGGGACCTGCTCAGGTATCATCTCTCGGTGGCTCTCGTTATTATGTTACTTTTATTGATGATGCAACTAGAAAATCTTGGATTTATTTTATTAAGAATAAATCTGATGTATTTGATACTTTCAAGAAATGGAAAGCTTTGGTTGAGATTGAGACAGGAAAGAAATTACAGTGTCTCAGATCAGACAATGGAGGTGAATATTGCAGCAAAGAGTTTGATAATTACTGTTCAGAGCATGGAATTCGCAGAGAGAAGACAGTTCCAAGAACACCACAAGAAAATGGTGTGTCAGAAAGGATGAACAGAACAATCATGGAGCATGCAAGGTGCATGAGATTGCATGCAGGATTGCCTTTACAATTTTGGGCAGATGCTATATATACTGCTATTTATCTAATAAACAGAGGGCCTTCAAGTTCCTTGGATGGTGGTGTTCCAGAGGAAGCATGAACAGGTAAAAAGGTAAACTACTCTTTTTTAAAGCCTTTTGGTTGTGAGGCCCTTGTCCATATTGATAAAGAAAATAGAACAAAGCTTGAGGCAAAGCAAAGAAATGTACCTTTATTGGATATGGTGTTAATGATTTTGGTTATCGCTTATATGATTATGAAAATCACAAAATCATTAGGAGCATAGATGTAATATTCAATGAAAAGGTCTTGTATAAGAATCAGTTGCAGGAAAAGAAACAGGAAAAAGAAAACAAGGAATACGCAGTTCTTGATGAAATCATTGAAAAAGTAAAGGTTCCTGAAAATAATAATAATCAACAACCACCACAACAGCAACCACCACAACAGAAACAGGCACCCCAAACACCTGAAAGTGGTGTTAGAAGATCTACCAGGATAAGTAGACCCCCTGAACGATACTCTCCTTCATTATATTATTTATTGTTCACTGATTCTGGTGAACCTGAATGTTATGAAGAAGCAATGCAGGTTGAAAGTAGGAAGAAGTGGGAGGTAGCCATGGAAAAAGAGATGGACTCCTTAATGCATAACCAGACTTGGGACTTAGTCAGGTTGCCTGCAGGAAAAACTACATTGAAGAATAAATGGGTTTACAGGCTGAAGGGAGAAGATGGAGGAAAACATAGGTACAAAGCTAGACTTGTGGTGAAGGGGTTTGCACAGAAGAAAGGTATTGATTTTGATGAAATATTTTCTCCTGTTGTTAAAATGAATTCAATCAGAACTATTTTAAGTCTAGTAGCAGTTGAAGATTACATCTTGAGCAGTTAAATGTAGAGACAACCTTTCTCCATGGGGATTTGGAGGAAGAGATATATATGCAGCAGCCACAAGGATATAAGGTGAAAGGGAAGGAGAAACTAGTGTGCAGGTTGAAGAAGAGCTTGTATGGCTTAAAATAGGATCCAAGGCAGTGGTATCTAAAATTTGACAAGTTTATGTCTAAACAAGGTTATACTAGATGTCACTCTGATCATTGTGTTTATTTGAAAAAGTAAAATGATGGTAGCTATATTATATTGTTATTGTATGTAGATGACATGCTTGTTGCAAGGTCTAACGTGCTGGAAATAAATGTGCTCAAAAGAAAATTGGCAAATTCATTTGCGATGAAGGATTTGGGAGCTGCAAAACAAATCCTTGGTATGAGAATACCTAGAGACAGGAAAAATCGTAAATTAACATTGTCTCAGAATGAGTACATACAAAAGGTGTTGAAAAGATTTAATATGCACAATGCAAAACCAGTTAGTACACCTTTTGCTAGCCATTTCAAACTTAGTAAGGAAATGTGCCCAAGGACCCAAGAAGACATGGATTATATGTCTTAAGTTCCATATGCATCATCAGTTGGAAGCTTAATGTATGCAATGGTTTGCACAAGGCCTGATATTGCACATGCAGTGGGAGTTGTAAGCAGGTACATGAAAAATCTAGGAAAGGAACATTGGATGGTAGTGAAATGGATTCTCAGATATTTGAAAGGTACCACAAATAAAGCATTATGCTTTGGTGGTTCAAACATTTCTCTAAAGGGATATGTTGATGCAGATATAGCAGGTGATAGAGATAACAGGAGGATCACTACATGATATGTATTTACTGTTGGTGGAACAACTGTCAGTTGGGTTTCAAAAATCCAAAGTGTTGTTGCACTTTCAACAACAGAAGCAGAGTATGTTGCTGCTACAAAGGCTAGTAAAGAAATGATTTGGTTACAAAGATTTATGGGTGAATTGGGTAAGGAACATGATATGGGCACGTTATACAGTGATAGCCAAAGTGCCATTCAGCTCGCAAAGAACTCAACATTTCATTCTAGGACTAAACACATATAGCTTAAGTACCATTTCAGATGATCAGTGTTGGAAGATGGAGAGTTGAAGCTGGAAAAGATACACACTAGCCAGAATCCTGCAGATATGCTAACAAAAGTTGTAACCAGGGAGAAACTGAGAATATGCTTAGTTTCAATTGGTCTTCAAGGATGACAATGAAGATGAGAAACAACCAGGTCCAAAGAGGAGTCATTGTCTAGCAAATGAAGCAACGGTGGAGTTGCTATAATCAGTCTCCAAGTGGGAGATTGTTGGGTGTGGAGCCTGATTATCTTCTGTATTCAAAGGTATTTCCACATTGGACCCCAGTTCGAAATGGGGCGGCAACGCTGCCCGTAAAATATTCGCTGCAGGGGGGGTCTAGGGGGGGGGCAGCTGCAACCTTTGGGGAGCCCCCCCCCTGGCGGGGGGTTTCGGGGGCAGTGCCTTCGAAGCTAAAAATAGATGTAAAATTGCCTTGTAAAAGTATAGTAATTTCTAGTCAATCTGGGCCGTTCATTAGGCAGATGATCTGACGGTAGAACTTATGTTTAGTTTAGGGTTTTTTGCCCTAGAAGGCAACCCCTCTCTTTGTATGAGGGCATTGTATTGAGTTTGTGTAATATATGTGTATTCTCTGAGTGAGAAACAGAGAGGTGAGACTGTGAGAGAAAACAGAGGATATTACAACGGATCTGCTATAGGGTGTGTCTCTTCATTTTGCTGGATAATAGAAAGGAAGGAGTGGCTGTTTGGGGTGGACGTAGCCCAAACTGGGTGAACCATGTATATCTATGTCTCTCTTGTTTTATGCGTTTTTTGTGTTTATATCTCTGCAATATTTTATGTGTTCCGTTGCTCCGTAATATATAATTTTCTAACAAATACTTCTTGAGGTAGAGCCCATTTCGGGGCTCCGCCAACTTGTTCCCTTCAAAATCGACTAATTCATGAGCCCCTTTTTCTAAACTCATTTTACTATAAAGGGACCATACCACATAGACTTGAATTTGCCTGCCCCCAAGGCATCTTTATCTTGGTCATAGACCAAGAGAAGGTCGCCTTAAGAAAAGACCCGAGGACGGACAACTTTATCATGCTGAGTTTTAACCCTTTACTTATGGGCCTCGTTTATTATGGCGACATCTCGATGCTGCACATCAAGATTTTCCAAATGAATGAGGCGCTCTTCAAGACTAGAGGTCTCTGGAAGAAGCTCAACAACTAACTTAAGGTATGGAATTTGCATTCAATAGGAAAAATGGATTCCAGCCCGTAAACTAACTGAAAAGGTGTAAAACCAGTGGTAGTCTTTACCAAGGTTCGGTATGCCCAGAGAGCCGGGTACAACATGATGTGCAAATTGGAGTGATTTTTTTCAATTGACCTTTGCAGGATTGTCTTGAGGGACTTATTCACGGCTTCGACTTGCCCATTGGCCTGAGGATAATACAGAGACGAATGCTCCTGCCGGAAGCCCAACTTAAGAGCTAATTCATTCATCAGTTGGTTTTGGAAATGACTTCCATGGTCAGCGACAATCTCTCTTGGGATACCAAAACGTGAAATAATCTAATTGAAGAGGAACAATGCTGCTGTTTCACTATCGTTTTTATAAGTAGGCATGGCCTCAGCCCACTTCGTAAAGTAGTCTACGACCATTATAATGTACTTGTGATTCATCGCTGAAGGCGAATTACAAGTGGTAAAGTCAATGACCCACTTCGTAAAAGGACTGACAATGACAATAGGGAAAAGAGGAGTTGGATGCGCGTGCATATTCTGTGTATAGACTTGATAAGGGTGGCAACGTTTGACTGCTTCAATACAATCTTTGAAAATTAAAGGCCAAAAGTAGTCGGCACACAAAATTTTCTAGGCTGTTGCAAGCTCTGATGGATGACCACAACAAGCTCCACTGTGGCAATCATTGAGTAAAGATTTTGCTTCCTCTAAAGTTAAAGAACGCCTAAGGATTGAGTCAACTTCTCGACGATATAATGTATCACCAACGATAACATAGTTCTTAGAAAGGTGATGTAATTTTCAACGTTCATCCCTGGAGGAAGCAGGTGGGAACTTCGAAGTCTGGAGATATATGATGATATCTCCATACCAGGGATCTTGTGAAGAGGTGAGAAATAGATGTTCATATGGGAAACTTTCCTCATAAACAATGTCTTCTTCACAAGGTAGCTCAGAAATTAAATCCGCAAAAACTAATGACTTCTTAGACTTGGCTGACAAGAACTCGAGATCGAATTCTTGTAAAATAACAATCCATCGATTGTATTTTCCCCCAATCACTCGCCTACTAAGGACAAACTGAAAAGGATTGACCACCGCTAAGATGAATGTTTTGCGTAGTAGAATATAATGACAAAGCCGCTAGACAACATGGACAACTACCAAGGCCAATTTCTCAACAGGAGAATAGCATAGTTCAAGACCTACAAAGCCTCGACTCATGTAGTAAATCACATGCTCCATGAGAGCATCATCTTCCTGAACCAGAAAAATACCTATGGTTGATTCTTCCGCTACAAGATATAAAAGGAAATCTCTACCATAATACGGTGGACTCAACAATGGGGAAACGGTTAATGCCTGCTTCAAGGCATAAAAATATCATTGCGCAAAGTCATCCCACAAAAACGGAACTCCTTTCTTCAGAAAATGCATAAATCCATTAGTTATCTAAGTGTAGTTTGTTATAAACCGTCTCAAGAAATTTTCCTTTCCTTGGAGACTTTGAAACTATTAGATGGAAGATAGGGGGGAAACTGAATTATTGCCTCCACCTTGAGGGGATCAAATCAAATCCCTTTAGTTGACACGATGAATCCGAACAACCGACCAGATGTGACTGCGAAAACACACTTATTCAGATTCAACCAGATTTTGTAAAATCGACGTCTCTCAAAAACTAACCGAAGGTGACTAGGATGATCATTTCTCTTTCAAGAACGAGCAGCTAAATCATCCAAGTATGCTTCGATGACATGATTGATGTCATGGAAAGAATAAGACATGGCTCACTGAAATGTAGCGCCAACATTTTTAAGACCAAAAGGCATATTTTTGTATGCAAAGGTGTTTCCAGGAAAACTAGTGTCTTTTCGATCTGCTAGTCCCACTAAGACAGGTAGCTATCTTAGAAACAAACAATCAAAGCACTTTTCGATTTCCTTTATATATGATAGATAAGAGAGAAGCAAAGAGGGCCAACCTGGATCTTTCGCTTGACTCCTTTCTTGATTTCTCTCTCCCTTGATGGAACTTGCAACTCTTCTCCTACTTGTCCCGCTTTAGAGAATACCTATAGAGACAAAGTAACAAAACACCATCAAAGCATCTCAATCTATAATATCATAAACAATGTAGAATAAAAAATACATTGACCATACAATTGCATTCACAAATAATAATATTCACAAATACACGATTATATGGAGGAAAACTCAAAGAAATTTATTAGAAGTAGAAGGGAGAATTACAACCCAGCTATCTGATCCAGCATCATCCTCCCAACATGAAAGCCCTCTTCACCTCATGAAAAGAAAGATCACCCAATAATACAATGTTCCTTCTCAAAGACAAACTAACAACACTTCTTTACAAATTACAACATTCCAACCTCTAGATCTCTCAGATGAGGGATCCATTTATAGATGTTTGCAAAGGTGTGAGTCAGCTCTGGGATTTTGATTAGTGTCATTCTACTGATAGTTCTTAGTTCCACTTGGAGATTTCATTGAAGTCTTACTCATCCTTGGGCGAATTCAGAGAGGCAAGTGTCATAGGAGAAGTTTCTAGAAGATTCCATGAGCATCCACTTAGCAAATTGTCTCATACATTTGTCCATTCTCGCTCATCGCACCCCACAGAAGGCTTCTTCAGTATGCATCGCACCTGGCTAGTGTAGGAGCCAATATGCATCGCATCTTGACTAAGGAGCAGTTAGTATGGTCCAGTTTTGGCCAGTTCTGAGTGGTTTTTCAGGTGGAACTTCTGGGAAATGATGTAATCATTTGACCATGATCCTTTAGGGTATGAAACAACACTTTTAGGGGTTAAAGAGCCCTTGGTTTATTGACATATATGATTGGGGTTGAAGTGCCCAAATATGTCTATAACAGTTGCCCCTTAAAGCATGAGGTCGTAAATCTTCTGATGTCGGGTGAATCTTTATCATGAGGATCCCATGTATTCAAGCTAGAAGGTGACCTGTATAAGACACAATACAATACTCATTATCATATTATTTTCATGATCTAGCTGAGGTGGGCATTCCCATGCTCAGCTTTATAAATTCATTTTCATGTACATAGGACAGAGAATCGTCTGCAGTTGCATATTGGTGATTCTTTGTATGTAGAGTCATCATCCCTTGGCTTGGATGATCATCTATGCAGCTTCTGTGTACATTTGATGTCTTTATATTCCTGAATATATCGTAGCCCGGAAGGATGAAACTAGATCCGGGGTCTTCAAACTCGTTCAATCTTCGCCCGATGTACAAGTTGATCCATGTGAAAAGATGTTCTGAAGTTGAACATGGAAAGACATCGCCTGATTACCAGCCAATAATGTAAGCTGTTAACAGACGTGAGAGGAATCACCGATAATGATAATGATCCTCAGGGTACTACAGTACAATTTAAGTGGTGTGAATGTATGAGTTGGTGTCGAACACCACGCAAAATCTTTCAGTCAAATGCTGTTGATGTAAACCTGTCACTGGAAGTGAGAAACTTGCCATTGAGGCATGCAAGTTTCAAAGTACTGAAAGGGTTGTTTCTAAGTCAACTTCTTGGATAATGAGCTGATGTCGATGTATACCACATCTATGACACGAAACGAAACAAATGATTTTTTGGAGGTGAAAACGATCTGATGATACAAGGTTCAGGAATGGCGGTCATGAAAAATGGAGGGTGAAGGTATTGTAGTGGATGAGGCATTAGCTGGATGGTAAATTCTCTGAATGACTTCTCTTGAAGATGTCGATGACACTGAGATGGATTGGTAGCGTTAACCCCAAAATATGGATGGTACGGAGGACCAATGGTGATATGACCGGTGAATAGAATAACCCAACCCGACTCAATCATGGTGATGGAGTGAAAGTGTCATGTTCAAGAGCGACTTGCTACCAATAAAGTTCTTCAAGTTTTCTTCCCTTTTTCCCCAGTCATTGTTGACCAGTACCTCTTTATTTTTGTCAAGCTTGAGGAGGATAACATATGCTTGTTCTATAATTTTCCCTTCGGGCAAACCTGTCGCTATGTTTTAGCGAGCCTAGCGACAGCGAAACTCGTTCTTGTCGGGGCGGACAAGTTTGTCGCTATTGTTTCAATGAGTTTAACGACAAAGATAACTTGGTCCTTTTCATGTTTAGAGAGTTTGAAAAGGGACAAAAAGGAAACTCCAATAGTCCTTTTTCGTGGCATAATTCCTTAAGTCCAAAAAAGTATAAAATAATACGAAAGGGATGACTTTTCGATCGCTTAAAATGTACAAGAGGGATGGCACCTCCCTTTACTTTAACGAGTTGGAAAGGCCAGTAGCTCGGCAATATTTTCATATTTAACGAGTCTAAAAAGAGCTTAAAAGAGACTCGTTTTTGAGGAACGAGTGATGTTTTCAGGTAGCAATTGGTTGCAGGTAAGTTTGGAACTTCTCAAAACATGGCAGTGTGAAGAGGGTGGCTAACAGAATCACTCGTCGCAGCTGTTCCTCAAAAGGGTAAACAATCAAGTGGAAGCGTATGATCAGCCAAAAGAATGGAGGTGATGGTAGGAACACAACCAAGGCTCAAAAGGCTGATAGCATGGAAATCATAGAGGTTTTTTTACTGAAGGCGGGTTTATTTTTTAATGAGCTTGAACCTTGCGTTAACATATGCTCAGTGGCGGGTTTATTTTTTAATGAGCTTGAACCTTGCGGAAACATTGCTCATGCTAGTAGTCTAAAGATGTCTCTCATTGGTAGGTTTATTTTTTAGCAAGCTTGAACTCTACGATAACATATGATCATTTCCATTTTTGTGTAGGCTATAAACGACCAAACTACAGAGCTAACTACACTAAAAGCTAAGGAACTACTGAGGTTAGGTAGGATAGTTTTGTCTTCCATCTAAACAAAACACTTCCTTTGCTTCGTTCGTGCACTGCAAACAAATGTGAATGGTGGGTTAGAACAATCACCTAACCTAAGAAGTTGAAACTAAAAAGATAAAAAGCTAAAAAATTAAATTGGTCGATTTTTGCTTACAGAAAAAAGTTTTGCATGCCCTCAGACATGGAGAAAAGGAGAGTCTCCAGGTCACCATATGGAAGTCCTTGCGGTTAGGCAAGATTGTTTCGTTCGCAGAGCAGACAAAACACTTCCTTGGCTTTGTCCATAGAAATAGACAAAGGTGAATGGTGTGAGATAACACTTCCAATCACATAACCTATCGGGAAACCTATCTTTTTGGCTGGGTTTGCCTGCTGAAGAAAACCAGGGTGCATGCCCCTTAAACTTCGTTACATTCACCAGACTACTCGCGGTAATTAGGTGGATGAAATCAAGGTTGAAGAGACATTCTTGATGCAAAGAGACCGTTTAGGGATGATGTTTGACTTGGAGTTGTGTTTGAACCGGGAAATGAAAGCTGGTCGATAAGCTGTACCATTTTGCCTTCATGCGGGAAACACATCACTCAAAAGAGTGTGGAAAAGATAGCTTCCATGCTATATATATAGTCACGTCCAAGAAGTAGATTGTAATCTAATGGTCCTTGGAATACCATCACATTCAAATGAACGGTTTTCCTTTTTAAAGTTATTGGCAACTTCGGAAGGATCCCTAATGGTCGACTGGTTCCTTTGTTAAAGCCTGACAAATTTTGTGTCACAGGCATAAGCGATGGCAAACCAAGCACTTTCCAAGCAGTTGAGGAAAGGATACTCACTGAAGCCCCTTCATCTATGATAGTGCCAAACACGATCATTTTGTAAACTTGTACTATGATCCGGAATGGTACATTAGATGGAAGGCAGGGTCTTGCTAGTTGATTCCAATCGAAGGAAACAACTAGACTACTCGGAGGGGTTATTAGATAAACGGCTGGATGAACCCCTTGAATTGGGGAATTTTCCGCTTGTTGTAAAGGAACGAGAGGATTGCCCCCAAGTTCTTCAGACTCTGTATTAACAAAAGAATTTGAACAGTATTTCTCATTCTCTTTGGAAATTGTATCATCTGAAGGTGGACCTTCTGAAGGCAAGACTGGGTCGACTGCCATCTTGACCTGTTGACTTTGGTCTGGTATGGACTCAGAAGGTTCACTTTCAATGATAGGCATTTCGACCAACGATTGAGTTACGTCAGTCGGATTTTCAACTAGCGAAGGACTTGGTGAGAGTTTCTTGTATCTAGGCAGAAGTCACTATGGCGAAGCAGGACGGTTATCCAAGACTCTTTTGGCTTCACCCAAAAAAGGACAATGGTGAAGAGCATGATTACCTTCACATAACTTATATGGAAATCTGACCTTTCCTTTCTGTCCATTGACTTCATTTTCAATAGTTGATGGTGTGCTGTCAACATGATCGCCAGAGGTTGATGACACCGGAGGGTGCGAACGGGGAGAGCATTCTCTCAAGATCTGCAGAATGTAAGGACAATCTCGATGAAAATGGTTTCCTTTGCAAATTATGCATGGAGATCTGGGCTTGGAAAGTTCGGTGTGCGGATTTTCACCAGATGATTCATGGTTGCCCCCTTGCTTAGCTGACCTCTTCTTCTTCTTCTCAGCCACTTGGTTTTTAGTATCACTAGTTTCACCAAGCGAAGAGGAAGAAGGGGAGGGAGAAACAAACGAAGTAGAAGGTGAAGGGGCAACTTCAGTATCATCTGGTTGCTGATTCGATTGCTGAGGAATCACGGTATTTTGAACGACAGAGGTTGAGAATAGCCATACTGGTAGGCCAATTGTGATTCCCGGAAGGGACAATGTAGCCATATACGGAGCACCGATATCTCCCCAAGAAGAGAAAGGACTAGGATTCCCCCCAAGAGGGATTCCTTGATTGGTGGACTCCATTACCTCAACCTAAGATCAATGAAAGAATAGGGATGTTATTTCAAATTAAATAGATTTTAATGACGCTTTGACACAACTTTGCTTTTTCAATTTTTAAGAGTCGAGAAAAAGCTAAAGATGACTCTAGTCGCCTTCGATTTTTAATGAGCTTGAAGTGACAAGTGCTCAGATGGACCTTTTATTTTAAGGAGTCGAAAAGGAACGAAAGTGACTACTCTAGAAATCTAGATAGAGGGATTACCAAACCAATCGAAAAACTGCAATATACACCTTGGTGGTAAATTAAAGAGAAATTACCAAGGACTTATGTACGACAGTCAATCTTCTCAAATGCTGTGTTCAGTGCATTGCGATCGATAGGGCGGTAGACACGGCTTCCTATGGATAAAGGATATCAGCCTATTGTGGTCTCCCAATATATACTCGACGGTATGGGGAGCACAATTCCGTACTAGCACTTGTCATATCAAAGAGGAGGAATCACCCAACCTTCGATGAAAATGATAGTTACCAGGTTTTACGACGCTGGAACATGTCTCTAGCCTAGACTTCTAGATGTGTTGCGTTAGGTTCCAAAGCATTGTTAAGTTCATTGAAATTTATTTTAGAGTTGATCTTGCTTAGAAGTTTTCCTTTCAAGGTTCACCACGTGATGTAGATGTAAAATCCATATATATGCAATCTAAAATGATAAATAGTCGTTGTTTTCTTTTAGCAATGAAAATCCTAGCTACTAAGGAAAGAAGATTATGATTCTTTCAAACAGAGAGCAAAGAGCACACACTAAATGCACATTTCCTAAATCATTTTCACACATAGTCTAAATGCAAATGCAAATGCATGTATTTGTTTTTCGTTCCCTTTAATATGAAGAATGCAGAATAGGAAAACTGAGTATAGATTTGAAATGTTTTCTTCAAAGCGACATTTCGACAATTTCTTTTCAAAACGAAAGGAAGACTAAAACGACACTTTTCTCTTTCGAATAGAAAATTGCTTTCGACACTTCAAATATTAACAATTCAAATCAAATACAATGGAAAAAGTACAATCGACTATCTAGAGGAGGAAGACTTTACGACACTCTTCTTTTTGACTCAAAATGACAGTTACGACACTCTTATTTTTGACTCAAAATGACAGTTACGACACTTTTGCATCAAAAACGACAGTTCGATTTAAGCTACTTTTTACGAAGGACTATAAATGATAGAAAAATACATGAAAAAATTTACTAATCCTAATCAATGGAGGCTGAACAATGTAAAGGAAAGAGGCTTCAGTAATGAGATACTGATCATAAGCAGCAAAACAACTAAATAGGGCTGAAAACAAGGAGGAAAAACCCAAATTTCAAGAGAGAAATAGGATTACTCAGTCATCGCACCTGTGCTTCACAAAAACAGGGATGCATCTCACTTGCTACACACGGGAGGTGTGATGCATACTGGCTTCTAGTGATAGACAGTGCGATGGGCCATGGAGTGAAATTGAGTTGGGTTTTTGTTCAAAATTTGCAACTAAGTTCAGCGATTTAAGCTGAGCTATGATGGACAGTAAAAACAAAGTATAGGGGTATGATCTTGGGAGGCTATTGAGCTACCACAAGGGCATTTAGAATGCTTGTAAGTCAGATTTTCAGTTCATAAACCAACCTGGAGATTGACTAAAGCAGCATTCATCTACTTTGCAATTACATAGCATGAGCAGTTCGAAGGCTATCTGGCTAACTTCAACCTCCGTATGTAGTTTATAAAGTAAACAACAATAATAAACAAACAAACTATTCAGTCCCCAATGGAGTCACCATTTTGTTTCTGGGAAAACTAGTGTCTTTTCAATCTGCTAGTCCCACTAAGATGGGTAGCTATCTTAGAAATAAATAATCAAAGCACTTTGCGATTTCCTTTATATATGATAGATAAGAGAGAAGCAAAGAGGGCCAACCTGGATCTTCTGCTTGACTCCTTGCTTGATTTCTCTCTCCCTTGTTGGAACTTGCAACCCTTCTCCTACTTGTCCCACTTTAGAGAATACCTGTAGAGACAAAGTAACAAAACACCATCAAAGCATCTCAATCTATAATATCATAAACAATGCAGAATCAGAAATACATTGACCATACAATTGCATTCACAAATAACAAGATTCACAAATACACGATTATATGGAGGAAACCTCAAAGAACTTTATTAGAAGTAGAAGGGAGAATTACAACCTAGCTGTCTGATCCAGCATCATCCTCCCAGCATGAAATCCTTCTTCACCTCATGAAAAGAAAGATCACCCAACAATACAATGTTCCTTCTCAAAGACAAACTAACAACACTTCTTTACAAATTACAACATTCCAGCCTCTAGATCTCTCAGATGAGGGATCCATTAATAGATGTTTGCAAAGGTGTGAGTCAGCTCTAGGATTTTGATTAGTGTCATTCGACTGATAGTTCTTAGTTCCACTTGGAGATTTCATTGATCTCTTACTCATCCCTAGGCGAATTCAGAGAGGCAAGTGTCATAGGAGAAGTTTCTAGAAGATTCCATGAGCATCCACTTAGCAAACTGTCTTAGACATTTGTCCATTCTCGCTCATCACACCCCACAGAAGGCTTCTTCAATATGCATCACACCTGGCTAGTGTAGGAGCCAGTATGCATCACACCTTGACTAAGGAGCAGTTAGTATGGTCCAATTTTGGCCAGTTCTGAGTGGTTTTTCAGGTGGAACTTCTGGGAAATGATGTAATCAGTTGACCATGATCCTTTAGGGTATGAAACAACAATTTTAGGGGTTAAAGAGCCCTTGGTCTATCGACATATATGATTGGGGTTGAAGTGCCCAAATATGTATATAACAAAAGGTACCCCAGGGAAAATAAAAGTTGTCTTATGCTGGTCTTTTGGATGAAAATATTTTTGATTATAACCAGAGAATCCGTCCATGAACGAGAAAATTTCATTACTCGCACATTCATCAACTATCTGATCAATAAACAATGTGGGGTAATTGTCTTTCAGACAAGCCTTGTTCAAATCCCTAAAGTTGATGTAGACTCAGATCATTCCTTGTTTTTTTTCTATCGGGACTGGATTAGAAACCCACTCCGTTAGAGGAACGAGGTATATGAAACCTGCTGTTGACACCTAATCATCAGGATTGGGTGAATATAATGTAAATAAATAAATACATAATATGAACAGTCATCGGGAGATGAAGTGAACAGTCTCTCCCTCATGTATATAATGAAGACCAACTTGAAGGAATAAAACATACGAATCAATTTTGCTTTGAGGAGTTACTGCCTGGCCTGACATGGTATTAGAGCCAGCTCCCAAAATAGTTGTAACTCCCTTCTACCTACTGCTCTCTGTCCACTGCCCCTATGTGCTCTGTCTGCCATAATTAATTCTGAATCCTCTGACTTGACAGCCTCAGACCTGAAAACCTTCTGAATCGCTGCTGCGAAAGTGTTCATCCTTGAGGCTGTGCTACTGCGAAAGTTTACTGCGTAGCTGCAGACTTGCGAGCAGCCTTGGTGGTGAGCTACCTGCTTGATACATGGAGCCTTTGTATGAGGATTCGAAATAATAGCCTTGGGGTTTCTGGTAGAACCTCGCCTCCGGACCACGCCAAAGAGAACTGGTGCCTCCACGCATTTGTATGGTATTTACGTTGGCATTGTGGTATATTAACACTGTTGTCATTATATGCGTTGAAGTTCATGGCATTGTATTAATGATAGTCTTATTGAACGCTGAATTTTTCTTGGCATAAAATGCTGGTAACGTTGATACTAAACATTGAATTTTTCTTGACATAAAATGTTAGTAACGTTGGTATTGAACGCTGAAGTTTTTTGGCTATACGTTGAAGATTTTTTGGCCATACACTGGTATACAAGCATGGTATACAAGAGACTGTTCACTGGTTTATGAAGTGCAAGTGTTGAAGTTAATGCCATACGTTGAACGCTGTTTTGTGACATTGGTAAGCCATGTAAAATATGTTAAATGCGTATGTGATTTGAGCCATGCGTTGAATGTACATGGTATATTGAACTATTTTGGTACGCTGCCTATGAAGCGCTGTCCTATGATGTGAGTTGAGCCCTGATTTTGTGCATGTTTTAAAATCGCCGCTGTGTGTTAAATTTTTTTGAAGGGCTGCATTGGGTGATCAATGTAAAAAGAAATTGATATATATCTTGAATAGTGCCGATATATATGTCTTGGGTATTGACATTTGCTGTCAAGTTGAGTTTGCTGTCCAGTCATATCAAAACTATATTTTTTTCCCATTAAGAGTAAAAGTTTTGCAGCAGAAGTTTTTTTGTTACAGTATGCATTCAATCATATCCATCGTGGGAATAGTTCTCACTAGCAAAGAGAACTATCCTGAGTGGTCTCGGATGATAAAACACACACTCATTTTTAATGAGTTGTGGAAAGGAGTGTGTGTTGGAGACGGAGACAAAGACCCAGGATAGCCTACATCAGATAAAGAGCTCGTCATTTGGGAAAACAAGAACAACAAAGCTTATGCATTAATCGCAGCATCTGTAAATAAAGAGGTGAGTTGCCATATTTCGCCATTTTCAACTACTTTTGAAGCCTTACAAAAGCTAAAAGAACTCTATGACTCACATTCTGCACTTGAAGTTGTTCAACTCATGATTAAACTCTTCACTCTTGAACTGCAAAATAATGATCCTCTTTCTCTTGCATCTAAAGTAAAGTCTATAATGCATGATATCAAATCCACTAAGGTTGAATTAGATATTCCTCTTATCACATTTCTCTAGGCACTTTATCCTACTTACTCCAATTATCTTGAGTCATTACAAGAAAATGGAAATCTCAAAGATATCACCTTTGACTCTCTTGTGAAAAAGTTTGTTGAAAGAGAGAAAGCTTTTGGAAAGAAGACAACCCCTGAATCTTCTGAAGAGGCTGTGTGCCTTGCTCATAAAGAAAAGAATCCTGCTAAAGATTCTTCCAAAGGAAGAGGTGGTCGAAGAGGAAGAGGAAGATATTTCAGAGGTAGGGGGGCAGACACTCTCAAGGAGAAAAGGTAGATTTGCACTGCATACGCTGCAAAAGAAATGGATCACATGATGCCTCTACATGCAAGTTACCATGGGACAAAATTGAGTAGAAAAGAAACCAACAGAAAGGTAAAACTGATGATACAAACAAAGGTAAAGCACCTAAATCCGCTCACTATGTTGTGGCACAATATAATATTGGAGTAAATGAAGATTTATTTAATGCTTCACTTGCTTCTTGGAAAAATGATTGGTTTCTTGATTCAGGAGCAACTTGCCACATGACTCATTGAAAATATTTTTTTGAAGAATTTACTGACAATGTTGATGGAGCAATATACTTTGCAGACTAATAAAAAATCAAGCCATCAGGGCTTGGCACAATCAGGCTTAAACTGCCTAGTCTTCCAGACTTTCTTTTGCATCATGTTCTATATCTCCCACAGCTCAAGAGAAACTTACTGTCCTTGGTCCACATCTGCCAACAAGGTCACTTCATTCATATGTTTGATGGGAAGCTTGAGGTAAGAAAAGCATCTGACCACTCACTTGTCATAAGGGGAATAGAAGAAGAAATGCTTCTCAAGCTGCAAGGAACCTCTGCTCGTGCACAACATTTCTCATACAATTCTCATTATGAAGAAGGTACACTTCCATCAAGTTTATTATGGCATGCTAGATTTGGACATTTGAACTATGACAACCTTCGCTTGTTGAAGAAAAATGGTGTTGCTGGTTTGCCTACAATTCCTAGGAAACTTAAGCAATGTGATGCTTGCATTTTAGGAAAGCATAGCAAACAGTCTTTTCATGATTCACATTCAAGAGCACATAGAAAACTTGAACTCATTCATTCAGATTTATGTGGCTCAATGCCTGTTCCTTTTGCAAATGGAAATAAATATATGATGACATTTATTGATGACTACACCAGAATGTGTTGGGTTTATTTATTGAAGAACAAATCTGATGCTTTTCAAACATTCAAGAACTTTCATAAATGGATTGAAAATGATGCAAATCTCATATTGGGTCTATTCGCACTGATAATGGAAAAGAATACACATCAAATGAATTTGAAAACTATCTTCGCCAACATGGGATCAAACATCAAACAACTGTGCCTTATAATCCCCAACAGAATGGTGTAGCTAAAAGAATGAATAGGACAATCTTAAATATGGTACGATCCATGCTCTTCTTCAAAAATGTAAAGATAATGTTTTGGGATGATGCTGTTCTATGTGCTGCATATATAAATAATAGATGTCCATCTAATGCTATTAGAAATAAGACTCCATATGAAATGTGGTATGGACATGTTCCTTCAGTAAAGCATCTTAGGGTCTAGTTCCACCTGTTATGCCTTGATACCAAAGGTACATAGAAACAAACTTGGTGCAAGAAGTCATAACTGTATCTTCCTAGGGTATTCAAACACCTCCAAATCATACCATCTCTATGATGAAGTAAATAAAAAGTTTGTTGTATCTAGAGATGTAATTTTTCTTGAATCATCCAAAACTGACAATGTTGTTGAGTGGAAACTTGATTGCTTGGATAGATTCACAAAAGAAAAATCATTTCAAGAATTTGATAATCAGATTCCACATCTTGAAGGGGTGATTCCTATACTAGATCAACATGTGGAATGTTCTTCTGAAGAACACTCTCCCCTGCATGAAACTCCAACAACGGATGATGCTTTAAGTGATGTGATTGATAGAATTGGGAGACTCAACCTTGATTCAGTACCAAATCAATCAATGGAGCAGCCTGGACCATCTGAGAAAGGTCCCCCAAAGTGGCTGACAAGGACACTTCAAAGTGTTCATACTGATGAGGTTACAAAGACAGGAACTAGAAATTCAAACCGGAAAAATGGAGGTGATGTAGATGACTCTAATTCACCTGTTGATATGGATGTTTCTTATGATTGTGAATTGAACTTGTCTACATATTTTGAACCAATTTCCTTCAAAGAAGTTTCTTCTCATGATGAATGGAAAGAAGCAATGCAAAAGGAGTATGATGCCCTCATAAAGAATGGCACTTGGAAGCTAGTTGATCCTCCATTAGGAACCAAACCAATTCGCTGTAAGTGGGTCTACAAGAACAAGTATAAAGTTGATGGCTCACTTGACAAGCAAAAAGCTAGGCTTGTGGCAAAGGGTTTTGCACAGAAGGAAGGGTTCAATTATGAGGAGACTTTTTCCCCCATAGAAAAATGGGCTACCATCTGGACACTCTTTGCCCTAGCAGCTCAGAACAGTTAGAAAGTCCATCAAATGGATGTAAAAACTGCTTTCTTGAATGGAGATCTAAAAGAGATTGTTTTTATGTTACAGCTTGAAGGATTTTCTATGAAAGGACATGAACATAAAGTATGCAAACTTGTGAAGTCCTTGTATGGCCTCAAACAAGCACCGCGAGCCTGGTATGAAAAACTAACTGAGCATCTTCTAAAACTCAATTTCAAACATTGTTATCTTGATGAGGCAATTTTATTTGTCAAGAAAGTTGGAAAAATAGTTGTATATCTTGTGGTATATGTAGATGATCTTTTAATGACAGGGAACAATGAAAGCTACATTGCATCCGTAAAGAAGGAATTGGGGAAAAGTTTTGAAATGACTGATTTGGGCTATGTTCATTACTATCTTGGTATTGAAATAACCCAACATCCAAAGTCCATATTTATTTCTCAAAAGAAATACATTGGAGATCTGTTGAAGAGGTTTGGCATCAAAAAATGCAATCCTCTTACTACTCCAATGGAAAAAAAATTAAAGCTCACATCTTTTGAAGGAAAAGAATTTGAGGATGCAACAAAGTATAGACAACTTGTAGGAAGTCTCAACTACCTAACTACTACCAGATCAGACATTTCGTTTTCTATTGGAATCCTCTCCAGGTTTATGCAAAAGCCTTGTGAGGGACATTGGTCTACTGCAAAAAGAGTTCTAAGGTACTTGAAGGGAACTCAAGACTTTGGAATCAAGTATACATAGGTGGACGACTTCAGCTTGATTGGATACTATGATTCAGACTTCAATGGAGACAAAGAAACTGGGGTATCTACTTCAGGATATGCTATGAGTCTTGGATCAGGAGGTGTCTCCTGGAGATCACGTAAACAATCAATTCTAGCAGATTCCACAACAGAAGCAGAATACGTGGCAGCAGCTGAAGCAACAAAAGAAATTGTGTGGCTCAAGAAAATTCTTGAAGATTTGCAGGTAAAACAAGTGCAATCAACTCCACTCATGATTGACAATACCTCTGCAATAAAGTTGGCCAAGAACCCAAAGTTCCATGATCGAATGAAGCACATCAATACTAAATATCATCTGATTCGACATCATGTTGAGGCCAAAACAATCCATCTCCGTCATTGTTCCACTAATGAGCAAATTGTAGACATCTTCACCAAAGCGCTTGGAAGAGAAAAGATTGAACAATTCAGAATGATGCTTGGACTCACCAACATCCCTTCAGATTAAGGGGGGGAATGTTGACACCTAATCATCAGGATTGGGTGAATATAATGTAAATAAATAAATAAGTAATATGAACAGTCATCGGGAGATGAAGTGAACAGTCTCTCCCTCATGTATATAATGAAGACCAACCTGAAGCAATAAAACATATGAATCAATTTTGCTTTGAGGAGTTACTTCCTGGCTTGACACCCGCCTTTAGTAGCTTTTCTACTTCAGCTTTAATAGTTGTTGCTTTCCTAGGATTGACTGGCCGAAGCTTCTGACGAATCGACTTGGCATTCTCATATGTCTTGATCTCATGTTGGACTATAGATGGATCAATACCAAGCATTTCCTCATAAGACCAAGCAAACACATCTCTAAACTCTTTAAAGAGGTTGGTGTAAATTTGAATCTCTTCAGGGGAACAATCAGCTCCGATGAAGACATTTTCTATAAAGTCAGGATTCCTAGAGATGTTTATAAGTATAGTTTTTGAGATAATTGACATATTAACTTTGGCAAATAAATGTGTTGGAGCCAAAGGGTTTGACACTGTACAAACATCACTAGTAAGCAGATAGGAGAACCTGGATTCGAATTCATGCAATGATGGAAGAAAATATGATTGATGATGTAAATCTTCCCAAGGTCGATCTATACCCGTCATCGCTTCTAAAATTTCTTCGTTAGATGGTAAAAATGTATCTAAGAAATCCAAAGTAGAAGTAGAGTCAAGGGTCCAAGCTGGAGCCACATCACCATCTAACTCCTCTTCTGAAAAAGGAGTGGGATGGTTGTCTGCAGAGTTAACAATAGATTGATAACTAAGCTCTGCTGCAAACATGGGGAATGCCATTCCACCAACCTGGCCTCCATCTAATGTGGTCGTAGATGAAGGTAAGGTCCAAGGGTCCAAAAAATAATGAGTTTGAAAGAAATCTTTCCATGAAGGCCCCTTGGAGGATGAAATTGCATTGATTCTAGTTGTAGGAGGGGGAAGATCAAATATACCCATCAAGGAAGAGTACATCCCTACTCCTAAATTCTCTATAGGCTGATGAGGATTATCCACCAATGGAATGGTAGAATCTGAAGTTGCACGAGAATCACTCGAAGAATAATCTAATTGATCAATTTTAACAATTCTCCCCTCATGAGGAAAACAAAGGATGCGAAACAGAGATGAAACTATGGCATCCATCTCATAAATCCAATTTCTTCCTAATAGGAGGTTGTAATCCAAGTTGGCATCAACGATTTCTATCTCAATATTAACGACCTTTCCTCCAACACTTATAGGAAAAGCCAATATAATTCCGCGTGGCCTATGAGAATGACCATCAAATGCTGTTAAGAGAGTCGGTGAAGGAACTGATGAAGGTGATCCAATGGCCTTCCAACATGACATAGACATTACGCATGTGGAAGCTCCCTCATCTATAACTATTCGAAAAATATTGGTTTTCCGGTAAGTAGACTTTATCTGGAAAGCCATATGATGAGGAAGTATCTTTTTGACATTGAGCATATCAAAAGTGAGCACTAAAGAATTTTTTGGATCTACTACCTCGATTGCTGAAAGAAATGCACTTATTTGAGCTGGACACGACTGGAGTACCTCCAATGCAGACAGAGCACATGGACTTTGAGCCAGATCTTCTATAATTGAGTAGTTCTGGGCTACCCTAGCATTAGGGTTAATCATCGAGCACTTAGCGGAACCTTTCAGTATTCGAGGTATAGACTCAATAGAGGGTCGCTCAATATGAAGCGGGTTTGAGGTTTCAGGAACAGATTTTTCCTTAGATGTTTCCGTTTCACCGTAATCGTGTGCGCATGTGGCAACATCAACATGCGAGTTCATCATATACACATTTGAGGAATTTTCCCCTTCCTGGTTGCCCCCTGCGGAGGTACCAGCATTCGAGTTCGCGCCAGCAAGTAATTGCTACCCTTGGGGAAAAGGGTTAGTCAGGACAATTTGGGAGCTAGAGGACCCCTGCTGCACTAACAAGCGCTGAGCATCTTGAATCTTGGGGCAGAGGTGAGTCAAATGATATCCATTGCATAATTTGCATGGAAATTTAACTTTCTTCTTAGACTCTTTTCTACCCTCACTAGCACCATTGTCGGGCTTGTTCGCATTACCCTTCCCTTTTTGATTCTTCTTCTTACCTCGTCCCTTCTTCTTCCCATCGGATTTTTGATTTCCTTTGGGGTTAGAAGCCTGGACGGTGTTAATGGAGGTAGGTTGGGAGGGTGAAGGTGAAGATGGTGCTGCTTGGTTAGAAGAAGTAGTTTGTAAAGACAACTATTGCAATTGGTTCAAAAGGTTCACTGTATTTGCATCAATTGATCCAGCTATACCATCAGCGTGAGGGCCGGGCTTTGGTTTGGTTAAATCAACTGTGGATCTAGGAGCATCGGGTAATATCTTCTGTAGAGTCCCAGACTGAGAATATATCAATTCTAATTGTTGGGCTCAAAAAATAGCTTGCTCTTCCGAATAAACACCGGAAAGAGAAACATCCTTAGATATTTCAGGTTGTAAAGATTTTAAAAACCATTTGAGATGGAACTCTGGTGGAATTTCGGCTTTGATAAGCCTCTTTCTCCGTCTCCATTCCTGGATATGATCCGAAATGTGGGTTGCCGTGTCTTGATGAAAATTGGCCAGAAGTTCAGTTTTGGCTTCATAACGGACAAACAACTGAAAATGGTTTAAGAAAATATTAGCCAAATCATCAAACGAAGTAAAAGTTCCCCCTGGCAACTCTATATACCATTTGGCCACATTCCCTGTTAAGGTGTGCTGAAATAACCTCAACCTGACTGAATCATCGATCAGGGAGTTTGATGAGCACCATAAATGGAACGTGGTCACATGGTCTCCTGGGTCTTCACCATTCTTCCCTTCGAATTTCAGAATATCCGATGGAAGTTTGGTTGGGACCGGAGGCCAAGCCGGATTGTACCTAATTGGATCATTCATCAATTTATTCAAGTCTGGCAGATTAAGCGTGGCTAGAAAAGGAAGTCGTGGAGGACCTTAGGGATTCCATCCGAACTGGGTGGGGTTCCCATAGGTCTGAAAAGAATGACCTAGATTTTGAAAGGCACCAGGTTGCTCGAAGTAACTTGTAGAACCTACTGCACCAAAGGGTGATACTTGTGGTCCAAGAAAACTCAGAGTTTGACCAAATCCAGTCGAAAATCCTCCATAATCGGTAAAGTTACCCCCTAACGAAGTATTGTAAGGAGCTAATAACCCCTGATAAGGGTTCCAAGAATTAGCTAAGGGTGGAAAACTTTGAAATGAATTAACCGAGGAATACGGCACATTGCCTTGTTGGCCAGAAAAATGATTCCCAGCTCCTATCCCACTAACCGCAGGATTTTTCCAACTCTGAAAGGGGTTACCACCTTGACTTGTGAAAGGAAAAGGCATAGACCCTATTGTCCGATTGGAATGTGGTATATGACCACTTCCAAATGGAAAACCCTGAAAAGAAGTCGATCCACTCATCATGGATGTGGAGGTAGTTGATGGTATATTCAATGAAACTGAAGGAATACCTTGAGAGGGCATTCCAAAAGGGAAAAATCCAAAATTGGATGCATTAGCTTGAGAACTTCCACTCATCAACGAAATGGAATTAGACCGAAATAAGGATGTGCTGGGAGTGTTAGAAGGGATGGAAATAGTTCCTCCCCCTTGCATAGATATGGGAGTTTGCATGCGTGCAATACTCGTGGTGGATGCCATGCTTCCAGCAGTGGTCATCGAAGGGATAGATGTGTGTGGACTTGGGCTCGAAGGCCTGTGAGTCAGAGTTCCAATGTATAACAATATGTCTGGATGATTAGGAGGGAGAGGAGAATTCAGAGCCACAACCGACTCTGAAAGCTCTTCTACTTCAATACTATCTTCCGACTGGAAGAGTACTCGAGAAAGAACTGGTGTGTTCCTCTCTAACTCTGTAGTAGTACTAGGTCTATCTTGTAAACTAATTCCCCCAAGTGGAGGATCAATCTCTGATGCGCCTGCTACCACTGGTTGAAAACCACTAGCATAATCGCTCCTACACCTTCTAGGAGAAGGCTCTGGACTCGTAGGTGAAAGCCCATGAAGTCTCCGGGACTGTCGAGATGGTCGGTCAGCCACTTTGAATTATTTTTATAATATCTACTTAAATACTCAAGAAAATTGAAAGCTAGGTTGACTAGGAGCATAGAAAACACACTAAAAATGTCCCTAAAGAGATTAGAAATCAAACAAATTCCAAGTATTTCCACTCCGGGTGATTAGGACTGGACACCAAAATACAAGAAAGTTAATAATAAGGGCCTTCCAAAAATAAACTAGGGTAATTGCACCCTAGGTCTACTAGCGAAGGTATCAGAGGTAGTTACCTGACCTCCAGACAACAACCTTTGTCGGTGCAAGCCTCCAAGCTTCGCAAGGGTGCCCTTCAGAAGTACTGCTAAACGTGATGCAACATCAACCTCAGGTGCCACGAGATTCCCCTCCATAGCCACCTGTGTGGATCCCTAGTATAGGCAACTAAAGACACCAACTCGTATCAGAAGCTGGGTGGAATAGCCGTGAGGTAAGATTCAACAAGTAAGAGAGGGGGTATCTCTTGTCCTTATCTTCACAAACCCTCGTGGTTAACTCCCAGTCACGGAGCTTTCCTGGTCTCCCTAATGCTATTGGATTTCACTCTTTAATCAGATTTCTATGTTTTACAATTTAGAGTGGCCTTGGAGAGTTTACTCTCCTCTCGCCTAATCCAAGGCCCTAAATAAACCTAAAACTTGTTGGTGTATTCTGATGACAATACAAAAAGTTCTAGTTTATTTTATTAAGCACTTGATTTTAAGTGGTTGTTTTTTTAAGTCAAAGGGACAATATGGAAATGAAACCGATGGTGTTTGTATGACGCAAAAGAAATTAATGAAAAACTAACTTATATGAAATGCAATTGTTTGTTCTTTGATGAAAAGAAATTTCTACTTGGGTTCTAAGAAACTTCTATAAAGCAAAAAACTTTTTCTTTTTCTTTTCTTATAGCACACTTCACACTCACAAAAACTAAAAAGACTATTGATGCTTTAATAATGCAAAACTACCCTAATGCAAGGTGTACATGATAATGCAAGATCCTAGATTACTCTAAAAAGAATGAAAGCAATTGTTTATAACTTATTAATAAGCCAACTTAAGTGTTTGAAAAGAATATAAATTTCGGATATTAAATCTTCTCCAAACAAGAAAGACTAATAAAAAAGATCACAAATCACTTTCAAAAAATCAAAAGAAACCAAAACCAAACTCAGCAAAAGAAAGCAATAACAATGTTTTTTAAGAACTTTTCTTTTTCAAGAAGCAATGAAAACAACTTTTCAAAAGCAATAAAAAATCCACCAAAGATTCAAAGACCGAAAGAAAAGCACAAGGAAACTTTGTAAGTTACCAATTTGACTCAGATGAAAACTTGAACAAAATGGGCTTCAACTTGCACTAAACAATCCAAAAGCATCAAAAGAGCTTTGAGAAACTGACCAAGAAGTCAGGAAAAAAACACTTCCAAATTCGTCAAATGGAAACTTTCAAAAAGCAAGAAAAGGTTTAAGGCCACGAAATGACGGAAAGCAAAGCAAGTAGACCAATAATCAAGCTTGACACAAAGATTGAAAACAATCTGCTGTTCCGGAAGACCAGAACAATCAAGAACCTTGATAAGAAGTCTTGTGTGTTCAAACACAAATCATAAAACTCACTCAAAAGAAAACCTAGGCCAAAAAATTTTCAAAGAAGAAGAGAATTCAAAACAGTAAGCTCACTGAATAATTAAATTCTAAAGACAGAAACTGACCACTCAGAAACCAAACAGACCAAGAAACAAATCTTTCTGGGTAGAAAGATTTGAAAAAAGCATGCAAAAAATGGTATACGCGACTGTGTTCAGGCACAGTTGCGTGTACACACGCTTCTGACAAAGGAAACTCGCATATACGCGAGTTCACTTCACAGAAACAAGAGTGTGTACGCTACTGTAAACAGATAAAGATGCGTATACAAAGCTTTGCAAGAAAAATAAAAAAAGAAGCTAGATCAAAAAGATCAGACTTAAGGTCTGAGATTCTACTGGACCAAACAATACTGTCACAGCAAGCAAACCAAGAACTGAGCCCTGATTGACACTGAACAACCCAAACTAGGAATAACAAGATTGTTATCCCCAGTGGAGTCGCCAATTCTGTTACGGGAATAAGTAACCTAGGGCTTTGGGTTGAAACCCCAATAGAGCAAGAGCAAGCTACAGTATGAAACACTCACACAACTCAGGCAACATGCTTATATAAACAAACTATGTGATAGGGATCATACCCGGATGTCCTTCGTTTGGGTAGTTCCAGCAGGGTTTAGACCCTCTGCAATTCCTGATGATCTTCGAATATGCAAATCAACCAATCTGAACATACATAGCAGCATATAGATAAAGCATTTTAATGAAATCAACTTTATATCATATAAGCAAGATGATTAATTACACATCACAATGACATTCATACATGAATTACAACAGTATCTGATGCATAAACAAAGATAATCTCAGGAACAAGACAATGTTTCTTTTTATTGTAGAAAGCTATAACCAACACGGAAAGAATTCACCTGAGTCTTCTTCTTCTGGCTCCAAGTAGAAACGTCCTCTGGATCCGTCTAGTCCTAGTCTTAAACAACCTCCTTCCATAACCAATACCATGATATCTCAAGCAAGTGGGAGAATATCAACACTCAAGGAAACAAGGGTTTCTTGAACTTGGGCAAGTGCTTGAAGCACAAGGATACTTCAGACTCAGTCAGGGGACAATCTCAGTATAGTAATTCTATATCCTCTCCTCCTTAAGGCCTTCCCATAGAAGTCTATTTATACTTCTCCCAATTAGTTTTTTAGTTGGGAAACAGTTGGGCCACAGGCATTAGGAGGTAATCAATAGGTATAACCCGTGAACTCCACCCATAGTTAAGGAAATTTATTTTTTTAAGTGTTTTAACACATATACACGGGTTGGGTATTGACGAACCCACGTGTACATGCTTTTATCACAAGGAAAAGTAGCATACAGGGAGTAAAACACTGTTTTTAAAATATTTGGACCAAGTCTGGAAGGAGGGGTTGCCGTAGGCCATAAACCAAGCATCACAAATACCAAGGGTGATATTTGGAGTTATAACAATAGGTAGAGGAGTAGGAAGGTGAATATTCTTTCAATATTTATTCTCTTTTTCAAAGTCCTCTATGCGAATATGGTGTTTCCTCATTCTTGACTGATAATGAATCTTGTAGTCAATCAAATGAAATCAATTTTGCTAATCAATCTAAAGTCTTGGGAAGCAATCATTTTGATTACGATGACTCCATTGATGTATAGGATGATGGAAGCCTAAGTGAACCAACTGATCTTTCGATTTATCAAGAAGATTTTGTTTTGAAAGATTTAGATCTTAAGTCTGATTTGGTCAAAGAAGATTCTGTTATGAACACTTCTTCCTGTTCAACTCATTATTCCTTGTGTCCTATTTCTTGTAATGAAATATGAAATTCTCTTCGAATTCATAGTCTGATGAGTTGAATCTTGAAATGACATAGGATAGTGATATTAACCATGATGAAGAAGGAAGTAATCAAATCATAGAGCATCCATTCCATTCCTTACCATCTCCTATTTTGCATGAGAAAAAATCTTCAAATCAATTTTGTCATGAGTTTTCTCTGATTCATACATATCTATATTTACAATTAGAAGAATATTATGGCTTGAGCAATTTGTTTGTTGAAGTTGTAAAGTTGTAAAATCTAATCAAATGAGTGACATAGATGATTGCCATCCAGATAATGATAATCTTGCTAATTTAACCGATAATAGCTATCCACATGCAATTTGACATCTGAATTAGTTCTCAAAATGTTGTTATCTATCTTTTCAAAGTTCGATAACTTATTAAGAAGTCGAGGCACTTCAACCTCATTGATGGTTATGTCAGGTTCTCATAATCTTGGTAAAATCCATGAACCATGTCATATTTTGATTTCCTCACAAAATTCTTTACTTCATATTGTTTCACTAGATGCAAACTCGTCCTTTATGGATTTTAGGATTTCTTGTTATAATTTTTCTCTCTCTCGAGATTGGGTTTCTGATCAGATAGAGGATACTGTTGTAGTGAATTCATCTTCATGTAGACCTCTTGTATCTAACTCGGGATTGGAATGTATGCCTTTCATGGATGCAAAAAATTGTGAAGCTGATCAATTTAAATATTATATTTGGCCGAAGAATTCATATCTGTTGAGTGCTATGGTGAAAAATCAACTCCTAATATTCATTGTGAATGTCATTGAGAAAATCATTTTTGTTCTGGCCCAATCAATCCTTTTGAGCATAATTCAAGTCTTGAATCATTCAATGGATCAAACCTCCATGTTGATATGGATTCTAGATCTGATTTGATATGTCCTTCTAATCTTTTGTCAACATGTTATTGGTTTCCCATATCTACAAGGCCAACAATTGCTTTTAATTCCACAAGCTTTCATATTACTAGTCTAGTATGGAATTGGACACAAAGGGAACCGATCAACAATCAAGAGTCTTGTATGTTAATCTATTGATATAATCATAATGATGGATCTAACAATTGTCATTTCAATAATCATTTTCCCACTAGTATATTTGATGATGGTTGTTTTACATCGTTTGATCTAGTTGAATCTAGTGGTATTTATGATTTATCATTTCATTGTTCAGATATTTGTCAAATAGTTGAGGCACTTCAGTATTTGCTGATGGTTATGTTAGGTTCTCACTATTTTGACAAAGCCTTTGAACCAGATCAGGCTATCTTTCCCTTGCAAGATTCTTCCCATGATTCAGATGTTATAATTGAAAGTTCATTCTCTTGAGAGTCTCATGGTTTTCAAAAGGGTTTCTTTGAATTTCATGACCAAATATATGACTAGTTGGAAACATCTTACTTAGAAAGCTTTATTTCTAATAATAAAATTCTATATTTCTTGATTCTTGTTGAGAAGGACAACATCGATGAAGATTCATCCACAAGAATCCTTCGAGGTTTGTATGAATGTCTATCTCATCAAAAAAGGTAAGGTTTCTGGGTGGTTAAGGTTATTTTTTATGGTACATACTTTTTCCCTTAACAAAGATATTTAATCTATTATGCAAGCTATTCAAGTTATTATCTTTTTTGTTGCACATCATTATATATTGGTTTTAATTGTTGGTATCTTTGTGTTTATAGGTTAGGAACAGTTATGGTGGTTACATTGGAAATATCATTACACTTGACCCTAACGTTCTAGCTGGTTAGGTTTAGAGTAGGTCTAGTTGTATTCTAGTTTCCCTTTTCACACTCATACTATGAATTCCATCCATCTAGCCTTTGTATTTCTTTTGTTTTATTACTTATGTCTACATGTTGCTTTATGTTCAACCTCCATTTTCTTTCATTTTGGGTCTTGTTTATTTGTTTTGTCTTGTTTTTTCTTTCATGTTTTTCTTAATAAGACTTTTCATGAAATATGATCCCATTTGGCTCAAAAGACAATGTAGTGAAACTTGAAAAGGGAAATTGCGATGACAAACAATGCTTGGATTATCTGTTATCATCTTCTTTATTTTGGGTTTACATATCTTCAAAGTCTTTGATTCTTAAATGGAAAATATGAGTCGTTCCAAATGGAAAGCCTTTGGTCGAACTACGAAGCCCATATCTTTGTTAGGATCTTCTATTTTGACTTGGCCTTGTATTAAACAATGTTCTACATGCTGATCCAATTGAGCAGAGAAGGGTAATGGGAAAATATACAATGAGAAAACTTACATAAGAGGTTATATATATGATTCTTTATGGGAACAACCTCTTCCACTCTCAATAAGTTGGGATCCCTCTTTCGCTGCATTGAAATAAATAAGTGCCTTTCCATAGTTCTATAAATAAAATAAATAATGGTGAAAGAAGAGAAAGTCTTCTTGCGCAGAGAGGTGAAGCAAGAAACTTCACCGGGGTACTGACCAAACTCACTGGCAATGAAGTAATGCTTATTTTCCTATAGTGACTCCACCAGGGTACTGAACAGGCTCGCTAGTAGCGAAGCAATGCTTGTGTTCCTATACTAACTCCACTAGGGTACTGAACAGGCTCACAGGTAGAAGAGAAACATCAAAGATGAAAAATAATACTCTAATTATTTTAGACCCATGAGATATATTACCCTTCTCCTAAATCAAAACAATTGTTATTTGCCAAGATTTGTCAATGTGTTTAGCTGAGAAAATAAATAGAGGAGACTATCCATAATTGGGTCAAATGGGGAAGCCTAGGTAATCCATACAGTGAATCAATACTTCCTAAAAGATTGAGAGTTTCCACTTAAGGATAAAACCTAAACAAAGAAGCTAGCGTTCTTCCAATGTATCCCCAAGTGTTGTCGCTACGACAAACACATTCCAAAAATTTTCTTACACTTGAATTTTGGAGCCTACTAAGGATATTACGATTTGTCATTATATGTTCATTTCATTGTCGTATAATGTTTTACAAAGTATCAAATATTCTTCCAAGTGTCAGAGTCACTTTCTCACACATGTTTTGTCTTCGATGAATTCATAAACACACATATTTCTATAAAAGTTTAGATAGGCATTGCATAACTCTTGAAGGTAAATATTATGTATTCACTAGTGAAAGTGACTATGCAATCCATAACCACAATGTACTATGTAAGACATATCGACAGTTAGTGCACACTCTCCATTGATAGTCTCCTTCACATTGATTGCAACTGTACTGCTATTTCGGTTAGTTTTCTCAATTGTTAATTTGGCACACCTTTGTTTTCGCAAGTGTCTCTTTCACATTCACAACTGTAATTTTTGATTGCATTCACTTGAATAAGTGTTGTTTTCATGTTCTATTTTCTCTAGCATGTATCGCTTTCACTTTATTTAAGCCTTTGCAAGTTTTGTTCACACTTTTCAATTACTTTCGCAAGTGTCATATTTCGGCATGGGAAGTGTCGCACATTGTAAAAGCGAGGTTATGGTTCATTTCAAGAGGAAAATTTGGTACCAATGGGTCCTATCTCTCATGTATACATGTATTAGACTCATTCCCAAAGTTTTATGCATTGTCATACAAGTGTCTTCACTATCGTCACAAGGTATATGATTAGTGTCGCACATGGAGGAGAATGTTGTTTTGCTGTCGCATTAAAGGGATCATGTTGATCTTGAGTCATTAAGTGTTTAGTGTTGTTTCATCGATTTTTCTGAGTGTGTGATCATGTTCAAGTCCAACCTTGGTTTCATATCTACCTCATTGATCCCACACTTAGTCAAATTCCAGAAAGTCTCATACCCGACTATCCTGGATTCACTCTGCCCCTATGAACTAGGCATTGCATACCTGCAAGCCTCAAGCATGCATCCTTGCCTCCTGGAACTGCACAATCCACAATTAATTCCTCCAAGGACTATGCATTGTGCAATGACAATGCCCAAGAACTACCTCCTAACCTCAAAAACAGTGCAATCCTACTTGCCAACAAGTCTCCTTTTGCACATTGTTTAGTTGCAAGCAACAATCTGTCTCCCTTTATTCCTGAATTACACAACTGTGCAATCCTCTGGCCCTCTCTCTCTCCTGAAATATACATTGCATAGTTAAAGTGGGCAATCTTACCTCACTGTGACCCTCAACTATGCAATCTTATCTCCCAGGCCTCTAGTGTTATGCATGGCATAGTCACAAGCATTAGTACCTCAATCTTGGTCTCTAGAACTATGCACTATGAAATCCCTTATCCTTCCTCCTTTTCTAGTACACAATTCCAACTCAATCAGTGATTTTCAAGAAGCAAGATAGACTAGGAGATTTCCAGACTGATGTCATCTTGTGATAAATTACTTTCATTTGCAAGTACTATAACTTAACATGATAGGGCAATGTTTGGAGAGGAGGAGAAGGAGATTATGCTAGAAGACACTTGTGAAGTAGGAACCATGAAGAAGTCATCAAGCAAGAAGATGAAGAGACATTAGTTTATGACAAAAGATCAAATATCAAGATCACATGAAGACTCCATATCATTTGGTCCCTTGGAGGGTGAAGATGAAGAACAAAGAAAATGTTCATTAAGATGAAGTACTGAACGAATCTCTCACGAAGATTGAAGACAAAGCAGCAAGAGCAACAAATTGGAATTTCCACTTCATCATGAAGTCCATGTCATCATTGTCAAGTTGTGACTTGTACTAGTCTCACCACAAGGTCATTTTTTTTTCCACATCATTTGTGGATGTAATGATGTAAATATTAAAAGGAAAGGACAAAACATAATGTGTGAAAGTCCAAAAGTCATATAGAAGTCTAAATGTCACATTAGAAGTCCAGGAGTCATGAGGGAAACTAAAGAGTCATAGGGGATGTTAATATGGATGTGACCCTCCTCCCACATTTACCTAAGATAAATGTTCCATTACGGTAAACATGTGACAAAGAGTTACTATGATATGATTCAACTTCCCATGCACAATTAAGGAAGTGGAATTGACAAGACAAGACCAATCTGACCCTCCTCAGAAGCCACATAACCTCCAGGAGCCAACCAACCCCTCCAGGTGTCCATTCCCTGAGACAACTTGATGTTATGATGAACTAGATTCCCAGTCACTCCCATAACAAGCCTTCCATGTGACTGAGACCCTCCAGTTTCTCCCACAACAAGGAATCCATGTGACTGCAATCTTTTCCAGGCAATTTTGTGCCATCAACCCTGAATTTTGAGCCACGTTTTCAGGGTTAGGACTCATGTCTCTACCCATAACTTCATGAAACTTCCAGAAATGGTAAATAACAATGAAATAAGGCTACTGATGCAAAAATTAAACAAGGACTTGACTTGACCCCTACCATCCATGACAACATTTCATTAAACATATCATAAACATGTAATGTACAGGTCATAAATACACATCTGAACATAGGGATCTCATACTTATTTAAGAATCGTCAAGAAGGACTAATGCCTCCTCATAATAACTGCAATATCATCTATTAGGTCACACATTCATTAAAATTTCATCTACTAATCAAAACATGATGAGAGCCATACCTCAAGTTTGTCATAAAATGTGCTTATAACCAGCAAATAGCCAGAGAAATATTAGTGATGAAACAACCATTTAAGCCACATAATGACAAGCAAATTTAATCATATAATACCAAAGGAATATGAGCTCTTATTAACATATGCAAATCCAACCAAGTTAGGGACTTCCATGTACCACCCGACCATAGATTGGGTTGAACCAAATCTCTCTTTTAGCCAATCACCCCCATGCCATATTCTGAGCATGAATGTGAGATCTCATGGAATAAACCAAAAACACCAAACTAGGAATTCCAGAGGACAAACCACCTCAACCATCAACCAATGATTCCACCTCACAATAAGACATCACTATGCATCACAAGGTCAGTTTGTACCCAAGATGTTCAAGGCTCCATAGTGTTTGTTCCAACCAAGGTTTCCAGGATTAGTAACTCAACCCATAACTACTGCCGGGCTCTAGAGCATTTGTGCAACCAAGGTTTCCAGGATTAGTAACTCAACCCACAACTACTGCCGGGCTCTAGAGCATTTGTGCAACCAAGGCTTCCAGGACTAGTATGTCAACCCACTAAGGGCTCGAGAAATTTTTTACAACCAAGGCTTCCAAGACTAGTAAATCAACGCAAGATGCTATAGGGATCCCAGAGTGTTTGTCCAACCAAGGCTCTACGAGCTAATAACTCAACCCATAACCATAAGGGACATGAGCACCAACCAGAAAAAAAAGGGAAAAACCCACAACACCATGCCTATCCAGGAAATGGCAAGGCTAGGAAAAACCATTGCTAATCCATGCATTCCTCCATGCTAATGACAGATCATAACTAAGAAACCACATGCATATTCCATGCATGCCAAAACTAACAAGGAAATCATACATGCAACTCAATCCCTGTAAGAAAAACCCACTATAGTTGTTGATCCCATTTTTCCCTTACACTTTCCTACTCTTCCTTTGCCTTCTTGCTCCAAATCCCAAGTATGCCACCCTCCTCCAAGAGTGCTCCAAGAAAAATCTAAGTGTCCAAGAGTATGAGAGAGAGAGAGAATAGAATGAGAGTCCCAAAGACTGAACTGAAAAAGGTTGTGAACTGATCCTCATAATCCTTTTTATCATTGAGGCCTTTATTTTCTTCATTTTCCTTATTTTTCCTTCAATTTTCATCGTCACATGCAACCTATGACCTTTCACCTTCATTTTCTCATATTTTCCATTATTTTTATAAATAAATGCCAATTATTGTCACTTTGCTTTTTCAAATCCTTTGCCGTTTCCTTTGCTAATTTCCATAGCCATTAATTAATCACAAGTGATCCCCATCACTATGTTTTGACCAACATTCAACTTGGAATATATGTCCCATTACCTTGGTTATTATTTTCCTTTATTAGCTTTATTACGTAGATTTTTTATTAGGGCCATTATAGAACCATCAATATTTATAATGAACAACCTACTGAAAACCAAACCAATATGACAAACATAGAAACATGACAACCATACCGCTTATTGGAGATTTATAACATAACTCGTAGTGGTATTTACATCCATATACATATATACATATATACATATACCAAAACTTCCTTTCCTTAACCAAAGAAAATGAAGGATACATAGCTCACATTTGATCAACCATATCCCATGTAGTTTCATCGAGACCAAAGTGCTTCCACTGCACTTTAACATGCTCGATTGCTTGGTTGTGGAGCATGAGCATATTTCTCTGCAAAATGCATTGATGTTCTAGATGGAATTCTCCTTCTAGATCCACCTGCAATACAGACCAGTCAATGACATGATCAACATTTTTAACATACTTATTAAGCAATGACACATGGAAAACATCATGTAATTTCACTATCGGAGGTAGTGCAACTCGGTAGGCTACTGGTCCAATCCTCTCAAGAATATTGAAAGGTCCACAATACGGAGGTGCCAACTTCGCACATGAGCCAATCCTCAAGAAGCTATTCTTGGGCTTGATGTGAAAGTTCACTCGTTCCCCAACCTGAAACTCCTTAAACATCCTGTTGTAATCTTCATAAATCTTATGTCTATCCTATGTTGCCTTTAGATTCTTCGTAATAACCTGCATTTCCTATTCCATCTTTGCCTTCATGTATGGTCCTATCAATACCCTGTTCATTCAATCACTCCAATCTGATGGGAGTATTACAACTTCACCCATGGAGTGCCTAAAACATACTCATCCTTAGAGACTCCTAATACCCATTGTTGTAAGAGAAATCAACTAGTGGAAGATACTCTTCCCACTTTCACTGCTGATGCATGACATACATTCTCAACATGTCCTCAAAAATATTGTTGACCCTCTTTGTCTATCCATCTGTCTACAAATGATAAGCTGTACTAAAGGCCAACTCTGTACCCAAACCTGCAAATAACTCTTTCCAGAACATAGAAGTGAACTTGGCATCCCTTTCTGACACAATATTCTTTGGAACACCATGCAACCTCACTACATCTCTGATGAAGACCCGTGCTACATAATTATCCGAATAAGTAGACTTTATTGGAATGAAGTGTGCTAACTTTGTCAAGTTGTCCACCATAATCATGATAGAATCATGCTGTCTAGATTTCCTCGACAAAACTGTAATGAAATCCATGGAAATGACCTCCCATTTCCACTCTAAACTCAAAATCAGTTGTAGTAATCCACCTAGATGCTTAAACTCTACTTTTACCTATTGAAAATCCAAGCATCTAGCCACAAACTCTACCACTTCCTTCTTCAAATTTAGATAATAATAGAACTTCTTCACCGCTATCAATGTATTTTGATATCCTGGGTGACTTGAATACAATTTAGCATGAAATTCTCTTAGGATAAGCTTCTTGAGCCCATTGTCATTTGACACATAGATCCTATCCCTAAATCTGACCAAACCATTTACTGTGAGATGATAGTCCACATCCTGATCACCTGTACCCTGTTGTAAATTGTGCATAAGCACCTTATACTTGTCATCCTGCTGTCTTTCCTACAATATATGATCTTGTAAATCTGTCCCATAGAAGCTCATAACTACTATATGATTTACTTGTAATCTCCTACTAAGAGCATCCACAACCCTGTTCTCTTTACCTTTAATGTACCTGATCTCAAAGTCAAACTCACTGATTGTGCCTAACCATTAAATTTTCTAATATTTAGGTTTGGTTGGTAAAATAGATATCTTAATCCACTGTGATA
Source organism: Pinus tabuliformis (assembly GCA_031772625.1). NCBI lineage: Eukaryota > Viridiplantae > Streptophyta > Pinopsida > Pinales > Pinaceae > Pinus > Pinus tabuliformis. The sequence goes on along the minus strand of CM062812.1, from coordinate 307,113,494 downwards.
AATCATCAATATGATCCCCCTACCAAGAAGATAGCACCTCCACATCTTCAATGCATGGATGATCGTCGCCAACTCAAGATCATGCATCACATAATTCTACTCATGCTCTTTCATTTTCCTTGATTCACAAAACACTACTTGTCCTTCCTGCATCAAAACTCCACCAAGTCCTCTCTTACAAGAATCTGTACATTCCAGAAACACTTTGTCTGAATATGCAATATTTAAAACTGGAGAATTTGTCAACAACTACTTCAAATGCTCAAAACTGGTTGCACATTCCTCTATCCTTTCAAATTTCTTACCTTTCCTATGCAATGATGTAATGGGATAGAAAATCCGAGAGAAGTTCCTGATGAACCTCCTATAATAACCTGTTATTCCCATGAATGATCTTACCTCATCCACATTTCTAGGAGTTTCCGATTCCACAATAACTCTTATCTTTTCTAGATCCACTACTATGCCTTCCTTGGAAACCACATGCCCCAAGTAATGTACCTCCGTCTAAAAGAAACTTCATTTACTGAGCCTAGCATACAACTGATGCTCTCTCAACAATCTCAACACTATTTCTAAGTGTTTGGGATGCTATTCCTCAATATTAGAATATATTAATATATCATCAATGAATACAATTACAAACTTGTCTAGAAAAGGATGCAATACATTATTCATCAAGCACAAAAAAGTACCTAGAGCATTAGTCAAACCAAAAGGAACTACAACAAACTCATAATGCCCATACCTAGTTGAGAAAGTAGTCATGTAAAAGTACTCTTCTTTAATGCGTAATTGATGATATCCGGATCTGAAGTCAATCTTCGAGAACACTGCTGCTCGCTTCAACTGATCAAACAAGTCATCAATCCTTGGCAACAAATATCTGTTCTTGATGGTCACCTTGTTCAATTGCCTGTAATCGATGCACAACCTGAGAGTACCATCCTTCTTCTTCACAAACAACACTGGCGTACGCCAAGGTGATAAATTTGGCCTAATGTATCACTTGTCAAGCATTTCCTTCAACTACAAATTCAATTCCACTAACTTTGTGTTACACATCATTTTGTCATAGTGAGAAAATGACCACTAGTTTGGATCATTTCTATCCATAAATGTGTCCCAAGGTATTCCCTTGCAAAGTATAAATCAAAACCATGCCAAAGAAGGTGAAATTACTGGATCCCATGGTTCAAAACCCTGATTTTGTCTTCCTATGCAATTCCCTAGTCAATCTCTACGCATATGCAGAGAAGTCCATTAGAAACTACGCATAAGTGTGCTCTGTCTTACACTATGGCCTGCACACATGACTTAACAAATGTAAAAATAAAAAGTAAAGTCTAGAAGCATTGTTGGTTGTATCTATCCCAACCAACAAGCTTCGAATGGGTGCCTATTCAACCCTGATCCCTCCCATCATGGAGAAAATCCCTTTCTTTATGGAACCCCTATCCCACTATTAGTGGATCTCATCCCTTGGAGAATGGATCCAAAACTTCCCATTCTTGGCCTATAAAGCTACTACAGGTATGAGGATTGGGAGAGGACTGTTGGAAGTAGGCTTATGTTGTTGGAATAAGGTTGGAAGGATATTCATTCAAGGAGAGGGTTGGATATTATGGGAGGGGACTTGCAACATCAAGGCTTCAAGGTTGTACACATATTCTCCATTTTTATTAATATTAAGGAAACTTTTCTTTCTCAATTATGCTTTTATTGTTATAATTTGTAGGATTCCTTGATCACCTACATAGAATTTGATTGCATATTGATCCATTTTGGTATATGATTAGGTTAATTAGTCCATTTATCTCTTATGCTATATGCTGGATGCTTTGATCTTGTGTATATTTCTGTCTATGTAAATCTCCTTCAAGACATCTCAGAGAAGTTGTGGGAAGCAATAGGAAGATCTCTAAAGCATTGAGGAGAAGAGGATGGCTGAAAGCTTTGAACAAGTCTTGATCAGACATTTCTATTTAAATGGTAAGTGGCTTCTATCATACTATTGGTTTCAGTCAATCGTAGTCTAGAGAAAGTAGCAGTTTTTGGTTGTTTGTTACTAGGTTTCTCTGAGGTCTAGGGAAATTTCTCTTGTCCACAAGAGGGATAAGTCCACATAACCAATTGGTGACCCCACTGGGAAATTCATCTCACTCTCTATTGTTTTCCTTGTTTAACCTTTTGAATCTTTTGTACAAGCCTTCCTTGAGTGTCTGGAAATCTTCAAAATTTGGATTTTGGGTTTGATTTGACTTGCTTTTTTATTTTTTCCAAATTTTCCCACTGTGCGCACTTGGGCTTGAAGCACAGTGCGTACTGCTACGTACTTTTCTTTAAGCAACATAGTGTATTCACACTGGTTTGCTCCAGGACCTACGAACATACTTGGAATTTTTGAAAATTTTAGTTATATCCTCATTAAGTCAATTTTTTTTGGTTTTTCCTTTTAAGTTACACCTGTTTGTACCTTCTTTGAGTGTTTGTCAGTCTGGTTGAGTGTTGTGAGAAGATCTGCTTGTGTTTATCTTGTTTTTGCAAATTAGGGTAAAGTCTCATATGGTGAATGGTCGATCTATCAAAAGAGAGATCAGTTGGTCTTGCCTTGTTGACTGTCTGTCTTTCTTCTTCTAGTCATATCAAGTCTTGAGTTTAGTTTTCTCTTTTGCGAAAGATTGTTTTGTGTGTGAAAAGCAATGTTTTACAAGATTGGGTATTGTTTGTGAAAAATACTTCTTATGTTAGTTTCGAAATGAAAATTCATTTTTCCTTCCGTTGCTGAAGTATTTATGAACTGTACTCTTTACTGCAAGTGTATTCATAACATTCAGTTAGAGAAAAATTCATTTTCGTGATCATTGGTTTCTTTTTGCATTTTTTCAAATTTCTGAGAGATTGTATGTTTAAAGAGAATTTCCTTGATCTTTTCTGTTATTGGGAAACATGAAAATCTTGAAGTTATTTTCAATATTTGGGTAATAAAATTAGATATCTGCATTGTAGGAAAATGATTATAGTGGGATTTAGAGTTTTATTTTACTTTATTTTATTTCCATTAAAAATTAAAAGACTATTTCCTTACATCAGATAGAAATTCATTGAAACAAAAAGATAAAATTTTCATCTTCGATTGCATTAGGATTTGCGTCAAGTCACAATTCCATCAAGTTTCACATCCATTACCTTTGAGCAAACAACAACTCGTAAAATCAACACTAATAAAATCAATATAGAAGTTTTTATTCTTAGGGATCTTTTCCACCTACAGTAGATTAGGTTATAGGGCTTTGGAATATGATAGTGAGTTAACTTTCCAAAGATGCAAACAAACAATAACATCTTGTGATAGGGATAAAAATCTATTTACTGCAATTTTTCGCTGGGAAGCCCCCCATACAAAGGAGTCAAGCATGATATCATATCAGACCCGGTGAAGTGATCGAACCCACTTCATTGACTATGGTAGAGTGATTTACATGTACTAAAAAAGTCGTCGAAAGGTACTTTGGAGTCACTTGGAAGTAAACCTCAGTTTAACCATGTTGACGAACTTTCAAGGGGATTGAGATTTGTTATACGTCTGATCTGCAACTGTCCCCCGAGGTTAATTTTTTTACATGGTAATCTTAGCGACTATAATCTTATGGATTTTACCTGAGGTGACATTGGAGGGGAAGTGTCTACTGTACCTGGAACAAACATTGACTAGACTCACTTGGAAATTTCTGGAGGGTATTATTCATTTGAGATGGCATAAATGAAGTTTACTTGCACCAAATCGTGTACATTAAGCAGGTTGTCAGTGTAACTGGTTCCACCCACTCTATCTATAGCCACTTTTCACTTTGATCTCTACGATGTTGGATTTCATCACAAACTAGTGAGTTCACTGTGAAAATCTTGTTTGCATGGTTTGAATCCTTAGATTTTTTAGCGTGTGTTAATTGTTTGCTTTTACTTTTTAGAGGATTTAGGATTTGATTGTGAATATTGTTTGGTTTTTGTGATAAAAATTTCATCCTAGTTGATTCACCAAGGTAGTCGTGTAGAATGCAAGGTAAACCCCCTGAATATACACCTAGTCAATTGGAAAAGATAAAAACTGAAAGGTTAAAATCAATAAGATCTGGAACCTCAAAAAAACCTGAAACATGTATCATTTTACATTCTGAGATAGTTTAAACCAAAGTGAATCCAACGCAAGAAGTACAATCAGACTTAGTTCATTCTGGTCTAGAAATCATCGAAGTAGTTCAAATTGAATCCGATACTGGTGAAGTTTCAGACATTGAACTAACCAAACAATACGTAGAAGAACCTCAGTCTGATATTTCTCAACCTGAATCACCTTCGACTATTTTAGCTCCTACTCGTGCTCCACCTTCACCTTGAAGGAAGTTGATAATTATGACTGAATTACCTCCTAGATTAATTAGCACTAAAGATATTACTGGTAATGAGGAGGAAGATTCACCTCATACTCTAGTTACCACTGGTGAACCTTTTGATCCTAGAGTTTTTCCAAGAGTTCCTTTCGATCATTTATGACCTAACCCTTGGTATTCTACCCCTTTGAACTTTTTAGGTCCTAGCTTTCCACCTCATCACATTCCTTTTTATTCACCGAGAAGAACCATGTCAAAAATTCCTCTTGGGAGCCAACCTATTGATTCATCCATGTTTACCAACTCCTTGGAATCACTGTTGTATGGTGGTTCGTCAGTTCCTCCCGGATACCAGTCACTTACTGGGACATTTTCAAGAGCTACTCTTTCTCCTCAACCTTCTACTTGGTCATCTAGTTTATATACATCCATGCCTGAAGCATCTATGGTATCAGACCAGTATATTAATATGGTTTTTGGTAATTTAGGTAACCCTTAAGTAACCCCAACTGGGGTTTATTACCCGCCACGGGGGAAACCGTCTTATCCTCCACCTAGAGGAAAATCTGTTGTCAAATCTTGCTCTACAGTTGGAGGTCAAACTTTTACTCGAAATTATGGTTGGATACCTCATCCTGGTCTTGGTCAACCTATTATAGCTCAACCCTTGATTGATACTCCTTATCTTGGGACAAACAATTTTTGAAACCTTGCTTTTGCTAAAAAATTTGGTGCAGTTTCTTCGCAAGTGTTGGTTTATGAACCTATTCAGCCTATTGGACAACCTATTGCTCAAATGTATATTCTGAATATTATTGTGCATGTCCAATAACTTGTTCATGGAATTCCTCAAACACTTGATCAAAAACCTATACAACAACTTATTCAGAGTGCACCTCAAACACCTGCTCAGACACCTATTTCGTAGTCGGTCTCAAGTTCACCTCAGACACCTATCCCAACAGTATTGCAAACAATTGCTCCAGTTACACCTCAAATTCCTCTTCCTCAAATTACACCGGAAATCCCTCAAGTTTCTACTTCTCAAACTAGTCCTACTATCCAGTCTACACCATAGGTTCCCATTGGGCAATCTGGTATAGGAGCAATGCAAGTACCTTTTCAAGGTCAATCTTATCAGGTTTCACCTTTTCAAGGATTTTTTTTTCAAAGTCTATGTTTCCATGGTCAAACCTTCCAAAACCAACCTTTTCAAGGTCAATTTTATCCAAAGTTAACCTGTTCAAAGTCAATTTGTTCAAGGTCAACCTTTACAATCTCAACCTGTATAGGGGAAATATTACTTAGGTTAGATGGGTCAAGCTTAACCTTTCCAGAGTCAACCATATCCTGGTCATACTTCCCAAGTCATTGTTCAACATCAGCCTGGTATGGTTCACCTTGGTTACCCAGGCGAAATCCCGATTCCATCTGCACAGGACATTCCAGGATATCTTGGGTATCCTCCTACATGGGTTGGGCTTAACCCACAAGGTTATAAAACTCCGCAGCAGGACCCTAACCAACAATTACCATTAATTGCAACCCTAGATTTACTTGATTTATCCTGGCTAATGAATGATCCTATTTATTATTTTCCTTTTTGGACGACGATTCCCACTAAGTTACTTAGTGACATACCGAAATCTAAAGGAAAATCAGGAGAAGGCCCATCCAATCATGTGATGACATATCATATTTGGTGTGCATCAAATTCTTTAATTGATGATTTTATTTGAATTTGTCTTTTCCAATGAACTTTAATGGTTTGACAGCCAAATGGTACATAGAGCTACCTCACACTTCTTTCCCATTAGGGGAATTTTGTGGTCTAAAATGGGTCTGCTAAGGAAATCATTAAATAATAGTGGAAACAATAAAATAAGATTAGATTACATCAACATCTTGAATCCTGTTGGTTCTTATAAAGTTTATTTTGGTTGTACTTTTTTCTTAGGTGGCCCATTTTAGACCTCAAAATTCCCCTAATGATAACTTTAACTTTCAGGAAACAACATTTTTAACCCATTTCCAGTTAATGATTTGTTATGATACTGGTACCAAACTATTAACTTCCTTAAAACAATCAAAATTGACTCACATTTTCGATCATATCCATGAATGGAGACGTAGATGTTGGTTAGTCAAAGTTTTTACTCTAGATCAGATTTTAGTTGAACGGTTTACGAAGTCATTACTTCTTGTTATTACCGAGGATGTTGCCAAGGGAGGTGTTGTGACCGAAGAGCAGGTAATTGCTCGTGACCAATATTTAGACTTAGTCTATACTCAATCTGGCACCTTGTATGAAAAAAACCCGAATTTACTGCACCCAAAAAATTATCAAACATGATCTAATGTTGTTGATGGTATAATAGGTTTTGTTAGCGAATAGTCTAAGGGGAAAAAGAAAAATTGTAAAATTACTCAGACTTTGGCCATACAGGATTCACCTGCTGAAATATTTTTTTCAAAGTTGATGTCGCAGAATCATCTACTGGCAATAATTAATCGTCTTAAGGTAAAAATAAAGGGAAAGGTAAATCGAAACAAAATACTTCTCTGAAAGAGAAACCCAATAAAACTGAACCTGCTGACAAGAAATGAAAATATCGTTATCCTTGCCTTATTTGCAATGAGGATCATTACACGAGGGAATGCCCACATCGGGCAAAGGTTTCCAAATTCAGTAAAGGTTCTCCAACTCCAACAGTTTTGAAGGATCCATTTCTTTCTGAAGACAAAAAAAAGGTTTCTCATAATACATCTTCATCTTCTGTATCACAAGATATCATGATGATGTCTTCACAACAAGTTATGGTAGCTACGATATCAAAAGATTACAGATCTAAGAGTCCTATGATCAATGGGAATGAGACTAGTTCATTTGGTCAACCTTCCATTTCAATTCCTCCTCCTCCTTCTGAACCATGACAGATCGAGAAACATAATCCTGACGTGATGATTTGACCACCTCCCAAGGGTGTGCTTCAGAAATAATCTTTAAATCCACATGCTAGAGCTGCAAAAAATTACAACATTGTTGAAGATATGGCTATGTATCCTTCTGCAGTGTCAGCTCCTAAGGTGCTCCAAACATGTCCAACACAATGAAATATATTATTATCAGCAATTGGAGCTATTGATCCGCAGGATTCTAATCTAATTATCTTTCTTGAGAGTCATATACCTATACTCCCACATCAAATGGAAGTCCAGATTCCAGTTTTCATCAAAACCAGACGAGTGTTTCATACTATTGTTGATGAAGGATCTTCTACATGTATTATTTCGATTTCTTGTTGGAAATATTTAGGTTCTCCAACCATCAACCAGTCACCTACAACTCTAAAAGCATTTGATGGACGAGGTTTTCGTCCTTATGGAATCCTTAATGTCTACCCATAGAATTACAGGGAAAAATGGTAAAGATCAAAGTTGAAGTAGTTGATGCTCAACTCGATTGCAACCTTTTTCTTGGTCGAAGTTGGACCTATGCTATGTCAGCAGTGGTCTCATCAATTTTTCGAATGATACAATTTCCTCACAAAGGGAAAATTGTCAAAGTAGACCAGTTGCCTTACTACACTTCAGACCGTAACTCTATGGGTATCATACCATTTTTCGGAAAAAAGAATGCTCTTTATGAGGATGTTGGTGTTGGTTTTGTCAAAGACTCACTTCTGATGGGAACCTTTGCACTCCTTTCACCTAAATTTCCTTCTAGTTTTGCCGAGGTTAACATGATTACATTAAGCACTATGGAATCCTCTGATCCATGGATAGTGCCTTCAGAGTCTGAACTGACCTCCTATGGAAATGAGATGTTGTTGATCCCTCTTGAATTGGCTTATCAGGTAGTCCAATCATTTTCTGACCCATCACCTTCTGAGATTGATCGAGTGGATATGATCAATGATGATTATTCTCCTTTACGTTGGTTAGAACTAGTTTCACTTCCTAATCCTTTCGACTATATTTTTCCAATTGACGAAAAGATTATGGAGTTCATGAATTTGGATGAGATGCCATGGAACGATTATCATCATCTTTCATCTTTTCTAGCTGAACTTGATAAAATCGAGAATTATTTTTCAACTATGTTTTCACCTGAGATTGTAGATAGTTCGAAATGGCCTAGTTCCATTCTTCAAGCTGAATTTGAAAGGAATTTGGGTAATGTATCTACAACAATTTCCATTGACATCTCAGTCAAAACAGGAATTATTGAAAATATCCACATAGGTGCTTTGTGCTCATTTGAAGAGATTCAAACATATAAAGCCCTATTTCAAGAATTGCGTGACATTTTTTCCTAGTACTATGAGGAAATTCTAGGAATTGATCTGAGTATTGTTGTGCATGAGATTAATACTTACCCAGATGAAAAATCTATTAGAGAATGATTATGTCCCATGCATCCACAAAAGGCTACTAGGATTAAAGCGGAGATTGAGAAACTGCTCAAAGAAAGTTTCATCTACCTTGTTCCCTTAACTAATTGCTAGTCCAATATTGTACCTATTAACAAGAAGCATGGAACCATTAGAGTATGTCTCGATTATAAGGATATCAAAACATCTTGTCCAAAGGACAATTACCCTACTCCCTTTATTGATCAAATTATTGATTATTGTGCTAGAAATGAAATATTTTCATTTATGGATGGATTTTCTGTCTACAACCAAATCAACATACTCCCAGCTGATCAACACAAAACTGCATTCATTTGTCCATGGGGGACTTTTTCCTATCAAAAAATCCCATTTGGTTTGAAGAATGTCGGTGCAACTTTCCAATGGGCTATGTCTTACACATTTCACGATATCAAGCATATTGTGCAACCTTATTTGGATGACTTTCTAGCTCATTCATTGAGATGGGAAGACCATCCAAATAATTTGAGACATATCTTTATCAGATGTCATCACTACAATATACGCTTGAATCTACACAAGTTTGTTTTTTGTCTGGTCGATTGCTAGGATTTCTCATTTCAAAGGAAGGCATTTGTGTTGATCTACTCAAGGGTGAGGCTATTCTGAACTTGCCTCCTCCTTCCAATCTTTGCCAACTCCAAATTTTGCAAGGGAAGAAAACTTTCTCCATCGCTTCATCCAGACCTATGCCAAGTTAACCAAAGGTTTTACTCGACTCTTGAAAAAGGGAATCTCATTTACCTGGGATGAAGTGGCTTAAAAGGCCTTTGATGCACTTAAATATGCGTTGACCCATACATCGCTATTGCATCCTCCTGATTATCATCGAGACTACTTTTTATACTTAGCTACATCTGATGCCATTATTGGCATGGTTTTAGTTCAAGAAGACAAATTGAACGAAGAGAATGTGATATATTACTTAAGAAAAAATCTGACCAAAACTGAAGCAAAATATGCACATGTGGAGAAATTGGCCTTGGCAGCCGTTCAAGCTGTCCAACGATTTTGTCACTACATTCTATTGTGCAAAACTACTATGATTTCTGATTACAACCCCATGGTTTATATTCTTATGAGATAATTGCTAGGGGGAAAGTATTCCAAATGGATAGTTATCCTACAGGAATTGGATTTGAAATTCATAAAATCCAAATATAAGAAATTACTGGTATTTGCTGAATTATTGTGTGACTTTCCCCATATTGAGACGAAAACCATGGCAGAGGATTCACTTCTGGATGAACATCTGTTTCTTATCAGTAGTTTAGATTCCTGGTATGGAGATATCATCATTTATCTTCAGACCCAAACATTTCAGCTAGAACTTAGTTTAACTGATTATCATCATATTCGGTACCAATCCCAATAATAGAATATTGTTGAAGATACACATTATTGTCATGGTGCCAATACCATCTTAAGATGATGTTTAACTCACAAGGAAGATGAAAAGGCATTAAATGAATGCCATTCTAGAGCTTGTGGCAGTCATATGTCAGGGTTTGCCATTGCTCAAAAGATCCTCTACATAGGGCATTTCTGGCCTTCTATGTTTAAAGACCGTATCGTTGTTGTCCAAAAATGCCATAATTGTCAAATATATGTTCAAAAAATGCATGCACACCCAACTCCTCTTCACCCAATCACTGCTGTCAGTCCTTTCGCTAAATGGGGCATCAATTTCCTTACATGTTACCCTCACTCGACTGGGGGGCATGGCTACATTATCCTTGCGGTAGATTATTTCACGAAATGGGTCTAGGCGATGCCAACATATAAGGATGATGGCAAAACAACATCCATTTTCATATTCAATCATGTGATTTCTAGGTTTGGAGTTCCACAAGCCATCATCATGGACCATGGTAGCCATTTTCAAAACTTTATGATGACCAATCTTACTACGAAGCTAGGTCTGCGTCATGACAGTTCTACTCCATATTACCCACAAGTGAATGGCCAAGTAGGACCTATTAAAAAAGTTTTAACCACCATGATTAAACAGATTATTGGGATCCATAAATAAGATTGGCATCGAAAGCTTTTTCCAGCCTTGTGGGCTTACCATACCATAACAAAAAATTCGATGGGTTTTACTCCTTTCTTGCTTGTTTACGACATGGAAGTAGTTTTACCTATTGAATGTGAAATACCATCTTTAAAACTGGGAATTGAATTATTATCAACCACTTATAACGAGGAAGAATGTTTCCTATACTCAACATGACTCGATGAGACTCACCGCGTGCTGCTTTAGATAGTGAGGCTCAAAAGAAACACATTAAGGCACAATATGATAAAATGTAAAACCTCATTCATATGAAGAAGGTGATTTAGTCTTGGTCTATAATTAAGAGCACGATAAGTTAGGTTCTCGTAAATTCGAGCCCATGTGGCATGGCCCGTATGTTGTAAAACGTGCATTGGCAAAAGGGGCCTATGAACTAGTTGATTATGATGAAATTCCTTTGGGAAATCCCATAAATAATATTTACCTAAAGAAATATTATGCTTAAATTGTTCAATGAATAATTTGTATATTGTTGTACCATATCTTATGTGTGGATTTTTTTAGCAGATTTTTATGATTTTTTCTTGCTACTTCTCCTACTTATCCTGTGTTGCACTTGATTTGTAGATGTTGACATTCCCTCAAACTTACATTGGTTTCGCTGATGGCACTAGTCGTAGTCCTTGTAATTTATCTTCTGCATCCTGGGTCATTTATTCCCACACATATGAGTTAGTTTCTATTCATGGGATATGCCTTGGTCAAACACCGAATAATATTGTAGAGTATAGTGTAGTGATTGAGATATTATATGATTCCATTTAATTTGGTCTTTGTTGATTAATCGTTAGGTTAGATTCACAAATCGTAGTATTAAATTTGAATGGTGTCTATTCAGTTAGAATTGCTTTGATGTTAAGAATTTTTTTGCAGGTTCGTCTCTTGGAAAGAGAGTTTGATTATATCGAGTATTAACATATTCCAAGAAATTTAGACACATTAATTGATGCATTGGCTAATTATGTATTAAATTGGAATTTGTAAAGAAATCAATGCAATATTCATCCATATATTGTACAAGATAGACTGAAATAGAAGTAGTATCTTTCATTAGATAAATATCTGTAAAAAGTGTGGTTTTTACAAAAACTGTCATCCAAAGACATGAGGCCCTGTGGCCTTTATTTTTCAAGCATGCCGATACATCATCAAAAATAAAAAGTCTAGCCCTAAGACTAGTGACTATGCATGATGATGATCATGGTAGCATACAACAACGCGAGCTACTCGTCATAGCAAGTGACTAATAGGACTGGGAACACTGATAGTGTGCCTCTGGTAGCGGAGAGGCAGGTCATCTATCCTGACATCCAGGATGTCCATGGTCAACTTCTCAAGGTTGTGCTCTATCTCTGTCAATTCCTCTGCTGCATCTAAGTTCATCTCCATGGGAACTACTGGCTGATCTCCACATCTAGCATATCTTCGTAACACTATTGGTCTCACTAGGGTCACATCTACATGAACATTTCAGATAATTAGTTTTGGATGCCCAAAAAAATAAATTAAAATAATCAAAGTGTGAAGTTTTTTACCTAGATTGCCCCACTGCATCCCAACTGGCAATGGCATATTTGGATCACCTGTGTAATCCATGCCTGTGTATGGAAAATCCTCAATCATGATGATTTGATTTTCTAGCCACGTGAAGAAATCAAGAGTGTACCAGATCATTGGTCCATTTCCACCTCCGTGGCGTGCCATCAATGTAACCCATTTTAGCATGTGAGGGTCAAGAGGTCCTCCTCTCTCTATAGCCACCTATGGAAAAAGAAGAGGAATCTGCTACATATCAAATGAAATGATGAAGGCACCATACCCAAAGTTTTCGAGTTTTCCTATTTTAACATGGGTTAGTTGCCCCTTCAGATTGGTAACTATAGCCTCGCTCTAGTTGAATTTAGTTGGTTGCAAACACTCTACGATGGTTTGAATTTGAGCCTTTGTGAGAAAATGAAGACCTGCACTACCACATAGTCATGCAACAGTGAACCCAATAGCTTGCAAATAAATCCTCACTATCGTTTTGATGTCGATTCTACCATATTCGAGAGCCACCCCTCGAGTACAATGTTGTATCATGCAGGTGGAATTTGTTTTGCCACCTCGCCTGTGCCCATACAGAGATATTTCCACCCCACGGTGTGGAAGCCCAGACAAGAAGTAAATATCATCAAAATCAATAGGGAGCCTGTGATCTCCAATTATGACTCATTATTCTTGAACACTCCACTTTCCCACCATCCATTCTAGCAAGTCTAGTTGGGCCTTCATGCTTGTGATATTGAAGAACTTGTACATGCCACCGTTTCTTAATTCCTGTATGGTCTTTGGATGGTTTAGAGCAGTTATTTCTTGTTCTTCAAGCTCACGCTCTCTCCAATCCATATTTGCAGCTCAAGACCCTACAAATAAGCATAAAATATCATTAGAAACAATAATGGTAAAAATTGGCAAAAAATTTGGGCTTTTTTTTTGTTTGCTTGGCACTGTGCGCAGCCGACTGTGCTGAAAAGTGTAGACGTGTGCAGTTATCTCCTTATAAACCACACACATCACATTTTTTAAATGTAAAAAATATGGTCAATGTGTGCAAGCCCAATATGGGTGAATTGTGCACATTGAGGGCGATTTTCAATTTGAAAACCCTCCCCAAAAAATCTAAATCCATGGTGAAATAATAAATAAAAACCATGAAAACAAAGATCTCGGAGAGGTGGTTTACCTGGAGAAGATGACTCGCGATTTCATTCTACGGTCCCAGAATCTGCCTCTGAAGTTATTGGTGAAAAATGAGCTCTATCACTCTCAAAGAGTGAAAAAAACAAATGGCGAAAAAGTTTTTACTTTTTTGGTTTTTATAAGTTTTTAGGCCTATTAAAATATTATTTTTTCCTATTAGCCCTTAAAATCCAAATTTATGATGTTTTTCACTATGTTTTTGAGCAGTGATATGATTTTTTAGTTCAAATGTGTAGATCACAGGCTATTTACCAAAATATAACATTTTGGTATAGAGCATATTTTTATCATTTTTTCAAACTCATTTAAACTTACGAAAAAAAGAAACCAAAGAGTTCTCTTTACGCGCTTTCCAGAATCCTTAAAAATGAAAATATTGCTGAGTACTTGATTTTTTGAACTCGTCAAAGTAAATGGACAACTGTCTATTCAGTATAAATTTACCCCTTTTACAAACTGAATTAGAATATTTACGAAAAAGGTATACGTTGACTAATAATGGTCAATAGAGTTCTCTAATGCATTATTTTACCCTTTTTTGGGCTTGAGGGACTCAATTTACAAAAAAGGACACATTGAAGTTTACTTATGTTTTTCTCTTGACTCCCTAAAACTGAAAAAGTTGAACGAGTTTTCTTTTTGTGTCTTTTCAAACTATTTAAACATGAAAATGACATTGAGTTACCCCTTCACTGGACTCATAAACCCTAAACAGTGCATGACTCATTAAGCATGACGAGACCGAACCACTCCTTCTTAGGGTTCGTTAAAAATACTTCGAAGGACTCATCCAAAGGATGAGATTACATGGCAAGCATATGTTATCCTCCTCAATCTTGTAAAAAATAAATAGGTACTTGTGAGTAATGGTGGGGGGAAATTGAGAAAGAACCTTTGTTTTTATTTAATAAAAGGAAATATGTTACTCTTGAACATGACACTCCGTCACATTTGTGTCTGGATTGGGAAATTCATTGACCTCTTAGTTGACCATACCTCATTGAAAGTATTTAGTTGGTTTGGGTTTTATTTTGAGTCAAAGGCTGCTAAGTCATCATGTCGTGTCTCAGATATGTTCAAGAGAGGTCCAACCTCAGTCAAATTAATTTTCCAGCCATTAGCCTTCAGTTGCATCGATCATCCTTGAGTCACTCCTAGATTACTCTAAACTATTGTTCTTCAAACTTGAAATGAGTTTCATGTTGTAGTCTCTCCTACAACGGGTCACTTTCTATTGACTTCAGCTCGCCATGTAGGAAGAATCTAGAAACCTTCAATACCTTGGAGCCTGCAAGCCTCAATGAAAAGTTTCTCACCTTTGACAATAGGTTCTCATCATTGGCCTTTGATAAGATGATTCTATGTGTGTTCGACATCAACACATTGATTCACACTTCATAGATTGTATTGGATGTACCTTGAGAGCCATTGTCATTATTAGTGGTTTCTCTCATGCTTGTTAACGGTTCACATCATTGACCGATAATCAAGTGGTTTCTACCATGTTCGACTTCAAGACATTCACTCGCATGGATAGATTCGTACCATAGATCGAGAGGTGGAGGTCAAGACCCTAGATCTAGTTTCATCCTTCCATGCTGCATGGAATTATTAAATCATCATGATTATAAACATAGATCCATTGATGGCTGCACCCATACTATGTATTCTGTTGACATGGATCTTCAGATGTATTTTCGTACTGTTATTTGAGACATTTTACTATGAGTATGGGAATTCCTACATCAACAATGATTATATATTGCACTGTAACATTTGATTGATTGTTTCATGTCTCTGACTGTAGTATCTAACCCAAACCTTGGCATGATAAATCACTTTAGTCATCATACATCTCTTCTCACTTTTCACTTTAGGGGGTAATCTGTTACACACCATTTTTTCGTATTGAGAAAATGACCATTGGTTTGGATCTTTCCCTATCCATAAATGTATCCCAAGGTATTCCCCTGGAAAGTTAGAATCAAAACTTTCCCAAAGAAGGTAAAATTATTGGATCCCATGGCTTAAAACTTTGATTTTGGCTTCATGTGCAATTCCCTAGTCGATATCTATGCATACGTAGAGAAGTCCATTAGAAACTGTGCATAAGTGTGCTCTATATTACACTGTGGTCTACGCACATGACTTAACAAATATACAAATAAAAAGTAAAGTCTAGAAGAATTTTTGGTCATATCTATCCCAACCAACAAGCTTCGAATGGGTTCCTATTAAGTCTTGATCCCTCCCATCATAGAGAAAATCCCTTTCCTTATGGAACCCCTATCCCACTATTAGTGGATCTCATCCCTTGGAGAATGGATCCCAAACTTCCCAGTCTTGGCTTATAAAGTTACTATAGGTATGAGGATTGGGAGATGATCGTTGGAAGTAGGATTATGCTATTGGAATAAGGTTGGAAGGCTATTCACTCAAGGAGAGGGTTGTATATTGTGGGAGGGGACTTGCAACATCAAGACTTCAAGGTTGTAACTCTATTCTCCATTTTTATTAATATAAAGGCAATCGTTCTTCCTCAATTACGCTTTTATTATTATAATCTGTAGGATTCCTTGATCATCTACATAAGCTTTGATTGCATATTGATCCATTTTGGTATATGATTAGGTTATTTAGTCCATTTATCTCTTATGCTATATACTGGATGCTTTGATATTGTGTATGTTTTGTCTATGTAGATATCCTTCAGGACATATCAGAGAAGTTGCGGGAAGAGATGGGAAGATCTCTAAATTGTCGAGGAGAAGCGGATGGTCGAAATATCTAAACATGACTTCATCAGGCATTTCAATTTAAATGGTAAGTGGCTTCTATCATACTATTGGTTTCAGTCAATCGTAGCCTAGAAAAAGGTAGTAGTTTCTAGTTGTTTATTACTAGCTTTCTCTGAGGTCTAGGGAGATTGATATTGTCTGCATGAGGGATATTTCCACATAATACTCTAGTGTGCTCATCCTATATGGTGCCTTTGATGTTGGTGTTTCCCCTGGTACCAACTCAATGGAAAAATCCACTTCCCTCTGAGGTGACAACTCTGAAATCTCTATCGGGAACACATTCTAAAACTGCTATAAAATTGGGTACCACCTCAAGACATCTACATCCTCAACTTCCTTACCTTTATTACTGGAAATATGTACTACAAAAAATACACATTCTTTTCTATGACTGTGCTTTTCCTGCATAACTCTCACCATTCTAACTGGTGTTGCCTTCTTCTTACCCTGTAAGATTCTCTGTTCTCCATTGTCATCCAAGAACTTAATAGCCTTGTCATAACAATCCACCTTGGTACTATGAAGATATAACCAATCCATACCCAAAAGCATACTATATGATCCTAATGGAAGTACATTTAGATGCATTGATGTAGGCATACCATTTAACTCAAATGCACAAGCTCTTACCCAATGATGAACTCTCTTCTTAGTACATATGACCAACTATACTAACTGAGACTCTGCATGCACTTGTTTATTCAAAACACACTTATCGACTAGGTCAGGATTAATATAACTATAATTAGATACAGGGTCAATAAAAATAGAAACAACTTGATCACAAAGCTTACTGTCCATCTTGATAATAGATGCCTAGTAATCTACCTTCCTGTTATCTAGTGCTGCATAAATCGAGGAATGATATGTCCAACATCCCCCATTGTCTGTGCCTTGTGAGCACTATAAATTTGCAGTCTACTAACCTTATCCTATGGACAATCTCTCCTATGATGCTCTCCTCCACAAGTCCAACACTGCAAGGGCTTCCTACCATCACCCTTGTTCTGCTCCTTATAACGAAATCCCTATCCTCTATCAAATGCATCGAAATTATTAGGCAATGCTTCATTCTCTTTATTACCTGTGTCCTAAGGTCTTGTTCACTTCTTATCCCATTTTCCCTTATTCTTCTCATTACCTTTCCAATCCTTCTTAGTCTCATATATGCACTTTGATTTCTCATAAAAATGCTTTAGCTTCCTAATGGCTTCCTCCAACGATCTAGACTCACCAAACTCAATCCTATCCTTGAATGCTACAAACAATCCACTGATGAATATCTAAATCTTTTCTTTCTCTTCATTAAGATACGGTACATACCTCAATAACTCCAAGAATATGCTAGTGTACTCCTCATCGATCATGGATCCCATCTTTAGCTCATATAATTCTTTTTCCCTATGATCATAGTATCTCTCATATAGATACTTCTTCTTGAAAAGTCTCTCGAACTCTCTCCAAGTCAACTCCTCTTCAAGAATACCTCTGACATTATTTACATCTTCCCACCAGATGTTTTCTTTACCTTTAAGACTAAATGTTGTTAGGATATTTCGATACATATGAAATAATTAAGTATAACCTGGTCTAGTATATATTTAGGTAAAGTGTGTTTCTTTAGTATTTACTTTTTGTAACTTACAATCTGACAGTCATGATATGTTCTATACATGAAGTGATTCAACAGTTCATTCTCTTCTTGGTATTATTGACACTTCATCCGTGGCTTAACACCCAATTGGTACATCGTCTCTATTTAAAGAGCATGGAGGGTCATTTTTTAGGTGACCATTCATGAGAGAAGCTTATGTAAAATTTCTTTCTTTTACATTAATAAATTTTCTAAAGTGGCCATGTTGGCTCAGGCTGTGGACTATTTCCCTCTTTGAGGGTTTTAACCACGTTAAGAATAATGGTGTACTGATCTATGATCTGTTTGTAAGTGGTGTCCTTTGGTATTCTATCTAAGAAACTTACCCTGTAAATTCATACATGGTATTAGATCTATTAGAGGGCCGCATCCATTGGTGATCCAAATCGAAAGCTGGTACAACTGCATCCGACTATAATTTCCTAGATCTACTATTTATGACCGCTTTCGGGCGAAGAGGACTGCTCTATTTTGTTAGGAGCATCTGTTCCAGGGAGGAACCCCTTTCGTTTCACACGAAAAGGTTTCCGGTAGCCCTAGCTATGTCATTTTTAAGATCTAGAGGTATACAATCCTTATTTGCAGTTATAGTTATTTATCTCTCTATTTATTTCGATTTACAGTCATATATAATTTTTTTATTACTGGATATATACCTTTTGTTTCTGCATATGCTCCTTTCTCGGCAACTTTGTGTGATCTGGGCAAACCAGAAACAAAAGAAAGCATCTTTCTCATGTGTATGCTCTTTTCCACTACGCCTTAGTGTGATCTCAGAAAATCAGAAACATTGAGGAAAATATTTAGTTTCCGGCCAAATCTAATTTTAAGCCGTAAGGCTTGGATACTTTTGCTTGTTCGTTTGGTTTGTGTGGTTGTTTTTTTTTGTTTTGTAGGCAGAAAGGGTTTTTTCAAGCAAGCACGCATGCACCCCAAAGCTTCAGTGAGCAAAATAAGAATAAAAAAAACCCCTTTCTCCTTTCCAGCAATTACTAACCTTTTAAACTAACTCACTTGGTATAAAGTTACTTTATGAGAATAGAGGTCTTGGGTTCAAGTCTTTCTTCTTGTTGAATTACTTTTTCAAAAAGAACATTTAACTTATGTTTTAAAGTTACTTTATGTAAAAGTGTTCTCACCCATTATAAAAAATGAGTCACTTATAATTCTAAAGTCACTTTATCTTTTATTTAAGTTACAATTTAGTGAATAGTTCATAAAGTACCATTATAAAAGTGACTTTCACTTATTTATAAAAGTGAGTCACATAAAGTAAATTTTTTTTTTTAAGTGAGAAAATTAGATTAAGTTTGGAAAGGAGGGGATTTTTTTTAATATACATTATCATCAACTTCCCAACATTCACGTGGCTCGTTGGCATCTTCAACAACTTTTCTTCAAAAAACCATAACTTCTTCACTCATAAGCCATTTTCAGAGTTGTTTTTTTTTTAATCGGCCTAATTTTTTGAAATATTTCCATTGGAACATTTAACTTCAGCATATACAACTTCAATTTCTTTTAAAATGGAAAGTCCATGCCTAGTTATTCTTGACAGCATCAACTACTTCCAATGTATATCCTACATGGTGGATTTACTTAGAAGTAAAGGTCTTTATAGAATAGCCTCAGGCCAAGAGTCTAAACCTCAAGATGAAGATAAGAAAACCAAATGGGAAAATAAGAAAGATCAAGCACATGGGTTGATAGGGATGTCTATTTCTCCAGACCTTAGATTCCATATCGCAGAAATTGATACCCCCAATGAAACAATGAAAAAGCTCAATATAGTTTTTGGAATTAAAAATGAAATTAGAGCCCATCACCTCAAAAATGAGTTGATTACGTTGGACCCCAATAATTTTTCTTCCATTGAAGATTTTTTGTCCAAGTTCAAGACCCTTAGACTTCTCTTGGAAGGTGTTAAGGTTAAGAAAGAAGATGGTAGCCTTATCTATTCCATTCTTACTAAGTTAGGACCAGCCTACTCTGTGTTTGTTTCCACCTTCCATTCTACTAGAGAAGCCTTTATTTCTCAAGGAAAAGACTACAAGTCCCCCTCTTTTAATGCCTTTTGTGATTATTTAATAGGAGAACAAGGAAAACTCTTAAATCTTGGTCTTCAACACTAGAAACTCTTCTAAGAAATCATTAGTAGCCCAACAACAACTAAGTTCAAAGAATCCTAAGAAGAAGCATCCTAAAAAGAATAGTCCTAAGCCAAACAAGGGTCCTAAGAAATTCAGTGTCACAATGAAAAATCAACTCAAAAAAATGATAAGGCAACTAAAAACAAAGGGAAGAACACCGATAGACATTGCAACTTTTGTAATCATCATGGCCACTTAGAATCCAAATGCTTTAAGAAGATGGAAGCCTTGGAAGCAACAATGAAGAAGCAAAACATCCATTTGGAGCACTCTTCAACTTCAACTTCATCTTTAGGAATAACACTTTCTGCATGTGGTTTTCAAGAATCTCGGTTTGGTTATGCACTAAATGTATCTTCTTTTTCTCATTCTCAGGAGTGGTTCATTGATTTTGGAGCTTCTTATCACATGGAAAAAAACAAAGCCATGTTTTCTTTTTTAAATGATTGTAACACCAAAAATATATATGTTGATGATGATATATCTCTTAGTGTTGTAGGGACTAGAACTATTCATCTAGACAATGTTTAATTTAATGATGTATTATGTGTTCCTACCTTATCCTGCAACCTTGTATTTGTATATCAGATAACTCATTCAGGTGAAGGTAAAACCATTGAATTTTCACCTCATGATGTTGTAATTAAGGACCTAAGACATCCTAGACAAATTTTAGATATTGGCATTGTTGATGATTCTACAAGGTTGTATAAGTTTAAGAAATTTGGGTCATCAAATCTTCCCTTGGTATTTGTTTCTCATAACGACAAAGTGAGCAAACTTTGGAATGAGCGATTTGGTCACTTAAACTATCGCTCCCTTCAAAATCTATGTAAAGAAAATATGGTGACATGTCTTTCTATGGTATCTTACAGAGATGGTGTTTTTTCCGGATGTTCCACTCGGAAAACATCATCGGGATAGTTTTGAAAAACATGCCTCTTGGCATGCCTTAGCCCTTTACAACTTGTGCATAGTGATTTATGTGGTCCACTTCTAGTTGTTTCATTCTCTCGCTACAAGTATTTCTTAACTTTCATTGACGATTTCTCTAGACGCACTTGGGTATACTTATTAAAACTCAAGAGTGAAGTCTTTAACATGTTCTTGGCCTTTAAGGCCTTTGCTGAGAAACAATCTGGACATCAAATTTTTAAGCTAAGATCTGATAATGGAAGAGAATATGTTAACAACAAATTCATCAACTTTTTCAATGAGCATGGAATTCAATTACAACATACTGTTCCATATACTCCACAACAAAATGGTGTAGCTGAAAGGAAGAATCACACCGTAAAGGAAATGGCTAATTGTATGCTTGAATCTAAAGGACTTAGTCTTAATTTTTGGGCATAAGCAATTAACTGTGCAAATTACATAGTAAATCACACTCTTACTAAGGTTTTAAAGAATATCACTCCAGAAGAAGCATGGAGCTCAATTAAACCAGATGTAAGTCACTTTCATGTTTTTGGAAGTGAAGCATGGGCCCATATTCCAGATGAGAAGCATAAAGCCTTAGAACCTAAGAGTGAAAATTGTATTTTTGTTGGATATTCTAAAGATGTCAAAGGATATAGACTTCCTCAACCTAAATCCAAAAATGTTATCATTAGAAGAGATGTAAAGTTTGCTAAAAAAATATCGGCCTACAAGCCTAGTTTGGCGGATGTGCCACCTCTCTCTATCCCTTCTACTTATGAAAATATTCCTTCTTCAGATGATAACAGCGAGGATGAAAATCCTCCCCCACCTTCCCAGGATCATCCTTTAGCTCCTCCTCTTCCAAAATGGGTTCGCGCTACTCAGGATGCAATAGGTTCTCTTGTAGGTGATCCCACAGATCAACATCGTACACGTTCTTAGTTCGATTCTTAGTTCGATAGAGCCTCTTCTTTACTGGCTCAAGCTTCAATGAATTATGATCCTAACACCTTTGCAAAAGCTTTAGGCCATCTAGATTGGGACACATATATGAATGAAGAATATCGTTCATTATTGGAAAATGATACATGGGACCTTGTTCCTCTTCCAAAGGGATGAAAGCTTGTTAGATGCAAATGGGTTTACAAAACCAAGTTTGGACTATATGGAAAAGTTGATAAACATAAAGCTCGTCTTGTTGCTAAGGGTTTTTTCACAATTTGAAGGCATTGACTACACTGAAACCTTCTCCCCTATTTCCAAAATGAACTCTATCCGCCTTGTTCTTTCCCTTGCTGCCTCTTTCAAATGGGAAGTCCATCAGATGGATGTTAAATCTACCTTCTTGCATGAAGAAATCTATATGGAATAACCTCCTGGATTTATAAAAACAGACTCTAGCCTTGTATGTTCGCTTAAGAAATCCCTTTATGGTCTCAAGAAAACCCCTTAAGCTTGGTGTACACCAAAATGGATAACTTTCTTTTAGATACTAGCTTTTCTAGGTGTCATTTTGATAATACTGTCTACACCAAGAAAGTGGGTAATTCTCTTATCATTTTTTTCTTTATATTGATGATATTATACTTACTGGTAGTGATCCCAACCTTATAAACCATGTGAAGTCTAGCCTTAAAAAGCAGTTTGAAATGACAGACTTAGGACAATTGCATTATTTTCTTGGTCTTTAAGTCTTGCAATCCAAAGAAGGTATTTCCCTTTCCCAGTCCAAGTATGCCTGTGATCTTCTACGCCATTTTCACATGGAAGACTGTAAGCCAGCCCCCTCTCCCTTTCAGTCTAGAGTCAAACTTTTAGTCACTTTTACTTCCCTTGAAGTTGATGCTACCTTATACCGTCAACTTGTTAGAAAAATTTTGTATCTGACCCATACCCATCCTGACCTTTCCTTTTCTGTTGGTCTTGGTTCTCGGTTTATGACAAAACCACATGAAAGTCATTGGAAAACAACTAAAAGAATACTTTATTATGTTCTAGGTACAATTCAATTTGGGATTCATTATAGTGCAAAAATATCTCCTCTATTGGTTGGTTTCACTGATTCTGATTGGGTTGCTAACCCTGATGATCAGAAGTCTATTGCAGGTTATGTCTTCACTCTTGGTTCTAGAACTATTACATGGGTTTCCAAGAAACAAAGTTCCATTTCTCTTTCTTTAGTAGAAGTAGACTATCGTGGCACCAATGAAGCTAGTAAGGAAGCCATGTGGCTTCATCAAATCCTGTCAGAGTTTGGTTTTCACCAGCAACATATGACTACAATTTGGTGTGATAATCAAAGTTCCATTCAAATATGCAAAGATCCAATCCAACATCAGCACAAAAAACACATTGAAATACATATGCATTTCATCAAAAAGCTCATTCATGACCATTTTCTTGAAGTGCAATATTGTTCAACCGATGATCAATTTGCAGACATCTTTACAAAGGCTCTCATAGAGGTGACGTTTACCAAAATTCGATTTATGGTTGGAGTTCAGGAAGTTGTCACTAAGGGGGGATAGGCTCTAATGCCTCCTTCCTTCTCCTATTATGTCATCTTTGTACATCCTTCAATCCTATCCCAAGTTGTTCTTAAGGGGGGATGTTAGAATATTCCAACACATAGGAAATAATTAAGTATAACTTGGTCTAGTGTATAGTTAGGTAAAGTGCATTTCTTGAGTATGTACTTTTGTAACTTACAATCTGATGGTCATGATATGTTCTAAACATGAAGTGATTTGATGGTTCATTCTCTCCTTGGTATTACCAACACTTGATCCGCGACTTAACACCCGATTGGTCCATGGTCTCTATTTAAAGAGCATGGAGGGTCATTTGTTAGGTGATTGTTCACGAGAGAAGCTTATGTAAATTTTATTTCTTTTACATTAATAAATTACCTGAAGTGGCCGCGTTGGCTTAGGTCGTGGAATGTTTCCCTCTTTGAGGGTTTTAACCATGTCAAGAATACTGGTGTACTGATCTATGATCTGTTTGTGAGTGGTGTCCTTTGGTCTTCTATCTAAGGAACTTACCCTATAAATTCCTACAAAAGTCACCATTCCAAGCTTCATTCTCTCTGAGTAATCATGTAATCTGAAGAAATTATTCATCCCAAGAAACCATGCTTCGGTATCCCATGAATTATTCATTTATCCATCAAATGTAGGTGGCTTTTCATTCTTTAACTCATCCAGAAAATATCCCTTGCCACTCTTCTTGTAAGGATGATAACGATGATGACCATGATACCTGTCTGAACCAAAACTAGAATGAAGTCCATGTCCACTTCCTTACCTATCATGTGTATCCAAGAATCTTCCATCTCTAACCGTGTCATTTGTAGTTGACCTGTGCCCACCGTGTGACTTGCTACCATATGCTCCATTAGTCCTATCCTCCTGTCCATGATTGATTTTAAGTGTTCCTTATCTTTGCAAGTCCAACAAGCTCTGAAGTATAACTTCATTAACTTCTTCTTGTTTCTCCTGTGCCCTAGAATGTCTCTCTTGTGGTTTAATGATTCAGTCATTATCTTCTTTGCAACTTCTTATCTCTGCCTTCAAAGTTCTCAGGGTGTCTGCTATGTTAGGGGAGTACTCACCACCATTCTTCTCATCTGATCTATAGGGAGAATCCCGTGAACTGTAGTCTACCATCTTGCTAGTAATATTTGATCTTCTCAACCTGCAAAGTATATCATGTAAACTAAACCAAATTATAGACAACCAATGTACCTTAGTGTAGTTTAAGGGAGGAAATATCATTGACAAGATCAACCAAATTAGAGTAATACATGTATAATCATAATCATAACAATATATAGACATCATCTCAATAATTATCCCAGTAACCATGCATAATGCCACAATTATAACACTAACTAGGTACTATCGATAACAAACATATGGATGACACACATGCATAAAAAAGACATATAAACAATAACATGCATTCATAGAGAACACATCCCAAAAATAAACTCATCAACTTTTGCATGAAAATATGATGACAACAATGTCCCTTACCATGCATACATGACAAACACATAGACCACAAGAATAATGAACATATATGCAACTGACATGTACACATGATGATACATTCATCCAAACAGAAAGGGAAACCAAAAATCACCCAAGGAAAACAAAACAATGCTTTGATACTACTTTGTAACACCCTCCTCCCACATTTAAGCAAGCTAATCGATCCACCAATGTAAACATGTGAAAAAGAGTTACTATGTTATGATTCAATTTCCCATGTACAATTAAGGAAGTGGAGCCAATAAGACAAGACCAATCTGACCCTCCTCAGAAGCTATAGAACCTTCAGGAGCGAACCAACCCCTCTAGGTGTCCAACCCCTGAAACAACTTGATGTTATCCTAAACTAGACTCCCAGTCGCTCCTATGACAAACCTTAAATGTGAGTAAGACCCTCCAGTCACTCCCAAAAGAAGGCATCCATGCGACTGCAACCCTTTTTAGACAGTTCTATGCCATCAAACTTGAATTATGAGCAACTTTTTCAGGGATAGGACTAATGTCTCTGCCAAGAACTTCATGAAACTTCCAGAAATGGTAAAGAACAATGAAATAAGGCTACTAATGTAAAAATTGAACAAGGACTTGACATGAAACCTACCATCCATGACAAGAATTTCGTCAAACATATCATAAACATGTAATGTACATGTCATAAATACACATCTGAACATAGGGGTCTCATACTTATATGAGAATCATCAAGAAGGACTGATTCCTCCTCATAATAGGTGCAATAACATATATTAGGTCACACATTCATTAACATTTCATATACTAATCAAAACGTGATGAGATCCATAACTCAAGTCTATCATAAAACATGTTTATAACCAGCAAATAGCTAGAGAAATATTAATGATGAAACAACCATTTAAGCCACATAATGATAAGAAAATTTACTCATATAATACCAAATGAAAATGATATCTTATTAACATATTCAAATATAACCAAGTCAAGGAATTCCACGTACCACTCGAACATAGATTGGGTTGAACCAAATTCCTCTTTTAGCCAATCACTCCAATGCCATATTCCAAGTGTAAATGTGGGATCTCATGGAATAATCCAAGAACACGAAATCAGGGCTTCCAGAGGCCAAACCACCTCAACCCTCAGCCAGTGATTCCACCTGACATCACTAACCTTCACTAGATCGATCTCTACCCAAGTTGTCTAGGGCTCGAGAGTGTTTGTTGCAATGAAGGCTTCTAGGACTAGTAACTCAACCCACAACTGCTGTCGGGCTCCAGAGTGTTTGTTCAACCATGGCTTCCAATACTTATAGGACTAATAGCTTGACCTAGGTTGTTATAGGGATTCTAGAGCATTTTTCCAACCAAGGTTCCAAGAACTAATAACTCAACCCATAACCATAAGGAACATGAGCACCAACCTAAAAAAAAGGAAAAACCCAGAACACCATGGCTATCCAGGAAATGGAAAGGCTAAGTAAAACCACTGTCAATCTAGGCAATCCTCCATGTCGTTGATAGATCATAACCAAGAAACCACATGCATATGTCATGCATGCCAAAACTAGCAAGGAAATCATACATGCAACTTGGTACCTGCAAGCCAAACCTGTTGTAGCTATTGATCTTGCTATTCCCTTGTGCTTTCCTACTCTTCCTTTGCCTTCTTTTTCCAAATCCAAAGTATGCCACACCCCAAGAGTTCTTCAAGAAAGCTCTAAGTGTCCAACAGTATGAGAGAGAGGGAATAGAATGAGAATTCGAAATACTAAACTAAAAAAAGTTGGGAAATGATCCTCATAAACATTTTTATCATTGAGGCCTCTATTTTCTTCAATTTCCTTATTTTTCTTGTTCACATGCAACCAGTGACCTTTCACCTTCCTTTTCTCCAATTTTCCATTATTTTCATAAATAAATGCCAATTAATGTTACTTTTTTTTTCAAAGCCTTTTCCATTACCTTTGACAATTCCCATAGCCATTAATTAATCATAAGTGATCCCCATCACTATGTTTTTCCCAAAAATTCAGCTTGGAATACGTGTCCCATGACCTTGGTTATTATTTGCCTTTATTAAATTTATTACATGGACTTTTGACGAGGGTTGTGAGGAGCCCTAGAAATGGGTAATTATATGGGCTCATTTAGCCTCCTAATTCGACTTAATCCACCATTCTCATTAGTTTATCACATGTTTTTGATTATATTTATGCAAATATAGTGAATTGAGTTAGTCATTATGCCAAAAAGTCTAATGTGTGCTTTATGCAAATTTTTGGTCAATTTTGAGACAAAATCAAAGGTTTAATGAGCACTTGGCAGCCAAATTCATGGGAGAAAAAGGGAGACGATTTGTAGGAAGGTGTCCCCTTCATTTATGATCCCTTACCTCGAATTCTCCACCAG
Source organism: Pinus tabuliformis (assembly GCA_031772625.1). Lineage (NCBI taxonomy): Eukaryota > Viridiplantae > Streptophyta > Pinopsida > Pinales > Pinaceae > Pinus > Pinus tabuliformis. Next base: position 307,085,877 of record CM062812.1, on the reverse strand, counting down.
TAGCTCGGAGTTCAAGGGCCACCACATCGATGATCACAAGGGCAGCTGAGCAGGGCTAGTAAAGTTGTTGTTAACTGCAAGTTTTGGCAGCCAAGTTCCTAAAGTTTAGCAGGACTGTTGGGGTCTTCAATTTGTATAAATAACAAGGCCTAGGGCCTTAGTCAGATGTTAGTTAGATTTTAGTCAGTAGGTTAGCTTTGCATTTTAGCACATTTTCGAGCTTTTTCTTGTAGACAGTTTTTGGGATGTAACTATTTTTTTTTTTCTTATCAATAAAGATGAATCCAACTTTGCACCAGCTCTAATATTTCTTAGGAGGCTGTAGCTCTTGGGGTTGGGCCCAACTCAAGTGACAATACCTCCTTTGTGTACTTTTATGTGTCTTTGCTGCATTCATAGAATAATTTCTGTTATTTAGGTTAAAATCTTGCTTTGTTACTTAGGTTGTTTTGATGATTGAGATAGTTTTTCATGCTTCAGGTTGATTTGATAGTTTGGTAATAGAAAAGATCTGCAAAAAGGCCATCAAGCAATCCTTGATCTCATCTCTCCCTCCTTGGGACCATGAGCTGAGACCAAGGCATACTTGCTGCCACAAAAACACTGTTTTTGCCTCTTCATGCAATTGCTAGTGTTAGATTTTTAGTTAGAGAAGTTGATACCAATTGTACTTGCATGTTTAGAATCCGTTCTTGCTTAGATTCCATAGTTATCTTGCATGATTTTCTACCAATAAACTTTTGTTCATCATGTTTCTGGTTTTTAGGTCAAATTAGGTCAAAATAGCTAGATCTTTGATTTTCCTAGTCTTTGTTGATCAGTTTTGGAAAATAGTGTGCAAAACACCTATGATACCTCCCTGCCTACCCTTCCTCCATCATACAACCTAATCCAACTCCTAATCCAAGATTCCTTCCCTTCATTTGCACATTTCCCCACTTTGCCCTAATTTCTACATTCTTGTGCATCATTACTCCCTCCATCCTTGAACAAATCTAATCACCTTAATCACTCCTTAATCTCATTCACCAGGTCCTAGACCCCTTAACATACTTGTCCAACTTCCATTTCCACTTTCTGACTGTTTTTCCACCATCAACCCTCCAAAATCCTCTTTCAGATCTTCCTGTAGAACATCTTGAAGAACCCTTGCAGACTTCTTGTAGAAGATCACGTGAGTAGTTTCTCGAGATCTGATCACTGTGAAACTCTCTGGAAGGGTGCTAGGACCCCGTAGGCCCTCTTCTCACCTTCCCAACCTCCTAAAAACACCCACTCCATTTCCTTTCGCCAATAAACCCCTGCACAGTTAAAAATAGTTAAAGCACATGCATAATAATTCTGCAAAATTACTCAAAAATACAAAAAGATGTGTTTTCCATATTTTCCTTCAGAAGTAGCTTAGTCACATGCATTTCACCTTTCCAAGAGTCAATGGCATCCATTTCTGCAACTTTCATCTCTTTTCTTGCATCAATAGGGTTAGTCGGTAAAACTAGGGTTTACTAGGGTTTGCATTTCCTTTCAGATTTCAGCTCTTTCTACAAGTAGATTAGCCTCCTTTGAGTTATCTTTCATACATCACAGTTAAAAGCTTCTTCTAAGAGCTCATAGAAGTTGGCTTAACCTCCTAGCGGACTTGTGCCAGTTGATCAAGTGATAGCCTACGGCAAGAGCTAGTACTTGTGCATACAACATCGTCGCTTCCAAGTTTGTTACGAACTACTGGGTTGATAAAAGTAAAGAAGGGAGTCCCAGGAGTTGCAGCATCATTGCTGCAATACTGGAGCGCACCAGGTTGTTACAATGGAAATGTTGGAAATATGTTGTCATTAATTTCAACATGATAGTCCCTGATGTTAACTGGGTGTCCATTAAGCAGATGGTTGAAAATGTTATTAGAAGGTGGAACATGTGTCTCAGAAGAACAAGTTCCAGGCACAAGAAGAAGGGTCAAGGTGCAAAGAATAACATAGAGTTTGAAGCCATTTTTCAGGAAACAAATGAGCTCAAATACTACATCAGACCCACTAAATTGGAAAGTTCCTTGAAAGAGATTTCCAATGGTATAAATAATTATGAAAATGGCCTACTAGATCAAAAGATAGAGGCAATCAAATTTGGGCCTACAAAAGTCAAAATCTCGGAACCCCGAAAGGTCAGAATCTCGAAGGATTAATTAAAATAAAGTTATGGGATCATAGGGAGCCAGGAAGGTCAGAAGCCAGTGGGCTAGTAGGGATTTTTAGTTGATAAAATGACAAGAGACAATTTTTTTTCCAACACATAAAACATTGTAGGTTGTCCCATGGGTGCATTACAATTAATCAAAATCAATGACTCAAACCAAATGTAGATTGGATTCAATGTATCTAGTGGTGAGCAGAAACACAAAGTTTACTGAACGTTAATGAACAAGGTGGCCCCAAAAGGTGGTTTCACAAATTGTGATCTATGACTCACAGTTATTCCGGGGGCACTCTTCCTAATTTCAGAAACGACCAAGGGTGGTCTCGAGGGTGGTTTTCAATACCACTATGGTATTTTGTGGTACCCTCAATCGCTTGCACAATGGAGGATCGAAGGACCCTTTCTCTTTCCTCTGATAGTACATGTGGCAACATTCATGTTGTAAAATAAAAATGTCTGGGGAAGCTCTATTTAGCAGTAAGGCTAGTTTTAGTGGCGGTGGCATGTTAAAAGGCCTTGAGGCGTGGCATGGTCAGATGAGTTAGCATGTTGATTTGGTAGGAAGGAATTACTTGGAGTTCCAATAGTGGCATGGATGATTCGATAATGACAATTTAACACCAATCCTAACAATTAATCCAACGTTAACTACTATTAAAATTAATAAATCTAAGCTAAACTCAGTTAAACAACCAGAATGATAAAATAAACTGGAAACAATAGTTTGAATAAGAGATTGAGTCGAGAAATGCAAATCAAAGATTGGGAACTTAATGAACACATTTAGAATACTGAACTGAAAAGGACAAAGGCAAAAATAATAATTCATGCAACTATACAAGAAAAGCGAAGATGCCAAAAATAGAAAAAGCACAAATCTTTTTAAGTAGGGTTGAGTGCATTGTTTTTGTGAGATAAGTGAAGTGAGTTATGTGAGCGAGCTATGGTGAAGATATTGGTGTTTTCTCAATAATCAGAGATTGTTGAAGGTATTGGTGATCAAGGAGAATTTTTATTTATTGTGAAAGCAGAGATGGCAGACATGATTCTAGTATCAAAATGGATGAAAGATGAACCAATGAATGCCAAGCAAGTTGTAACTTGCATATTATGGGTTGGTGCTCCTTCCATTGGGTGTTGGTAAATATTTTGGGGTTGTAGCTACATTCAATTGTAGCTGATAAATCAGGGATTTGTAGCTTCTTGCTGGTTGTATCCAGATAATTGTAACAACAAGTTGTAGTTTGCCCTATGAATTATTTAAAGAGCAATTTTGAAAATTTACTTGTTCTCTGTGTGTTCCATTGAGATTTCTTATATTGATTCCTGTTATGCTTGATAATTGTTGAAGTGTTTAATGGTGAAAAGAAAGTCCTTAATTGTTAGAAATTCCTACAATACTGATTTAGCCCCCCCTCTTAGTATTTTACTGGTTTCCAATAATTGGTATCAAATCCAAGTTACTACAAATCAATCTAAGAAGAAAGATCAAGGACCATGGAAAACTAGGAAGGAGGTTTTACCAATAGGGAACCAATGTTCAATGGAACAAACTATGTGTTTTGCAAAATGAGAATGAAGACCTACATTCAATCACTTGGAGCTGATGTGTGGGATGCTATGGAAGAAGCATATCAAAGGCCTCTAGCAGTGGTTACCAAAGATCAAAAGTTGGAATTCACATGCAATGCTAAAGCAATGAATGCCCTACTTGCTAGCCTACATGAATCATAACTTGTCAAAGTAATGAATTGCACATCTGCCAAAGCTATCTGGGACAAGATGAGAAAATACTATGAGGGAGGCAATAAGTTAAAGAAATTAAACTCCAAGGTTATAGGATGAAATTTTAATCTTTAAGCATGCATGATGATGAAGATATTGCAAAGTATTTTTTGAGAGTTGATAAAGTTGTGAACACCATAAGATGGCTTGATGAGAAACTATATGAAGCTATGGTAGTTCAAAAAGTGTTAAGATCTCTTCCTAAGAGGTTTAATCCCAAGGTGTCAGCCATTGAATAAATTACCAATCTAAGCACTCTCACTTTATATCAACTTCTTGGAATACTCACTTCCTATGAGATGAGGATTTCTAAAGGAAATTATCCCTCCAAAGAATCAACCTTTAAATGAGAAAATAAGTGCAAGGATGAGCATGATGACTCATGTTGTGAATCAGATGAAAAGGAAGCCAACTTTATGAGGAAGCTCAAGCAAGGATCAGATAAGTATAAAGGTAAGATACCTTTTAAATGTTTTAATTGTGTCAAAGTTGGTAATTATGCATCAAAGTGTCCTGAAAATAAGAATAAAGATTATGACCCTAAAGAAAAATTCAAGAAAGTTCAAAAGAACAGTAAGAAGGCTAAGAAGAGAGGTTTTTATGCTTAAGAAGAGAGCTCCTTGGAAACTGACCCTAGGTAATCCTTAGATGAGGATAGAGACGATAAGATCCCCACATAATTTATGGTGATGGCCATAGAAAATTTGTAAGTTGAGGTTCTTTTTGATGATGAAGAAGGATAAGTAGATCTTGAAGGAGAACTGGTAAGTGCTCTTGATGAAATAGAAAGGTTGAGGAAGAAAAATAAAGTCCTAAAGGATTCCTTGACAAAAGAAAAGGTTGAGGCTGTTGAGCCATTTCTCTTGCAAATACAAGAAGATAATAAAATTCAAGAATCCCTAAACCAACAACTGAATGAAAAGGTTCAAACATGTGAGAAGCTAGAAGGAGAAGTTGTGATGCTGAGAAAGGAGTTGGAGAAGGCCAAAACACAACTCAGTTTTAACCATAAATTCAATAAAGGAACTAAGGATTTAAATGAGATTTTGGAAGCATAATGAGTCTCCTCATACTGTAGTGGTCTTGGCTTTGAAGCTGAGTCTAGCGCATCAACTAAATTAAAAGGTAGAAAGAAAATTACCTTTTGTTGGCTTAGGGGGCCCTGACCCAGGTTCAACGTTAATTTTAGCCAAAAAAATCCCTACACTACTGTCCCTTTCGGCATTAATTCGCAGAGTGTGGACTGAAGTCTCACCTGAAGTAATATGGGGGGTGCTAGAACCAAGTTTCCGCACCTAGAGATGGTAGTGATGTCATTTTATGCCCTAAATCTGCCTTCGCGCAGATCGATAAGACTTTTAGGGCTTATCGATATACTTCTCTTAATCGGCATGTAGACTTTTGCGAAGGTCTATGAATTTTGTTTGCATACCCTAACCAGGTGAATCAACCACTTACATGGTTCTGTAATTGCTCTTACTTCCGTATTTACCCGAATCAACTTAAGTATTTGATAGCTTCAATATGCATTAATATGTTCTTCATGTAAACAAATATTATCACTTGCGTTCAAATAACAATGTAAACATATAGATTCGTGCATCAATATAGCATTAAATCATGAAAGAATTATTCAACATAACATAAACACATTTATTCATAACAGAATTAAATAGATCAAACATAGATATTTCTAGAGTAATCTTCTTTATTAGTACTTCAAATCTTCTTACAAACTCTAACTACACTGCGCACTCAGCTGCAGGGGTTTGCGCAGTCAGTTGCGGACTTCTACCCTAGGCCTCTGCGTACACAACTGCAGAGCCTCCCTTCTACTCTAAGACTCTTCACTCTTTTCGCTAATGACTCATTACATTCATCATTATTACTTAATCCAGGTGGCTCCAGAGAGACACACAGGACAAAGAGGGCTCAAAAATCAAAGTGCTCAGAATGACTTCGAACTAGGACCAGAGCGTAGTTCTCATTGTCCTGATTGTGGAGGTATGAACGGTTCATCAAATCGAGCTCGTATGTAAAATATATAGCTCTTCAAAGTTTTACATGACAGGGGAAAAGAGAGGACCACAGTGTGCCACATGGCATCCCAGTATGCAGGTGGGACCCACATGGCAGCCCATCAAACATTAACACTTGGCGTTCTTTCATTGGTCTCCTAAACCTACATTAAAGACAAAAATAATTTTTAAATATGGAAAATGGTTATTAAAATAACCATGTAACAAAGTTCATTTTAATATATAGTTATTAATAACTATATAAAAACAAAATATACATGGTTTCGGGATCGGCGGCCATAAGCCTCACTGAACCCTTTAAACAACCAAATCGGAACAAATCGCATATGTTTAGGATCAGCGGACATAACCTCCGCTGAACCCTTCGAAGGCCTATTGTATATATTACATTGTATACCGGGGCGGGCGGGCCACCGGTGGTGAACCCGGCCCACACCTTATTGCCCTAACCTATTTTATATCACCGATATATATATATCGATGCAACCCCCATAGATCATGCTAATCGCTGTTTGTGATATGCACCGACAGCGCGTGCACCAATCATCGATTTGGAAACCCCAATTTTAACGCGCCAATGGCAGCACCATTGAAGCGCCGATCACCGATTGCGATTACTCCGTCGACACATATGTATATGCGTCGATATTACTGCGCCGATAGAAGTTAAGGGGATTAAAGTGTTAGCGCGGGGTTAAAGGGGTGGGCTTCCCAATGTGGACTCGACCCCATTAATACATCATTTCGGGTTTGTTAAAAGTCATAAATGGAGGGGTAGGATTTGATCCCCCAACCTCTCCTTAACCAATGCCTTCATTTAACCATTGAGCCAAACTAACTCATTAGTAAATCCGTCCATGAAATTTTTATTTAAACTCAGATTTTTACCTCTACACGCAGTTTGAGATAGAGGAGAGAGCGTGTAGGGCATGGATTTCGAGGTAGAAGGCAGGCACGGATTTTGAGGCACTTAATTAATATTTTAATGCAGGAACCATGAATTTTGCAGGAGGGCAAAATTTTCACTTTATTAGAGATTGACAAATTTTATATGAATTCTACACTTCCCATCGCCACGAGCATAGTGGTGCTATCCGTTTCTTCATCAGAGTTCTGCATTTTTCGGTCATTTCCAGGATGCACGTGGAACTATGATTTCAGCAAAAACAGGGAGTGGAACCATGAGCCATGAAATTTTCCCAAGGAGGTAAAATTTTGACGTTTCAGAATATAGTCAAGTTTATATTTGTTTTTCATGGCTTTCCACAGGGATCACAATGGCGAGATCAGATTCGCCATCTGAGTTGTAGATTTCCAGTCCATCCATGGAATAGAATCTTTGAGGAATCCCGGGGGAATCTAAAAGATTCCTTGAGCCCAAAATTCTCAACTTCTCAGAATTCGGATTTTGGATAGTCGATTCAGCACTACTCGACGCCACAAATCTGATGGTGTCTTCATATTTCTTATTCTCTTATTTCTTCTTCTTGTCACTTTTCTAAGTGCCAGTGTAGATGTCCACATTCTTGTGCAAGCAACCATCTTCATACGATCGATGCCTTGAGATCGATGGTCCGAGAAGCTTCAACAGTGTGACATCCACTTCTTCAGACAACCCATGGTGGTGAGGTATATGATGTGTTCATTTAATTCTTCTTTCTGCATTATGTTGTACAAGTCCCTGATTGATGTTGATGGAGGATCTTGTTTATTACATGTTGTCATGATTCCTTGCTTGATTTGATGCAGAATCTTTTATGTGATGTACTTGTTGTCATAAATCATCATGTTATGCTTTGAGATCCCTTATATTATGTTGCTGGGATACTCTTGTTGTCATCATGCATGTGTTTTGCATTGAGATCCCTTTTGTGCCATGTTGGCGGGATGCTCACCATGCATGTTTTTTGTGTCATACTGATAGGAGTCTTTTGATTGAGAGTTCTAGTTGTGGAACATCTCTTAGAGCCACTCTTGCATGAGGGCATTTTTCCCTGTATGATCAAGACATCATCTCTGTGTACATCACCATTATTTATAGCACTTAATGCAGCGGCCTACACCATCTTGACACTGGGGCCCGGAGACGTAGTCCCTCCTGGACGAACTACGTTATCAACGCTTATGTTTTCATGTGTTGATGATTATTATGTTCCTCTTTGTTGGGCCGTTAATATGTCATTATTATTATTAGTTTTTAACACCTATTTCATCCATTTCTACTCTTCTTTATCATGTCATTTATCATGATTTATCATATAATTCCATTTTATAATTAATTATGCTCTTATGATATTATTTATTCTCCTTTATTTTTAATAAATTGATGATTATGCATGATTTTACCAATAATGGTTTATTAATAAATTGGTTGTAACATTTCTCACCATTTTTAGCCTCCAAGATATTTTCCAGATTGAAGATTTGATCTCCAGCTCATCATTAAATGTGCCAACTCAGAAATTTGCTGGAATAAGAAGTGATGATTTTGCATTGAATGTTTTGGACAAATGGAGAAGAATCTAGAAAATCCAAAACATGAGTTTTGTTAAGAACGGACCAAATTAGTTTTGTGGTGAGCAGTTTTCCCAAATTCGGCCCGTACTAAGAGACGGAAAGTTCTTTGAAGAAGTTTTTCTCAGATTCGCTGTGTGGCATTTTTCCAAATTATCTCAGTTACAATGCCAAATTCGACCAGTTACTGTTGAATGATTGATGGAAGGATATCTCAAATATGACCTTGGTTATCTATTTTTTGAGAACAATCCAATTTTGTAATGAGAATCATATTGTAATCAGCTCTGTTGTAACTGCTGTCTGCTCTCTCTCTATTTAAATGAAAATAGAGATCAGAGAAGGGGATTCAGAATTAGGGATTCAAGATTCATGATGGAATAGATTATGAGAGATTAAGTTAGGGATTATTAGAGATAGGATAGGATAGGATAGGAGGAAAGGGAGATTGTTGCATTACCATTGTAATTTTTAAGGCTTTTGTTGTTGTAATGATTTCATAGTTTGATGATTAATAAGTAAAATGGTTGTTGTTCATTCGTCTTATTTGAAGTAGCCCAGCAACATTCGCTGGTGGCTAAGGGCCCAGCCTCTGGTGGATTAAGTTGCTGCTCTATATTATATCTTTACGATTTCTGCTGTGTGATGGTTTGATTTAATTCTTATTTCTTTGAATCGCATTGCTTTACAATTTCATGTTTTTACAGCATGCTGTTCTAATATTTTATGAAATTGTTTTATTGCATAAGTTGTGATTGAATCGCGTGGTCATTCCTTTCCATCATAACAGAGATTATTATCCTTTTCAACTTATATTGTTATGTTGTTCATTTCAAATATAAAGCTGCGCTGTTCATATTCAGACTTTGATGTTCACTACATATTGCGGTTCATTTCTATTGAAATAGCTTTGTTGTTCATTCCTACTAAATAAGCTTTGTTGTTCATTTCTTTCCTACAAGTATTTGGTTTTGCTTTTAAGTATTATTGCAGTGAGCATGTTTATTCCATTTCTGTTAGCAACATTATTGATTTATCATTTCCAGTTAATTGCTTTAGTGTGGAGTGTAAGATCAGCAATTGTAAAGGACATTGACTATCACTGTCTAAGTTCTCAGATTGAGGATCTTGTTTATGTTTGATTTTCATTTGCATCAATTTACAGGGGAGAGAGTTATCATTACTGAGTCCTCGATTGATGATTGTTTGAGTAAATGATTTAGTTCAGAACATTTCAGTTTCTTGCTGTCCCAATTAGATTTTGTTTCCAACATTCATTTACTTTTGCATTTTAAAGCACTATATTGCAAAACATTACTCTTGAGTAAATAGCCACCTCAGATTGAGTACACTCTTGAAATAAAAAATCGTCCCTGGGTTGACAATTAATGTGAACATAATTAGGAGTTAAAAAGACACCTTTTATCGCTCAACATTTTGGCGTCGTTGCCAGGGAGAGTGTAGCTATTTCTAAAGAGTAGTGTGCATTTGATAAGTGCCTGCTAGGAGAGAATTGGGTATTAAAAATGGAAGGTAAGAACCTGTGTACGGAGCATGTAACAGCCCTGCTCCCCCACCCGCTTTCTTGCAGATTTGTTGATTACTTAGTGTAGAAATAGATGTTTGAATTTCTGTGTGAATGACTAAAAAAAAAAATAGAAATTTTGAAAAACAAATCTCATGATTTCACTTAAGTGGTGATGTAAGCACCATCCATTTCATTAACTGATTGACATGAACATTTGAAGAAGGAGTCTCGAAGAAACACATGAAGAACATTTTCTATTATGGTAAGAAATGATTCACATTTCTACTTTTGAATTTCCTATCAAAGATCTAGGAGGAGTGACACAAATGCACATAATTCCCCCATCTTCTCTACAAAATTTTCATGGTTTGACAAATGAAGATCCAGATACATTTTTATTTGAGTTTGAAATACTTTGTAGAGGATATGATTATTGTACTAATGATCAAAGGTTGAAAGTGTTTCCTCTTACTCTAAAAGGAGCAACTCTTCGATGGTTCATGAGCTTAGGTGGGAACTGCATCCAAACATGGGAGGACATGAAGAACATATTCTTGAAGAAGTACCAAGACTATTGCAAATCTAATGAAGATATTTTCGATATGATACAAGGGGAAGATGAAAACTTGGAGGACTATGTGGAGCAATTTCAATATAACCTTCAAAAATCAAAGCATAAGTATTTGGAAAAAGAGATCTTAAAAACACTCATTCTTAAAGGAATCAAAGATGAATTTTTATAACTCTTGAATTTGATAGGAAAAGGTGATGTTTTTCAGTTGTCATATGATGATGTTTGTGAATTATGCATAAGGTATTCAAGAGGAATCTCCAAGGCTGTTAAGAATTCTAGAGATGTTTGTTCTTTCTTTTCCAAATTTGCTACAAGAATAGGAGACATAAGAGCTGAAATCAATGTTTTATTTGAAAATTTTAAAGTTGATTTTATTAGCTCTCTAAGTTCAAAATTAAATGTTTTGCAAGTTCAGAAAAATCAAGAATTTGATGAAGTGTTTTGCCCTCATTACCGAAAGGAGCATCCCATAGATAGTTGTTTTTCCTTATCTAGGATGGAAGTAGCATATCAAAGAGATGAAGAAGTTGCAACAAGGTCAAAACTATGGAAATCATGGCCTACAGGTATGGTTAAAAACACTTCCTCTCCATCTTCTTACTTGCATAATCCATTATGGAATACTAATGTGTTAGGGCAGCCATGTCAATCTCAATATAACCACCACCAATCTTATCTACAAGTTTGGCATGGTTCATCTTATGATTGCATGACTACTCTCCCTCATCCTGTAGCACAAACACCTTCTCTATATTCTTCACTAGCTCTTCCACAACATCCTGCTTGCCTATCAAAATCATCCACTCAACCCAATCAACTACATCATCAAAATGCTTCATTCCGTACACAAATTCCTGCTCAACTCATTCCACACCCTCACCATAATAAACCAGTACAACATGCTTACAGTGTTGAACTGCAAAATTTACCTACCCTTCCTAACCATTGCATCTCACATGAGCCATTAGAAAAAACTTATAATGAGATTCAGAATGTTTCAAATTCAAAAATTGTAGAAGTTATGGAAAAAAATGAGGTTTCTTTTAGTTTGCATCAACAAGCCATTTTAAAATCTCAAGAACTTCATGATATGATGGCTATGGGAAATCAAGAAAGTAAAGGATATATTGAACATTGGTTTCACTCCATCATTTTTTTGCAGCGTCACTCCATACTTCAACAATTTTTGGTACCATCTTTTCAAGGGAAGTTGGCTTCTCATACCCTAATATTCATTAACATGCATTTTTCAAATTTGAGTATGTGCATACTTGAAGCCTTATTTCGAAAATGGTTCCACTGTAAGTACTCATATACGTAGTCATATTCATTTTTCAATCAAAGTAGGTTAGTGTAAAAAATAAATAAATAAATAAGGACATAAATAAACCTATTTTGTTTGTTTGTTTGTTTTTTTTTTTTTTGTAAAAATAGTTGTTTTTGTTGCAACACGCTGTCGAAATCAACATCGGTGATAAATATTTTAATTTATTTATGTATGTAGATGAATTATAATGGAAATAATAGTTCTACAAACACTCATTTTCATTTTTATCACCAATTTGAAAAAATGCTTGAATATCAGATTTTTTGGCTTGTGGGCTTGATGAAATTTCTAAAAACACAGTCAGGACAGTCATGTTTTAAGGGACCAAAAGGGAATATTTTTAAAACCTATTTCCATCCTAAGTATCCCTTGATTTCTAATTTCCAACCCGATTTGAATCACTCAATTTGGATTTGAAACGAAAAAGTTAGAACCAAAACATTGACAAGGTGTCTAGCAGGCAGCTTAGAAATAGAGTTGGGACAGTCAGTTTTTGGAGGCCTAAATGACTATATTTTAAAAAATATTTCTATCCTAAGTAGCCCTTGCTATCTACTTTCCAACCCAATTTGAATCACTCATTTTTGATATCGCATGAGGAAGTTATGATCAAAACACTGACTGTCTATTGTAAATCAACACTCTTAAAATTCTGTCATTCCGGCTGTTCCTTAGAGTATTTAACTTACCAATTCTTCTTGTCTTCAAAAAATATTTCTATTGGAGATAAATAAATGAATCTAATTTCATTTCCAATTTGAATCATTCGGATCTGACATAAAACTTAAAATATATGCTTAAAATATTCACTGTTGTTCTAAGTGGGGTAATCGAAAATGACTCTGTTATGCAGGTTGTTCTAAGTAAAATTGACATATCATATCATTGAATTTTTAAAACCTGTTTTTATTGGAGATATGCCTTTGAATCATCTCTCATCTGGCTTTGAAATCACTCAATTTGAATAAAAAAAGAATAAGCTGTGATTAAAACACTGCAGGTTAGCATGATTGGCCACTGCTCTCTTGCAAGTGACAAATAAATTTTACTTTGTTATTTTCTCTGTGGACTTGTTATACAGAGTAACTACTTGTTGTTGTTTTTGCATAATTCTTGGATTAGGAGAGCCTTATCATCTCTCTTCCTCCATGATTTAATGTTTTATTGTAGGTAGACACTCGTTTTTTGCAAGTCCTAGGAGAATAAAGAAGGTCAATTTATGGACGAGCGATTCTTGGAAGAAATTTAATGAAACAAGAGAATTTCATCCAACTCATTACCCAATGGATTCATAACACAAGAAATAAAGAATTGATTTCCATTTGAAGATTCATGGCTTGTCACTGCTGCCAAAACATTTTTCAAAGAGATCATTTTTTTTAATAACATCATAGTTGTTGTAACTTAATTTATTTATTTACATACTGTTTTTAAATAAAATGTTGTTTCTTTTCTGATTTCTCTTATATTTTGTGTTTCAGGTGTTGCTTCCTTCAAATTGTGGCCCATCCTCAGCATCAATGCAGTGAACAACTAATTCGTTTTTTGTGTGACTGCATTTTATAATTGTGCATTTTTTCTGTTCCTTTTCGAAGGAATAGCACTTTTGCACTCCTGCATTTTTACTGTTCCTTTCCGAAGGAACAACACTTCTGCACTCCTGCATTTTTGTTGTTCCTTTCCGAAGGAACAGCACTTCTGCACTTTCGCATTTTTGCTGTTCCTATCCAAATGAACAACACTTCTGCACTTCTGCATATTTGCTGTTCCTTTCCAAAGGAACAACACTTCTGCACTTCTGCATTACTTTTGCATTTTTGTTGTTCCTTTCCGAAGGAACAACATTTTCACATTTTTGTTGTTACTTTGAAAGGAACAACATTTTTGCATTTCACATTTTTGCTGTTCCTTTCAAAGGAACAACATTTTCGCATTTCTGCTATTCCTTTCAAAGGAATAGCGTTTTCACATTTTTTGTTGTTCCTTCACTTTTTCGCATGCATTTTTTGTTGTTGTTGTTGTTCCTTTTTTTTGGGTGTAATTTTTTGTTATTCCCTACAAGGAACAATACTTTTTCACATGCATTTTTTTTTGCTATTCCCTACAGGGAACAACACCTTTTCGTGTGTATTTTTCTTTTTGGTGTGCATTTACTTTGTTGTTCCCTACACCGAACAACACTTTTTTGAGTGTTTTTGTTGTTCCTTTAAAGGAGCAACACTTTGGGAATACTTTCGAGAACAACCCTTCCTTCCTTTTATGGGATTATTCCTAGTTCATCTCAACCACATTTTACTGATTCTCTTTTATGGCATGAAGTACACTACTATGAGGACAAGAATTATGGATTCTATTGAAGCGAGTTAATATCATTCACGTTATGATATTTAACAAGACAGCTCCTTGATAATAGATTCTTTTCAAAAGGGACACAATTATTTATATACTACTTTACTACATTGTTTTCTGTTGAACATGATACTGATTGATCATCTTAATACCATGCTGGTTCCACCCTTCCTAGTTATAATCTTCTCTGTCTATAATAAATGAGATTATGGGTATATTTTTTTCTATTGGCATGTTCAACTTCTTCCACCATCCCTGCTCTTAAGGAGTATTGAGCTTCCCTCTTTTTGTCATAAAATTGTGTAATAACAACAAAATTTTGTTCACAGATAGAGGATAGGGGGTCTCATTACGAGCCAGCCTACCATGTTCATAAGGTTGTAACAAAGTGACATTCCCATTATGACCACCACACCAGGGTTATGATCCATTGGATAGCCAAATTATCCTTGGAACAGGAGGTCTCATCATGAGTCAGCTTGATCACTTTTGCTACATCCCAGTGAATGGCAGTGTGGTTATCTGGTTACCATGCCAGCACACTGATCTCTTCTGTAGAACAACACTGGAACTCTCTAGTTATAAATTGAGGATCCTGGTTCATATGGGTTAAAAAGTAACCCTGCCGAGGCTATGGACGCTTGCTAGCAGCAGAGGCTCTACTTATGGTATTGAAGTTATATCTTATCGTCAATTATTACTATAATACCCTTTTCTTATTCCTTCTTTTTATCAAAGAAGTTATTTCATTAATTTTTTTCCCTATTTTGAACCTTTAAGTATGAGAAATTGTTTTCCGATCAATCGCATCATTTTCAGCTAGAATACCATCAGCAAAGCATCTTTTTGGCATATTTCTATCCTTTTTATTTTTTGCATAACTTATCATCAATCCAAAGCGTCCTATCTCTTATTCATAACTATGTTTACACACTCTGCTCTCATTATAACCATAACTCTCATTGTCCTATCATTGATATGTGTACTCTGCTTCATCCATTGCCATATTGTTCATTCCCTTGCCTTGCCGTCAGCATAGCACCTTCCATATGCTTTATGGTCATGGAAGCCTTTTTCCAATTAGCATGGGGAATATATGCATTATGGGATAGCATGCGATGTGATTACTACACTCTGCCATAACTTGTTGATTTAATAATATATTAGTATTATACAAAAGTTTTTCTGATTAAAATTTTTGCACGCGTCTTATCTGTTGCTATTCAAAACTAACATTGTGGATTCAAGAACATTGTATGCAGAATAGTGATTTGTTTACAGGATAAAAACAAGTATGGGGGGGACACTCTATTCCCAGCATGACCACACTATTACAATTAACAGAAGAGGCTCGAGCAACTCGCGAACACAAACAATTTTTCCGACATGATGTGCTTGCCTGGATTCCACCTTTTGCATCACTTTCAGCATCAACTCTACCTACATCAGCTTCAACAAATGCCGGTCCATATATGTCATTCCACATTTTTTTTTAGAGGTAAAACTTGAGGTAAAATAGCATAATTTTCTGATTTATTACGAATTTAGGAGAATTTCATGAAAATCTATTTTAAGTATTATTTATCATCATTCATTCCACATCTTTACCATTTTTCAGCAACATATCATCTTTCAGTTTGGGGGAGTGTTTCCTTCATTCATTTCTTTTTTATTACCATGTCATTAATATTCTTTATCATCTATTGATATTCTTATTCATTCTCAACACCTCCCTTATTTCATGTTGTTTTACACCAAGCATAGAATTCCATAGATGGTAGCGATCACTTCAACTTGTTTTCTAGCATTGCATGAGGGCATGCTAATTCTTCAGTTTGGGGGAGGCATTGCTATGCATGATGGATGTTTTCTACTTTCCTTCTAATTTAAGGCATACAATTTCATTTTTACACAGTGCAGAAATTGATTTCCACATATTTTTAAAACTATGACTCAATTCTTGTGATTTCTGGAAAACACAGACGTATCATTAAAATACACAAACCCAAATAATTTCAAGTTAAATTAGTTCATAAAATTTCGGAAATCATGCACTATCACCTACAGCCATTTTGTTTATATCTCATGATTTGTGCATTGAAACGATCTAATTTTTGGATCATAGAAGCATTAATATAGTAGAAATATACTTGCAAAATTTCAACAAAATTTGCTTTGTAGATTGTGAGAAAATGGTTTATGAACTTTGCTGTTACTTATATCATATCTCGCTGCAACTTCATAAACACATAACTTGAACGTCAATGTAAAAATTGTTACGTCTTCATCAACATTGCTAAAATTGAATATTAATTATTTGAGGAAGAATTCATTTGTTCCATTCATTTCATGAGTTGGGATGAACAAATTTTTTATTGCTTGGTTAACACATGGGTTTTGTCTTTGGGTTGCATGAAGACATGCAATATATTTAGTTTTTTGTTGCATGAGGATATGCAATCTATTCAATTTAGGGGTGTGTTGGGCCGTTAATATGTCATTATTATTGTTAGTTTTTAACACCTATTTCATCCATTTCTACTCTTCTTTATCATGTCAGTTATCATGATTTATCATATAATTCCATTTTATAATTATTTATGCTCTTATGGATAAATATTATTTATTCTCCTTTATTTTTAATAAATTGATGATTATGCATGATTTTACCAATAATGGTTTATTAATAAATTGGTTGTAACATTACTCACCATTTTTAGCCTCCAAGATATTTTCCAGATTGAAGATTTGATCTCCAGCTCATCATTAAATGTGCCAACTCAGAAATTCGCTGGAATAAGAAGTGATGATTTTGCATTGAACATTTTAGGAAAATAGAGAAGAATCTAGAAAATCCGAAACATAGGTTTTGTTAAGAACGGGCCAAATTAGTTTTTCAATGAGTACTTTTGCCAAATCCGGCCCGTACTAAGAGCAACGAAAGGTTCACTGAAGACATTTTTCTCAGATTCGTTGTGTGGCCATTTTCCAAATTATCTCAGCTACAATGCCAAATTCAACTTGTTCCTGTTGAATGATTGATGGAAGGATATCTCAGATATGATCTTACTTATCAATTTGTTGAGAACAATCCAATTTTGTAATGAGAATCATATTGTAATCATCTCTGTTGTAACTGCTCTCTGCTCTCTCTATTTAAATGAAAACAGAGATCAGAGAAGGGGATTCAGAATTAGGGATTCAAGATTCATGATGGAATAGATTATGAGAGATTAAGTAAGGGATTATCAGAGTTAGGATAGGATAGGATAGGAGGAAAGGGAGATTGTTGCATTACTATTGTAATTCTCAAGGCTTTTGTTGTTATAATGATTTCACAGTTTGATGATTAATAAGTAAAAGGGTTGTTGTTCATTCATCTTATCTGAAGTAGCCCAGAAGCATTCACTGGAAGCTAAGGGTCTAGCCTCTGGTGGATTAAGCTGCTGCTCTGTATTATATCTTTACGATTTCTACCGTGTGATGGTTTGATTTAATTCTTATTTCTTTGATTCGCATTGCTTTATAGTTTCATGTTTTTATAGTGTGTTGTTCTAATATTTTATGAAATTGTTTATTACATAAGCTGTGATTGAATTGTGTGGTTGTTCCTTTCCATCATAAAAGAGATTATTATCCTTTTCAAATTATATTGTTATGTTGTTCATTTCAAATATAAAGTTGCGCTGTTCATATTCAGACTTTGATGTTCACTACATATTGCGGTTCATTTCTATTGAAATATCTTTGTTGTTCATTCCTACTAAATAAGCTTTCATGTTCATTTCTTTCCTACAAGTATTTGGTTTTGCGTTTAAGTATTATTGCAATGAGCATGATTATTCCATTTCTGTTAGCAGCATTATTGATTTATCATTTCCAGTTAATTGCTTTATTGTGGAGTGTAAGATCAGCAACTGTAAAGGACATCAACTATCACTGTCTAAGTTCTCAGATTGAGGATCTTGTTTATGTTTGATTTTCATTTGCATCAGTTTACAGGGGAGAGAGTTATCATTACTGAGTCCTCGATTGATGATTGTTTGAGTAAATGATTTAGTTCAGAACATTTCAGTTTCTTGCTGTCCCAATTAGATTTTGTTTCTAGCGTTCATTTACTTTTGCATTTTAAAGCACTATACTGCAAAACATTATTCTTGAGTAAATAGTCGCCTCAGACTGAGTACACTCTTGAAATAAAAAATTGTCCTTGGGTTGACAATTAATGTGAAGATAATTAGGAGTTAAAAAGACACCTTTTATCGCTCAACACTCTTCTTTTCCGCATGCAGATGTATTCATTAATGTTCTTTTAAAATGAAATTTAACCCATCATGAAAGTAAAAGGTCTTGGAAGGGTCCTTGGTCACACCCGGACCTAGATCAAGTGGTATCAGAGCGGTAGTTGCGTGTATATGAATTACAGCATGAACAATGGAACGTGTAGCAACAGAGAATGAAAGAGCGATGTACAAGACCATGGTCAACATTTCCAAGAAAGTGTAAATCATGTATGAAACTCTACAGATTGAGACAGAGGAAAAGGAGCGATTACAGCTTCAGTTGCAAGCCACAGAAGAGGCCATGGAAGAACTGAAGCAAAACAAACATAATATTCAAATAGAAAATGATGAGTTGAAGATGTGTCTACATGAAGAGAAAGAGGAAAAACAAAGTTTGCTACGATAGCTGCAAGCAAAGGACAAGGCCCTGGAAAAGCTGCAGCGAGATCCATGTGAGGTAAAATGTAGTTCTCCATCTTCATGTATATTTCCTGATGATGATTTCGCTATTTTTGAAAATCATACCATAGGAATTGGCTCCAAACTGTTGAAGAGAATGGGGTATGAAGGAAAAGGCTTGGGCGTTAACGGCCAAGGCATTGTTAATCCCATCAAAGTAGAGGAATTGCCTCGTCAGGCAGGACTTAGGTATGTCAGGAAAGAAGTTGGGGAATGTGCTGAGACAGTGAGCGAACCACCAACAACGGATGATGAGCAGCCCTCATTAGTTCTTTCCAAATCGAAAGAGGAGGTAAAAGATGTTGATTTCCTTTCGGTTTCATCTTCTCATAGTATGATGTCTGTTGGAGATTTGGAGATCCCAATTACAGGGACAAACATTAGGCTCCTTACAAGAATGATGCACGAGGAGAAAGAAGAAATTGGTGTTAATAACCAAGGCATAACTCCACCTTTAGAGGTTGTGCATGAACATCCATTTGCAGGATCGAGATACACTAAAGGAGAGTGCTCGAAGGTGTCCAAGTTGTCCGAGACATCGTTGAAATTTTCGAGGAGAGAGAATGATGGGAACACATCCCCATCATCCCATGACAATTTCCATTGCAGGGAGGGAGCTGAGGCAAGCTCTCATCGCCATACTGACATCAGAGACAACAAGGGAAGGTATAACCATTTTCAATCTTCGAATGTTCATTTTGAGTATGATCATGTTGTTAATAATGAATGATGATCAAGGCATCGAAAAACATGTACCTTTTGTGGTTTACCTAACCATACCTTTTCTAAGTGTTGGAAAAGAATGGTAGCACTCGTGAGGTGTGAAAGACACTCTCCACAGCATGAAAAGAAATAGGTTAAGCAGATATGGAGGAAGAAAACCTACTGCAGTCATTGCGACAGAAATGGCCATCAAAGAGCCACTTGTTGGAAGCTCCATCCAGAGCAGCGCCTTAAAGACAAAGCGTCGGTGTGTGAACCAGGAAGAGCAGTTGTTCAACAAGAAAAACCACCTCAAGGAGGTGACCCATTCACATTGATAAGTGAAAAATGGTTTCTAGACATGTTGTCGTTTCATGGTCATTCTTTTGTAAATCATTTGTTGCATTTTAAAGTGTAAAAGTGATGATGTGTTTTCCATCACTTGGTCAGCAGCAACGATGTCTAGTCATATTTTGAGTCGTATTTTACACTTTGAAAGTGATGTTAAGTTTCCATCACTTGTAAAAACAATAGTGTTTGGCCTTCTGTATGTAAATCATGTGTTGCAGTGATGATGTGTTTTCCATCACTTTTTGAAGCAACAATGATATGTTGGCCTTGTTGTCGTAGTTGGGGTATTGCATTCATCTTGCTGTAAACTTGACCACCGAGTATGTGTTATGAACTCGTGGCAAGTGTGGGGCATTTGGGTCTTTAGTTGGTCATGTCAATCAAGCATGTTGTTATCACTAGAATCTATGGTTCATGTATATGTTAATTATCCATAAGTTTTTATAAAGTCTTGAGGTCTTGTAAATAAGTTTGTTAACTTATGTCAATTTCAAATTTTGAAATTCAAGAGTTATGAATGAAATTCGTGTAAAGGCAAGGGCATTAGTCATCTTCCATCATGGTTAGTTATGTCATGTCATGTCATTGGTACTTGCGCAGTTTCGCAGCGCGGGTATGATCTCTTAGGTACTTGCGCAGTTTCGTAGCGCGAGTGTGATTGGTCAGTTCTGCTGCTAAATAATGTTTGCGTGTTTTCGTAGCGGCCCGTTTGCCAGCGATTTCGTAGCGCATTCCTTTAAATTTGAACTGCCCGCGCTACGAAATCGGGGTTTCGGGCTGTTGTCTAGCTTTTTTCCTGGAATGTCTAATCCGAGAAGTGGTGAGTCACGAGTCCGGTTATGATTGTTTCCTCACACCATTTACGTGTCATGATTAGCCATTACTTTGCCAGCAGGTCTGATTTCATTGAGTTAGGTGTCAGTTTGGAGGACGTTATAGGAAGTGGTCATTCCATAATGTGTTTTTCATAACATATGAATGTCTTCTGCTCTATGAAAAGCGTGAGCTTTATTCTAAACAGACTACTGCAAGCGAGCCTGATTTCTACAGCCAAAGAGTGTTATCGTGCTGCAAACCACCGTCATTTCCTTGTGTAGAATTGTGCAAAGAAACATGGAAAGAAAGGAGCACCGTTCGGGTAGATGTGTGAGAACAGAGCCAGAGGGATTAGATGTAACCCTCAGGGATGAGGAAGTAGCAAAGGCGTTCAGAGGTGCTGGTTGTTGGCGGTTCTATGAAAAACTCAAAGGTGGACATGCAGAAGTGACCAAGGCATTTGCAGTGAACTTCACGGGATTAAATTCAAAGGTGGCCATGCTGGAGTTTCCGGTTTCCCCTGAAGTCATTTCTACAGTCACAGAAATCCCAAGAGGTGGCCAAGAATGGTTCAAGAATTTCAAGTTTGATATGGGTCCGTGTAAGGAGTTCTTAAAGGCACCATATGTAGACGAAGATCTTGCTAAAGCTGTCCCAAGGAGCTATCTTAAGGAGAATTATGCTACATTATTGACATGCATCTAGAGGTACTTGACATGTGAAGGTCGGTACAACAAAGTCTACTCATATCATTTCAAGCTGCTACTACACTTCACTGGTAAGAGCTCAATAGACATCCCTTTTTACTTATTCAGGAGTATTTCTAAGATGTGTGACAAGATTCAGTTGAAAAAGGAAGCTTATGAAACATCTCTTTTTCATCATGGTCTGGTTAAATTATTGGTGTTGGATAGCCTACATAAAATTGGTAAAGACTGGGATTCGTTTGTATTCATGGCCGGTTTCCCTAGTAAAACGGGCCTCACTCCATTACCTGTAAGAGAAAGAGAAGATAGGAGTGAGGATACTACTTTGGCTGAGATTAGGAAAGAAATAACAGACCATAAGAAGCCCAAAGCTAAAACAAAGAAGCCTGAGAGGTCTGTAACAGTCAAAGAAACACCTGAAGCATCAACAAAGAAGACTCCTAAGTTAGCAGTTAAAGAAACTCCTGAGGCATCAGTAGTCAAAACTTCAAAATCATCCAAAGTATCTGAAAAAGAAGCTTCTAAGTTGCCGCTTAAAGAAACACCAGAATCATCTAAACAGAAGACTCACAAAAGAAAAGATGAAATTAAGTCTAGTGAAGTTGAAAGAGTTTCAAGAGCAAGAACTAGAGGCCAGCTGAACAAAGAAAAAGGAAAATCAGCTCATGTGGAAGAGAGTCCTGTTTCTAAGGGTAGTCTAAATGATTTGCTGGAAGCCATTGAATTAGAACAAGAACATCCAATCCAAGTTGAACCACTTGAAATAGAACCAGATCAATTGGTGTCACCTATGCATATTGATCTAACACAATCTTCACCTGAGAGTTCTAAGAAGTCAAAGGCTTCCAAAAGGTTAAAGTTTGAAGAACCAGGTGAAGAGTATGCCTTTAAACCTCGCAGACCAATGACTAGGAGGCAAATGAAGGAAGCAGAAAAGGCTCAAAAAGAGAAAGTCCCTTCAGACATGCCTAGGACAGAGGCACTTGAAATCTTCTCTGGAATAGTCCAAGCAGTTAAAAACAAGAATAAGGACAATAAGGTGGTTATTAGTCAAAGTGGAAATGTGGTTGCCATTAAAAAACAAGCTGGAGCAAGTAAGGAGATACCTCAGGTTCATAATATTTTTAAAGAGAAGGCAGTGAGATATACTAGTTATAAGA
Source organism: Pinus tabuliformis (assembly GCA_031772625.1). Classification (NCBI taxonomy): domain Eukaryota; kingdom Viridiplantae; phylum Streptophyta; class Pinopsida; order Pinales; family Pinaceae; genus Pinus; species Pinus tabuliformis. Next base: position 307,063,093 of record CM062812.1, on the reverse strand, counting down.
AAGCTGTGATGAAAGGTAAAACAAGTTTGATCAGTCAAGCTAGTTCGGTATCTGACGCCTATGTATGGACAGTACCAGCTCTAAAACAGGCAAAAACTATGAAACAAATGAATGCAAGTCTAAGAGCACAGAACAAGAAGTTGAAGGAGGAAGTCATCAGCCTGAAAGAAAAGCTAGGCAAGCTAGCTAAATGATTCAAGGAGGAATGTGTTTTCTCAAATTTTGATATATTTTGGGCCATTGTCTTTTTAAAAGTTTTTGAGACTTTTTTGTGTCTTCACACCTGTATGGAAAGACTAAAGGAATCATAGATTTGAAATATTGCTGTTTTGAGGTTCATATATTTAATTTTGATGACCTACAGCAGTTTCGTAGCGCGCTACGAAACTGCTGTAGATGACTGGTTAGGTTTAAAGCTTGAGTTGGAATGCTGAGATCAGCATATATTTAAAGAGATGGTTTAATATCAGCATGTAGACTATAGAAGATCAGTCAGATATTTTGAAAAGGAGGCCAGGTGTAAATATTCAAAGAAAAAGCCGAAGTTTTGTCTTTTGCCTAAAAGTCACTTTATCTCCGAAATTTTAGGGTTTGGATAGAGCTGCTGAGGTGTTAAATGATACACTTGTCCAGTTGTGGGATGGCTGGGTTATGAGTTCTTTTCAGTCACACGGGACTATCCAAGGTTTAAATGGCTTAAAGATGGATCATTAATATATGAACACCGAGGGGAGGCAGCAACCAAGAATATAGGCTTCATTTTCTTTTCGGTTGTTGAATCATCTATGCATCAAGTATCCGGAGCTGTATGTACATTGAATCTGTTTTAAGCTTGGATATGGTTATTATTGCAGTACTACAGGTGGCAAGCTCTAAGGACACAGTAGGGTATACAAGGAAGAAGACTTAAAGTGCCAATATGATGGAATCCTCTGTTTTCGTAGCATCATATCTCTTGTAATAAATTAGTTTGTTTATGTTATTGTTAAGGTCATTTATGTCAAAAGCCCGAGCTCCCTTCATGCTTGATGAGGAGTCTCGTACAACAGTGTTTTGATAGGCTATATATAGGAATAACTTAGATGTAAAAAAGGTTGGATACTTAATAGAAAAAGTGTGTTGTTTTGGGCCACTGTAAGATCTTTTTTGATAGAAATAGTAAAACAGAGTTATTCTCTTCTCAAGATTCTCGAAGGATTGTCATGGTCAAATGAAGTGATGATGTGTTATACCTTATGTTATTTTATGGTTTTGTTGTATGCAATCACTCAGAATTCATACTTATATGCTCTGACTTCCTGTGTATACAGCAAGCTATGTGTGGTGGAATATGTTTGACTTGTAATGCTAAGAGCCTTGATTTCTATGAGTTCACTGTGTTTTTCTTGTTTACTTGATATTATAGACTCCATAGCCCAATGAGATATCTTTTGGTGTGTTTCCAACCAGTTATACTTTCATTAAATCTATTGTACAAGAGTTAGCCCTCTTATCAACATTCAAAATCAATAACCTTTTCTTGAGAGAGCCCTCTCAGGCTAGGGAGGCTAATCCTTAGTCAAAAGCTTGGTCTGAAATAGTTACACAGAGTCTACCTGATCAGCAGCCCTTCAGTGCTTGATTTTGTGATAACACATGTAATGTGCAAACAATGTACTACAGGTTGCAGAAGTAGCAGGTGTCGGTTCGTCACTTAAGGCTCCAAAGAATGAAGGTGAAGGAGATGGAAGCGAGACTGTTTCAGGACACTTGTGATGCAGATAGGGTACAGAGAAAGTTACAGATTATTTTTTCATGCTTTTGGAGGACCAAAAGCTCCTTAGTTAGGAGGATTGATCCAGGTGGCTCTAGAGACACACACATGACAAAAAGGGCTCAAAAATCAAAGTGCTCAGAATGACTTCAAACCAGGACTAGAGCGTAGTTCTCATCATCCTGATAGTGGAGGTGCGAACGGTTCATTAAACTGAGCTCGTATTCAAAAGATAAAGCTTTTCAAAGTTTGACATGACAGGGGAAAAGAGGGGCCCACAGTGTGCCACATGGCATCCCAGTAAGCAGGTGGGACCTACATGGCAGCCCATCAGCCATTAACACTTGGCATTCTTTCATTGGTCTCCTAAACCTGCATAAAAGACAAAAATCATTTTTAAATATGGAAAATGGTTATTAAAATAACCATGTAACAAAATTCATTTTAATATATAGTTATTAATAAGTATATAAAAACAAAATATACATGGTTTCGGGATCGGTGGCCATAACCCCGCCGAACCCTTTAAACAACCAAATCGGAATAAATCGCATATGTTTAGGATCGACGGTCATAACCTTCGCTGAACCCTATGAAGGCCTGCCGTGTCTATTACATTGTATATCGGGGCGGGCGGGCCACCGGCTGTGGACCCGGCCCACACCGTATCGCCCCAACCTATTTTATATCGTCGATATATATATATATATATATATATATATATATATATATATATATATATATATATATATATCTATATATATATATATATATAGATATATATATATATATATATATATATATATATATATATATATATATATATATATATATATATGTATATATATATATCGGCACAACCCCCATAAATCACGGCAATTTAATCAGCGCCAATCGTCGATTGCGATATGCGCTGACAGCGCGCGCGCCAAACACTAATTTGGAAACCCTGATTTTAATGCGCCGATGGTAGCACCACTGAAGCGTCGATCGCCGATTGCGATTAATCTACCGACACATATGTATATGCGCCGATATTATTGCGCTGACAGAAGTTAAGGGGGTTAAAGTGTTAGTGTGGGGTTAAAGGGGTGGGCCGCCCAATGCGGACTTGACCCCATTAATACATCATTTTGGGTTTGTTAAAAGTTATATATGGAGGGGTGGGATTTGATCCCCAGACCTCTCCTCAACCAATGCCTTCATTTAACCATTGAGCCAAACTAACTCATTGGTAAATCCGTCCATGAAATTTTTATTTAAACTTAGAGTTTTACCTCTGCACATAGTTCGAGACAGAGGAGAGATACTGCAGGGCACGAATTTTGAGGTAGAAGGATGGCACAAATTTTGAGGTAGTTAATTAATATTTTAATGCAGCAACCATGAATTTTGCAGGAGGGCAAAATTTTCACTTTGTCAGAAATTGACAAATTTTATATGGATTCTACGCCTCTCGTTGCCACGAGCACAGTGGCATTGTACGTTTCTTCATTAGAGTTATGCATTTTTTGGTCATTTCCAGAATGCACGTGGAACTATGATTTCAGCAAAAACAGGGAGCAAAACCATGAGGCATGAAATTTTCCTGAGGAGGTAAAATTTTGACATTTCAGAATATAGTCAAGTTTATACTTGTTTTTCATGGTTTTCCACAGGGATCGCAATGGAGAGATTAGATTCGCCTTCTGAGTTGCAAATTTCCAGTCCATCCATGGAACATAATCTTTGAGGAATCCCAAGGGAATCTAAAAGATTCCTTGAGCTCAGAATTCTCAACTTCTCATAATTCGTATTTTGGATAGTCAATTTAGCAATATTCGATGCCACAAATCTGATGGTGTCTTCAGATTTCTTATTCTCTCATTTCTTCTTCTTGTCACTTTTCTAAGTGCCAATGCAGATGTCCACATTCTTGTGCAAGCAACCATCTTCATATGATCGATGCCTTGAGATCGATGGTCCGAGTAGCTTCAGCAGTGTCACATCCACTTCTTCAAACGATCCTTGGTGGTGAGGTATATGATGTGTTCATGTACTTCTTCTTTCTGCATTATGTTTCACAGATCCTTGATTGATATTGATGCAGGATCTTGTTTATTACATGTTGTCATGATTCCTTGCTTGATTTGATGTGGAATCTTTTATGTGATGTGTTATCACCATAATTTTTTTTTTTAAACTTTGGAAAGTTTGCCTTGTTTCTAGTTATGGTCTTATAATAAGTTTTGAGTCATCACATGCTTAAAGGGATAAGTGATAGGATTAGAGTCTCAATAGTGTCATTCTCATTTCCAAACCCTTTTTCTAGTCATGGTGTTAAAGGGTCTCTAGGTCATTTCATGCTTAAAGGGTTAGGTCATAGGGTTAGAAGTCTTTAAGGTCATATTTCATTTCCAAACAAAGTTTGACAACCTTATTCCATGTCTTAGAAGTCTCACCTTGTGTTTAGAAGTCATATCTCAAGTAATTTTGAATTTTTTTTGAAATTAGCTATGAACCCACGTTTTCATAGTGCAGACAGTGTAAAAAACCTATTTTGCGCTACGAAATCACTGAAGCAGCCTTTTTCAGCAGAAAAAAACCGTGTTTTCTATTTTAAGTAGTCAATTTCCAAGAGGCTTTTTAAGTAATTGAAAGAATATTTTGGAAAAATGAAAGAGGTTATTCTTCCTAACATAACTATCTGCAAAAACCTCTTTCAGTTTCTTCAAATTCATTATGAGCTGGGAGAAGTTGATGACTCAACTTGCGCTACAAAATGGCTGAAAGTCATTGAGAGAAACATTCTGCTTTCTAGTTTTAGTAGTCTTTTTCAAGATCCGTTTCTGGCTACATGCAAAATTATTTTGGAATTATGAAGAACATTTCTCTTCATAAAATCTCCAGCTACAATAACCTATCTCACTTTTTCGTAAGTGTTACCAGTTGGGAGATACAAGGCTTTCTTTGAAGCCATATTTTCAGAAATCGGAATTTTCTAGTTTACATCTGATATTCAAAGACAATTTATGGCCAGTAGGAGAGGCATTGCAAAAAACCAAGAGAGGTTTTTGTTCAGCACAGAGTGGTATCGAAAAGCCTCCTTCAATTTTTCAAAATACATTTTTTATGAGGAGACAAAAGCTCTGTCCCAACACCTATTTTTTAGCCAGAACAGAACAGTAAGTTACAATTTCTTGATGCAGTTTTGTTGAGGAGAAGGATTTTATTTCTTGAAAGTATTTCAAAGATGATCTATGTTGATTATTAAAGCCTGTAGATATCATGGAAAAAGTGAAAGAAGTTTTGAAGACTGAAATTTTTGAAAAGAGTTGTGTAAAAGACATACACAGCAGTTTCGTAGCGCGCTATGAAACTGCTGTAGGTGCAGTTTTTGAGTAGCCAGATCAGCTCTCATTATACTCCTTCAAGGGCTTGATTTTCGTACAGGTGGAAGAGAAAAGTTCTATGGAAGTAATAACACATATCACTTGTCTCAGAAGGTCAATTTGGTCAACAAATGGATTCAAAAAGCATCAATGAAGGTTAAATATTAAATGCAGGAAACAGGTTCCTGGTTTTAAGGATAGATAAGGGATGAGTCAACAGAATCTAACAACAAGGTTAAAGGCTTCATCAAATTCAAATTCATGGAGTTATAGGTGTCAAAGAGAATGTTTAATTCCTAGATAAGGTTGTTTTAGTCATAATAAGGAGTTTTTCTCCTAATTGTATTAGGACTCTAAGACAGTCAGTTAACTGTTACTTGTAATTAATAGTCTGTTTTATGGTTAGAATAGGTGTCAAGCTAGGAAATTTGAATTCCCCTCAAGTTGGATCAGGGAATCCAAGATTGTAATGATAACTCTATAAAAGAAAAGAGATGGAATTCCTTAAGGGTTGGAAAATGTTATAGAAAAAGACTACTTTTGTAAATGTAGTGGAGGGACTGATATATACAGAAGCAGTTTAACTTTTCTGAATCTGAGATTCTTAGTGTACTTCAGTGAGCTTTATCTTTTATCTTTGATATGTTTTGCTTCCATAGTCTTAATGCTTATTACTCAGAATTCATGGAGGAACATGCTCTGACTTCCTTTAAGTGTTAAACTATGGTGAATTGAGTTCTTGGGTCCTATCTTTGGATGTTTTTCTTCAATGTTTTAATACTCATTATTTAGAATTCATGGTTACTCATGCTTTGACTTCCTTTAAGTATTAAACTCTGATGAATCACTTTTAATACTTTCCTTTTGAATACCTTGATGTGTCATTACTCAAAATTCATGCCCACATGCTCTGACTTCTATGAACTTCAAGTTATTGAGACTTTCCTGAATGTGTTACTCTTTCATTGAAGTATATACAAGCCTCAGTTTTATAAGAAGAGCTATTTGTTATCTTTATCTCTATCACTGACTCCATAGCCCAATGGTAGCAAGTCTCCATCTTTCAACCTATAAACATATAAAATCACAAACCATAGAGTTAGCCATCTATCTATATCTTTAATCAATATCATTAACCCTTTGAGAGAGCCCTCTCAGGCTGAGGAGGCTAAGCCTTAGCTAAAATATTGGTTTGAAATAGTTACACTGAGATAGTCTGATCAACAGCCTATCAGGGTCCTATTTTGGTGATAACATTTTGGTGCGTCTACCAGGAGTCTAAAGATTACTCATTCCCGAAATCAAGAAGCTGAACTTCTGAAGGTAGCAGGAGCTTAGGAATTTTTTCGAGGTTGCAAAACTACCTTGGCGACTCCATTGTTGAAGAATTCAAATTTCATAGATTTATGGTGATTCAACTGAACTTATGATGAATTCATATGCTGCCATTCTTGTTTAAAGGTATGCATGTATAAATTTTTTAAAAATTCATGGTTTCCCAAATCATTTTCCCAAGGATACATAATTTTTAAGGAATGGTCCAAAATTCAATGGAGAAGATTTGAGTTTAACTTTGAAGCATATATCAGATTTCTGTGATTTTACCAAGCTTCTTAGAGTCAAACATGAGGATGTTTGCATTATGTTGTTCTATGATTCATTTCAAGGGAAATGTAAATAGTGGATTGAAAGCTTTTCTGTCAAATCTATTAAGTCATTTGCAAACTCTTGGCTTATGTTTTTGGAGGAATGGATAGACAGAATAGAGTTGGTGGCAAACTCTCCTTCAATTCAAGGTTTCAAAAAATGGAATGATGATCATATTAATGAAGAAATAGATGAAATTTTTTCTTTGTCCTTGTCTTCTTATCTAAAATCATTTGAGTGCAAGACAGAAGATAAGATGAAATTTTTGGATGAAGTTGCTAAGAACATTGAGAAAGATATTGAAGGTTTACAAGGTCAAATTCAATCATATAGTCTTCATGATCATGATCATACCTTTCAAAATCTTTCTATGGCAGAATACAAGGAGAGGGTGTTGCTTCCTTTCTCTTTTGAGATTGGGGAAGAATAAATTATTTTTGAAAATCAATTTGAGGAGCAGTTTGAGAGCACACAGCTGAACCCTTATGTAGATGATCAAAGTATTGGTGAGTTGTCCAAAGCTGTGGAATATCACAAGAAACATCAAACTAACCATGTGTTTTTTGATCCTATAGCTAAATACATGGAAGAGTTTTACTCTCCAGTGTTTCAGTTTTTCTATGAAGATCAGAGGCAATTTCAGTGGCAGTTGTCATCACAATATCATAGCTGCTTTGAACTTCGATGTAGTAAAAAAACTTAGATATTAGATAAAACAAATGATTGGATACATTTGAAATTTCACATTGATTGAGGTGAAAGAAGTTTACAATTGATATGGTAGGTAGGTAGGAAAATGCAAATAATCTCAAGGCTGACTGAGCAAGTTTTACTAGGTACAGTTTGAAGTAGATTGGGCAGAATTTCAGAGTTTTTAATTTTAAAGAAATGGATTGTAGCATTGGAGCTACTAGTTCTTAGCATACCACAGGGGGCATACTATCCCTAGTGGAGCCATTGTTATCACCCTATTTTTTTGTTTTTAAACTTTGGAAAGTTTGTCTTGTTTCTTATAATAAGTTTTGAGTCATCGCATGCTTAAAGGGATAAGTGATAGGATTAGAGTCTCAATAGTGTCATTTTCATTTCCAAACCATTTTTCTAGTCATGGTGTTAAAGGGTCTCTAGGTCATTTCATGCTTAAAGGGTTAGGTCATAGGGTTAGAAGACTTTAAGGTCATATTTCATTTCCAAATAAAGTTTGACAACCTTATTCCATGTCTTATAAGTCTCACCTTGTGTTTAGAAGTCATATCTCAAGTCATTTTGAAATTACCTACAAACCCACATTTTCGTAGCGCACACAGTGTAAAAAACCTATTTTACGCTACGAAATCACTGAAGCAACATTTTTCAGCAGAAAAAAAATCTGTTTTCTGTTTTAAGTAGTCAACTTCCAAGGGGTTTATTAAGCAACAGAAAACATATTTTGGAAAACTGAAAGATGTTATTCTTCCTAACATACCTATGTAAAAAAACCTCTTTACGTTTCTTCAAATTCATTATGAGCTGGGAGAAGTTGATGACTCAACTTGCACTACAAAATGGCTGAAAGTCATTGAGAGAAACATTCTACTTTCTAGTTTTAGTAGTCCTTTTCAAGATCCATTTCTGGCTACATGCAAAAGTATTTTGGAATTATGAAGGAGGTTTTTCTTCATAAAATCTCCAGCTACAATAACCTATCTCATTTTTTCGTAAGTGTTACCAGTTGGGAGATACAAGGCTTTCTTTGAAACCATATTTTTAGAAATCAGAATTTTCCAGTTTACACCTGATATTCAAAGACAGTTTCTGGGCGGTAGGGGACGTATTGAAAAAAAAAAGAGAGGTTTTTGTTCAAAACAGAGTGGTCTCCACAAGCCTCCTTCAGTTTTGCAAAGTAAATTTTTTATGAGGAGACAAAAGCTCTGTCCCAACACCTATTTTCAGCCAGAATAGAACAGTAAGTTACAATTTCTTGATGCAGTTTTGTTGAGGAGAAGGAATTTATTTCTTGAAAGTAATTCAAAGATGATCTATGTTGATTATTAAAGCCTGTAGATATCATGGAAAAAGTGAAAGAAGTTTTGAAGACTAAATTTTTTGAAAAGAGCTGTGTAAAAGACATACATAGCAGTTTCGTAGCAAGCTACGAAACTGTTGTAGGTGCAGTTTTTGAGCAGCCAAATCAACTCTCATTATACTCCTTCAAGGGCTTGATTTTCGTACAGGTGGAAGAGAAAAGTTCTATGGAAGTAGTAACACATATCATTTGTCTCAAAAGGTCAATTTGGTCAGCAAATGGATTCAAAAAGCATCAATGAAGGTTAAATCTTAAATGCAGGAAACAGGTTCCTGGTTTTCAGGACAGATAAGGGATGAGTCAACAAAATATAAAAACAAGGTTAAAGGCTTCATCAAATTCGAATTCATGGAGTTATAGGTGTCAAAGAGAATGTTTAATTCCTAGATAAGGTTGTTTTAGTCATAATAAGGAGTTTTTCTCCTAATTGTATTAGGATTCTAAGATAGTGAGTTAATTGTTACTTGTAATTAATAGTCTGTTTTATGGTTAGAATAGGTGTCAATCTAGGAAATTTGAATTCCCCTCAAGTTGGATTAGGGAATCCAAGATTGTAATGATGACTCTATAAAAGACAAGAGCTGGAATTCCTTAAGGGTTGGAAAATGTTATAGAAAAATAATACTTTTGTAAATGCAGTGGAGGGATTGATATATATAGAAGCAGTTTAACTTTTCTGAATTTGAGATTCTTAGTGTACTTCAGTGAGATTTATCTTTTATATTTGATATGTTTTGCTTCCATAGTATTAATGCTTATTACTCAGAATTCATGGAAGAACATGCTTTGACTTCCTTTAAGTGTTAAACTATGGTGAATTGAGTTCATGGGTCCTATCTTTGGATGTTTTTCTTCAATGCTTTAATATTTACTACTCAGAATTCATGATTACTCATGCTCTGACTTCCTTTAAGTATTAAACTCCGATGAATCACTTTTAATACTTTCCTTTTGAATACCTTGTTGTGTCATTACTCAGAATTCATGCCCAAATGCTCTGACTTCTATGAACTTCAAGTTATTGAGACTTTCCTGAATGTGTTACTCTTTCATTGAAGTATATACAAGCCTCAGTTTTATAAGAAGAGCTATTTGTTATCTTTATCTCTATCACTGACTCCATAGCCCAATGGTAGCAAGTCTCCATCTTTCAACCTATAAACATGTAAAATCACAAACCATAGATTTAGCCATCTATTTATATCTTTAATCAATATTATTAACCTTTTGAGAGAGCCCTCTCAGGCTGAGGAGGCTAAGCCTTAGATAAAAGATTGGCTTGAAATAGTTACACTGAGATAGTTTGATCAACAGCCTATCAGGGTCCTATTTTGGTGATAACATGATGTACTTGTTGTCATAACTCATCATGTTATGCTTTGAGATCCCTTGTTGTATGTTGCTGGGATACTCTTGTTGTCATCATGCATGTGTTTTGCATTAAGATCCCTTTTGTGCCATGTTGGTAGGATGCTCACCATGCATGTTTTTTATGTCATACTGATAAGAGTCTTTTGATTGAGAGTTCCAGTTGTGGAACATCTCTTAGAGCCACTCCTACATGAGGGAATTTTTCCTTGTATGATCAAGACATCATATCTATGTACATCACCATAGCGGCCTACACCATCTTGACACCGGGGCTCGGAGACGTAGTCCCTCCTGGACGAACTCCGTTATCAATGCTTATGTTTTCATGTGTTGATGATTGTTATGTTCCTCTTCTTTTCTGCTTGTGGATGTATTCATTAATGTTCTTTTAAAATGCAATTTAACAAATCACGAAAGTAAAAGGTCTTGGAAGGGTCCTTCGTCACACCTGGACTTGGATCATTACTTCTACTTCTCCCAAAATTCCTTAGACTCTTCTAAGAATATCCTTTTTATACAATCCCATGGTCTGCAGACCATGGGTAGATATTCTAAAGCCAACACAACTTATATAAAAGAAGGGCGAAAACCCTTTTTGACACTTTACATCTATGCGCTCTGCGACCGCAAATTGCAGAGACTTTACACTTTACATACAAAAACTTGGGCTTTTTGCCCCAAAACTTGGGCTTTTAACCCCAAAATCGACCCTAGGGGACCCTATCCCAATAGGCCCCCAAAAAAAATATGGTGACTCACCCCTGAGTCACTCTGCTGGCACGGAGATCTTACCGCGAAGACCTCCCAGTGCCACTTGCATCACTGCAACTTTAGCTATATGTTGTGTGGCCGCCTGGTTGACCTGGTCCACCAATGGCTCCATTGCTAGTCCTTCTCTATCTGCCTAGATCTTTTGCTGTACTATCTGCAGGTTGGCCAACTTCTCCCCAATGGTGGTGGAGATCACATAGGCCTCATCTAGCCATGGCCCCAATCTGGCTTTGAGGACTGCCTCTTTTTGCTGCGCTGCCTCTGCCTGTTCTTTTAGTTCCTTTGCCTCCTGCAGCTTGGCCAATATTTGTGTGATGATGACGGTGCGTATCGTCGCTCTGGCTTCGTCGTACTGCTGGTATAATTCACTTACCTTAGTATTCAACCTCTACAGATTGGGATCTTCCTACAAACTCGTGAGGACCTCCATCGATTGCTCGAAGAGCGAAGTGCATTCTACCACCGTGGCATCTATTGCAGCGACTGTATTCTTGACAGCTGCCTCGTGTTGTTCTCTGACCTTTGGCGGAGTTGAAGGCTGTGCCCTCAACTCGAGCTTTGTAATCTTGATGTTTAGCTCAAACTGAACCTTGGCCATCTCGATCCGAGCATCGCTCACACCTGCAGCGAACTTCCAAATCTTGGCCTCCACAGGCGCCTCTTTAGGAATGTGCAGTTCCGGAATGGTTATTCACACTTCTGCTACCACCGCTGTGGTGCACTCATTCTTCTCTTAGACCTTCTTCTAGGTGTCTATCGCTGTTGTTTTATCAATGAAAATCTGTTCGTTGTTAACCTTCTGCTCACTAATCACGCTCAGTGCGTGCTACCCTCAGGCTCTAAGTTCTATGATCACACATGCTTGCAGCATGTGAAGGACTTCACTTGGGAGCGCAGCCAAGTTCAAACCAATATTATTTAGGGCGCTAACAGTAGCCTTGTTAACTTCTGCCTCCACACTCAGAGCTCCATCTGGCAGCGCGACGGATCGGGGATCCAAAGAGCGAACCATCTCTACTACTCTAGTGGTCCTCGATGCCAAACTAGTTGACACCGTGCTGCTCTTCCCTATACATTCCTGAAGTTGAGTAGTTTGGATCTATAGTTCGCGTAGACTTACCTGAATGGGAACCAAAGCTTACTTCTACTGCTGCTCAAACTGTTGTAGCAATTTTGCTGTTGCGTCCCTTACCTTATCCCCAATGTCATCTAAGTCGTCCTCTGTCAAGGTGATCAGGTCTATGGACAACTTAGTGCCCTTGGTATTTTTGCATGGCCATTCCTTCTCCTGCTCCATATTCCACTTCACCAGGAAGGGAGTGCTTTCCAGATCTGCACCACCCTTCTCTGATCGCTCTTCTTCTTTTGTCTGTGGTGAAGGGGATTTTTGACTTTTGTCAGAATCATGTTCTTGCTCCTGTTCCTTGGCAGCGTGCTTCGCTTTTGTGCATGACTTCTACTCAACCTCCCTCTTTCTCTTTTTAGCCAACTGCTCAATTTTTGACTGGGCCTCTTCCTTCTTCTGCTTTCTCGTGGACTTACTAGTCCCAGCAGACAAATCTGATGCTGTGCGCCACTCGGCTGGCCAACGATCGAGGACTACTGCTATGGCATCATTTGTTGCGAGGTATGGTAGATCATACCACTTCTATTCTAGGTCCTTGCATGCCTAGATGGAGATACAATGGAAGTCCACTTTGAACTCTGCGTATCCCGACAACTGCTCAAAAAAAGTTGGTGACAGTTGTGACCTGCGGTTGATGGCCATGCGGATTCTTGACTCCATCAGCACCTAAAATATTTTACTCTCCCGAACCTGTCCAACGTCCTTCATGGCCCATAGCAAAGAAAACTTCGCTGCTTTTGGTAGATCTGGTGTGATTGGAGGAAACTGGGTGTCCTCCGGAAATTCCCACGCAACCAACACAATCGACAACAACAACCACGAGTAGTGGAATTTTCTGCTGTGGTCCTGTGCCTTCCTGTAGCTTGCGAGGAACTCACTGCGGGTAGCACACCCAATTGAATTTTACGCCCTTCGTGCACTGGGCCACTAATGAAACAACTAGTGCCAACACTTCATCTTTGTGACACTTCCTCATTACCTTCCCAGCCAAGATCTGGGTGGCCACCTTCACCGCAGGGTCCGTAATACTCGAAATTGAATATCCGCGACACATCTTGATAAGATTAAACTTGTCCTTCATCCTTTTGTCGAGGTTACGCTCACCCATGTTTCTGCCAAATGCCTTGGCTGGATTCAACCTTGAATGGGGTAGTGGAGTGATCCTATGGATCATCATATCAGTTATAGGTATTAGTTCTCCCAACCATAGGCACCCATCATGCATCAAGCACAACAACAACTGTTTAACTATCAAATTTATGGGAGCGTAGTGGTATTGTGGCACCCATAGTAGATTCAAAAATCTTGCCTTTTCCACCCCACGAATCACTAGTTCTAGCACGGTGAGACCTGAGTCCTTGCAGAATACTCTATGCATGAAATTATCAGTAGCCATGTGGGGGAACCACTCAGTGTCCCTCAAGTCCCAATCTTCTAATTTCAGATGTGGGACGCGTGCCAAGGGCGGACCTTTAAATGTAATGTTTTCTGGCAGCAGGGGTGTGTTAAGGAGAACTTTTCCCTCATCAAGGTCCTTCGGGACCTTTACCTTGCCCTGGCATGGAGGGATGTATTATGGCATCTTTGAGATAGGGTCTACTCCCTCAATATCAATGTCCTCTGTGCCCATATCAGTTTCCTCCGTACCCTCATCGGACTCTAGGTTTAACACCTTGCCTTTCTCATGCGTTGTTGGCTTCTATTTTCTCTGATGTTTCCTTGGTGACTTGCGCATCGACTGTGTTGCCTTCTGTTTATCTTTCTTTGTCTTGGAAGCCTCTCCTATCGGCGTGGGATTTGGCCTAAGTGACCTTGGTGATTTTGGCACTGCTGCGGGCACCTCCATACTTATGAACACAGGGGCAGCTCCCTCAGAGGCCATAGATCCTCTAGCACTGGCAGTTTCCATGGGCATCGGCATGAGGCTATTAAGTAGCTCTTGGGTTTCCATAGGTAACTTGTGAAACACTAAACTAGCCACCAAATCCTGAAAAACCCCAGGATTCATGCGCAACCGATAGCATGACACATACGCTCTCAAAATGCAAAATGTTTTTCATTGGGCAGCCATATGTAATTTATAGGAAAATTCAAATTCAAATCTCACCGTTCCCCCCAAAATCCATTCATAAATGCTAGATTGGCGGCAGATTTTCAAAGATCTTGCTTTTAATTTCATCCTTAAATGTCACCCCCCCGCTCCTCTTAGTTGTTTTCTCACTATCAAATCATGAACAGTGACCGTAACGGTCACTTTCTAGTTGCCCTGTGTGGTCTCTCCTTCTATAGCACAACTCCCATCGTGCTTCTACTGATGCTATTACATTATTCCATCCCACGCAGTCCCCCAGTCACACAACTCGACAACCCAAGCAATGTAGTTTATAGTCTTGTGCCTCCTTTCAACTGCCTGGAGCACTAAGACTATGCTTCCATCATATAGTCATCTGGTCGGATCCCTGGTGTATGGCTTCAATTAGATGCCATTTATATTTTAAGTTGAATCTTGGAGTACCATAGTAATAATCATACTTGTCAATGTTTCAAATCCCAACGGGGATCCATCATCAGGACAATTATTGAATGATGATAGAAGAAGAGATTAGTGAGAGGATAAATAGTAATAAGATATTTACCTTTCTGGGAAATGGATCTCCATTCAATTTCACCAATTGAACTGCTTCACCATCGATAATCTCTTTGATGACATATGGCCCCAAGCAATGCATCTGAAATTTTCCTGGAAATTTATCAAACTTGCTATCATATAATAAAAACAAATCGTTTACCACTAAGGTGCGTAGTTTGATGTGCCGATCGGGCCATGGCTTTTTGCACTCCTTTTGAACTTGTTGAGGGAATCCAATGAAAAATCTATCTTCTTCAAGCTCTGGCAGTTGTGCAAGCCTCTCTTCCAGGGCTCCGCGATCCACCATTCCTGTGAATGCCACTATGCGTAGACTAGGTACAATATAATCCATTGGAATCATAGCTTCTATGCCATAGACCAGCCTGAAGGGTGTCTGTCTAGTCAGAGTCTTACAAGTAGTTTTGTAAGCCCATAGCACTACGGGTACACACACATCCCAATCATTCCTTTATGTATTGAAAACCTTCATCAGCGCGTGCTCCAATATCTTATTAAATGCTTTGACCATCCCATTAGCCTGCCGGTGATATGGCATCTTCTTTTGATGATAAACTTGGAATTCCTCCATCAGTGCGCTGATCGTTTCACTAAGGAAATGTGTATCGCGATTGCTCATCAAAATTATCGAGAAACCAAACCTAGTCAACACATATTCAAAGAGGAACTTCACTGCTGTTGGCCCTGTATAATCCTTTACATGATGCGCATCTGCCCAGCTGGTCAAATACTCCATCGCGGTGATAATATACTGCGTACCCATCTTCTTTCTTGGAGGCTGAATCGAGCCTACAAAATCAATTTCCCATTTCTCGAATGGCTGTAACGACACTTGTGAATTCAGAGGAAGCTCATCCCTCTGTGATGGCTTGCCCGTCCTATGACATGCATCACATACCTTATAATAAACTTTGGAATCCTTCTGCAGTGTCGGCCACCACAACACAATGCGTAAAATCTTCTGTATTGTTGCTTTTCCTGCATAGTGTCATCTCGTAGCTCCTCCATGAGCTTCAGTGAGGATGTTGTTCCATTCAAACTTAGGCACATAATGTCATAGAATTTCATCCGAGCCCATTTTATATAAATGTCGTGCAATGATAGAAAAGTTTGCTGCACGCACCACCATCTCCTTCTTTTGTTGACTAGTATACCCTTTTGGAGTTGTTCCCGTTGTCAGGAAGTGTATGATATCTGCAAAGTGATTATCATCTATGCACACTGTAAAGATTTGTGGTCAGGTAGTCCTTCCTCCAAATTAGTAGGCTCCTCTCCAGTTTGAATGCGCAACAAATGATCTGGTCCTGCATTTAATCGTCCTGGCTTCACAATGACTTCAAAATCATATTCCTGAAATAGCAGCAGACATCTGCATATCTTCCCCCCCAACATAGGCTTGTTAACTAGGTACTTCAATGCATAGTGGTCTGTATACGTCTTAAAGTGTCTTCCTAGCAAGTAGTGTTTGAACTTATGGAGTGCATACACCATAGCCAAACCTTCACACTCTGTCGTTGAATAGTTCTTCTCAGCTTTAGACAACTTCCTACTTGCAAACGCTATAGGGTGATCCAACTCTCCCTCACCGGCCTGTGTCAGTACCGCTCCAAGCGCAATACATGACGTGTCCACATGAACATAAAATTCATTCTTCCAATCTGGGAAGACTAGAATTGGCATGGTGACCATCTTTTCCTTTAACACATCCAGGCTCCACTCACATTCTTAATTCCAACAGAATGTAGGATCCTTCTTTAGTAGCTTCTCCATCGACGCTGTAATCTGGACATAACTCTTGATGAACATTTTATAGTATCCCGTATGCCCCAATGTTGCACACAACTGTTTCACACTTCTTGGTGCCTCCAAATTAATTATAATTGCTATCTTAGCTAGTTCCACCATTAATCCTTGTCTACATACCACATGGCCTAGCAAGATTCCGAAAGGAACACAAAACAAACATTTCTTCAAATTGAGCGCAATCTGATACCTCGACATGTATCCAGCATCAAGTGTAGGCTAGATACATGGTGCTTCACCAGCCCAGACACCGTCCAATCATCAAAGTATACCTCCAGAAACTTGTGAATGAAGTCCTTGAACACTGTGATGACTACGTTGGAAAAGATTGCCAATGCGTTCTTCAGCTGAAAAGGCATTACAGTATACTGAAAGCATCCCCACTTAGTTGCGAAGGTCATCTTACTTCTATCCTCTAACACGATCTTGGTCTGATGATACCCTGAGAAACCCATTAGTGAATGAATATGCTTCTTATCCTCCTACATTATCCAACACTTCATCGGTGAACGGAGTCAGAAAAGGATCATGCATGCAAGCATCATTCAGCTTCCTGAGATCTACGCATATCCTTATTTCATCCTTCTACTTCTTTTCCTGAACTACTATTGGGCTTACCCAATCAGATTCTTCCACCGGTTCAATAATACTTGCTGCAAGCATTTTATCCAACTCTAAGCAGACCTTTTCTTTATACTTTGGATTGAGGCAGTAAGGCCTTTGCTTGATTGGCTTTGCATCTGGTTTCAACGTAATTTTCATAACTCCTAGGTCCCCTATTATCCCCTTTAAGTCTGAGAACTTCGTAGGGAACAAGTCCTGGTATTCATGGAGAAACTCAACGACCTTATCCACCGTAGCATCATCCTAGTAGTCCCCTATCTTCACAAACTTCGGCTTCGCCTCTATCCCAATGTTCACTTGTCTTGTTTTCAGTGGTGCGGTGATATATGGATTTTCTATCTGCGACCCCTCAACCTCGCGATGTCCTTCTATTTCTAGGATATTAATGTTCCTCGTATCCTCGTCTTCTTCTTCAGCGGTCACATTATAGAACTCCAGTGTGTGCGTAGCTGGGTGGTCCAATTTGGTTGAGTCAAATCCAAGGGATCCTGCGGTATTCTAAAGATCACTGCTTTGACCTCCTGCAGCGCTTCATCAATGCACTCAAATCCATCTTCAAAGCTGAATGTCATCAAGAATCCCTGTCTCAAAATATCCCATTCGTCCGTGCCATGGCGAAGCTCTGTCTCCAAGTACCAATTCATAGGTATTATGTCTAAGGTGTGTCAGAATAGATGCACCCACTCTGGTTGTAGTTATGCTCCATAAACATTGGTCCATTTGGCTAAGTAATCATGCGGATCATTATTTCCATCATATTTCTCTGTCAATCGTACCTTTGGACGACCAAACCACACCCTCATCATTCTTCTATATTCACGCTATCCATCAAAGTTGTGTTTATGTGTACCCTACCATTTTGCAGGCGTAGTGCCAAGTCCAAGGCTTGGAAGCGATGCTTCTCCGGAACTTCCCTTTCAAATTCATCCAAAAATTTATCAACGTCAGTTAAATATCATAGTAAGGTAGACTTCTCACCTACAATGATACACATCGTAACAATTTGGTCATCATGTTATATCATAGCGTAGACTCTTCGTGCAATCTATTCTGCTAGTGTTCCAATTCCTCATCTGAATCTGATGTGTAGGAGCTTTCATGGCCCCTTGCAATATGTCCATCCACTGTTGGATTCACCCAGTGTTGAGTTTGCACAGTTATCTTATAAATCTGGTCCAAATCATCGTCACTTTCGTAATCGCGGATTGGTTCAGTGTAGCGCGGTCCTTTAGTAGGGTCCAATGGTACTACTACGTGGAGAAATTTTCTTTCAAATGACACTGTTCGCTTCTTCAATTTGATCACCCCATTCATGTTGATAGCTGAATCGATCCCGAGGAATGCAGGGTAGGGATTGTTGTCATCCACAATCTCTGTCACTTCAAAATCGACCAACATGCTCATGCCTTCAATATCACTGTCACTCCTTGTAATCTTCCCATGGGGATAATCTTTTGCTAATTTTCCATCCTCAATTGAATAGGAGACCACAGCAGCGTAGGTATCCCCATTCTCTCCCATGTTTGTTTAGGAAAAACATTCATGTCGGACCCTAGATCTAGAATAACTTGGTCCATTTCATATTCTCCTATTTGCACAGTGAGTCTCATCTCACGCCCTGTTCTTGCCTTATGCTTACCAATTTTCCTGACCATGCGCGGTCCGTCAGGAGTATTACCAGCACATTTATTGATCAACTCCTGTAATCCCTTTACAACCTTGCTATCTCGAAGCAGCTTCATATAGGTCTCCAAAAATGTAGTAAGCATGGATGGGTCCATTTCTTTAGACTGCTTATCCTGACTTCTTGAGGTAGAAGCCTCAGCGAATATTTTCTTTGCTTCCATGAAAGTTTCCTTCGCGTGCTCAAAATCAAATCCAAACTCCTTCTATGGAGCTTTCCAAACCCTTTCACTCTTTCCAGGCCGCTTTCCCTTATCTTTGCCAGTTGTCATTCCACTTCACAACATAATATTCACATTGGGGTGTTCTTCTCGGGGTTCAGCCCTCATCATCTGTAGGTTCTGGGTAAGCTGTTGAGGTTGTGCCCCTTTTTCAACTATCTTAGCTAGTAATACAGGGCAGTCCTCTATCGCGTGGTCAAACTGAGTGCAATATTGACATGATAGATGTGTCGGGTTCATACATTCTCATGCGTAATTTCCTACCCCCCCATAGTTGTAGCATATCACCTATCCTCGACCTCTACCTGGTCCTCCTCCACCTTGGGCTCGTCCGTGCCCCTGATATCCTCCTCATGCTCCCCAACGCCTTGATCTGGAGGCTGCGTTTTTTCCTGCACTCTATATGTAGGAGTTCTATACATCATTATATCATAACTACAGAAGTTACACTCATCATGACCCACCGATTGATAGAAGTTGCAGAAGAGATGTTGCGGTGTCTGTACAAATTTCTGTAGCTGGTGACAATTGTCTGTCACATATTTTCCAGCTACCTGACAGATAACAAACCATAGCACGGGCCCTGTACTTAGCCCTGCTTGAACTTCTGGCCTCAGAGGCATCATCCCTCCCGCTGCAACATAATTCACAAAGATTGGGCAGTGATCTTTGTCATGCCCTTGACTTTTTCATTTCAGGCACCAAACTTCTTCACGCACCTCTGGCCAACCTACTCTATCCTTCTTTAGACTTTGAAAATCTAGGCAAAGGTTCTGCAACTGTGTGTGAATCTGCTAAACTCCCAAATTAACATCTTGCATCGGTGTCTCATGCAATCTCATCGCAATCTCCAGGGCTTCCACCTGGGTTCCAATCTTTTGCTATGATAAAGCAACCCTCAGATGAGCCAAGAGCGAGGCCACAAATCATTTGCGGTGCTACCCATCTGTAAGATTCATGTTAGCTTCATGGATCACGCACTTCAATCTTTGATCCAGATCCCAGGGTGTCTCGCTAGGCTTCATCATGATCTCCTTGAATCCCACAATTGATTGTGCTTCAGAATTAGGCCTACTAAATTCCTTATTCAGTGCAGTCTGAATACCTGCTAATGAAGCCATTGGGTTATCAGTACAGTACTTAATGTACCATGTCAGTGCTCGTTCCTGTAAAGTAGTGACCAATGTTGTTTTCTTCATCTGATAATCCATTATACCCTAAGCCTCCCATATGGCCTTCACGATGAACCAAAACTGGTTTAGGTCCTCATTTCCCAAACCCTTGAAATAGGAAAATTTACTGTAATCGCCATATTGAATGGTGGCGGAGGTGGTGGCGGTGTGGGTGAAGGTGTATGTTGTGGAGGTGAATGAAGAGGTGGGGTGGGTGGATGGGGTATTCATGGGAACCCTCATCTTATTAACTAAACAATGCTCTACGGTGAAGCCTGTGCTGTTTCCTCGTCGTCACTCAGAGGAGGTTTGATCAACAGGCTATATTCAGGGCCTGTTCTCCCTCTATCCTTGAATATCTTTCCACTTTGCATAGCTCCAAACATCAAGGTAACTTCATAACCCGCTTTTCACACAAGAGAATCTTAATACAAGTATTTAAAGACCTTAAATACTTACTTCACGGTCCCTTGAAGAAGCGGTGCTCTGCTTCGCTGTAACTGACTGAAGTATCGATCGTGAACTCTGTCATGAATCCTCCTATGATACGATTAAGCCAGTGATCGATAATGCATGCGATCTTATCTTCAGAGGCTTCCAATCTCTGCACTAACTCTAGGGTCCACACTATCAAACCGTCAAGCCTCCACCTTCTGTGGCCATCTGCCAATTTAGCGATCCACTTGTATAATTCAACCGGGAAGGAACAAAAGAATATTTCATGTATCTTTGTGTACAAATATTTGTCCAATCACTGTTCTTGTGTCAATTGCGGAATTTGGTTTTCTTGCACCGCGAATTCGTGGATCTATCTATCCAACCAATATTCAATTTCTTTCGTAGTCGGATTCCAGTGATGCGACATAACACATCTCTTTATGCAGATCCTGATCCCAGCAACGGAACCATTTGTTGGCTTACGGGGCCCTAACCTAGGTTCAACATTAATTTTAGCCAAACAAATCCCTACACTATTGGCCCTTTCGGCATCAATCCATGGAGTGTAGACTGAAGTCTCACCTGAAACAGTATGGGGGGGTGTTGGAACCAAGTTTAAACACCGAGAGATGGTAGTGATTTCGTTTTATGTCCCAACTCTGCCTTCACACAAATCGATAAGCCTTTTAGGGCTTATCAATATACTTCTCTTAATTGGCCTCTAGACCTTCACGAAGGTCTATGACTATCGTTTGCGTACCCTAACCAGGGGAATCAGCCACTTATGCACTTTGGTAATTGCTCTTACTTCCACATTTACCTGGATCGGCTTAAGTATCTGATAACTTCAATATGCATTAATATGTTCTTCATGTAAATAGATATTATCACTTGCATTTAGATAACAATGTAAACACATAGATTCGTGACTTAATATAACATTAAATCATGAAAGCATTATTCAGCATAACATAGCCACATTTATTCATAACATAAGTAAATAGATCAAAAATAGATATTTCCAGAGTAATCTTCTTTATTAGTACTTCATATCTTCTTACAGACTCTAACTACCCTGTGCACTCAGCTGCAGGGGTTCGCGCACTCAGTTGTAGACTTCTACCCTAGGCCTCTGCGCACACAGCTGCAGAGCCTCTCTTCTACTCTAAGACTCTTCGCTCTTTTCACTAATGACCCATTACATTCATCATTATTACTTCTACTTCTCTCAAACTACCGTAGAATCTTCTAAGACTCTCCTTTTTATACAATCCCATGGTTTTCAGACCATGGTTAGATCTTCTAAAGCCGACACAACTTACATAAAAGAAGGGCGGAAACCCTTTTTGACACTTTACATCTATGTGCTTTGTGACCAAAAATTGCGGAGACTTTACACTTTACATACAAAAACTTGGGATTTCTGCCCCAAAACATGGGCTTTTAACCCCAAAATCAACCCTAGGGGACCCTGTCCCAGCACCTTTGTTCCACCAAAAGAGGGGCCCGCACAATAGCAAAAGGGAGACATGTATCCCAAGAATTAAGTCCATAAAAATTAGCATGAATAGAAGAAGAATACTAGCCAAGCAAATCAAATTGCCCAAAATTTAACCCAATGTAGATGACAACCTTCCAAGTTCAATGATATTTTCTCAGGGTATTGTTTCACATGCACGAACTATGGCCACAACACAAAAAATTGCAGACTCGATATTTCTTACAGGTAACACAGATTCAGAAGAAGGTTTTAGCAGAGGAAAAACAAACCTAGGTACAATAATTCTTTTACTCCTCTGAATTATTAGGTGCATTATTTTAAGTGTCAAAATTTTGGGCATATATAAGTCAATTGCAGGCTTAAGGAAAACAAGACAAAGCCAGTAATGGAGCAAATTGAACAAAATACCAAATTCTAGAAAGAAAAGGGGAGATCAGAGCAATATGATATTGCTTTGTATGCTTAGAATGATGGGAGACATTGGTACCTGGACAGTGGAATTTCCAAGCATATGTCAGGAGATAGAAAAAAGTTTTTACATGGAAACCAGTTGACAAAGGTAATGTGACTTTTGGCAACAATGCTCCTAGAAAAATAATTGCAAAAGGAGTGGTTAGTCTATCAAATGGAAAAGGTAAAGCCAAAAATGTTTTATATGTTGATGGGCTGAAGCATAACCTGCTTAGTGTATCTCAGATGTGTGATCAAGGCTATGATGTGATTTTTAAAGCCAAAAATTATCAAATCAAGTCCACATGTACAAGTGAGATAGTTGTTGAGGTTGTGAGAACAAACAATAATGTATATGTGCTCAAAGAGAAGACATAAAGGTGTTTCTTATCAAAGATAGATGAGAGTTGGTTATGGCACAAAAGGCTTGGACATTTGAACTTTGATAAGATAGTCAAGCTAAGCAAGAAGAATGTTGTCAAGGATTTTCCTAGGATTTCAAAACCAGAGAATACAATCTGTAAATCTTGCCAACTAGGAAAGAAATCTCGAGTTCCATTCAAGGAAAAGGAGAACTCATCATCAAAACCATTGCAGCTGGTACACATGGATTTGTGTGGACGATCCAGAATGATGTCACCCATAGGTAAATTATATTTCATGCTAATAATTGATGATTTCAGCAAGATGATGTGGGTTTCCTTCCTTAGATATAGATCTAAATATTTTGAGAAATTTAAAGAGTTCAAATCTATGGATAAGAATGAATTTGATTACAAATTCAAAAGCATAAGGTTTGACAATGGAGGTTAGTTCACTTCAAAATAATTTGATGAATTCTGTAAAAGAAGGGAATCAAAAGGAATTTTACAATAACAGAGACTCCCTAGCCAAATGGTGTAATAGAAATATCAAACAAATAAATACAATAGTTAGCCAGAGAAATGATGACCGAAAGGAATGTTCAGCAGAGGTTTTGGGTAGAAGCTATTCATACAATAGTAGTATCCTTAACAAAGCTCATTTTAAACCGAACAGTGACAAAAGTCCCTATCAGATGTGGCATGGTAGGCCTGCAATAGTCAAACACTTCAGAGTTTTTGGTAGCAGATGCTACATTAAGAGAAATGATGAAAAACTTGGCAAGTTTGATGCCATAGCAGATGAAGATATTTTTCTGGGATATTCACACAACAACAAAGGATACAAATGCTATAATAAAATTACCAAGAGGATCATTGTCTATATTGATGTAAAATAGTAAGCACACATTGAGAAAGAAGGGAAACAACCCACAAAAACCAATGATGATGAACTAGTGAGCATTAGTGAGGAGTATGATGAGTCACATTCAAAATAAAATGATGAAGAACCCTCTAGTACTCAAGATAAATATCCATGAAGGTATGTACAAAAATTCCACCTAGCTGATAAGATCACTGGTGAATTGAATTCTGGAGTGCAATCAAGAAGGAAGCTACTAGATTCCCTCACATAGGACCATGTTGCGCTACTTTCCATGGAGGAACCAAAAGATGTTGTTCAATGTAGTCAATATCAACATTGGTTAAAGGAAATGAATGAAGAATTGGATCAAATAGAGAAAAATCAGACTTGGGAACTTGTTCCAAGGCCCACTAACAAGAATTTCATTGGCACAAAGTGGGTTTTCAAGAATAAATTAAATGACCATGGAGAAGTGGTAAGAAACAATTCTAGGTTGGTGTACAAAAGATATGCTCAAATAGAACGCTTGGATTTTGATGAAACTTTTGCTCATGTTGCTAGATTAGAAGCAATAATAATGTTTTTGAAATTTTCTTGCTTTAAGAAATTCAAAATATATCAAATGGATGTCAAATATGCTTTTCTCAATGGAGAGCTACAGGAGGAAGTCTACATAGATAAAACATAAGGTTTTTAGCTTATAGAGAAACCATATTATGTTTTCAAACTTAAGAAGGCTTTGTATGGTCTCAAGCAAGTCCCTAGAGCTTGGTATTCCAAACTAGACAACTACCTGCTCAAGTGTGGATTCAAAAATGGTGCAACTAACAACAAATTATATTTCAAAGAAAAATACAACAAACTCATTGTGGTGGTTATATATGTTGATGATATCATATTTTCTAGTGATTTAGATTTGCTGACCAATGAATTTGCAACTGATATGAAGAGCTTGGAGAGATTTCCTATTTCCTTGGATTGTAGATTGTGCAGACACCGAAAGGAATTTTTGTCTCTCAAAGAATCTATCTCAAAGAAGTGCTGAATAAATTTGGCATGGAAGAATTCTCTTTAGTGAGCACTCCAATGGTGACATGTTACAAGCTTAGCAAGATGGATGAATCTCCAACAGTGGAACAAAATTTATATAGATCCATTATTGGTAGCCTCTTGTATTTGATAGCTACAATGTAACATACGTAACCCCTTATTTGACATTTGAGGAATGGGGTAGATTTTTTTGTTCAACTGCCTTTAACTTGATGCTTCCTCTGAACTAATGGGCTCAAATCCCAATAGTTGTATATGTAGATGACATCATATTTTCCAGCGATTCAGATTTGCTGACTAATGAATTTGCAACTGATATGAAGAGCTTGGAGAGATTTCCTATTTCCTTGGATTGTAGATTGTGCAGACACCTAAAGGAATTTTTGTCTCTCAAAGCAAGTATCTGAAAGAAGTTTTGAATAAATTTGGCATGGAAGAATGCTCTTTAGTAAGCACTCCAATGGTGACAAGTTGCAAGTTTGGCAAGCTGGATGAATCTCTAGCAGTGGAACAAAATTTATATAGATCCATTATTAATAGCCTCTTGTATTTTACAACTACAATGTAACATACCCAACCCCTTCTTTGAAATTTGAGGAATGGGGTAGACTTTGTTTTTGTTCAACTGCCTTTAACTCGGTGCTTCCTCCAAACTAACGGGCTCAAATCCCGATTGAAATCTCAGAATTATAGTGAGAGGATCATAAGGGACATAGTTGGAAAACCATTATGGGATCTCTTATATCCATACAATCCCGCAACCCCAGTTCCACGAAATTCTTAGAAATACAATTAAAATTCCCTTACAAGATTCCAACCTCTCGATCATCTCACCACTTGTCCCCGCTACCTAGGATCCTTGATTATTTTTAAAATTCAATTAGAAATATAGGATTACAATCTTCCAGGGTTTCCCATGTATCCTTTACGAGTAAACGTCAATACGAACTCACTCCCTCATGAGCCCCACAACCCTGACGCTTTTTTAAAATAACTCCAGGCTAACTGAGCCTTGCGGCCCCACAACTTTGTTGATTAACAAATTTGGGAGACAAAAATTATTTATGTAGTCGTCTCTTGACGATACCTGGTCCCCTAGTTCCTGATGCTATATAGGATTGTAATTAGATTACTTACAAGACTCTGGGATTCCAGGGTCCTAACCTCTACTTGAATCTTTGTCATGAAATTTTTTCAGTAGACAGTTCCCACTCCAAAACTTGGTAGACTTCTCGATTCCTATTTTAAACAAATTACAAGATTCAACCCTTCCGAGACTTATGACCTTACGACCTTCCAACTTAACGGTCTTGGGCAATGGGAAAATTCCCATCACTGTTTTGTGACAATCCCTGACCTCAACGCTATTTCAATTTGACTCACTGATGCTTGATTAAAACAACTTATGGGATCTAGGCCTTTTGGGCTTTCCAACCATGTCATCACCCTCCCCACCAATTGCGAAAAAGAGGGAAATTTGGCCCCTCCAATAGGAAGCTTTTTTGGTTTAGGGTTTTGACCGTCAAAGGGACAAGGATATCTGAACCTTCCTATAAATTCAGGGCTTCGCTCCTTTGCGCTGAAATGAATCCTTCCTTATCATTTCCATCATGAATCGGTCAAGGGACTTCGACCCTGCCCCATGCAATGTCTTAGATGGGGATCTCTACAATCTCCTCAGAGACAAGCTCTGCCACTGCACAAGCTTCCTCAAGCCACTCTTCTCGACCACGGCTCTATCTCAAAGGTCCAATAGACTTCTAGATATGCATAAAATGCCAATGGCTAGCTATGACATTCCACTGTGCTACCCCTCCTGAGCTTGGATGGTAGATTCTCTAATGGAATCTTATCTTGTGGGTCTTCCTTGTCCTTGGATAGGAAATTTCATGTATGGAAGCATAGGGTCTCCTATGTCTATTACCTACCACGAGCTTGGCACGGGCTCTTGAGAAGTTTCAACCTCTCCTACCACACACCAACAATAATTGAATTCATGTCGAGCCTGTAAGTAGCTCTATGGTGCCACATAGAGCCTTCCAGTGCCTCATTGGCAACATTAAGATGCCAATGACATATATCCATTCTACTGAGAATGAAAGGCTCAAGGCCATTTAGGTAAAGTTGATGGGCTCGTTTGGCCCCAGTGGAAACTTCCCTCAACATTAATGCATTTCTTTTCATGTAGTACAACTCGTAACTTGGTAACAACGACTATAAGCAAATACATACCCTACTAAGAAGAGGGTCTTCCATGTAACTATTTCACATTAATAAAATGGGTCATTGAGCCCACATTTTTGAGTTTTTACTAAAGATTTTGATGCAGCCTGCATCAGGGCCTTATATTCCTCGGCTTCTTACTTATTTACTACTTTCAATACAATTAAGCATTTATTTAGAGTAATGTCCAACTCAATGATATAGTATAGCCTTGATTATCATGTGGTTCATTTACACATTTACGTGCTAGATGCTCTGTTTTTACCATCAAAAAATTATCACACAACATTTTTATGTCAAATTCAACAAACATACATATATATAATCAACACATATATAAGTGGCATATCCCCACAAATATGCACCACATATGGAAGCATTAACAACACAAACACAATCCCTAAATCTAGAACCATTACCAACAACAATGCAACATGGTTCATTGAAAGGTAAACAAGCTTACATAGATGCTTATATTTAGACTTGTAGGGAAACTGAGTCCAGGAAAAGGAATCTCCACCCAACCATAGACAACTGCAACCACACTTACTTACAGCTGTCATTTCTGAGCAAGATTATAGAGTCTGGGGGGGATGCTTTCTTTCGAGACTAAAACACCAACTGCCAACTCGAACAGGAATTATAGAGGACCTCCTTCCTCAATCCCACCAGCTGACTGCTACTTTATTTGTCAAGAAAGGGAGTCCAAAGGTGCCCCACCTCACCCCTAAGTGCTCACACATTGATTCACCCCGTTCTAGGGATTCCAAAATCTGCTGTACCAATAGGGAAACAACCAAAAATATTCATTCAGGACTTCCTCTACTTTTGCTTTAGGATGGCCTCTTCCCAAGTTGTTACATGGCTCCAAAGTTTTCTATCACAACCCACAACCTCGAGGGGACCTAAGATATTATAGGGCTCTAGAGATTCCATCCCAACCCACAACCTCTAGGGACCTAAGATATTATAGGGCTCCAGGGATCCTATCTCAACCCACAACCTCCAGGGACCCCAAGTTGTTATATGATAGGAGTGTTGCAACTCCTGCCATGCAATGCCTCAAAGTGGCACACCTTTATGGACTCTTGGTGTTCATTGTTGTATGTAAATTCCATTAATGGAATATATTCTTCCCATTTCTTGAGATGATGCATCACATACATCCTTAACATGTCCTCAAGGATCCGATTAATGCTCTCTCTTTGTGCATCTATTTGTAGATAATCGGTTGTACTAAATGCTAATTTTTTTCCCAATCCTGCAAATAGTTCCTTCCAGAACCTAGAAGTGAACCTAGCATCTATTTTTGACAAAATCTTCTTGGGGATGCCATGTAGCCTCATAATCTCCTTTATGAAGATTTGTGCTATGTCACTACTAGAATTGGTGGATTTGACTACACAAAATGTGCTACCTTGCTAAGCTTATCCACCACTACCATGATTGTATCATGCTTTTTAGATGTTTTGGAAAATCCTGTAATGGAATCCATAGAAATTATCTCCCACTTCCATTCCAGAATAAGGATAGGCTGAAACAATCCCGCCAAATGTTTTCATTCGACCTTCGCCTTCTAGAATTCTATGCATTTTTCTACGAAATCTTCCACTTCCTTCTTCAGATTCGGTTAGTGATAGTACTTTTTAATGGTTATAATGATATTTTGATACCATGGTGTTAGCTTAGGGGGTCCTGACCCAGGTTTGGAGTTAGCTGCACCAACAAAAAAAGCCCTACACTACTGGCCCTTTCGGCAACAACCCGCGTAGCACAGTTTGCAGTATCAACCAAAGTAGTATGGGGGGATGTAAGAACCAAGTTTCTCCATCCAGAGACTAGTTTGATGTCTTCCAGCACCTCTGGTATGCCTTCACACAGATCGATAAATTCTTAGGGCACGTTACTGCAACTCTATTAAAATGGCCTTTAAACCTTCGACAAGGTCTACGATTAGTCCTTGCGGACCTTTAACAGTCAATCTATCTACTTACACGTATCAGAAAGCAGTCCTAAGTTAGGGTTCGCGTAGATTTACTTGAGTTATTAGTAAACATCAGAGTTTTCGTGAAAGTACTTAAACATGCATTGCATACATCATTAACACTTATTCAAGAGAATCGCACAACATTTAATCAATATTTCATAAAATAAATCATTCATTGACAACATATATCATAAACATAAGTAAACATAAATACAAAAGAATTCTTTAGAAACTGTCTTTATTGATCTTCAATTCAGGATTATAGAATTAAAACTACCTTGCACACATAGCTGCAGGGGTCTGCGCACTCAGCTACAGACTCTACCTAGGCCTCTGTGCAGTCAGCTGCAAAGCCTTTCTTCTCGTATATGACCCACTTCTTCTCACTATCACTTCATCATACTACTCCTCATTACCAAAAAAAAACATATGTCTTAGACTCTCTAAGACACACCTATTTATAACCATTTTCATACAATGCCATGGTCAGCGGACCATGGGTGAATCTCAAAACTGACTCAAACTTTTCATAAAATAAGGGGCTAAACCCCTTTGACTCCTAGAAATATACACGCTTCGCATCCACAAATCATGAATACTTTACATTATTTACACAAAATGAACCAAAACCTGGGTTATCTTAACCCTAAAACTGACCCAGGGGAACCCATCCCAACAACCCCCCAACACAAAGATCATGACTCACCCTCGAGTCACTCTGCTGGCACTGTGATCTTACTATGAAGACCTCCTAGCTCCACCTCGATGACTGTGACTTCGGAAGCGTGCTACATTGCTGCCTGCTTGACTTACTCAACCAGTTTTTCCATGGCTGGTCCTTCTACGACCAACCTCATCATCTTCTGTTTCTGCTGCAACCCTTTGAGCTTATCCTGAGTAGTATTCGTGACTTGATAAGACTCTTCTAACCAAGGCTTCAATCTGACCTTTAGCAAGGCCTCCTTCTTTTGCACTTCCTCCACGTATGTGAGGAGCTGCTTTCCTTCTTGTAACATAGCAAGGTGCTGCACTGGTGCTATGGAGCATGCAATTTCCCTGACTTCATCATATTTCTGCAGTAGCTCCCTTACCTCTATGTTCAATGTCTGTAGGTTCAGATCCTCTGGCAGATTGGTCACTAGCTCCATAGCTTGCTCAAACAATGCCATACAGTCAATGACTGTGGCATCCAAGGTAGCCATTCCTTCCTTTATTGTGGCTCCACATTGCTCCTAGACCTCAGGCGGAGTCGTGCGCTACAACTTTAACTGTAGCTCTGTAATGTTCATGTTGAGCTCAAATGTGACTCAGCTAACCTTTTCTTTAGCATCACGCACATCAACAACTAATTTTCTAATTTTTTCCTCTGGTGTGCATCCTCCAGAATGTGAAGTTCATGCACTGTCTTGCATGCCTCCGCTACTACTGACTCCAGTCATGAACTATGCACCTGTAGCATCTCCTTTTCCTTCAGAACCTACGTCTTTTTAGTGAACAGTTGCTAATTATTGAATTTAATTTCACTTATAGCACTGAGTGCCCACTGTTCTCTTATCTGAAGCTCTTCCACGACTCCCTATAGTAATGCATGCAGTGACTCAAGTGATAGCGCAGCAAGGTTCAGTCCCATTTTTGTGACTTTGTTAAGCAGTGCACACTGTTCATCTATTTCGGCACAGACTGAGCCTTCAAATAAAGGGAAAACTCTCACATCCCATGGCTAGGCCATCTCCACGACTGTACTTTTTCCCCGTGCCAAATTGCCTTATGCACCGCTCGCTTTCCCAGCATCTTCTTGGATCTTGGTTGCTTGGAGTTGCAACTCTCGCAAATCCTTCTAAACACCCCCCAATGTTTGCATGTATTGCTGCTCAAACTGTTGCAACACTTTCATTGTGGTGTCCCTGACATTATCGCCGATCTCATCAAGATCACTTTCTGTTAACACCATGGGGTCAACCTGTGTTTTATGAGATTTCTTCCTTTTTCACATTCCACCTTATTGCTCCATGCCACACCTTTTCAAAATGAAGGGGGTGCGCTGCCCTTCATCACCTCCGCCACCTTGTCCCGAAAGCTCTTCTCTCTCTGTCTCCGACAAAGGTGATTTGTCACCTTTCTAGGACTCGCACTGGTATTTTTCTTCCTACTCCTTATTAGCGCGTTCTTGCTCAACAAGAGCCTTCTCTACAACTTCCTTCTTTTTCTGTGCAACCAAGTTACGTGCAGCCTACTTAGTTGCCTCCTTCCTTTTCTGTGTGGCAAAGATTTCTACACTTGTGCTTGGTCCAACATCTAAGTCTGACGAGGTGCGCCACTCTGCATGCCATTTTGAGACAACCTCCTGCACATCCATTTCTGCCACCAAATAGGGAAAGTCATGCCATTTTTGTGTTGGATCCTTTCGTGCCTGGATATATACTATGTAGAAGTCAGCCTTGAATGTCATGTAGGCTGACATCTACGTGAACAAGGTTGGGGACAACCTCGGGCGCTGATTGATGGCCATGTAAAGACTCATTTCCATAAGAACCCAAAAAATCTTCGCCTTTGTAATCTGCATGACATCCTTTGTCGACCATAAGGAATCAAATTGCGCTGCTTCTGACAATCCTTCCTTGAGTGGAGGAGATTGGCTATCCTCCATAAATTCCCATGCAACAAGCACAATTGATAGCAATAACCAAGCATAGTGAAACAACTTGGATTCGTCCTACACCTCGTGGTAGTTCACTAAGAACTACTGGCACAGGTACCTGGCCCAATTGAATTGTATGCATTTCGCGCACTGCGCAGCAAGGGGAACCACTGGCATCAGAACTTCATCCGCACAAAACTTTCTCATCACCTTCCCTGCTAAAATATAGGTAACCAATTAAACTATCGGGTTTGTTATAGACATGATTGAATATCCTCGTGACTTCTTCACGAGGCTGTAATCTCTCTTCATTCTTTCTGCGAGGTCTTTTTCCCTAGTCTTTCCTCCAAACTCCTTAGTCGGGTTCAGGCCTTCGTAAGGCAAGTGTGTGATTATGTAATTAGCATGTATGTAATGGGTATAGGCCCTCCTAGCTAGAGACAACCATCATGCACCAATGTGAGAAGATGACGCACATAGATTGTGTTGATGGGGGTGCGGTGGTAATGTGGAACCCATAGAAAATTGAGCAACCCTGATTGCTCGACAACCCTTACCCATTCCTCCATTTCGAGTGCTATAACACCTATTTCTTCATAATAAACCTTCCTCATATATTTTTCCATCGCCAAGTGTGGGAACTTAGTGTGATCCGCAAGGTCACAATCCTCCATTTTTAACAATGGGACCCTTGTGAGCCGAGGGCCTTCAAAAGGGACTTGCTCAGGTAGAAGGGGTGTGGATATTGTGAATTTCTCTGCATTTGGGTCCTTTGTGACCTTTGTTTTTCCCTATCCATGGAGGGATGTAGTTGGGTAGCCTTGTTATGGTTTCTGCTCCCTTAGCATCAATATCCTCTATCCCATGGGCTCCTTCTGTCTCCAGGTCCACTACTTTTGCTGGTTGGTTATCTTTCTTCTACATCTGTGTCGTGGTGTGGTTCCTTTGGGAAGTGCATACCTACACTGTATTTTTTTGCTTTTCCTTTGCTCTAGGTTTCTTCTCTTTCATGGCTAGTTGTTTGTCTTTTTCCATGGTCTGTTTCAGCCTGGGTGACCTTGATGCTATGGGCACCACAAGCGTAACTTCTACACTTGATACTTCTGGTCCTGGAGCATCATACATGACTGCTTCCGAACTCAGGGCTTCAGTGGGGTTGGTGGTAGTCATTATCTCCATAAACAACTCGCGAGCTTCAAGAGAAATGTTTGTGTGTGACAGGAATTCTTCCTAAAACGCTTGGCTCATAGGTGACAGACATAAAAATTCAGCAACAATTTTGAGAGTGCAAAGTGTTCTCTGTTGGACTAGCACGCGTAATTTATAGGGAGTTTTGAATTCAAATCTGACCGTTCCCCAATTTCTGATAATAAATTTTGTTTTGACAGCAGATCTTCAAATAATTTTGCCTTAAATGATGCCATCCCGCTCCCCTTAATTGTCTTCTGGCTGTCAAGTCATGAACAGGGACTCCAACGGTCACTTTCCTATTGTGCTATGTGGTACCTTCCTCCATGGCGCAGCTCCCTACATGTAGCTTCATAGCTTTCCTTTTTGTCACATTTCATGCAGCTTGCTCGCTGCGTGGTCCTCCAATCTGGGCAGTGTAGTTTATAGTCCCGTGCTCCCTTGCAACTTCCTAGAGCACTAAGACTATCCTGCTACCATATAATCATTATGCAAGATCCCGTGTATACAACTTCAACCTGCTCCCATTCACTCTTCCTGGGAAGGGTTCCCCATTCAGCTTTGCGAGTTGAACTATGCCTCCATCTGTAATTTCTTTAACAATATATGGCCCTAACCAATGCATCTGGAATTTACCTAGAAATTTAGTGAATTTACTATCATATAATAGGACAAGATCATTTACCTTGAATGTGAAAAGCTTGATGTGGCGATCATGCCATGATTTTTTGCGTTCCTTCTGTACTTTCTAATGGAATCCTGCAAAAAATCTATCTTCTTCGAGCTCCATTAGCTGCACGAGCTGTTCCTCCAAGGCCTCGTGATTTTCCATATCCGTCACCATTGCTATGCGTAAAATAGGTACAATGTACTCCATCAACATTACAACTTCAACCCCGTATACTAATCTGAACAACGTTTTCCTTGTCAGCTTCTTACAAGTAGTCCTGTTAGCCCATAGTACTGCAGGTACGCGCACATCTTAGTAATTTCACTGCACATTGCAGATCTTCATTAGTGCACTTTCCAAAATCTTATTGAAGGCTTCAATAGTTCCAATGGCCCAAGGGTGATATGGTGTACTCTTCTAGTGGTAGACCTGGAATTCTTTAGTCAACGCACTGATTGTTTTGTTCAGAAAGAGTGTACCTCTGTCACTCATCAACACTTTCGAGCAGCCAATTCTGGTTAATAATACTCAAACAAGAACTTTACTACCGTAGCCCATGTATAATCCTTAACCGGTTGTGCTTCCGCTCATCTGGTTAGATACTCCATCATGGTGATAATATAGCACGCACCTATTTTCTTTCCTGGTGGCTGAATTGGCCCAACAAAATCAATCACCCACTTCTCAAATGGTTGCAATGATACTTGAGGATGTAATGGAAACTCATCCCATTGTGATGGCCTGCCAATTATTTGACATGCGTCACATGCCTTAAAATACGCCTTGGAATATTTGTGCAAGGTTGGCCATTATAGACCTACGCACAAAATCTTCTGCGCAATTGCATTTCCTGCATAATGGCCTCTCGCAACTCCTCCAGGAGCTTCAGCAACAATGCTATCCCGCTCAAAGTTCGGCACATATCTTCACAATATTTCTTCTGCAGCCATATTATACAAATGTCCCACAATGATTGAAAAATTTACTGCGTGCACTACTAATTCCTTCTTTTTTTGACTTGTATATCCTTCTGGTGCCATCCCTGTGGTAAAAAAGAGAATAATATTGGCAAAATGATTATCTGCTACGCACACTGCGAAGAGCTGCGCATCTAGCAACCCTTCCTCTAGATTATTAGGCTCTTCGCTTGTTTAAATCCGCGACAGATGGTCAGTTCCCACATTTAAACTCCCTGGCTTCACAATGACTTCAAAGTCATACTCCTGAAATAATAGAAACCATCTGCAGATCTTCCCTCCCAACACAGTCTTATTGACCAGGTATTTCAAGGTAGAATGACCTGTTTACATTTTGAAATTCCCTCCTAATAAACAATGCCTGAATTTTTGCAATGCGTACACCATGGCCAATCCTTCGCGCTCAGTCATTGAATAATTTTTCTTGGCATTTGATAATTTCCTAGTTGTGAAGGCTATAGGATGGTCCATTTATCCTTCACCGGCTTGTGTTAACATTGCACCCAACACAATGCAAGAGGAATCCACATGTACGTGAAACTCCTTTTTCCAATTAGGGAACACCAAGACCGGCACAATGATCATCTTTTCTTTCAATACATCTAAGCTGTGCTGAAATTATTCATCCCAATAGAATGTTGTGTCCTTCTTTAGTAGTTTCTCCATGGGCACAGTAATGTGGGCATATGCTTTGATAATTTTTCTGTAATATCCCTTATGTCCAAGCATCGTACGCAACTACTTAACATTCCTCGGGGCCTTCAGATTCACTTTCACCATGATCTTTGCACGGTCCACCATTAATCCTTTCTTGCACACCATGTGACCCAGCAAGATCCCAAAGGGAACACATAATATGCATTTCTTTAGGTTCATCATGATTTGGTATCTGCGACTTGTATCCAACACTAGGCACAGGGTTGCTACATGGCGCTTTACTAATCCGAACATTGTTCAATCGTCAAAGTATACTTGCAGGAAATTATGAATGAACTCCTTGAACATTGCTATGACTACGCGGGAAAATATTGCAGGTGCATTCTTAAGTCCAAACAACATCACCATGTATTGAAAACAACTCCATTCCGTCATGAAGTTCATTTTTCTCCTATTCTCGAGCGTGATATTAATCTGATGATACCTAGAAAACCTATCAGCGAAGGAAAACACCTCCTTCCCTCCAAAATTGTATAATACTTCGTCTGTAAACGACGTTGGGAATGGGTCATGGACACATGCATCGTTAAGCTTTCACAGATCTACGCAAATCCTTATTTAACCTTTATGTTTCTTCTCTTGAACTACCATCGGGCTCACCCAATCAGATTCCTCAACAGGTTCTATGATTTCGACCTCCAACATCCTATCCAACTCTTGGCAAAACTTTTCCTTATATTTAGGATTAAGGCAATACAACCTCTATTTAATAGGCTTCACGTCCGACTTTAGATTAATCTTCATAACACCCAAATCGCCAACTATTCCCTTCAAATCCAAAAACTTGGTGGGGAAAAGATCCTGGTATTCGCAGAGTAACTCAACAACTTTATCCACTCTGGCATCATCCCAGTAATCCCCAATCTTCGCAAACCCCAGTTCTGCTTCAGTGCCAATGTTTACATTCTTTGTCTTCAATGGCGTGGTGATGTCTGGGTTGTCTATTTGTGGGCCTTCAACTTCATGATTCCCTTCTGCCTCTGGAATATTAATGTTTCTCAGATCTTTATCCTCGTCTTTAGCGGTCACATTATAGCATTCCAGCGCATGGCACAATTGGTTGCTCCAATATGGTTGGGTCCATTCTATAGGTTCCTACGGAATTCTGAAGATAACTACCTTAATCTCTTGTAGTGCTTCATCGATGCTTGCGAAGCCATCTTCAAAGCTGAAGGTCAATGCGATCCCTTCCCTCAATATATCCCACTTTGCGGTGCCATGGCGGACCTCTGTTTCCAGATACCAATTCATGGGAATTGTATCCAAAGTATGGAAGAAGATGTGTACCCATTCTGGCTGTGGTTTTGTTCCCCATGATTTAGTCCATTTTGCTAGGTGATCATGTGGATCATCCCTTCCGTTATATTTCTCAGTCAATCTAGTGTTAGTACGCCCAAACCGTAATTTCATCATTCTTCTGTAATCTTGCCATCTAGCAAAACTATCCTTATGTGTACCCCACCATCGCACGAGTGTAGCACCCAGTGCCAATTCTAAAGCTTGGAAGTAGTGATCCTCAATGACTTCATGGTCAAATTCATCCAAAAGCATATCAACGTCAGATAAAACATCATAATATAGTAATTTCCTTACCTCTGACGAAACACAACACAACACCTTTGTCATCATATTACATCGTAGTGTGGATACTTCATGCAAGCGATTCTGCCAATGCTCCCTCTCTTTGTCTGAATCCAAGGTGCAGGAACTCTCCCGGTCCCATGTAGTCTGTCTGTCCATCGTAGGATTGATCCAGTCCTGATCTCACACTATTATTATGTAGATTTGATCCAGTTCATCCTCATTTTCTTCATAATCACGGATTGTTTCAGTATAGTGCGCCCCTTCTATAGGGTCCAATGGTACTACGACCCTAAGCGATTTCCTTTCAAATGACATTGCCCTCTTCTTCAAATTGATGACCCCATTCATATCAATGGTGCAGTCAATTCCCAGGAGCGTGGGGTATGGGTTACTTTCATCGAGGATCTCTATATCCTCAAAGTCGGCCATCACACTCGCACCTTCTATATCAACTGTTACTCCATATAATCATCCCACAGGAATGATTTTCTGCTGGTTTGCTATTTTGAGCTGAATCAGAGACCACTATAGCGTAGGTCTGCCCATCCTTTCCCATGTTTGTTTTGGCAAAACGTTCTTATCGGAACCTACATCCAAGATGACTTGGTCCATATCATAATCACCTATCTACGTGGTGAGCCTTATCTCGCACCCCATTCTTGCCTTATGTTTGCCAATATTTCTGACCACCTAGTATCCATCAGGGAGCTTCTCTTTGCTGGCACATAAATTTATTAATTCCTGCAAGCCTTCCACAACTTTTCTATCATGCAATAGTTTTATGCAAGTTTCCAAAAACATAGTCAGGACAGAGGGATTAACCTCTACGGACGTGCTGGTTTCTTGCACTTTGTCTTGGCTTCCTAAGGTGGAGGCCTCAACGAAGCTCTTCTTGGCTTCCATAAAAGTTTCCTTAGCGAGCTCCAGATCAAAACCAACTTCCTTCTCTGGGGCCTTGTGGACCCATCTATCCTCTTCATGCTATTTACCTTTGTCATCGTTGGTATTTATTCCACTTCTTAGCACTATATTCATGCTTTGATCCTCCTGGCAGGGCTCAGCTCTCATCATCTGTAAGTTCTGCGTTGGTTGTTGAGGTTGCACTTTCTTCTCTTTCATTTTAGCTATCAGCACACTCTTCTATAGTATGGTCAAACTGGTTACAGTATTGACATGACAGGTGTGTCCGATTCTGACATTCTTGCGTGTAGTGTCCTGGCTGTCTGCAGTTGTAGTAGATGATCTGACCATAGCCTCTACCAAGCCCTCCTCCTCCTTGTCCTCGTTCGCATCCCTGATAACCTCCGTGTGCTCCTTCAGTGCCCTACTTTGGAGGCCGAGTTTCTGATTGCATCCGGTATGTAGGTGTTCTTTCCATCATCAGCTCATAGTTGCAATAGTGGCGCTCATCATGGCCCACCGATTTGTAGAAGTTACAGAACAAGTGCTGGGGTGTCTGGATAAACTTTTGAAGTAAATGACAAATTATTTGTCACATGTTGTCCAACAGCCTGAAAAATAACACACCATAGTGCAGTCCCCATGCTCGACCCTGTTAGGGCTCCTGGCTTCAGGGGAATTGGTCCCCTTCCTGTAATATAGTTTGTGTACACTAGGTAGTGATATTTATCATTCCCTTGGCCCTTGCACTTCAAACACCAGACTTCTACGTGCACTTTTGTTTTAGTCTCCTTGTCTTTCTTCAAACTTTGTAATTCTAGGTGTAGGCTCTATAACAGGGAGTGGATCCATTGTACTCCCAAGGTGGCATCCTGAATAGGTGATGCATGTAACCTCATCATGATTTCCAAGTCTTCTGCCTACATTCCTATCTTTTGTTGTGACAGAGAAATTCTTAGGTGGGGAAGAAGCGAAGCTATAAACCATTCGTGATACTGACTATCTGTGAGCTACATGTTAGCTTCTCGAATCTGACACTTCAACCTCTGATATAATTCCCAAGGTGTCTCGTTGACCCTCATCATGATTTCTTTAAATCCAATTACTGACTATGAGTCAGACTTATTCTTATTGAGCTCCTTTTTTAAATCTGCCTTCGTCTCTTCTAGCGATGCAAGAGGATTACCAGAACAATACTTAATATACCAAGTTAGTGCACGATCCTGCAAAGTGGTGACCAACTGTGCCTTCTTTATATTGTCATCAGTAATCTGTTGCGCTGTCCACATAGCATTTGCAACAAACCAAAACTGCCATGTATCCTCACTCCCTATTCCCTTGAAAATCGACAGCTTCATTGCGTTTGCCATGTTGAGTGGTGGTGGAGGTGGAGGTGTGGACGAAGGTGTATGTGGTGGAGGTGGAGGTAGTGGCGGAGTGGAAAGATGATTTACTCAAGGAATCCCCTAAGTGATTAGTTGAACAGTGCTTCGTGGTAGAGTCCGTTCGGCCCCTTTTTCGTCACTTGGAGGAGGTCCAATCAATGGACTATACTCCGGTCCCGATCCTTCACGATTTATAAAGAATTTTCCACTTCATGTGGCTATGAACGTTAAGGTAATGTCATCACCCATTTTTCACATAACAACATTTTAATCCCCGTATTCAATGATCTTAAGTACTTACCTCATGATCCTTTGAAAAATCTTCACTTTGCTTCGCTATAGCTAACTGAGGTATCAATTGAAAATTTTGTAACAAATCCTCCTATAATTCAATCGAGCCAGTGATTGACAACCCATGCGATCTTGTTTTCAGAGGCTTCTAATCATCGCACTAATTCTGGGGTCCACACTATCAGATTATCGAGCTTCCACCTTCCTTGGCTATCTGTCAATTTAGCCATCCATTCATACAGTTCAATGGGGAAGGTGCAGAAGAAGATCTCGCGTATCTCTATATGCAAGTATCTGTTTAACCACTCTTCCTTTGACAGGCGTGGATTCCTGTTTTCTTATGCTGTGAATTCGTGAATCTTTCGGTCCAACCACTTCTCAATTTATTTCTTGGTTGGATTCCAATGATGCGACATCACACATCTCTTTCAAGCAGATCCTGGTTCCGACAATGGAACCATTTATTGGCTTAGGGGGTCCTGACCTAGGTTCAGAGTTAGCTGCGCCAACCAAAAAAACCCTACACTACTGGATCTTTCAGCAACAACCCGTGTAACACAGGTTGCAGTCTCACGCGAAGGGGTATGGGGGCATGAAAGAACCAATTTTCTACATCCAGAGACTAGTGTGATGTCTTCTAGCGCCTTCGATCTTCCTTTTCGTAGATCGATAAAATCTTAGGGCACGTTACTACAACTATGTTAAAATGGCCTTTAAACCTTCATGAAGGTCTACGATTAGTCCTTGCGGACCTTTAATAGTCAATCTATCTACTTACACACATCAGAAAGCAGTCCTAAGTTAGGTTTCGTGCATATTTACTTGAGTTATTAGTAAACATCAGAGAGATCATCAAAGTCTTTGCAAAAGTACTTAAACATGCATTGCGTACATCATTAACACTTATTCAACAGAATCGCGTAACATTTAATCAATATTTCATAAAACACATCATTCATTGACAACATATATCATAAACAAAAATATGCAAGGATTCTTCAGAAAATGTATTTATTGATCTTCAATTCAGGATTACAGACTCAAAACTACCCTGCAGACACAGCTGCAGGGATCTGCGCAATCAACTGCAGACTCTACCTATGCCTCTGCGCACTCAGCTGTAGAGCCTTTATTCTCCTATTTGACCCACTTCTTCTTAGTATCACTTCATCATACTACTCCTCATTATCAACAAAAAACATATGTCTTATACTCTCTAAGACAGATCCATTTATAACCTTTTTCATACAATGCCATGGTCCATGGACCATGGGTGAATCTCAAAATCGACTCAAACTTTACATAAAACAAGGGACTAAACCAGTTTGACTCCTATTCATCTACACACTCTGCATCCACAAATTGCAGAGACTTTACATTATTTACAAAAAATGAACCAAAACTTGGGTTATCTTAACCCCAAAACTGACCCAGGGAATCCCATCCCAACACCTGGGTGGCCTGAATAAGGCTTCACATGGAACTCTTTAATTATTAGTCTTTTCATTTAATCATTATTATGCACACAAATTCTATCTTTGAATCTGATTAAGATGTCCTCAGTGAGGTGATATCCTTCATCATCACCGCTTTTCCATAACCATTCTTTTACTTGCTGGTATTTTTCATCCTATTGTACAAGACTTTTAATTCTTTCTTCCAGATCTGGTGCATATGAAATTACATTCGCCAAGTGATTTAATTGGATTCTTCTACTCTATGCATCAACAACCTTGTTTTCCTTGCCTTTTATGTACTTAATTTCAACTTCGAATTCACTGAGTGTGGCCAGCCATCTTTCTTGCCTAACATTCAACTTCGGTTGCCCAAACCAATATTTGAGCACACTATGGTATGACATGAGCATAAT
Source organism: Pinus tabuliformis (assembly GCA_031772625.1). NCBI lineage: Eukaryota > Viridiplantae > Streptophyta > Pinopsida > Pinales > Pinaceae > Pinus > Pinus tabuliformis. Next base: position 307,021,743 of record CM062812.1, on the reverse strand, counting down.
TTTTTTTCCAAGGAGGTAATGCCTCCCTATTTTTAAGGCATGAATGATGGAAACCAATTCTAAATCACGTGTCATATAATTTTCCTCATGCTTATTCAACTTTCTGGACTCATAGCACACAAATTTCCCTTCCTTCATTAAGTCTCCATTGAGTCCCTCTTTGCAGGCTTTTGTACACACCATGAAATCCTTGTCAAGATTTTTGATTCTGAACACTGGCACACTAGTGAGAAATCGTTTTAACTGCTCAAAGATTTCTACACACTGTGCTACCCACTCAAATATTTTCTCTTTTCTTTGCAAGGCTATAATGGGATGGCATATTTTGGAGAAATTTTGAATAAATCTCCTATAGTATCTTGCCAATCCCATGAATGATCTAACCTCATCCATGTTATTTGGAGTTGGCCACTCCCTTATGGCTTTAATCTTTTCAGGGTCAACTGATACACCTTCCTTAGAGATGATTTTCCCTAAGCAATGTATTTGTGATTGGAAGAAGTCACACTTGCTAAGATTTTCATAGAGCTTATGTTCTCTCAACAATTGTAACACTGCATCTAGATGATTTTCATGTTATTCTTCTGGTTTTTAATAAGCCAATATGTCATCAACAAACATAATGATGAAATTGTCCATGTAGGGATGTAACACTCCATTCATTAGGAACATAAACATGGCGGGGGTGTTCGTAATCCCAAATGGTTCCACTACAAATTTATAGTGCCCATATCTTGTTTTGAAAGAAATTTTATGAATGTCTTCCTCCTTAATCCTTACTTGATAGTAGCCTAACCTCAATTCAATTTTCGAGAAAATTTTTGCTCCCCTTAACCGGACATAGAGATCAACAACCCTTGGTAGTGGGTACCTATTCTTGATGGTTACCTTATTCAGTTGGAAGTAATCAATTTATAATTTAAGGGTTCCATCTCTCTTCTTTACAAATAATATCAATGCTCCCCAAGGGGACACACTTGGCCTTATCTAACCCTTGTCAAGTATTTCCTTCAACTGCAATTTTAGCTCAATCAACTCTAGGGTGCTCATCCTATATGGAGCCTTAGTTGTTGGTGACACTCTAGGTAACATCTTGATAGAAAAATCTCTCTCTGTGAGGATTTAATATGGGAACTTTAACTCGAAAGACATCCACATATTGTTGCAAAATAGGGTACTTTTGAAGCAATTAAGATTCCCTATCTTCTGTTTCTTTGTCAACTTCCTCATTCTTGGAAACTTGTACTACAAACAACATGAATTCTTCTCTACTACTATGTTTGGCTTGCATAACAGTGATAAGCCTCATTAACATGGGATTTTTCCTGCCTTGCAACACTCGTTTGTTCCTTACTCATCCAAGCATTCTATTGCTTCTTCATAGCAATCTACATTGGTTCGGTGTAAGTACAACTAGTCCATGCCTAGTAATATGCCATACCAACCCAATGGTAGCATATTCAAGTGGGTTTCTATGGGCATTCCAATGAGTTCAAATGCACATGACTTTACCCAATGGCTAATTCTTCTCCTTGTCCCCATTTCCAATTGAACAAACCAAGGTTCTTGATGCAATTCCTTGCCTAATCTGCACTTCTGAACAAGCTCTAGGCTAAAATAGCTATAATTAGAACCCATATCAATTAAAATATAAGTGACTTGCTCTTGTCGCTTACCTTCCATCTCAATGATGGATTCCTGGTGATCTTCTTGGTGGTTGTCCACTGCTGCATAAATTCTTGGCATACTCTGAGCTACTTTACCCACCGTACTTGCCGCTTGTCTATTGTAAACCTTTGGTCCAACATCATGCTAATGTGGAAAATCTCTCCTCTTGTGGTTCCCACAATAGGTCCAACATTTGAGTGGTTCTCGACCTTCAAAATTTGGTTGCGCTAATGACAGTTACTGCACATTTTTCTTAACAACAACATTGGTTCTTTATTGACTCTTCCTTGTCTAATCTGGGTGTTTCCTCACTTTCCTTTCTAAGTTTTTATTGGGAAAATTCCTCTTATGTAGAACGTTACTTTTCACCTACCAGTTACTTTTAAAATTAGTCCTATTCTTTTCTTGTTCATAGCAATGTTCTAATTTGTTGACAACATCCTTTAGGGTTTGGGTTTCCAACAATTCAATTTTAACTCTGAATTCCATAGGTAGCCCCCTGATGAACCTCTAAATTTTGTTTTTATCATCCTTGAGATATGGTACATACCTCAACAATTCCAAAAACTCAGTGACATACTCATTTTGAGTTCATAAAACTCTTTCTCTTTACTATTAGAGTAGCATTTAGACAAGTATTATTCTATGAAGAGCTTCTCAAACTCCTCCCAGGTGTACTCTTTCTCAGTAATGGCTCTAACTTTCTCCAAGTCCTCCCACAATATGTTGGATTTTCCTTTCAAGATATACAAGGTGACTCTACCTTTCATATTCACAAAATAGTCATGTATTTTGAAGAATTTCTTCATTCCTAGAAGCCATGCTTTTGCATCCTCTGCTTTCTTCATATCCCCATAAATGTAAGTGGATTTTCATTCTTAAATTCTTCAGGTATATGCTCCCTTTATTTTATTTCTAAGTGATGATGATGGTGAGAATGGTGATATCTTCGGGCAACAAAACTAGATGGTTTGATTGAAAAATGCACCTGCGTGCTAGTTCCTCCTCTTGGAGGGCTCAACGGTTCACCTCTTGGCACAATATCCTCACTTCTCTGCCTATGCCTCTTTATGTATTTTCCACCATCTACTCTGTTGGTGTTCTCCTCAGATTCATGAAGGCTTTTCTTGTATCCGTGACTATCCCTCCTTTCAAATTTCCTTTGCCTCTGCCAATCTGAGAGACTTTGCAAGATGAATGCATTAATCTCAGCTTTCCTTTCTTGGGCTCTTACAAATTGATGAGCCCCAAAAATGGATAATTATATGGGCTCATTTAGCCTCCTAATTCGACTTAATCCACCATTCTCATTAGTTTATTGCATGTTTTTGATTATATTTATGCTAATAGAGTGAATTGGGTTAGTCATTATGCCAACAAGTCTAATGGGTGCTTTGTGCAGATTTTTAGTCAATTTTGAGACAAAATCAAAGGTTTTAATGAGCACTTGGCAGCCAAATTCGTGGAAGAACAAGGGAGAGGATTTGTAGGAAGGTGTCCCCTTCATTTATGGGCCCTTACCTCAAATTATCCACCATCATCTCGGAGTTCAAGGGCCACCAAATCAATTATCACAAGGGTAGCCGAGCAAGTGCTAGTAAAAGTGCTGTTAACTACAAGTTTTGGCAGCCGAGTTCCTAAAGTTTAGGAGGGCTGTTGGGGTCCTCAATTTGTATAAATAAGAGGGCTTAGGGCCTCATTTCAGTTAGTCACTTTGTAGGCAGAAGTTAGCTAGTTTGTAGTTCGATTTTAGTCATTTTTTAGGTAGTAGGTTAGCTCTGCATTTCAGCACATTTTCAAGATTTCCTTGTGGACAGTTTTTGGAATGTAACTATTCTTTTGATCAATAAAGATGAATCTAGCTTTGCACCAGCTCTAATCTCTCTTAGGAGGCTGTAGCTCTTGGGGTTGGGCCCAACCCAAGTGCCCAGTACCTCCTTTGTTTACCTTTATGTGTTTTCGCTGCATTCTTAGAATAAAATCTGCTACTTATATTTAAATCTTGCTTTGTTATTTAGATTGCTTTTGATGATTAAAAAGCATTTCTATGTTCAGATTGAGTTGATAAGTTATTAACAGGGAAGATATCCAGAAAAATTCCATCAAGGACCTCTGATTTCACCTCTCCTTCAGTGGGATCAGGAGCTGGGATCAAGGTGACCTTACTGCCAACAAAAACACAGTCTTTGCTTCGCCATGCAATCATTAGTGTTCGAATTTTATTTGCAGAAGTTGGTTACATGTTCAGAGTCTTGATTGTTTCACTGCATAGTTGGTATACATGGTTTCAGTGCAAATAAACTTCTGTTCATTCTCTTTACTGTTAGGTAGATCAGATTAGGTCAACATAACTAGGTCTCTAATTTTACAAGTCTTCATTGGTTCAATTGGAAAAAGAACTTGCAGAGCACCCGTAACACTTCTCTATCTACCCATACTCCATCAATCCCATCTGCTCCATCCCCTAATGCGGATTCTTGCCTCACGTTTGCCACATTTGCTCATATAACCCTAATTTTGGTGCAACATTGCTTCACTCCTCTTTGAACAAATCCAACCATCTTCATCTCTCCTCAGCTCCATCCACCAAGTCTTGGACCTCCTCACACCCCTATCCTACCCCCATACTCACTCCTTCACCTTTCTCTCTCCATCCATCCTCCAAAATCCAATTTCTGAGCATCTTGTAGAAAATTACAGACATCCTGTAGAAATTCCAGAACATCCTGTAGAACCCCTGCAGACTTCCTGTAGAAGCTCACGAATGAGGTTTCTTGATAGCCAAACTCTGTGAAACTCTCTGGAAGGGTGTTAGGGACCCCTTAGGCCCTCTCTGAACCTTCCCGACCTCCTCCAAGCATTTCCTCTCGCCAATCCACCTCTGCACAGTCAAAAACCAGTTAAAGCACATGCACAATAATTCTGCCAACTTACTCAAAAATAAAAAAAGATGTTTCTTTTCATATTTCACTTCAGAAGTAGCTTAGTCACATGAATTTTACCTTTCTAAGAGTCAATGACATTCCTTTCTATAGCTTTCATCATTTTTCTTGCACTAGTAGGGTTAGTCGGTAAAACTAGGGTTTGCTAGGGTTTGCATTTCCTTTCCGCTTTCAGTATATTTCTGCAAGTAGATCAGCCCCCTTTGAGTTAGATTTCATCCATCAGTTAAAAAGATTCTTCTAAGAGCTCATAGAAGTTTGCTTAAGCTCCTAGCGGACTTGTGCCAGCTGATCAAGTGACAGTCGCGGCAAGAGCTAGTACTTGTGCATACAGCACCGTCGCTTCCAAGTTTGTTACGAACTACCGGGTTGATAAAAGTAAAGAATGGAGTCCCAAGAGTTGCAACATTATTGCTGCAATATTGGGGCCCACCACAAGTCTCTCATTATCGATCTTAAATCTTCTCACCACATCCCTTAGGCTTCTCAAAGTGTCCATCCAGTTTGGGGAGTGATTCCCACCCTCTTTGTTATATGGAATTTATACCTACAGATAAGTATATCTTCCCTAAGTGGGTAGTTACACTTAGAAAAACTGAAGTAAAGATGTTTAACCTTTTCCTACAATAAACAGATAATATAAAAGAACCTACTTATGATCCTTCGCTTCCTTTGAGTTGCTCCTGTCACTCCCGCTCAAGCTAAATTCGCTCAATTGGTACCTACCAACATAAACAGAAGACGACAGCAATCAAAGCATATGATATATTTATTGTAAACAAATGAATCAACAACATTTAAACATACATTCATCATAGATATAGACAAAAGTATTGGAAAAGTAACAAACAACTTTATTGATTTATAGAAGGAGAAGTTACACCCAATGTGGTTTGATCTCGTGTCACTCATCCAGCTTAGTCCAAGCCCTCACCACACCAATAGAAACATCAATCCAGCAGCATAACATTACTTTGACAATGATTTCAAGTCTCTAAACCAACAATATTTCTGTATGATATCCAATCTCTTTGGCTCTATGATGGGATGCCAATTTATAGATGTATGCAAGTGGTTTTTCATTAATATGGCATTGAATGGTTTTCCATAATTGGATGATTATTTTCGATGTCCAAAGGGATGAGAGGATAAAGGATTAGATGATCCAAGGCTATCCTAAGTCAAGCCCATCTTGATAGGATAGGAGTTGGGTTCCTTCTAGAAGGCTCTAGAAAGGAGGAATATACTCAGGATCCAATGAACATTTCGAGGATTCTCACCAGCATAGGCTTGAGTGGGCTTAGGTGCTCTGAAACGCAGCCTTGAATGGGGCTACCTACTCTGCAGAGCACTTACCCCTGACCAGGGGTGCGTTGGTGACCCAAGGAAGCACTTCAACAGGGTTTGAAGTCAGGAAACTCTCATGGATGAAAGCACTCAATGAGGTGGCATGTCTAGGGCATGTAACAACTAAATTAGGGTTTGAGAGACCCTGTTTACATAGATCTGATTGTCGGGAGTGATGTGCCAAAATAGTCCTGTAACAACTGCCCCCTAAAGTATGAAAAAAAAATGATAATGTTGAGTGATATGCTTTATGATGTGATGAGGAGGATTTGAAGCAGATGGTGACCCGCATCAATTACAATACATAATATCATGATATCTTTGATTTTTTCATGAATTCTTGAGGGAAGGCATGCCCATGCTCAACATATAAACTTTTAATTACATGTACATACATTAGATAGTTGTCTACAGATATAGACCCATGATAAGATGACCATCTGTGTAAATCCATCGTACAGATGATTTAATACTCTCCTGAAATCGTAGCCCTGATGGATGACACTAGATCCAGGGTCCTCTATCTCCTCCAATCTTTTTCTCAAGTACGAGTCTAACCATTTGAAAATGTGATCTAAAGTCGAACATGGGAAGACATCGTCTAATTACCAGCCAATGATGTAAGACGCTAACAGATGCGAGAGAAATCACCAATAATGATAATGATTCTCAAGGTACTACAGTACATTCTGCATGGTGTGAATAGATGTTTTGATGTCGAACACCATAGAAAGTCTTTTGGTCGAAGGCCTGTGATGTCAACCTATTGCTCGAAATGAGAAACATGTCATTGATGTATGCAAGCCTCAAGGTACTGGAAGGGTGTTTCTAAGTCAACTTCCTGGATAATGTGCTGATGTCGACAAGAAGCGAATCGTCTCTAGAGGGCCTTGATGTATCCCCATTAACGACATGAAACGAGTGTAATGATTTTGAAGAAATAATGTGACTGATGACACAATGTTCAGGAATGGAGGTCATGAAAATGAAGGTTTATGAGTATTGCAAAGGATGAAGTTTACTAAGTGACTTCTCCTCAACATGTCGGCGACACTGAATGAATTGGCAGCATTGACCCCAAACCAAAGTGATGGATGGTGTGATAGACCATAGGTATGATAACCATCAAGCAGATAACCCAACCCAAATAGTTGTAGAGATGAAGTGAAAGTGTCATGTTTAAGAGAGACTTGCTACCATAAAGTGATTTATCCCTTTCCCATTTTCCCCAGTCATTTCTAACTAGTACCTCTTTATTTTATAACAAGCTTGAGGAGGATAACATATGCTTGATGTATAATTATACCCTTCGGGTGAATCCATCACTATGTGATATTTTAACGAGTCTAGCGAAGGTGAAACTCGACCTTGTCATGATGGACAAGTTTGTCGCTATTTGATGCTTTAACGAATTTAACAACAATGAGAACTTGGTCCTTTTCATATTTAGAGAGTTTGAAAAGGCACAAAAAGAAAAATCCACAAGTTATTTTTTGTAAATTTGTCTCTCAAGTCCGAAAAATATTAAAATAATACAAGAGAGAACCTATTGACCATGTTCAATCAACGTATTCCTTTTTTGTAAGTATTCTATCTCATCCCGGAAAAGGGTTAAACTTATACTGAGTACATGTCATTTCCAATCCGTTTACGAGCTGAAAAGGACAAGTGCCTGACAATCTTTTCATATTTTGTGAGTCTAGAAAGAGCTGAAAGAGGACTCTAGGGGGGTTCCTTTTTCAATGTTTAACAGAGCTTGAAAAAGAGATAAAAGTATGCTCTGTGCTCAAAAGTACATTTTACAATCATGCACGTCAAATTCACTATGTCAGCTATAAACCTACTCAAAGAACCACCAAATGGATTAAACATTCCTGTTTCATTGGTAAAAATAGGTAAAAACTCTAGTTTATTCATTTAATGAACATGAAATAACCATAAAACAAGAATTTACCAAGTCATTTTACCATTTGACATTTACCATTCAGTTTTTTTCTCTGAACCAGTTTTTTACATCAAACTTTAGCAGCTAATTGTGGGAGATTATGTGGATTATTCTTCTCTTTCATTTAAGGTCATTCTTTTTCAATTTCAGGAATTTTTTTTAGGGTTTTGGGGTCCCTAGGGTAAACATATCATGCCCTATGATCAAGGCACCCTTATGCATCGAAAACTGCACTACAGAGCAGTCAAATAGAATGAAAATTGCTTTGCATCGCACTATCTAAAGATCAAGGGTGTGTTGGGCACAATTTAGAAATTTGATTCATCATTTCTACCCAAACTATCTTCATTTTTTTGCATGAAATGGATCCTAACTAAGCCTATGGTGTGATTGCAAACTTTGATCGGATCAGAATGGCTATCACATGGTGTGAAAGAGAACATGAAGAACAAGATATGGTTTCCCTAAATGATCATGGTACTGTTGAGGCCCTCAAAGATTTTGGGTTACTCAAATATTTTAGGTTATCCGGGATGAGGCAAAAGTTAGAACTATTGCAGTTCTTGGTTCATTCATGGGATCCAATGGAACATATTTTTCACATAGGGGACAAAGTTATCCCTATATTGATCGATGATATTTACTTTCTCATAGAATTGTCGAGATGTGGTGCCCCCATTTCTCTTTCAAGTTCTGCCTGTGGGGGTGAATCAGTGAGGGACTACATTCGAAAATTTTGCCAGCCAGGTACACAACCTAGCAAAGATGGAAAGATAAACATTAGGGATGTTCGTGATATGCCCTTGCGAACACTCCTCTTTACTATTGCAAATTTGGTGGATAGCGTGACACTTCATGTCACGAATAGATTATACATCCAGTATGCACTCGAGTGTCTCAAGCCAACTATGTTAAACTGGTGTGAGGAAATACTCTCTTTGATGAAAGAGCACTTGAGTAAAATAAAAAGCGGTAAGACGAAAAATTTCAGCTATGGATTTATCTTGATCGCTTTTACTTTGGAGAGAATTCCATTGATGCAACCTCAGTATGTGACACTAATTTTAGCTAGTCCTAGAGATCCATGGATGCAGGGATGGGTAGAGTTGATGGCTAGACATACTGGTTAGTCATCAATCTCATTTTCTACCGCATTCTTTAGTTGGCTCCGTTGCCAACATATTTTCATAGAGGAGCATCCATATGCACAGATGGATTTCCCTAGAGACCCAGATTTGAGATTACTAGTGGGTGCTCAATGGGGTGCTATAGGTAAATTGTTTTGACCATGTATTTTTGATTTTTCGAGTTTTTTGATGTTTCCAAGACTAAACTAAAAATGTTCTCATGTATATAGATGTTGGCACTATTCGACTAATGGGTCATCAACAAGAGGTGGGTGAAACAATGGGGAGAAATGTCGGAAAAGTAGTTCTCCAGGATTTAGATCTGATCAAGACACTGGCGGAGTTGAAACATCATATAGATGGGTTAACCCTTGGTATACTAGATGTTCGGATCGAGGAGTTACTGATGAGACTACAACACCATACTATTGGTGTACCTAACCGTTGGATGAGGCTGTTGCGCATGATAGCTCAGGCATTGATGTGTTATCATGAGAATCATTAGATCTATTTAGGATGATTTACTGTATGCATTTTGAGGTTTTGAGGTCAGATGACCAACATGTCTTGGACACAAATTTTTGTAAAAGCTTTAAACATCTATCTATTTTACTTTCAGTGTTTTTGTATGGTTATGTGTAATCCTATTTAACTGTTGATGTGAATTGAAAATGTACTCTTTACATATGTCGTAAATGTTTGTTTAACACGTAATTCGCTAAAGAATCAATTAATGTGTTAAAGTTTTTGGAATTGTGTTGATATTGAATGTAATCAAAATGTCTTTCCAAGAGACGAACTCTAAGGAATATATGATGAATAGTTGGATTTCAAACGGTATAAACATTCGTAAGTTGTAGTACGACAAGTTGTGAGTCTAGTATAATGATGATTCGGTGAATTCCAAGTGAAATGGCATCATAGAGGAGTTCTATCAATGCGCTATACTCAATGATATTGTTCGTAGAACGATCAATACAAATCCCTTGAAAACTCACTAACTCGCCACTTGGAGTGATTATGGCCCATGTTGTAGAGGATAGGTTCTGCGTACTACGACTAGCACCATCGACATAACCAACAAATGGTTCCAAAGATTCCAACATTTGCAAAAAATGCAAAGCGGATTACTAACCACATAAAAACTCTAAAAGTCACATTGTGACACACAAACACAATCAAAGCATATAAACAACGTTTTTACTATGCACAATCAAGCATAGAAATGTTTAAGATATAGCCCATTTTGGGGCTGCAACAATGGACTTCAATCATAATCAACCAACTCGTAAGCGTCTTTTGCCAAAACATGCTTGACAATGTAGGGGCCCATCCATAGTGGTTAAAATTTTCCTGTTCCTAATTTATCAGCTTCCTGATCATAAAGCAAGACCAAGTCTCCTTCTGAGAATATACGAGGCTTGACATTGCGGTCATATTGTGCCTTAATTCATTTCTTATGTGCTTCGTTGGCCATTGCGGCTTCACGACACGTTTCATCTAGATGGACGAGTTCTAAGAAACGTCCTTCCTCATCAGAGGTGTCAGGTAACAAGTCAATTGCGAGTTTTAGTGATGAAATCTCACATTGTATTGGAAATATTTCCTCAAGACCATACACCAATTGGAAAGGTGTGAATCCAGTTGTGTTTCTTACCGAGGTTTGGTAAGCCCTCAAAGCTAAGTACATGATCAAATTCCAGTTTCATTTGTGAACTCCTATCATTCGTTGAAGCATTCTCTTAAGGACTTTGTTGATGGCTTCAAGTTGTCCATTAGCCTGTGGATAATAAGGAGAATAACTATCATGTGAGAGTCCTAACTTGGCAGTTAATTCAGTCAGCATGTGATTGCGAAAATGCGAACCATGATCTGTAGCTACAACTTGTGGTACACCAAACCGTGTAACCACATGGTTGAAGAAAAAAAGTGTAGCTATCTCACCATTGTTGGTTTATGTAGGTATTGCCTCAGCCCATTTCGTAAAATAGTCAACAACGACAATAATATACCCATGCCCCTCGGCCGAGTGAGGGTTACATGTCATAAAATCAATGCCCCATTTTGCAAATGGTCCAATAGCGACAACAAGATGCAGTGGTACAGGTGGTAATTGATTTTTACAGTCAAAAATCTGGCATGCATGACAACTTCAGATAGCAGTAATGCAATCGTCAAATATGGTAGGCCAGAAGTAACCAACAAGAAGAATTTTCTGTGCGGTAACATAACCAGATAAATGTCCACCATAAGCACTAGAATGGAAATCATTTAGAACTTTCTCAGCTTCCTCATGTGTGAGGCACCTACGAAAAATCGTATCGATACCACGATGGTAAAGGGTGTCGCCAATGATCAGATAATCATTATTGCAGTATCGATACCAATACTATGATGGTAAAGGGTATCGAACCGAAAAGTTTGGGTTTGGATATAGATCAATATATCTCCATACCAAGGGTTAGATGATGAGATCAGAAACATAGACTCATCTGGAATTGATGGTTCCATTGTTGAGTCGATGGTGGTAAAGGGAAGCTCGCAAAGAAGCTCGGCAAAAACTAGAGATTTCTTTGACCTGGATTTGATGAATTCCAAATCAAATTCCTGCAAAATGATTTTTATAGACATATTTTGGCACTTCAACCCCAATCATATATGTCAATAAACCAAGGGCTCTTTGACCCCTAAAAGTGTTGTTTCATACCCTAAAGGATCATGGTCAACTGATTACATCATTTCCCAGAAGTTCCACCTGGAAAACCACTCAGAACTGGCCAAAGTTGGACCATACTGACTGCTCCTTGGTCAAGGTGTGATGCATACTGGCTGCTACACTAGCCAGGTGTGATGCATACTGAAAGAGCCTTCTGTGGGGTGTGATGAGTGAGAATAGACAAATGGCAGAGACAATTTGCTAAGTGGATGCTCATGGATTCTTCTAGAAACTTCTCCTATGACACTTGCCTCTCTGAATTCGCCCAGGGATGAGTAAGAGATCAATGAAATCTCCAAGTGGAACTAAGAACTCTCAGTGGAATGACACTAATCAAAATCCTAGAGCTGACTCACACCTTTGCAAACATCTATAAATGGATCCCTCATCTGAGAGATCTAGAGGATGGAATTTTGTAATTTGTAAAGAAGTGTTGTTAGTTTATCTTTGAGAAGAAGCATTGTATTGTTGGGTGATCTTGCTTTTCATGAGGTGAAGAGGGCTTTGATGCTGTGAGGATGATGCTAGATCAGACAGTTGGGTTGTAATCCTCTCTTCTACTATTAATAAAGTTCTTTGAGTTTTCCTCCATATAATCGTGTATTTGTGAATTTTGTTATTTGTGAATGCAATTGTATGGTCAATGTATTTATGATTATGCATTATTTATGATATTATAGATTGAGATGATTTGATGATGTTTTGTTACTTTGTCTCTACAGGTATTCTCTAAAGTGGGACAAGTAGGAGAGGAGTGGCAAGCTCTGTCAAGGGAGAGAGGAAACAAGTAAGGAGCCAAGTGAAAGATCCAGGTTGGTCCTCTTTGCTTCTCTCTTATCTATCATACATAAAGGAAATCACAATTTGCTTTGATTGTTTGTTTCTAAGATAGCTACCTATCTTAGTGGGACTAGCAGATCGAAAAGACACTAGTTTTCCCGAAAACAAAAATGGCGACTCTGCTGGGGACCGAATAGTTTGTTTGTTTGTTATTTTTGTTTGCTTTATAAACTACAGATGGAGCATGAAGTTAGCCAGAAAGCCTTCGAACTGCTCTTGCTATGCAATTGCAAAGTAGATGAATGCTACTTCAGTCAATCTCCAGGTTGGTTTATGAACTGAACATCTGACTTACAAGCATTCTAAACGCCCTTGTGGTAGCTTAATATCCTCCCAAGATCATACCCCTATACTTTGCTTTTACTGTCCATCATAGCTAAGCTTAAATCACTGAACTTAGCTGCAAATTTTGAGCAAAAACCCAACTCAGTTTCGCTCCCTGGCCCATCACACTGTCTGTAACTGGAAACTTGTATGCATCACACCTCTCGTGTGTTGCAGGTGAGATGCATCCCTATTTCACTGAAGGACAGGTGTGATGACTTAGTGATACTATTTCTCTCTTTGAAATTTGTTTTTTCCTCCTTGTTTTCAGCTCTATTCAGTAGTTTTGCTACTCCTGATTAGTATCTCATTGCTGAAGCCTCTTTCCTTTACATTGTTTAACCTCCATTGATTAGGATTTGTAAATGTTTTTTATGTATTTTTCATCATTTACAGTCCTTCTTTGTCAAAAGTAGCTTAATCGAACTGTCATTTTTTGATGCAAAGTGTCGTAACTATCATTTTGAGTCAAAAAGAAGAGTGTCGTAAAGTCTTCCTCCTCTAGATAGTTGATTGTATTTTTGTCATTGTATTTGATTTGAATTGTCAATATTTGAAGTGTCGAAAGCAGTTTTCCATTCAAAATCGAAAGTGTCATTTTAGTCTTCCTTTCGTTTTGAAAAGAAATTGTTGAAATGTCACTTTGAAGAAAATAGTTCAGAGTTTTCCTTTTTGGCATTCTCACATTAAGGAAACGAAAAAACAAATACATGCATTTGCATTTGCATTTTTCCTGTATGCGGAAAATGATTTAGGAAGAGTGAATTTAGTGTGTGCTCTTTTCTCTCTATTGAAAGAATCGTACTCTTCTTTCCTTAGTAGCTAGGATTTTCATTGCTAAAAGAAAATAAACAATTGTTTATCATTTTAGATTGCATATTTAGGAATTTTACACCTATATCATGGAGTGAAACTTGAAAGACAAACTTCTAAAAAATATCAACTCTAAAATAAATCTCAATGAACATAAAAACTCTTTGGAACCTAACACAACACATCTAGAAGTCTAGGCTAGAGACGCGTTCTGGCGTCGTAAAACCTGGTAACTATCATTTTCATCGAAGGTTGGGTGATTCCTCCTATTTGATACAACAAGTGCTAGTATGGACTTGTGCTCCCTGTACCATCGAGTATATATTGGGAGACCACAATAGGCTGATATCCTTTATCCTTAGGAAGCCTTGTCTTCCACCCTATCGATCGCAATGCATTGAACACAACATTCGGGAAGATTGACTGCCATACATAAGTCATTGGTAATTTCTCTTTAATTTACCACCAAGGTTTATTTTGCAGTTTTGCGATTGGTTTGGTAATCCCTCTATCTAGATTTCTAGAGTAGTCACATTCGTTCCTTTTCGACTCCTTAAAAGAAAAGGTCCATCTGAGCACTTGTCACTTCAGGCTCATTAAAAATCGAAGGCGACTAGAGTCATATTTAGCTTTTTCTCAACTCTTTAAAATTGAAAAATCAAAGTTGTGTCAAAGCGTCATTAAAATTTATTTAATTCGGAATAACATCCCTGTTCCTTCGTTGATCTTAGGTTGAGATAATGGAGTCCACCAATCAAGAAACCCCTCTTGGGGGGAATCCTAGTCCTTTCTCTTCTTGGGGAAATATTGGTGCTCCGTACATGGCTACATTGTCCCTTCCAGGAATCACAATTGGCCTGCCAATATGGCTATTCTCAACCTCTGTCGTTCAAAATACCATGATTCCTCAGCAATCGAATTAGCAACTAGATGATGCTAAAATTGTCCCTTCACCTTCTACTTCGCTTGTTTCTCCCTCCCCTTCTTCCTCTTCGCTTGGTGAAACTAGTGATACTAAAAACCAAGTAACTGAGAAGAAGAAGAAAGGGAAGGAGAAGAAGAAGAAGAAGTCAGTTAAGCAAGGGGGCAACCATGCATCATCTGGTGAAAATCCGCACACCAAACTTTCCAAACCCAGATCTCCATGCATAATTTGCAAAGGAAACCATTTTCATCGAGATTGTCCTTGCATTCTGCGGATCTTGAGAGAATGGTCTCCCCGTTCATGCCACCCGGTGTCATCAACCTCTGGCAATCAGGTTGACAGCACACCATCAACTAGTGAAAATGAAGTCAATGAATAGAAAGGAAAAGTCAGATTTCCATGTAGGTTATGTGAAGGTAATCATGCTCTTCACCGTTGTCCTTTTTTGGATGAAGCCAAAAGTGTTTTGGATAACTGTCCTGCTTCGCCACAACGACTCCCACCCGGATACAAGAACCTCTTACCAAGTCCTCCGCTAGTTTAAAAGCCGACTAACGTAACTCAATTATCGGTTGAAAATCCTATCATTGAAAGTAAACCTTCTAAGTCTGTATCAGACCAAAGTCCATAGGTAGAGATGGCAGTCAACCCAGTCTTACCGTCAGAAGGTCTACCTTCAGATGATACGATTTCCAAAGAGAATGAGAATGACACCATTCAAATTCTTTTTGTTAATTTAGAGCCTAATGAACTTGGGGGCACTCCACCCGTTTCTTTACAACAGGAGGAAAATTCCCCAGTTCAAAGGATTCATCCAGCTGTTTATCCGGTACCCCCTCCAAGCAGTCTAGTCATTTCCTTCGATTGGAATCAACTAGCAAGACCCCACCTTCCATCTAATGTACCATTCAGGATCATAGTACAAGTGTACAAAATGATCGTGTCTGGCACTATCATAGATGAAGGGGCTTCAGTGAGTATCCTTTCCTCAATTGCTTGGAAAGCACTTGGTTCACCATCGCTTGCACTTGCCACACAAAATTTGTTAGGCTTTAAAAAAGGAACCAGTCAACCATTAGGGATCCTTCTGAAGTTGCCGATAACTTTGAAAAGGAAAAATGTTCATTTGAATGTGATGGTAGTCCAAGGACCATTAGATTACAATCGATTTCTTGGAAGAGACTATATATATATCATGGAAGCTATTGTTTCCACAATCTTTTGAGTGATGTGTTTCCCGCATGAAGGCAAAATGGTACAACTTATCGACCAACTTTCATTTCCCAGTTCAAACACAACTACAATTCAAACGTCATCCCTGAATGGTATCTATGTGTCAAGAATGTCTCTTCAACCTTCATTTCATCCACCTAATTACCGCGAGTAATCCGGTGAATGTAACGAAGCTTAGGGGGCATGCACCCTGGTCTGCTTGAGCAGAAAAACCTAGCTGAAATGATAGATTTCCTTGGAGGTTATATGATTGGTCTAAAACACCATTTCCTTGTAGGATATGGGATCGGTCCGAAGCAGTTATTTCCTTGTAGGTTATGTGATTGGAAGCTCACACCATTCACCTTTGTCTATTTCGATGGGCAGAGCCAAGGAAGTGTTTTTGTCTAACCACTGACAGAAACAACCCTGCTTAATTGTAGGGACTTCCGTATGGTTGCCTGGGAACTCTCCTTTTCTTGATTCCTGGGGGCATGCAACCCTTTTTATGCAAGAAAAAGGCGACCAATTTCATTTTTTGGCTTTTAGCGTTTTTTAGCTTTTTAGCTTTCTAGTGTTAACTTCTTAGGTTAGGAAGTTGGTCTTGAAATGTCTGTAAACCAGATGGACCAAAGGAAGTGTTTTGTCTAATTTGCTGATGAAACCATCCTACCTAATCTCAATAGTTCCTTAGCTTTTAGTGTAGTTAGCTCTATAGTTTGGTCATTTCTAGCCTACATAAAAAGGCAATGAGCACATGTTATCGTAGAGTTCAAGCTCACTAAAAAATAAACCTACCAATGAGAGACATCTTTAGCTACTGGTATGAGTAATGTTTCTGCAAGGTTCAAGCTCGTTAAAAAATAAACCCGCCACTGAGAATATGTTGCCATAAGGTTCAATCTCATTAAAAAATAAACCCGCCTTTAGTAAACGATCTCTGTGATTGCATTATTATCAGCCTTTTTAAGCCTTGGTTGTGTTCCTACCATCACCTCCATTCTTTTGGCTGATCATACGCTTCCACTTGATTGTTTACCCTTTTGAGGAATAATTGCGATGAGTGTCACACTGCCATGTTTTGAGAAGTTCCAAACTTACCTGGAACCAGTTGCTACCCGAAAACACCACTCGTTCCTTAGAAACGAGTCTCTTTTAAGCTATTTTTAGACTCGTTAAATATGAAAAGATTGCCGAGCTATTGGCCTTTCCAACTCATTAAAGTAAAGAGAAGCGCCATCCCTCCTGTATTTTAATCTTTGGGGCCTAAGGAAATATCAAACAAAATGATCGAGTGCTTGTCTTTTTGGCTCGCTAAAGCGATCGAAAAGTCATCCCTTTCGTATTATTTTATACTTTTTCGGACTTAAGGGATTATGCTACGAAAAAGGATTGTTGGAGTTTCCTTTTCATCCCTTTTCAAACTCTCTAAACATGAAAAAGGACCGAGTTGTCTTAATCATTAAACTCGTTAAAACAATAGCGAAAAACTTAACCAGACAAGAATGAGTTTCATTGTCTCTAGGCTCACTAAAACATAGCGAAAGGTTTGCCCGAAGGGAAAATTATAGAACAAGCATATGTTATCCGCCTCAAGCTTGACAAAAATAAAGAGGTACTGGTCAGCAATGACTGGGGAAAAAGGGAAGAACACTTGAAGAATCTTATTGGTAGCAGGTCGTTCTTGAACATGACACTTTCACTCCATCACCATGATTGAGTCGGGTTGGGTTATTCCATTCATCGGTCATATCACCATTGGTCCTCCGTACCATCCATTTTTGGGGTTAACGCTACCAATCCATTTCATTGTCACTGATATGTTCAAGAGAAGTCATTAAGAGAATTCACCATCCAGTTAATGCCTCATCCGCGGCAATACCTTCACCCTCCATTTTTCATGACTGCCATTCCTGAACCTTGTATCATCAGATCGTTTTCACCTCCAGAAAAACATTTTCTTCGTTTCGTGTCATAGATGTGGGATACATCAAGGCCCTCCTACAACAAGTCACTTCTTGTCGACATTAGCTCATTATCCAAGAGGTTGACTTAGAAACAACCCTTTCAGTACTTTGAAGCTTGCATGCCTCAATGGCAAGTTTCTCACTTCCGATAACAGGTTTACATCAATGGCCTTCGACCAAAAGATTTTGTGTGGTGTTTGACATCGACTCATATATTCACACCACGTGAATTGTACTGTAGTACCTTGAGGGTCATTATCATTATCGGTGATTCCTCTCGTGCCTGTTAATAGCTTACATCATTGGTTGGTAATCAGGCGATGTCTTTCCATGTTCGACTCCGAAACATCTTTTCACATGGATCAACTTGTACATTGAGCGAAGAATGAATGAGTTTTAAGACCCCAGATCTAGTTTCATCCATCTGGGTTGTGATATATTCAGGAAAATAAAGACATCAAATGTACACAGAAGCTGCACAGATGATCATCCAAGCTAAGGGATGATGACTTTTCATATAAAGAATCACCAGTTTGCAACAACAATGATTATCTGTCCTATGTACATGAAAATGAATTTATAAAGCTGAGCATGGGAATGCCTGCCTCAGCTAGATCATGAAAATAATATGATGATGACGTATTGTATTGTATCTTATACAGGTCACCTTCCAGTTTGAATACCTAGGATCCTCATGATAAAGCATTTCACCTCACATCAAAAGATTTACGACCTCATGCTTTAGGGGGCAACTGTTATAGACATATTTGGGAACTTCAACCCCAATCATATATGTCAATAAACCAAGGGCTCTTTAACCCCTAAAAGTGTTGTTTCATACCCTAAAGGATCATGGTCAACTGATTACATCATTTCCTAGAAGTTCCACCAGAAAAACCACTCAGAACTGGCCAAAATTGGACCATACTAACTGCTCTTTGGTCAAGGTGTGATGCATACTGGTTGCTACACTAGCCAGGTGTGATGCATATTGAAAGATCCTTCTGTGGGGTGCGATGAGCGAGAATAGACAAATGGCAGAGATAGTTTGCTAAGTGGATGCTCATGGAATCTTCTAGAAACTTCTCCTATGACACTTGCCTCTTTGAATTCACCCAGGGATGAGTAAGAGATCAGCGAAATCTCCAAGTGGAACTAAGAATATCAGTGGAATGACACTAATCAAAATCCTAGAGCTGACTCACACCTTTGCAAACATCTATAAATGGATCCCTCATCTGAGAGATCTAGAGGCTGGAATTTTGTAATTTGTAAAGAAGTGTTGTTAGTTTGTCTTTGAGAAGAAGCATTTTATTGTTGGGTGATCTTGATTTTCATGAGGTGAAGAGGGCTTTGATGCTGGGAGGATGATGCTGGATCAGACAGCTGGGTTGTAATCCTCTCTTCTACTATTAATAAAGTTCTTTGAGTTTTCCTCCATATAATCATGTATTTGTGAATCTTGTTATTTGTGAATGCAATTGTATGGTCAATGTATTTCTGATTCTGCATTGTTTATGATATTATAGATCGAGATTCTTTGATGGTGTTTTGTTACTTTGTCTCTACAGGTATTTTCTAAAGTGAGACAAGTAGGAGAGGAGTGGAAAGGTCTATCAAGGGAGAGAGGAAACAAGCAAGGAGCCAAGCGGAAGATCCAGGTTGGTCCTCTTTGCTTCTTTCTTATCTATCATACATAAAGGAAATCACAATTTGCTTTGATTGTTTGTTTCTAAGATAGATACCCGTCTTAATGGGACTAGCAGATTGAAAAGACACTAGTTTTCCTGGAAACAATGATGATCCATTTTGAATATTTATGATCTGAAAATGGGGCACTTAGGCTTCTTGTCTAGCTTATAAGAACCTCTCCCACTTCCAAAGCTTGAATTTTCCCAAGTCTATTGGATTAACCAATGTGGAATTAAGAAATGCTTGAAAATATAGGTGTATGCTTGTAGTTGTTTTCAGCTGATTATTTGCTTTAAAATGTATTGTTTGTGCTGATATGTGAATGTGCTTAAACTAATATATAAATGCATATAACAGCGAATAGTGCAGCAGTAAAAACAAACACATAAGACAACAAATTAATTAGGAGTTCACCCACAACTCTTGGGCTGCATCTCCGTGAGCTCTAGTCAACTCAACTAGGCTCTCTGGGATTATGGCAACAATTTTTTTACAAGTCTTTGACTTAACTCCATTGGTTTACATAAAACACGATGGGCTTACTTTACCATCTCATCCCTGGCTCTGAAGCTCTCGAATTTCTGGCTCTGGCTCTGGCTTTGGCTCTGGCTTTGGCTCTGGCTCTTGGCTTTGGCTCTGGCTCTGGCTCTCGGCTCTGACTCTGGCTCTAGCTCTTTGGCTCTGGCTCCAGTTCTGGCTCTTGGCTCTCGCTTTGGCTCTTGCCCTAGATCTTCAGCTCTAGCTTCTCTGAGCTCTTTCTGCATACAGTGAACTTTCCCTTTGGATTCCTCGGCATTTAAACAGCTCTGGGCTTCTCCAAGCTGCCTTTGTGCATCTACGCTGCCTCTTTGGCTTCTGCTTCGCAGTAAAGCCCCAACAACAACCTTCAACAGCAATAGCAACCCAACCACCATAAAAAATTCAACAGCAAACAATCTTTGATATTCATGGCTTTTAAGCCAAATCGCACTGCCTATTGGTTTTCCCTTTCGGGCTCTCTGTCTTCCTCGCTTGTTGTCCAGCCTTCCACGTTCTCGTGGCTCTCTACAACTCAATCATTTGAGCTCTTTGTCTCTTCCTCATCTTGAGGAAACATCCCCTGCAATCACCCCAACCTCTGGCAGCTCTATGCCTTCTATCAGCTTTGTGGCTGTGGGATGTACAGCGTGAGCTCTCGACTCTGTGGCTCTTTGCTCCACTGTGAGATCCCTTAAGGAAAACTGGCTTTTTCGCTTGGCTCTCTAGTATTTGAGGCATCCTCTGGCTCTACGAATTCCTGTCCATTCCTCTCTGTGCCATCATGAGGAATCTTTCCCTTTCACCTCTGTGGCTCTCTGAGCTTCATAACACATAGGTGTGATGGCAGTTTTCAAATGGAAATGGACCGGTGCACGTGGAACTGGTCCTTTTTCCTTCCTGTTGTGGTTCACTCAAATCCCTTCTTTGAGCATTAGTAATCATTGCTAAATGCTCTCGGGGATGAATGCCACCTATTTCACAATGGAAGGAGCTATCGATGCTTTAAATTCTCCAGAAACAGTCGTTCTATGCTAACACAGGAAAACGCTGAAATACACGAAAAAATCCATAGAAAACAATGTTCCCGGACTTCAAATTTCCATAACCCCACTTTATATCCCTATCAGGTCTAGTCCTGATTGCAATCGTAAGTCAAAACGACCCGGGTCTTCCCCTTTGGGTGTGTCGATCGCTGATCCGCCGATTGGCCGATCGGAATCGCAAATCGCAAGTTGCACAGCCCAGGGTCCTTTCCTTTGGTATCACCACCGCCGATCCACCCATATCAGCAATCGCACTATCGCATCGGCTTGGGGCCTTTTCCTTATGGGTGCATATGCCTGTCTCCGACCCGGTCCACTGATCCAATCATCAACAATCGCTAATCGGGGGTGCCTTCCGGCTGACTTTAAGTTCTCCTCTAATGCGATTTTCTTCATAAAGCCTTTTAGGCTATTTTTAGAAGATTTGCCTCCTTTTCCAAAGAAACTGGGCATCTTCTGCATGCGATAACTTCTTCATCCAAAGTCCGTTTTCGCCCATTCAAGTTGTGCTGGATTCAGAATGAAGAGATCTCTGCAATGAGACTATTTCTAGGAGCAGCCTACAATTTTCATTTTCCTCTTATTTACAAAGGATTTGTGCCATTTCGCACCTTTTACCTCTTGCATGAAGTCTTTTAGACTTAGAGGTTTATTCAGGATCCATTTTTGGATCATGCCTTCCCACTAAAAGAAATTTTGGTCTCCAAAAGACTGATATACTAATCTGAACAGTAAATGAGAGTGACTCACCCTCTTCTTTTAGCCTCCCTACACTTGCCTTTGGATAGTGCCTCTGAACCAAAGTTTCTGACCACTTCCCTTCTTGGATGGGCTGGTCTTCTTGGGAAGAACTATCTTCCTCATTGCCTTCCTGCAGAACTTTTGCTGTACTGGTCATAGAAGGTGGTTTGAACTTCTTTTCCTTGATCATTGATCCAAGGTGGCTCAAACAAATGTGAAGTTACTTGCTCCACAAAACTTTCATTTGTACCTGTTTGACAAGCTGCCAACAACAACTGTTAACAACAATAGGCATATAGACAAAAACTAGATTGACTAACTCCTGCTTCAACAAAAGAAACAGCTTGTGAACACCTCCATGTCTTACATCTGCATACAAATGATGGACTAGATAACAAGCCCACAAAACATGCCTTTAAAACAAATGACCCTTCAAGTCAAGCATGTATAAAAATACCATTAGGACTCTTTTTCCAAAAGATGAAACTTTCATCATTATCTCCATTTGGAGACCAAGTTAACTTCTCCCAAGTCAACATGGCATCACATGCATGTCAAAGCAATCAAACTTGCAAGTTAATTACACATACATGTTCAAAAACAAGGAAATCATCAACATACCTATGTTCATGCACATCATTCTCATGCATGCATTTCATCCTTCAACTTTCGCTTAAGTACACTATACTTTCGAAGCTGAAATGAAATATAATGTTGCATCAATAAAGTGAGTCAGCCTACTCAACTTTTTCGATCCTACAACTTGCATCTCATTAGCAAAGAAATGCAATAAATCAAAAGACAAGCATCCTTTTGCAACAAACCTCTTGTGCTTCAATGATTGTCTTGAGGTCCTCCGAGATAAGGAGAATGCTTTCAACCCTTCTTCCTTCTTGTCCTCTCTTGGACTTAGCTATCAGTAGCTTTCCCTCCACCTTTGCAAACTCAAACAACAATCAGTTTACAACCAAGCATACAATCAACCTCTGACTGTTCAAACACCTTTCAGACAAGCAGTCTTTGCTTTTTCAATCAAGCATTCTGATATAACCTTCTTAAAGGTGTGGTTAATCAATCTTCTGCTCCGATACCACCTGATCTGAAAATGGGGCACTTAGGCTTCTTGTCTATCTTACAAGAACCTCTCCCACTTCCAAATCTTGAATTTTCCCAAGTCTATTGGATTAACCAATGTGGAATTAAGAAATGCTTGAAAATATAGGTGTATGCCTGTAGTTGTTTTCAGCTGATTATTTGCTTTAAAATCTGTTGTTTGTGCTGAAATGTGAATGTACTTAAACTAATATATAAATGCATATAACAGTGAATAGTGCAGCATTAAAAACAAACACATAAGACAACAAATTAATTAGGAGTTCACCCACAACTCTTGGGCTACATCTCCGTGAGCTGTAGTCAACTCAACTAGGTTCTCTAGGATTATGGTAGAAGTTCTTTTACAAGTCTTTGACTCAACTCCATCAGTTTACACAGAACACAATGGGCTTACTTTACCATCTCATCCCTGGCTCTGAAGCTCTTGGATTTCTGGCTCTGGCTCCCGGCTTTGGCTTTGGCTCTGGCTCTGGCTCTCGGCTTTGACTCTTTCTCTGGCTCTTTGGCTCTGGCTCCGGTTCTGTCTCTTGGCTCTCACTCTGGCTCTCACTCTAGCTCTTCGACTCTAGCTATGGCTCTAGCTCTTCATCTCTGGCTTCTCTAAGCTCTTCCTACCTATAATGAGCTTTCCCTTTGGATTCCTCAGCATTCAAATAGCTCTGGGATTCCCCAAGCTGCCTTTGCGCATCTACGTTGCCTCTTTGGCTTCTGCTTCACAGCAAAGCCCCAATAGCAACTTTCAACAACAACAGCAACCCAGCCACCATCAACAATTTAGCAGCCAACAGTCTTTGATATTCATGGATTTTAAGCCAAATTGCGCTGCATGTTGGTTTTCCCTTTCGGGCTCTCTATCTTCCTCACTTGCTGTCTAACCTTCCACACTCTCGTGGCTCTCTGCAGCTCGATCATTCGGGCTCTCTGTCTCTTCCTCATCTCGAGGAAACATCCCCTGCAATCGCCCCAACCTCTGGCGGCTCTATGCCTTCTATTAGCTCTGCAGTTGTGGGATGTACAACATGAGCTCTCAGCTCTGTGGCTCTTTGCTTCGCTGTGAGCTCCCTAAAGGAAAAATGGCTTTTTCGCTTGGCTCTCTGGTCTTTGAGGCATCCTCCAACTCTATAGCTTCCTGTCCGTTCCTCTCTGTGCCATCATGAGGAATCATTCCCTTTCACCTCTGTGGCTCTCTGAGCTTCATAACGCATAGGTGTGATGGCGGTTTCCAATGGAAATGGATTGGCGCATGGGAAACTGGTCGTTTTGCCTTCCTATTATGGTTCGCTCGAATCCTTTCTTTGAGCATTAGCAATCATTGCTAAACATTCTCAGGGATGAATGCCACCTATTTCAAAACAGAAGGAGCTATCGACACTTTAAATTATCCAGAAACAGTCATTCTGTGCTCACACAGGAAAATGCTGAAATACACAGAAAAATCCACAGAAAACAATGTTCCCAGACTTCAAATTTCCATAATCCTGCTTTATATCCCTATTGGGTCTAGTCCTGATCACAATCGCAAGTCGCAATGGCCCGAGGCTTCCCCTTTAGGTGTTCCAATTGTTGATCCGTCGATCGGCCGATTGCAATAGCAAATCACAAGTCTCATAGCCCTGGGTCCTTTCCTTTGGTATCACCGCCGCCGATTTGCTAATATCGACAATCGCACTATCGCATCAGCCCGGGGCCTTTGCCTTATGGGTGCATATGCTTGTCTTTGACTCGATCCAACGATCTGATCATCGGCAATCGTTGATTTGGGGTGCATTCCGCCCGACTTTAAGTCCTCCTCTGATGCGATTTTCTTCATAAAGCCTTTTAGGCTATTTTTAGAATATTTGCCTCTTTTTTCAAAGAAACTGGGCATCTTCTGCATGCGATAACTTCTTCATCTGAAGTCTGTTTTTACCCATTAAAGTTGCATTGGATTCAGAATGAAGGGATCTTTGCAATGAGACTATTTGCAGGAGCAGCATGTGATTTTCATTTTCCTCTGATTTACAAAGGATTTGTGCCATTTGGCACCTTTTACCTCTTGCATGAAGTCTTTTAGACTTAGAGGTTTATCCAGGATCCATTTTTGGATCAATTTCCCCCCCAACAATTGACGTGACAAGATGTATGTCATAGGGTTGCAATTCGAAATGACAGTGGTCTTTCAGAGCACGATATAATGGCGAAATCTTTGTACAGCTTGAACCCAAGCCAAAGCTAGCTTCTCAACGTAAGAATACTTAACTTCCATATCATTGAGATTACGACTCAAATAATATATCAGATGTTCAATCCCATATTCTTCTTGGACTAAAACCACAACAACGGTTGTATCTACAATGACAAGATACATGAAATAGTCGTTCTGATAATTAGGGGAATACATTAATGACGCTCGGATCAGGGTATCTTTGAGAGCATCAAAGGAAGCTTGCGCAACCTAGTCCCAATGGAAGGGAATTCCCTTTTTCAAAAGATGAGTAAATCCTTTAGCCATTTCGGCATAGTTGGGAATGAATCTCCTTAGGTTAGTCTTCCCTTGGAGTCTTTGTAATTGAAGTAAATTGGAAGGTGGAGGCAGATCAAGAATTTCCTTAACCTTCAAGGGGTTGAGTCAAATTCCTTATTTGGACACTACGAAACCAAGAAAATGACCAGAACCAACACAAAACACACATTTATGTGGATTGAGTCGAATTTTGTAGTGTCGACACCATAAAAAGATGGCTCTCAAATGTTGTGGGTGATCAACCCATTTCCATGAATGAGCAGGTAAGTCATCTAGATAGGGTTGAACAATGTGTTTGATGTTGTGGAAGGCATAATTCATTGCCCTCTAAAAAGTTTCCCCAGCGTTCTTCAAACCAAAAGGGAGTTTCCTATATGTGAATGTGCCCTAGGGACAAATAAAGGAAGTTTTAGATTGGTCTTCTGGGTGGATATTGATCTGATTATAGCTGGAAAAGCCATCCATAAATGAAAATATTTCACATCCGGCACATTCATCAATTATCTAGTCGATAAAGGGAGTGGGATAGTTGTCTTTTGGACAAGCATGATTAACATCCCTATAATCAACACACACTCATATTGTTCCTTGTTTCTTCATGATAGGAACAATATTGGAAACCCAATCAATAAGAGGAATGGGGTATATGAAACCAACATGAATTTTTTTTTCAACTTTTGCTTTTATGGCAGCAATCTCCTTCGGATGAATAGGACAGAGGCACTGTCGTAGCAGCTTGACATCAGGATACATTTTAATCTCATGTTCAACTATACTTGAATCAATACCTGGCATTTCCTCATATTAGCAAGCAAATATATCATGGACTTCACGAAAAAGAGCACGGTAAGTTTCAAGTTCCGATGGAGAACAAGATTTTCCAACATGGATGTTTTCTACAATTCCAGGTTTGGTTGAAATATCGATAGAAATGGTTTCTTTGATATTTGATAAGTTTCGTTCGGAATCTACTGTGTCTATAAATAAAGAATTTGAAAGGAAATCAATGATTGAAGGGTGATTTAGTTCATTTGGAATATCTTCTATGTTGTTATCACTCTAAAATTTCCCTAGGGTTGTCATGTTGTGTTTAAAGAAATGATAGAGGTAACCACAAACCTACTTTTGATATCAGGATCTATCCTTCCTAATACTTAGAGAGGGCTCTCTTTGAATGATTTAACTTTGTTGGATTAATTCATTTTAGGCTAGTTATTTAAGCTTGGTTGGTTTTTGATTTAATTTGGTGGTGGAATCACTAATTTAGATGGATAGATAAATGTCTTTTTACCATTGGGCTATGTAGTCCAAATGTCAAGAAAACAGGATTGAATCAAGTTCTAAAGATAGTGTTCACTGGGAAAGGTAGTTGAGTGATTTCAAATATTTTAGGTTGGATGGTGAAGTGGTTTTTCAATCGGGGTCAAGGAGTAGTTAAGGATTCCTCAAACTGGATAATGAAGGAAATGAAAGAGGTCAATTGAAACTAGGGAGCAATGAAGAATTCCCTACCCTGGATATCAAAAGAAAACATCGAAATGAATCACTGCTCAAGACAGAGTGTACTTAAACAAATTCTGAAGTAAAATTCCAGTTATTTCATTCAAATTGGAAAACATGTATGTATGTGAAATACTTAAGAAAATAACAATTTAACAAATGAAGATACTTCACTGAAGTGGCCCAACACATGAATCCTATAATGAAATGCCTTTATTACTCGGTCTAGTCTGTTGACTTGAAAATGTTACAATAAACTCTCAGGTTTTCAGATCAATAATAACTATAGAAATGTTCAGCAATCCACCCCCTATACTTCGATTTATGAAGTATTTATACAAAAAACTTATTACAAAATATCCTAAATTTTTTTAGGAATTATTCAAGGAAAAAGAAATAACTTCATGTAAGAAGATAGAGATAGACATGTAATTGATGCAAGCTGTCCCTCTTTTATTGTTTGTTGTTTTGATTTTTTGCTGCTTTCTCTCTTGTGTTGTTTCTCTACATTGGCTATCCTTTTACTTTGCTTTTGACTGATAAAATCTATCTTTTAACTCTGTTTTTCATCTGATACTCTTTGAATTAGCTGATCTGTTGTTTTACCTTGAATACTCTACATTTAAGGTTTATCTTGCATTTTTGCAGTAAATCATTCAACTTTTCCCAAGTCTCTGCATTTGGTAATTTAATATTTACCATTCTTCTGTAGACTTCATCAGTTTTTGTGTATTTCACAAAACTGTGCTTATTTACAAAAAGTTGTTTTACCTTGTGTTGGAGGTAAAAGAGGTTCTCAAAAACCCGTTAAAGGACTTTTCCTGTAGGCATCCCTTTCATGGAGGAACTGTTGGCTTGTTCCTTTGCCACTTTTTTTATTCTCTTATCATAGTCTTCATGTGGCATCAAGCTGTCATTAATCACTAATGGATTAGGTAGACCTTTCTACCTCAAAGCATCAAATTTGACCATGAACCTGCCTATTTCTAGCTCCATTGATTAGCACTTCTCCTCAAGCTGTATCATCAGGTTCCTCTTGGTGATTACCTTTTTTACCTCTAGTATGGTCCCAGTTTTGTCAGCTATTCCAAGCTCTTGCAATTCATACTTGTTCTTTGAGTTAAGGAACTGGATTATTCTTGAGGCTTCTTCTGGCATATTTCCAAGTTCAGCTCTAACCCTTTGAATTGCCTCACCAGCCTCTTTGACCAAATCATTTTGCTCAA
Source organism: Pinus tabuliformis (assembly GCA_031772625.1). NCBI lineage: Eukaryota > Viridiplantae > Streptophyta > Pinopsida > Pinales > Pinaceae > Pinus > Pinus tabuliformis. The sequence goes on along the minus strand of CM062812.1, from coordinate 306,993,577 downwards.
ATATCACCTGTATAGATGGCCAAATATCATTGACTGAGTCAATGATATTGGCCCATAAAAGTTGTTTTGCTTGGGCTAGTGGCTCTTTCAGTGTTAATTCTTTCTCCAACTTCTGTATCCTTTCATTCAACTTGTTTGATTTCTGAGCATCATTCTTATCAATGATTTGAGCTAGTTTCTTTTCATCCTCTAGAATTTGTATTTGTTCCTTAAGTCTATTTATCTCAATGGTTTGGATGGAAATATCCTCCATGGATTTGACCAGTTTACTTGCTTCATCACTAGGATGAGCTGCTACTGTTGTTGAACCTGTTGCTGATGTAGTTGCTGATGCACTTGGAAGTGTTGTAGGTAATGTAGCTATTGGGGCCAATGAAGCTACCAAAGTAGAAGGAACTGTTGTAGTAACTGTAGGAATAACAATGGTAGTAGCTGTTTCAATGATGGCCTATTTCTCCTGTACTAACTTGTCCAGTTCGTTCTCCATTTCTTTTAATTGAGAATTTAGCTGAAGAATGAGGTCCATCATCTCATCTTTCTGGCTTTGGCTCTCTGAAACTTCCTTGGTCTGTGGATGTTTAGAAGGAGGAAATTTTAGTTTCTTCTTTAATGCAACAATATCTTCATTTTTCTTCTTTATGAGCTTTTCTGCTGCCTTGATGTCATTTGGATTATAGCCTATTTCAATAACCAAGTCTTCTAGTGAGTTGATTCTGTTATCCTTTTCTTGTGAGGATGCTTTCTCTAGCTTAAACTATGCTGTGATATTGTCTAGAGAATTCTAAAGTTTTTGTGCACTCATAGCTTTGTTGGTCATTGTTGAATATATCATTTGTACTGCCTGTTTATGAAATTCAATCTGATCTATGGTATGAACATCCTTGGCCAAAACTTCAAATTTTTTCCTTATGTAATCTGATGATGATTTAGGCTGTTGTACTGTAGGCTACAAAAAGGTCATTTTCATTTTACCTATTTTAATGTTAAAAGCTAAAAGTAACCTATTCTGATTGCTAGGAGTTTGTTTGAATACTAGGCATAGGTTTCTGCTTTCAATGCCTCATTTCTCAACTTGATTTATTTATACTTCTCCTTTATGTCTTTTTCCTTATCCACTAGTATGCTTGATGATGAGACGTTAATGCTAAGCTGTTTCTGAATGCTCTGAGTATTAGATGTGGAAGGCTGAAGAGTTTCCTCAGAAACTGTTGGAGCGGTGTTCTCTCTGAGCACTGTACATGTATCAATGATTTTAAGTGTCTCAACTGTCTCAAATATCTCTTCTTGCTCATTTATAGGATTTAGCTTGGGCTTCTTCTTGTACATGATTTCAAATTTATCATCTGTTTTATCCTTGTTGGAGAAAGTACCTTCTTCTCTGGTCCTTTTTGCATTTCTGTCCTACCAGGCTAGAGTATGTAGAATGGAACTAGTATCCATCTATCTCTCCATATCTATCAAGGTGTTTTCTGACCACTCTGACTGGTTGGCATATTTTTCAATGTCTGGTCTAGACTCATGCATAAAAGGACTCAATTTAAATTTGAGTCTTAGTTTATTTATGACTCCTAAAGGGTCATACTGCCACATGAAACTACTACTGAACTTCATTTCCTGTAAACACTTCTCTGCTTCTTCCCCAACCTCCCTATTATTGCAGATAAAAGGACAAAGCTGGTTTTCTATCTTGAACTATGTTTTCTTCCTAGCTGATAGAAAATTTACATCATCTGAATTTATAATCTGCCTGATATACTCTAATGCAAATATCCTCATGGGGAGATATTTGGGCAGCTTATAGGGAGTGAGCTGGCATCCATATATCCTAATTTTAGTGTGGTCTTGGTATAGATACCATTCTCCTATTCTACTGTTTTTAGACAACTGCAAAACTCTCTTTATCTCATCACTGATCCTGGGTTGATTGCTACTGCTTAGCATATTTACAACTGGATGAACAAAGGAATCAATGAACTCCTTGTAGCTGAAAACAATGGAATATTTTTGGATTAAGGGTGTCCAAAAGATGACAGATCTAGGATGGCCCTTAGTTTCCAGCTTTCGAATCTTGACTGGAAACCTATCTGATTGGAAATATAGGAACATGTGGAACAATACTGAAGAGTATTTGAATACTCTTTCATTTGGTAATTTGATCAATTGATCATGGATTCTGTCTTCTAAGAACTGGGAAAAATTGAAAACTACAGCTGGAGGCTTGCTTGGGCAAAAAATAGAGAGGAAAGCAAGTATAGGCTCATCTACATGCTCATTAGTGGTATATCCTAGAATGCAAGAGAACATGGTCACAATTTGTTTGCCCTCTCAGAGAAAATGGTGGCAAAGTATGGAGGATTGTCTATAGGAATATGGGCCTCTTCTAGGATGAATTCTGAAAGATTTGAGACCTCTTGGGAAGGTCCAGCTTCAAGTAGAGTTCAAGTAGTTTTTCAATGGAAAATGGGGTTTCATTTGGCTTTGGTTGGATCTACAACATTTGGTTTATTGATTTTGCAGTGATTGTAAATAAAATTTGCTGGTTAGGAGAGACTATGGCTCTTTGGCTTGGGATATAGCAAATTTAGCATAGGTGGATGATTTCAGGGAACTGGTATACCTATGGGAATAAGTATTTGGGCAAATTTGATTCCCATAGTTGAATGTCATCATTTTGGTTCAGGAATTTGTCTTTACTTTAGAAGTGGAGTTTCAATAGATGACTAGAGGAAACTGTGTCTCTGATTTGGAAATCTCTGTTGGCCAATGAGAGGTGGTCAATATCCAGGTGAGGGGTTTGCAGGGGTTTTTCATTCAGAATTCTTTGGGAAGCCATAATTTTGTTTATTTTATTAAATTACTCTTTCTCTGGCTTTAGGAGTAGGGTTAGGAGCTCTAGAATAGTGGGAAGGGTGAATACAGTCTACAGAAAAGGGTTTCTTCAGATGCATAATGAGTTTCTTTAGTTTGGAAAGGTTTTTAATTAATTTAATTAATTAACCTTTTATAATTACTGTGCAGAGCTTAAGTAGAGGGACTTTCTGGTTCTTTCAAGAATACTTAGAAAAAAAAAGATTAAGTGTGTAGATAGGGTTCTGTGAGAGAAGTGGGGGCTTTCTGAGTCTTCAATTGTCTTTGTGCTGCTTCAAATTGGAGTCTGCAAGGTCTTCTGGTCATAAAGTTGGTTAAAATAGTTACACAGGGTTTTTGGGTTTAGAATTGGTCATCAAAGGTTTCTTGGTAATAGAATAACAGTGAAAAGGGTAAAAGGGCAACTTTTTGGCTTTTAACCAACAACGGTTAAGTTTTGGGTGTGGGATTAATGAATGAACAGTGGGTGGTTTCATCCTATGTGGGGAGGCATTATTACAACTTATTGCATTGCTTTTGAGTGTAGGGTGGTATTTTTTGAAAGCACACGATATAACATGGGGCTTCCACGTAGCAAAAAGGTGATCAGGAAAAACCGCGAATCTCACGTGCTTTTGGTATTTTAATAGTTGGATGATGGGAGCGCATGATATGGTTATGGGCTATTAGATCTAGAGGTGGGCGATCCGAGGGCTATCGCACGGCGGAGTTGCAAGGGGTGAGTTGGGGTGTGGGGTCGGGCTTTCAATTAAAATGTAAAGGGAAGTAATGTATGCAATGGAAATGCGGGACTATATGTTAAAATAACATAAGGGCTGAGTCAAAAGGGTATTGGGGAGGGTTTTCAATGGGGCCCAATACATTTAACCCTTTAAAATTAGGATAAGGGGGTTTTAGTAGTTTTAAATGGAAAAGGGAAATTAATAAGGGGGAATGATTTTTAAAGGGAAATGTCTAAGGAAAGGTGTGAAATAAAGGGTAAAAAGGGTTAAAATGAAGGGAAAAGGTTTTTATAATGGAAATGTGTTAGAATAAGGGGAAATGAAAAGGGAAGGGTCCTTAAGAAGGGGAAATAATATTAGGGAATGAAAAGTAATGAAGGGGCAATGAAGGGAAATTAGTAAACTATACATGTAGGGTTTTAGTGAAATGAGGGGAAATTAGTGAATAAGATTTAGTATTCAGGCCCAAAATTATATAGAACTTTTTAGGGTAAATACCCACAGTAATATATGACTTTTGTGAATGTCCTTTTTCTTTGATAATTCCTCCTGCACATGAAATATAGGCTTAAGCATAATGAAGGTGCATTTGAGCTTGCAACCTTGTGCACTCCAAAACCTCTTTTACCTACCCTTTATCTACCCTAGAATTTTCTCTTCATTGATCGGGTGCATTTAAGCTTGCTGACCCTTTATTTCTTTTTCTTTGATAAGAAAACTATCTAATTCTAATCTTATAACTTCCAATGGCTCATATTAAACTAATGAGCTCACTATTATTCTCTACCTAACTACCAATCTGCCAAGATTAAACAGTTTGGCTAGCTATTTATTCTCTATCTATCAACATGAAATTTAAAGCATGAATGAATCGAGATTAAACTATCTAACCATCATGGATTGTGGCATTTTTGACAAGCTGCACACAATATTATTTTTTGAAAGGCAAAGTAAAAAGTAGTGGCATTTGAATTTGCATCACTTTCAGAATCTATTTTTTTTTAATCTCTTTTGGTGGGGTTCATATTTTATTTTCTTTTTGATCCTTTTCTTTTAGTCCTTTGATTTTTATTTTAGGCTTTACCCTCTTTTCATTTTTTATTTTTAATATGGGAAAACATTTTGCAGAAATCAAAAGCATGTACACTATTACAAGACTGATCATAGCCAATTCAAAATTATGAATCCTATTATTATAGGACCCTAACAATGGCTCCACATGGGGATGGAATTTCCTGGTGAAATGTCAAGAACTTTAAGATCAGTAGCCTTTGAAACTTTGACTGTGGTTGCCTTGTAACAACTTCTCTATGATCTGCTTTATTCATACATATGATGCTACACCTTTCAAAGCTTAGGGCCTTCACTTCAGGCTTCAAATTCAAAAGATAATCATCCAATCCAATCTAAACTTTGCAATGTTATGTACAATGATAAAAGTAAACAACTGAACTAATGTTAATCTGGGGATAAGTAATGCTTCAGCATTCTACCGTTGATTGGTCCTCCTGGTAGATCTGTTCCATCTAAGTGCTTCAAGAAAAATGCATTCTTACCTCTGTAACCATAAATGATATAAGGGCCCTGCCATAGGAAATCAAATTTACCATGTTTACCCTTTTCTTCTCTTCTGGAATCCCATTTGAGTACTTTGTCACCTATGTAAAAATTATCAGCTTTGGTTTTCTTGTCAAAAATCTTTTTGATTTTATCTTGGATCACTTGGGATTTGACATTGACTTCTTCCCTGGTTTGTTGCAAATGTATTGTCTGATTTATCCTCCTTTGGATATCATTGGATTCTACCTGCAGCTCTTGAATTATTTTCATCGCTGGTACTCTTAAAGAGGATGGAAAAACAACATCCATTCCATATACTAGTTGATAAGGAGATGTACCAATGGAATTTTTGGTAGTTAGTCTATCTGCCCACAAGGCATTAACCAACTTTTTGTTCCAGGTCTTCTTATTGTCTTCTAACAATTTCTTGATGATATTAACAAGGCTTTTGTTTGAGGATTCTGCAAGTCCATTACCTTGAGGGTAATAGGCTGTGGAATGGCCAAGGGTAATGTGGTATTAGTTACAAAAGTCTACCATTTTTTTGGACTTGAAAGCAGCTGCATTATCAATAATGAGCTTTTGTGGGCATCCAAATCTTGAAAGGTTATTGTTTTGAAGGAATGAGATAATGACAGAATCAGTGGCTTATCTAGAAGGGATGACTTCTATCCATTTAATAAAGTAATCAGTGGCTGCCAAAATTCATTTATGTTGGACTGAGGAGGATGGGTGAATTTCACCAATGAAGTCTAGACCCCATTGCTGAAATGGCATTTTTGTGGAGATGGGTTTGAGGGGTAATGGTAAGAGTTTCTTCTTGCCTTCAAATATTTGGCACTTGTGACAGGAGGTCACATATTTTCTGACATCTGCAAAAGGGGTGGGCCAGTAAAAACCTGCCCTTAAAATCTTATCAGCAGTTGTTTTCTAGTATAGGTGTCCTTCGCAATCTCCTGCATGAAATTCTTGCATGACTTTGTCAGCATCATCTTTTAATAAACAATTTAACAAAATGCCACCATTATCTTTCCAAAATAAAGCATTGTCTATGATACAATATTTCATTGATTTCATTTTAAGGAATCTACCTTTAGTTCTAGATAAACCAAGAGGAGCTTGTAAATTTAGTAAAACAAATATGATATCTGTATACCAAGGTGAATCTAAAAAAGGTTCACTGATCTGTGGAGTCGCCATCTCTTCCTGATCATCTAGAGCACCAATGAAATTTATATGTAAGGCTTGACAGTTCGCTTCAGCCATGAGTTTAGCTAAACCTTGGCCTTTTATTAGTTTTGTGGGCTTTATTTCTATATCGTATTCCAAAATAGTGGCAATCCATTTGCCTCTCTTTCCCTTAGGCCCATTCTGTGTTAGAATGTCCTTTACTACTGAATTTGGAGCATATGCAATGATGTGTGAGTATAAAATGTACACTCTGAAATCCTTTATGGCTTTTCCTAAAGCAAGAGCTTGTTTTCCCATTATATTATACTTTAGTGTAGCATCTCTCAATTATTTGTTGAAAAATGCAATAGTTTGCTCATAACCTTGATCATTCTTTTGCAACGAGACTGCTGCAATAGTATGTTCTGAAGCAAAAGAAAAAATTATAAAATATTTTTTGAAATCAGGACTTATGAGGACAGGTGTTTTAGTAAGGGCTTCTTTGATTGCCTCAAAAGATTGCTTAGCCTCTACTGTCCACTTAAGTGTTGAATCTTTCTTTAACATGTTATTCAATTCTCTGATTAGTTCTGCTAAGTTAGAAATGAATCTTCTAAGAAACTTTATTTTACCTAAGAATGACTGCAATTCTTTAATGTTTCTAGGGTAACTGATGTTTAGGATTGCCTCTATTCTAGTTGGATCAATTGTAATGCCCTCTTTTGAAATTATGTGTCCTAAGATTTTACCTTCTTCTAGTCCAAAGAGTGTATTTTTAGGATTTAAGGATATGCCAAATTTTCTGCATTTTATGAATACTCTTCTCAAATGATTTAGATGTTCATTATCAGATTTGGAAAATACTGTGATATCATCTTGGTAAACAACTAAAAAGTCATGGATTTCTTTTGCAAAAGCTATGTCCATTGCTCTTTGGAATGTTGATCCAGCATTCATCAATCCAAAGGGCATCTTCAAATACATGAAAGTACTCGAGGGAGTGGCAAGTGTAGTTTTTTCTTGATCCTCTGGTTGAACTAAGATTTGGTTGTATCCATAGAATCCATCAAGTAATAAAATTCTGTATGACCCTACTACCCTCTAGAGAATGTGGTCCATTTTAAGGAGGGGATAGTTATCCTTCATTGATACTTTGTTCAAGTTTCTGAAATCAACATAGATTCTAATTTCTCCTGTTTTCTTTCTAGTGGTGACTAAATTAGAGACCCAATCTAAATATCTAATAGTGCTATGTTTTGTGCCTCATACATCCTTTTTACTTCTTTTTCAATCAATGTCATAAGAACTGGATTAATTCTCCTAAGCTTTTGTTTGAAGGGTTTCTGATCTTCTTTGATGGATATCTTATGTTGAATAATGCTGGTGTCATAAGACTTGAGGTCTTCATAACTCCAAGCAAAGACATCTTGAAATTCTTTAAACAGACTTATGTATTTCAACTTTTCAGCTGGAGGTAATGCTTTGGATAATTTAATAAGCTTAGGTTTTTCTTATGTTCCTAGGTTGCATTCTTCTATGTCTGATCTTAAAGGATCCATTTTTGGTTTTCTAGCCACATCATTTGAATCAAACAAATCTTCTAATGGGACTAATCCCTTAGGTAAAAAGTTATTTTTAAGGTTTAAAATCTGAGAATCATCATTAACTAATTCTTCTATTTCCACTTTTTCCAAGTTATCTACTTGTACTTTAGTGAATCTAGTGGGTTTATTTACATCTACAACATTTATATGTGTCTCACTATCTATGATGTCTTCTACTGTACAATCAATATCTATGTTACAGTTTTGGAATTCTCCCTCAGCATTCATAAAATCATAGATTTGAGAACCTTGTGAAAAAATTTGCCAATATTTCAGGTTTTCAGGTATAACAGGCTTGTGTCTCACCTCTGTAGTGTAGTGGTGATTGGGCTGAAAAGGTAATTTGCAAGTGCTAGCAAAAGTAGCCAGATTGTGGGCTTGCATGTTTTGTTTCCTAGGAATAGCAGCAAAATCAATTTCAAGAAGTTCTTTAATAAGATCTAGAACAGTTTCTCTATATTGGCTAAGTCTAGGATTATTCATAGAATACTCTCCTTTAATTTGTTTTATGATTAATTCTGAGTCTCCCATGATAGGCACTCTCTTGGCTCCAAGGTTTCTTACAATTTGCAATCCTAAGATTAAAGCTTCATACTCTACCATGTTGTTTGTGCATTTAAAGTTTAATCTAAAGGCATGACCTTCAGAATGATTATTTTCCATGTTATGAATCCAAACTCCTGCACCTGCTCCTAATCTGTTCACTGAACCATCAAAGTCTAGGTGCCACCTAGATTCATGAAATATATTTTCATTGTTAGGTTCTTTATGTTCTTGTTTGACAACTGTGTTATTGTCCTTTTTAGTGTCTGAATTATATAAAATGAAAGAATCCATATCAAAATGTACAAAATAAATAGGATAGTTTTGTGGTTTATCTGTACTACTGACCATGTATTTCATTAAAGTTTCTCTATAAAGCTTTTTGGGCTGACCAAATACTGAAATTGTGGCATAAGACATGTCTAACTGTAGAGATCCCTGAAATTTTGCTCCCCATGAGTGATGTTGGGCATGGAATCCCCCATAAAGCATGTTTTAGGGCTCAAAGCCCATGTTTTGACCGAATAATGTTGTAAAGCCCCGCGAATTGCGGGCACATAAATATGTTAGAATCATAGGGTTGTCTGCCCTAGTTTGTAATGTAATGTCGGCCTACCCATGGTCCGCGGACCATGGGATTGTATAAATAGAGTGAGGCTCTAAGTGTAAAAGAGAGTTAGTTAGAACAAAGTATGGAATAGGAACAAGTCTAAGGGATTGAGTAGTAAGTATCTAAGTGTGTCTTTGGGTTGTAGAGTAGGAGAAGGCTCTGCAGCTGAGTGAGCAGAGGCCTAGTTGTCCGCAGCTGAGTGCGCAGACCCCTGTAGCTGAGTGCGCAAGGTAGAGTCGAGTTTGTAATCGGAGAAGAGAATAATAAAAGAAGTTTTATCCAAATTCTGTGTATCTGTTCTTGAGTTATTACATGTTTGATATCAATTGCAAATATAATGTTTATTTACTGCACACACTTGTATGAATGATTTATATTTCTAAGTATACTTTTCACATGCAAGTAAGATAAGTTAATCAATTAATGATGGAACATTAGTAAGGACTTGGGTAATAACAACGTTCGGGGTCCGAGTAGGGCTGCGCGATGGCAGCATATCAAGCTGTGAGGAACGGGTAAGTCCACGTACCGACGTGCGCGCAGGGTCGAACTATGAACCACTTGAACTCATCAGACATCTCCAGGGTGTAGAAACATGGTTCTAGCACCCTCCCATATTACTTTAGGTGAGACCTCAGTCTGCGCTCTGCGGACTGTTGCTGAAAGGGCCAGTAGTACCAGTTTTTGTTTGGCTAAATCACCTCTGAACCTAGGTGAGGCCCCAACAAGCCAACAAATGGTTCCATTGCCGGGACTGGGATCTGCATAAGAGATGTCTAATGTCATGTCACTAGAATCCGACAACGAAATAAATTGAAGTGTGGTTGGATAGAAAACTTCACGAGTTCGTGGCACAAGAAAATAGGAATCCACGAGTATTGAAGGAACAGTGGTTAGAGTGCTACGCATATACAAAAATCCACGAGATTTTCTTTGCATCCTTCCCCTCTGAGTTGTACGAGTGGTTTGCGAAGCTAGCAGACAATCAGGGAAGGTGTAGGCTCGATAAACCGATTGTGTGGACTCCAGAGTTGGTGCGTAGACTAGAAGCATTGGAAGATAAGATCGCGCGCGTTGTGGACCATTGGCTCGATCGAATTATATGAGGGTTTTTCACCGAGTTTGCGGTAGATACTTCAGTCAGCTACAACGAGGTGGAATGACATTTCCTCAAAGGACTGTGAGGTAAGTACATTAAATCTTTTAACACTTGAATTAAAATGATATTGTGTGAAAAGTGAGTTATGTGAATAAATTGATGTTTGGGGCTATGCAGAGTGGGAGGATCTATAGAAACGAAGGTAGCATAGAGATAGAGAATAGCCTCTTGATTTCGCCTCGGTGAGAAAGCGAGGAAGAGCTCGTGAAAGTTTCACCAAGAAGTGTGATCAGTTTGATAAGGCAGTGAATTCCACGCATACCACCTCCACCTACACCACCATCAGTCTTACCATATTCACCCCCATCTCTGCCCACACCACCTCCGCCACCACCACAGTTTAATATGGTGAGCATGATAAAATTATTGGTGTTCAAAGGAGTAGGGAACAAAGATCTGGACCAATTTTCATTTGTGGTAGAAGTTGTATGGGAAGCATAAGGAGTTGTGGATGAAAATATAAAGAAGGAAACACTAGTAAGCATGTTGCAGGATTGCACACTAACATGGTACATTAAGCATTCCAACGACAATCCAAATGCAGGGTTTGTGAATATCCAAGCTACACTAAAAAAGGAATTTAGTAGGCCAAAATTGGAGACACAGATGATTATTAGGTTTAAGGAAATCACGATGCTTCCAAGAGAGACCCCCTGGGAACTGGATCAGAGACTAAAGGGCATGATTTGCGAAGCCAACATGACCTTGATAGATGGGCAGCACCGCGCATGGTTTGTAGTGTCACTAATTCCGCAGCTAAGGACAGCGCTGTCACAGCAGAAGTTATCCACCCAGGCCAAATCTTTGGAGATTGCAATGAGACTGCATGAGACCCCAATACAAGATCCTGGCCTGGGAGTCCAAAAAATCCACATGTGTTAGACAAAATATTGTCACCATGACTATTTGCAGTCAGTCTGGGTCTATCATCATTCATACTGTCCTCCTTAGCAAGTCTCAAACCTCAGCTCTTCATGTCAAGCTTTGAAAATGAGAGAAAGACCTTAAAAATCAATAAAGCTCTGGTTCCGCACTTTCTCTTACTGTTACCTACGGTCCCGAACCCCATGTTCATGTTACCTGCAGACCTTCCCGCTATGTGTGTAAAGGAGTGGGTGTGGACCCCTGTGAAAGTCAAAAAGGCGCAAGTTTTTTCTTAAAAACTCACTTGTGGTTAATTCTAGATGATTCTAGACGAAATCTTGACATGGATGGTTTGCTCCTAGGTGGTTCATGCATCCCAAAACTAAAGGAGCTAATCCCTTGATGAGAGGAGTTTATCCCTTTGAAGGAGGGTTTTATCCCTTTGAAGGTGGACCTAGTAACTTCCCTCCATTGCACTATAAATTAAGGCATTGGGCTAATTGCTAGGGAGGTTAGAAGTTGAACATTTTTGAGGGTAAATGCTGTTGGAATTGAGGCTTCCTAGTTAAGCTTGAGAGGAGAGATTACATACCTTTTGGCTTCATTGGGAAGAGAGTGAAACTTGTCAAAGTAGAGGAGATTCTTGTTGGACCCTGGGAGGAGCTTGTACAGCATCAAGGCACCAAGGTTGTAAAGTTCTTCTTTGATTAAAGTTAATACAATCAGATTCATTTTTCTCAACAAATTGTCTTATGTGATTTGTTTCATGAATTCCTTGATCATCATGATAAATATGCTTTATTATATTGGCTTTTCAGGTGCTATTTAATGTGTGTGCTTGTTTGTGTTTGCAGATTCTTTACAAGGGAGCTCATTTGGATCAATGGAGCGTGGCTTCTACAAACTTGCATTGGACCCGAGGTAGGCCTAAAACACTTGTTTGCCTTTATTTATAAATTGCATATTTAGAGAAAGATAGAATTTGTTTGGTTTGCTTGTCGATAGATATCATTAGATACTAGGGAGGTCGGTCTTGTCCGCAAGAACGACTTATCCGACCGACAACGTGCAACTAAAAATTTGTTTTTGGAAATGCAGAGTTTGAAACGGGATAGGAAAACTTGGCCAGAGGTGCGCAAGGAGGTATGGTGCATAAAATGCAAAGGCCATGGGCATGACAAGGACCATTGTCCAGTCTTCGTGAACTACCTAGCGGGAGGAGGGCCGATGCCATTGAGACCAGAGGCACAAGCAAGACTGAGCACGATGCCTGCATTATGGTGCACGATTTGTCAGATAGGAGGGAAGCATGCTACAAATAACTGTCACCTATTACAAAAATATACACAGACGTCCCAGTATTTGTTTTGTAATTTCTGCAGGTCAGTAGGCCATGATGAACGCACCTGTAGAAGTTATGAACTGATGATGGATTAGACTCCTAGCTACAGAGTTCAGACCGAAACACGAGCCCTCGGTCAAAATATAGGCATGGAGTGCACTGGATTTTAGGGGCGTAGATGAGGTCGAGGTGGAATGGGACCAGGAAGGGGTCACAGACAGTTGATTTGTTACAATTGTGGAGGGCTAGGGCATTATGCCTGCAATTGTACAAATCTGACGGGGCCATCATGTTTATATTGTACCCAGTTTGATCATGAGATGGAGGACTGCCCCACACTGATAGTGAGGTTGCACGATAAAGGAATACTCCAGCCTCCCCCGACTCAGAATCTGCAAATGATGAGGTCTGAGCCATGTGAAGAGGACCCAAATGTAAACATCGTGCTCCGAAGTGGTATTACGACAGGAGATGACAAGGGAAAGCAACCCGAAGAAAGTGCTTGGGTTCACAAGGCTCCTACAAAGGAACCACAGTTCAATTTGGAGCATGCAAAGGAGACATTCATGGAAGCTAAGAAGAGCTTCACGGAGGCCTCCACTTTAGGTAGTAAAGATAAACTAGAACCAGAGATGGACTCGTCAATGCTTACTACCTTTCTGGAGACATGCATGAAGTTGCTGCATGATAGAAAGGCTGTGAAGGGACTGCAAGAACTCATCACTAGGTGTGCTGGGTCAAGAGAACCATGCGTAGTTCGGAAGCTCGGGAAGCACACAACGCGAACAGGAAGGGAGATGATATTGATTGCACAAATTGGGGAATATGAAATGGTTCAAGTGATTGTGAATTTAGGATCAGACGCAAACATACTGCCAAAGTAGACATGGGAGCGCATGGGTAGGCCCACATTACAATGGTCACCTATTCAATTGTGAATGGTGAACCAGAAAAAGATCCTACTAATGGGAAGGTTGCAGGGAATAATAGTAGACATCAAAGGTGTGAGTGTGCTTGCAGATTCAAAGTGATAGAGATTTTCGATCACAACAATCCATATCTCGTGCTATTGAGAATCAATTGGGCCACTGATATGAATGGGGTGATAAACTTGAAGAAGCGTAAAAATATTTTTGAGAAAAAGTCACTGCGCGTAGTGGTACCTTTAGACCCTGTGGAAGGATCGTGCTACACAGAGCCAGTGCGCGATGATGCAAGCGACAATGACCTATACTATATCTACATGATAACTGCTCGGGAACAGGATTGGGTAAATCCTACAATGGATGGCAGGATTTCGTGGGAGCGCAAAAGCTCCTGCACATCGGATTTGGATGAGTAAATAGAACGATGGCAGAACTGGTTACATGAGGTAACCATGCTCAATTCCAACACGATGGTAAGATCACTGCACTGCGTGACATCAAAGGTAAGGGATTTGCCTATGTATGATGAGTTGATAGTGGTGGATGAATTCCTGAACAAATTTGAAAAGAGGTGCCAGAACAACAACATTTTGACGATCTGAAATGGGCACTATGAGCTACGCCTGCAATATGGTAAGGTGCACATCAAAGCCGTTTTGAGAATTGGCACGAATGCAGAACGGTGATGCTTATATGGTTTGGAAAGCCTCAACTACAGATAGAAGCCGAGTATGATGGAAGAAACAACCTGTGAGCCCACCTCTCCAGATGGGTACAGGCATATGGTACGCAACCTGCACGAATGCACACCATCCTCATGATAGAAAACGAGAACAACAAGCAGGAGCGGGCACAACGAGGGTGAAAATGACAAAGTATGATACAACCAAGCGCACTGAAGATTATACGCGGGGAAGCCTTTGACAAGGTGTGCGAAGTGTTGAACATGGTCCACCACGTGAGACACGCTGACTGGGACCTGCGCGTACCAGCGGTTCTATGGGCTTATTAGACCATGTGCAAAACCCTAACCACGCAAGCACTTCCGAAGCTGAAGTGTGAAGCAAGGGCTATGATCCCTATGGAGCATGCGGATCCTAGTCCGTACATAGTAGCACCCATAGATATGATGGTCCGCGAAGCCCGAAACAAAGGAATCACACAACTGCGAGAAACAGAACACATAAGACTTGAGGAAGAAATCCAATAGGGCAACGTTAAACTTTGCAGACTTGAAAAAGACCGGGTACGGCTAAGGGAGAAAAGCACTCTAATGGACGCGGAGGTCAAGAATCTAGAAGACGAAATAAAGGAAGAATTTCTTGTCGAAAAACTGAGGATGGTAAGGTAAGGTGCGTATGATCATACTAACAAGTTGGAGAACTATCGCCGTGAACTAGTTAGCCTACTACCTTGGCTTGGACCAGGCCCCAACAAGCCAACAAGTGAGATAATAGCATTCCATACTTTGGAGGGATATCAGCAACTACAATATCCATGACAATACTCTTACTTGGGTATTGAACTAAAGTGACACACAAGTCTTTAATTAGGCCCAGGCATTTAACTTTACTAGAGTCAAAAGAGAAAATATCTTTGTATGGTCTAGTTATATCTAAATCTAGTGTCTCCATGATTGCTTTTGGCATTAAATTGTGAGATGCTCCTGAATCTAACATAGCATTGTGTAAGATTTGATCATGAATAGTCAAGCTAATGTCGAATGGAGGAACACCATTTTGTTCATGTTCGCCATTTACCTCAGGACCAAATATTAATTCTGGTTGGTCATCATTTAGATTAACAGAGTCTTCTCCTTCATCTATATTCAGTGTTTTAGTGATTTGGGCTTTGTAGGAATCATTTTTGTCAATTCTGTTAAAGGAACTGATATTTTCAATTTGGCAATTTCAGTTTGGATATTAAATGGAGTCTGTGTTTTGCCTAACTGAATAACTTCCTCCTTGGCAATTGGAGTTTGTGTAGTCTTTTCTTTCTTATCTTCAGTTGGTAATTCAGTTTCTATTTGGGTGTCTACTGTTTTACTATTTTCAATTCTTTGATTTGGAATAGTTTGGGAAGCAGTTGAAATCTGAATAGCATTTGAAGCTTGAGTATCAGTTGATTTTTGGACATCTTTTGAAGTTTTAACAACAATTGATTTTTTACTATTAGCTGAAGTTTTCACGGGAGTATCTGTAATGTCTACAATTTTTGGACTGGCTGCAATGTTTGGAGTGAAAGTTTTTTGGGTTTCTCTTGATAGAATTTGCAACACTTTGGTTGTAGGAGCTCCTACTATTTTCTTGGTTTGAGTTTGGACAGATTTATTAGTAGGGGATTCTGTGTTTTTATTACTCCTAAGGTTATATTGCTTATGAACCTCATTAATGGCAAATTCATAACCTTGTTTATAATCAAAGGACTCTCCAGATTGTAACTGTAATTGTTGTAACATGCATAATTCCTATTCTTCTTGTGTAAGAAAAATAGTATTACCATCATTTATTCCCATTAATTTAATTTGAGTGTCTTGATCTTCTTCATTTTGGTGAGAATTTTCAACATAGTTTTCTTGGAAAGGTGGTCTAATCTATTGATTAGGTGGCCCTTCTCTAGATTTACTAGCATTGGGATTCTTCCTAAAGTTTGGATTTCTTATTTGAGACCTTGTTGTTGATTATCCCATTGTGGTTTTCTTTCCATAATTTCTAATCTATCCACTAAATTTTCTAAACTTTTAGCCAAAGTATCTATCTTAACATCTGAAGTGGATGGTTCTTCCTTAATGGTAACTCTCCTTTCATTTCTCATTCTAGCTCTTTTAGCCAACAAGTTAGCTTCTACACTAATTGCATCACTTTGCATTTGTTCTAGAGTTGGAGGGTTTCTTTCTCTCAATTGGTAAGACATATCAGTGTCAAAACCATCAGGAAATTTGATTAGTGCCAAGTCTGGTGGAGGTTTGATATTTGCAGGGATTGCATTATAAATATTGTTAAACCTAGTACAATAGTCCTGAACAGATTCATTAGGAGCTCTTCTAATGTTTTCATATTCAGATAATATTTGTAAAGGATTTTTCTTCCTTTCCCATCTATTGATAAACAATATATGGAAAGCAAGTAAATCAGCAATATGACCAGTAGGCAAACCTTTAAACCATTTCTTGACATCTCCTGCCAATGTTTGTGCAAATAATCTCATTTGTACATCTTCTTCATCAATTTCATGTAATTCAAAATAATCATTCATTTTATTTACATGTTGTTGTGCAGTATATTGACTAGTACCATCAAACTGAAAGATTTTACTTTGGTAGTCTTGGGGCATGGCATGTACTTGAGCTGGTAAGGTCAAAGGAGCATATCTGGCAACCATGGCTAATATTCTAGCTTGGCTAGGAGGTAAAGTGGTAGTGCTTGAAGATGAACTTGAAGGGCTTACTGATGAGCTTGAAGTATTTGGAGATGGAAATAAAACTCTAGGTTGAAGAGGAAGCTTGGGGATGAATGGTTATGTGGAATGAAGTGTAGTGGAAATAATAGATGAGGTGGTACTAAATAAAGATGAATTTATAGACTCTGAAGGAATGGTAGAAGGTTTAGGAGTAGCAGCAATCATGGCATCTAATTCCAATGACTGTTGAAAATAGGCTTTGTCTGTGTGTCTTGTCAAATTTGAGGTTAAAGAATCAAGTTGATCAAAAGTGTCTAGAACATGCTGATCTAAATCAGGATGTATAGTATTCTTCTTTGGTTCAATAAATTGAATAAAAGTAGGGTCTATTACAGTATCATGGACTGAAGTTTCAGATTTGGTACGAAACAATGAATGCTTAAATGGTAAATCAAATTGGAGATCCTCTAAGTTTGATAACTCTTTAGGAAGTGAATTTTCTTTGGTTAGTTGACTAATTCTCTCTTGACTTTCTACTTTATTGTTTTTTCTCAAGCTTTTGTCTGGATTATCAACGATTATAGAAGGGTTTGGATTTGGATGTGCCTTGGTATAGTATGTTCTTTTGGAAGCCATAATTTTAATTTTTAAATTTTTTTTAATGAACCTTTCAACAACCCTAAAATGGCCTTAAGGTGAAAAGATGAGATTTAGGATTTCCTTTAAGGTTTATTAAACTGAGGACTTGTCCCCAGTATGGTCGCCACTATGTTATCACTCTAAAATTTCCCTAGGGTTGTCATGTTGTGTTTAAAGAAATGATAGAGGTAACCACAAACCTACTTTTGAGATTAGGATCTAACCTTCATAATAATCATAGAGGGCTCTCTCTTAATGATTTAAATTTGTTGGATTAATTGATTTTAGGCTAGTTATTTAAGCTTGGTTGGTTTTTGATTTAATTTGGTGGTGGAATCACTGATTGAGATGGATAAATAAATGTATTTTTACCATTGGGCTATGGAGTCCAAAGGTCAAGAAAATAGGACTGAATCAAGTTCTAAAGATAGTTTTCACTGGGCAAGGTAGATGAGTGAATTCAAATCTTTTAGGATGGATGGTGAAGTGGTTTTTCAATCGGGGTTAAGGAGCAGTTAAGAATTCCTCAAACCGAATAATGAAGGAAATGAAAGAGGTCAATCGAAACTAGGGAGTAATGAAGAATTCCCTACTCTGGATATCAGAAGAAAACATCAAAATGAATAACTGCTCAAGACAGAGTGTACTTAAACAAATTCTGAAGTAAAATTCCAGTTATTTCATTCAAATTGGAAAACAGGTATGTATGTGAAATAATTAAGAAAATAACAATTTAACAAACATTGAAAGATACTTCACTGAAGTGGCCCAACACATGAATCCTGTAATGCAATGCCTTTATTACTCAGTCTAGTCAGTTGACTTGAAAATGTTACAATAAACCTCCAGGTTTTAAAATCAACAATTCTAGAAATGTTCAACAATCCACCCCTTATACTTCAATTTATGAAGTATTTATACAAAAAACTTATTACAAAATATCCTAAACTATTTTAGGAATTATTCAAGGAAAAATAAATATTTTCATGAAAGAAGATAGAGATAGATATGTAACTGATGAAAGTTGTCCCTCTTTTATTGTTTTCTATTTTGCTATTTTGCTTCTTTCTCTCTTGTGCTGTTTCTCTACACTGGTTGTCCTTTTACTTTGCTTTTTGACTGATAAAGTCTGTCTTTTAACTCTATTTTTCATTTGATACTCTGTGACTTAGCTGATCTGCTATTTTACCTTGACTGCTCCGTATTTACTGTTTATCTTGCATTTTTATAGTAAAACATTCAACTTTTCCCAAGTATCTGCATCTGGTAATTTAATATTTACCATTCTTCTGTAGACTTCATCAGTTTCTGTGTATTTCACAAAAGTGGGCTTATTTACAAAAGGATGTCCTACCTCATGTTGGAGGTAAAAGAGGTTATCAAAAGCCTGGTAAAGGACTTTTCCTGTAGGCATCCCTTTCATGGAGGAACTGTTGGCTTGTTCCTTTGCCACTTCTCTGATTCTCTTATCATAGTCTTCATGTGGCATCAACCTATCATTAATCACTAATGGATTAGGTAGACCTTTCTGCCTCAAAGCATCAAATCTGACCATGAACCTGCCTATTGCTAGCTCCAATTCTTGGCACTTCTCCTCAAGCTGTATCATCCGGTTCCTCTTGGTGATTACCTTTTTTACCTCTAATATGGTCCATGTTCTATCAGCTATTCCAATCTCCTGCAACTCATACTTCTTATTTGAGTTAAGGAACTGGATTATTCTTGAGGCTTCTTCTAGCATATTTCCAAGTTTGGCTCTAACCCTTTGAATTGATTCACCAGCCTCTTTGACCAAACCATTCTGCTCAAATATTACCTATATAGATGGCCAAATATCATTGACTGAGTTAATGATATTGGCCCATAAAAGCTGTTTTACTTGGGCTAGTGGCTCTTTCAGTGCTAATTCTTTCTCCAACTTATGTATCCTTTCATTCAACTTGTTTGATTTCTGAGCTTCATTCTTATACATGATTTGAGATAGTTTCTTTTCATCCTCTATAATTTTTATTTGTTCCTTAAGTCTATTTATCTCAGTGGTTTGGATGGACATATCCTCCATGGTTTTGACCAGTTTACTTGCTTCATCACTAGGATGAGTTGCTGTTGCTGTTGAACCTATTGCTGATGTAGTTTCTGACGCAGTTGGAAGTGTTATAGCTAATGTAGATGCTGGGGCCAATGAAGCTGCCAAAGTAGAAGGAACTGCTGTAGTAACTGTAGGAATAGCAGTGACAGTAGCTATTACAATGCTAGCCTATTTCTCCTGTACGAACAAGTCCATTTCATTCTCCATTTCTTTCAATTGAGCATTTAGATAAAGAATGAGGTCCATCATCTCATCTTTCTGGCTTTGGCTCTCTAAAGCTTCCTTGGTCTGTGGATGTTCAGAAGGAGGCAATTTTAGTTTCTTCTTTAATGCAGCAATATCTTCATTTTTATTCTTTATGAGCTTTTTTGCTACCTTGATGTCATTTGGATTATAGCCTATTTCAATAACCAAGTCTTCTAGTGACTTGATTCTGTTATACTTTGCTTGTGAGGATGCTTTCTCTAGCTTAAACTATGTTGTGATATTGTCTACAAAATTATGAAGTTTTTGTACACTCATAGATTTGTTGGTCATTGTTGAGTATATCATTTCTCCTGTCTGTTTATGAAATTCAATCTCATCTATGGGGTGAACATCCCTGGCCAAAACTTCAAATTCTGTCCTTTTGTAATCTATTGATGATTTAAGTTGTTGTATTGTAGGCTGCAAAAAGGTCATTTACATTTTACCTATTTTAATGTCAAAAGCTGAAAGTAACCTATTTTGATTGCTAGGAGTTTGTTTGAAATATTAGGCATAGGTTTCAGCTTTCAATGCCTCATTTCTCAACTTGATTTCTTTATACTTCTCCTTTATGTATTTGTTGTTATCCACTAGTTTGCTTGATGATGAGACCTAGCTGTTTCTGAATGCTCTAAGTATTAGAGGTGGAAGGGTGATGAGTTTCCTCTAAAACTGTTGGAGCTGTGTTCTCTCTGAGCAATGTACTTGTATCAATGATTTGAAGTGTCTCAGCTATCTCAACTATCTCTTCTTGCTCATTTACAGGATTTAGCTTAGGCTTCTTCTTGTACATGATTTCAAATCTATCATCTGTTGTATCCTTTTTGGAGCAAGAACCTTCTTCTTTGGTCCTTTTTGCATTTTTGTCATGCAGGGCTAGAGTATGCAGAATGGAACTAGTATGCTGTTGGGAGCGGGATCCCCCAAGGGCAGTTTTAGGGCTAAAAGCCCATGTTTAAGTCAAATTTTTGTAATATTATTGTAAAGAGTCCACATTTTGTGGTCGCGGAGCGCAAAGGTGTTATGTGTCACAAAGGGTAGTGCGCCCTTAGTTTTGTAAAGTAAAGTCGACTGTACGAGATTTACCATGGTCTGCAGACCATGGGATTGTATAAAAAGAGCTAAGATCTAAGTAGTTAGGGGGAGAGAACAGATCTAAGTAGTTAGGGGGGAGAACATGTAAGAGAGTCATAGCTTTAGAGTAAGAAGTCTAAGTCTTGGGTTGTAGTGTAGGTAGAGGCTTTGCAACTGAGTGTGTAGAGGCTAGGGTAGAAGTCTGTAGCTGAGTGCACGGACCCCTGCAGTTGTGTGTGCAGGGTGGAAAGAGTCCATAAACACTTGGAAGATATTAATAAAAGGAGTTATTCTATAATTTCTGTGTCTTTGTTCTGTCGATGCGTTTGGATATTTTATGTATGCTTTTCCTTTATTATGCTTATACGATGCGCGAATGAATGCCACTACATCGAATAATTGAACACAATTACGAATATCTGCTTGCGCGGTGATAACTTTAAGTAGTTGATAAGATAATAAATTCACTTATGGTAATTGAGGAATCTGCACGACACGCTGCCATAACAGTGCGAAAGTACTTGAGCCCCAAGTTAGGGTTGCGCGAAGGTCGATCGTGTACTTTCATGAAAGTATTGAAAACCGGAATAGAGATTTTTGCCTTACAAGCCCTAGAACGGGACCACCGGTGCGAAGGAAGGGATAGAATAAATCAAATGACATCATAACCATCTCAGGGTGCAGAAATTTGGTTCCAACATCTCCCCATACTGCCTCAGCTGAGACTTCAGTCCATGCTTCGCGGGCTGATGCCGAAAGAGCCAGTAGTGTAGGGATTTGTTTGGCTAATTAACACTGAACATGGGTCAAGCCCCCTCAAGCCAACAAATGGTTCCGTTCCTAGGACCAAAATCTGCATAAGATATGTGTGATGTCGTATCACTAGAATCCCACTAAGAAGGAGATTGGAGATTGGTTGGATAGAAAAATCCATGAATTCGCCACACAAGAGAACAAAAACCTGCGACTGACAAAAGAATAGTGGTTGGAAAGATACCTATATACAGAGATCCACGAGATATTTTTCTGCTCCTTCCTTATCAAGCTATATGAGTGGATCACGAAGCTAGTAGATAGCCAAGGAAGGTGGAAACTTAACGGTCCTATTGTGTGTACCCCAGAGCTAGTGCAATGGTTGGAAGCTGTTATCACAAAACCAGTACTAGGGGCTGCAACCAAGCAAGATTTCATGTAACTGTTTCAGACCAGACTTTAGACTAGGAATTAGCCTTCCTAATCAGAGAGGGCTCTCTCACAGGCTTTTGATAGAGAATTAATCACAACAACAGAGGGCTAACTCTTCACACACTTATGAAAATATAGCTGGTTGGACACATATGAAATAAGTCTTCATTGGGCTATGGAGTCTCTCACATTTAATAGACAAAATCACAGTCATCTCATGGAAGTCAAGGCTCTCTGCATCAGATGTTCAAACATATTTTACCTAAACCAAAGCTTGCTAAACATACAGGAAGTCAGAGCATTAAAAATGAATTCTGAGTGATGTTCAGACATGCTTCACCAAAACCCACAGCTTGCCAAACACACAGGAAGTCAGAGCATATAATATGAATTCTGAGTGATTGTTATATAACAAGGCTGTAAAAAGAACATTAAGAAACTAAACCACTATCACACTTGAACAACATAATCCATAGAGAATCTTGAGAAGAAACAACCTGTTTTATCATTACTGTAACAGTCTTTACATAGGCTCAAAAAACTCTGTTTTTGTATATAGTATCCCAGAACACATGATCAACTTGTCCTTCCTTGAAACTTTCCAACTGTGCAAACTGATCTTCAACCACAGTGTTCAGTTCCTCAATCGTGAAAGAGAATGGAAGCAGCATAGTCTCCTTGCGCTCTGTCATAGAAAACTTTTGAGAATAATAATCATGATCAGGAAAACTGTATGCCTGAATTTGTCCTTCTAAACCTTCAATTTCTTTCTCAATGTCTTTGGCAAATTCATCAAAAAATTTCATCTTATCCTCTGACTTGCAGTCAAAAGATTTTAGATATGAGGATAAGGACAAAGAAAAAGATTCATTTGTTTCTTCTTTACTATGATTTTTATTCCATTGTTTAAAACTTTCAACTGAGGGAGAGTCTGCCACCTCCTCTGTCCTATCTGTCCATTCCTCCAAAAACATGAGCCAAAGGTCTTGAAATGACTTAATGGATTCCGCAGGCAAGCATTCAACCCACTGTTTGCATTTCCCTTGAAGTGAATCATAGAATAATATAATGCAAACATCCTCATGTTTAACTCTAAGAAGCTGTGTAAATTCACAAAAATCTGATATATGATTCAAGGTTAAACTTAAATCTTCACCGTTGAATTTTGGACCATTCCTTAGAAAGTATGCATCCTTGGGAAAATGATTTGGGAAACCATGAATTCCTGAGAAATCAATGCATGCATACCTTGAACAAAGATGAGCAGCTTCTGGGTCTTTCATAACTCCAGTGGAATCACCATGAATATATAACTTTGAATTCTTCAACAATGGAGTCGCCAAGGTAGTTTTGCAGCCTTGAAAATCATTTGAACTCCTGCTACCTTCAGAAATTCAATCTTAAGCTCCCGGCAGACGCACCAAAATGTTATCACAAAACCAGTACTAGGGGCTGCAACCAAGCAAGATTTCATGTAACTGTTTCAGACCAGACTTTAGACTAGGAATTAGCCTTCCTAATCAGAGAGGGCTCTCTCACAGGCTTTTGATAGAGAATTAATCACAACAACAGAGGGCTAACTCTTCACACACTTATGAAAATATAGCTGGTTGGACACATATGAAATAAGTCTTCATTGGGCTATGGAGTCTCTCACATTTAATAGACAAAATCACAGTCATCTCATGGAAGTCAAGGCTCTCTGCATCAGATGTTCAAACATATTTTACCTAAACCAAAGCTTGCTAAACATACAGGAAGTCAGAGCATTAAAAATGAATTCTGAGTGATGTTCAGACATGCTTCACCAAAACCCACAGCTTGCCAAACACACAGGAAGTCAGAGCATATAATATGAATTCTGAGTGATTGTGCTATAACAAGGCTGTAAAAAGAACATTAAGAAACTAAACCACTATCACACTTGAACAACATAATCCATAGAGAATCTTGAGAAGAAACAACCTGTTTTATCATTACTGTAACAGTCTTTACATAGGCTCAAAAAACTCTGTTTTTGTATATAGTATCCAACCCTTTTTACATCCTACATTGATCCATATATAGGCAAGCAAACTAAACCACCTCGAGCTTCCTCCTCCAGCATGAGGGGAGCCTCGAAGGCCCTATTAACTACTCCTACATGCTTTTAACTACTGCATTAATTACAAACATGCTGAACTATAATTACATACAATCCTAATCAAACTAAAATACTAATTTCATTCTCCTCGTATGCTTGATGCTTTCTTGAATGCTTTGACAGCTGTCCTCCTTCAATTAATCTGATATGGCTGAGCTACGGATGCAATGAATGCTGACTTAGGATGCTTGAAAGCGCTGATGGCTCATTAATTGATCACAAGATGTGCTCCTATTTAAACGGTCTCTGTCTCCCAGCACTTTCCGAAAATGTAGAAGTATGCTCCCAACTCTTTAATAACTTTGAACGCTGCTACCAAATACCATACCATGTCTCCAGATGAGTTGTATTCTGCCTTGATGTACAGGTGTCTCTCCTCTAACATTCCCGGTCAAACTGTTCATTTTGCATTGGAAACATCACCTACAGCAGTTTTGTAGCGCGCTACGAAACTGCTGTGTGATTAAAAAAACACAGTCTTCCTTTAAACTTCTTACAAAATTGTATATCTGCTGTTGCCATTCTTCAGCTTCACCTTTGCTATGCTGAGATTCAGAATCCCATTCCCTGTAACATGAACCTCCAACAGATAGACCAACTGCACATAAATCTTCTCGAGCTTCTGATTTGTTTTGGTCTGAAGTCTTAGAATTCCAAATACATGCTTTCCCAGAAAACTCAATTACCCATATCTTCTTGGAAATGACAATCTCCTATTGAGAGTAACAAGAATAAATTTAGAATACATAAACTCGAGAACATAAAGTGACATCGAAGAAAACTTAATGTACATAAAGCCTGATGCTTTAGCCAGATGATACAACAAGCTTTTCCAATTTTCCAATATTTCAGTGGTTATCCCATTCATTTTCCAAGCCATCTCTTGAGCCCTCTTCATTTCTGTCATAATTTGAAAGTTCCTCATTTTTATCTTGTTCATCTTCCACAGCACAAGACTTTGACGGATAGCTTGCTGAAAGTCTGCTTGAAAACGTTCTTCATCATCTTCTTCAGCATGGAGCTGCCTCAGTGTCTTAGAGCTGTTTTCACCTGAAGCAAATCCTGCCTTCTCATTTGAAGGGAACCCTTGCTTTGAAACTGTGTTAGGCCTTGACTGCATCGAACTATATGAACTATGTTTATAAGTTGCAGGCATAGGTAAAGTAATTAGTGCATTTGAATGGAACATCTTTGGCACTATTTTCAGCTGAGGAGTCCACAATGTGATTATTTTCATGTTTAGCAGACAGATTAGGGATGTATGCACTTGTTGCACGGCTTGTCATTTGTGAAATGCCCTTCTGTCTACTTCTGTTCCCTCGTGAATTCTGCCCCAGTGGAGGAAACCTCTCAAACTCTGTTTCCTGAATGAAATTATCTGCAATATTCCTAGGCTGACTGTGCAAATCAGAGCGCTGCAATTTCTGCCTTTCTGGATTAATCCCATTGCTTAACATTTGTTTGGGACCATAGTCTCTACCACTTTTTTATGCTTCCCACATGTATATATCTTTTGTTCTGGTCTGCGAAACCAGCACCATCATAGCGCACCAGCTCCTTGTCGACTGCAAATGGTTGGTTATCTTCAAAGTGAACAATAAAGGGTGAAGATGAAAACGCTGCAAGATTCTCATATGAACCATATTTAAGTTCTGTATCCACCTTTAGGAGCAACCATTCCGATGACGGTGCCGCCAGACACAGATGGCATTTTGTCAAGAGCGCTACACATGCAACACCGAATGCTTGAGATTAGACGGGAACACTCCACGCATTTCAATCAACTTCAGAGTCTCATGTTGTTTCTAACTGCCACGCTTCTTAGTTGGAGATATAACCGACAAGTCTACATTCAATGTTTCGGTGGGAACCTGAAAAATTCCAACAGCAGATTTCGCATTTGAAACTTTTGATGTGTCAGACCAAGTTATAGAAGGCACCTACGGAGATAAATGATCGATTATTTGTTGACTATTAGAATTTTGTTTAGAAGTTGTTGATACTGAAACTTAAAGGACCTTCACTCCTGCTGCTACTTCCAACCCGACTTGTCTAATTCCATAGCTTGACAGATGCATCATTGCTGATCTGATTCCCACAGCAAATTCAGCTTCCTTGCCTCCAAACCTTCCCACAGGTCCAGCATACATTCCTCGATCAAATATCTCATTCTGGCTGATAAAATTACTTGCAGCCTCTTGTAGATGCCCACAAACTGCTGGGGTTGGATGAAGTAACGACAAAAGAGAAAATTCACCAACTTCATCTTTCAGTTCACCTATCAAACGGGCATATAGATGCTGCACCTTTGCCTGCTTTATAAGGCTTTTCTCAGACTCCACATTAACATATTTGCAAATTGTCTCCGTCTTCTCCTTGATATTCTCTTTAACTATTTCAAATTCACGGTGATCTTTAGAGCTGTAGAGCAAATCTAGTCCAATCTGTAAATCCTCCATGCTATTATGTCCTCGAGCACGGGTTCCAGCAACTGCTTCACTTGAAACAAGGCTGTCATTCCTATAAAATAGTTTCTCTGGCATGCTTCCAATAAAAGCCGATAGTTTGGGAAGCTGAAAACATAATTGATACGCATTTTGATCATTTTCCTGGAGAGAAGATATCAACTCAAAAGGATCAATGTTTCCATCTATTTCAAGCTTTGACCTCCTAGCTAAAACAACCTTAGAAAGGCTGCTCCAATCAAGAAAAGGAATGCTACGAATAAGCTTTGGAGAATTTTTCCAGCCTTCAGCACTGTTCAAACTTATCAGTTCTAAGGCCTTATGCACAGTGGCATCCCAGGAATGCTCATCTGGAACATTATTCTTGTTTATCATGGTCAAATGAAGCATGTTTCCAGATGTTCTCATTTTAGCAGATACCTGGTGCAATGTCAGTTCAAGCGTATCTAATCCTTTGTTGAAGGTCCACAAAAGAGAATTATCCCATGCAATAGTTGTTGCTAGAACATAATTTCCATCAAATCTTTAATATGAGACTCCCCTCTTATATCATTATCATCCAACAGAAAAGAATAATCTATCGAAGACTGCACAAGCTTTTATTTGATTTACCAAGAAAATTGGCCACTAAACCATAGACACTGTTTTGCAACAATGCCACATATGCAGCTCTGTGTAGTGCTTCTAGAAGCTTCCCTTAAATATCTGTCATTTCCCAATTTCGCAGCGCAGCCAATGCAAGATCAGTGTTTTTCGCTACGAAATCACTAAAACAGGTGGCGCTGCGAAACTGCTAAAGGATGCATACGCTACGAAAACACTTAGTCTTTAAGCTAATCTAAGCAATTTTTTGAAACAGAATTTTTGAGTGATAACAGAAGCATCGGAGGATAAGATCGCTCGCGCTATCAATCATTGGCTCGATCACGTCATAGGAGGATATGTGATTGAATTTGTGGTTGACACCTCAGTTAGCTATAGTGAGGTAGAGCGACGTTTTTTCAAAGGACCGTGAGGTAAGTACGTAAAATCTTTGAATACTTGGATTAAAATATTGTGCGAAAAAAAGGTTATGTAGCTACCTTGATGTTTGGGACTACATGAAGCGGAAAAAATTATAGAAATGAAGGAAAAAAGGGTCTGGAGTATAGCCCTTTGATTTCACCTCCACGAAGTGACAAAGAAGGGATAGCGAAGGTTTCTCCGTGAAGTGTTATTCAGTTAATAAGACAAGGATTCCCGTGAATACCACCTCCGCCCACACCCCCTCCAACTTCACCACCCTCACCTCCAACTTCGCTCGTACCACCTCCACCTCCACCGTGGTTCAATATGGAAAATATAGTGAAGTTTCCTTTGTTCAAAGGCTTGGGAAATGAGGACCCGGACCAATTCTAGTTCATTGTGAGAGCTGTATGGGAAGCTCAAGGTGTTACAGATGATCATATAAAGAAGGTGACACTGGTTAGTGCTCTACAAGATCGCGCACTAACCTGGTATATTAAGTACTCTAACGATAACCCGAATGCTGGAGTAGTAGACATCCAGGCAGCATTAAATAGGGAATTTAGTAGGCCTAAATCTGAGGCACAGTCGATTGTGGGATTTAAAGAGATCGCAATGCAGCCAAGCGAGATGCCTTTGGAAGTAGACCAGAGGCTGAAATGTACAATCTATGAAGCCAACATGAATTTGATTGATGGCCAACATCGCGAGTGGTTTGTGGCTTCGATACTACCACACTTAAGGAGTGCGCTGTTGCAGCAGAAGATAACAACTCAAGCAGAGGCCTTGGAGATTTCCATGAGACTACATGAGACTCCAATGCAAGATCCTAATCTAGGAGTTCAGTAGATCCATGTGCAGCTGAATAGTCTGTGCCTCGAGATGCAAAGTCTGAAGTAGGACAGAGCAGTTCGACCAGAGGTAAGAGAGGAGGTATGGTGCTTAAAATGCAAGAGCCGGGGTCATGACAAAGACCATTGCTCGATCTTTGCAAATTACATTGTAGGAGGAGGACCAATGCCTTTAAGGCTAGAAGCTCAAATAGGACCTAGCGTGGGGCCTGCATTATGGTGTGCTATCTATGAGGTAGTTGGAAAACATGCCACAGATAACTGCTACTTGTTACAGAAGTATGCACAAGCACCACAATAGCTGTTTTGCAACTTTTGTAGGTCAGTAGGACATGATGAGCATACTTGCAGGAGCTATGAATTGATGATGGATAGAACTCCCGCCTATAGGGTTCAGGCCAAAACGCAACCCCTTAACCAGAACATGGGAATAACACGGACAGGATTTCAGGGGCACGGAAGAGGTCGAGGTAGAGGAGGACCTAGTTGAGGTTGAGAACAATTGATTTGCTACAATTGCAGAGGACTGGACACTATGCCCACGATTGCATTAATCCAACGTGTCCCTCGTGCAAGTATTTCACACTGTTTGATCGTGAAACGGAAGACTGTCCTATGCTGATAGCTAGGATATGTGACAAAGGGGTGCTACCACCTCCGCCGACTCAGAACCTACAAATTATGAGGTCTGAGCCATGCCAGGAAGATCCAAATGTAATTATAGTGCTTAGAAGTGGAATCGTGACAGGAGATGACACAGGGAAACAACCAGAAGACAATAAATGGGTTCGTAAAGCCCTAGCAAAGGAGGCTGAGTTTGATTTGGAGCACGCTCGTGAAGCCTTCATGGAAGCTAAGAAGAGCTTCGCTGAGGCCTCCACCTCAGGAAGCAAGGATAAGCCTGAGCCAGATATGGACCCCTATATGCTCACAAATTTCTTGGAAACTTGTATGAAATTACTGCACGACAGTAAGGCTGTAAAAGGGTTACAAGAACCCATCCATAGATGCGCTGGAACTGTGCCAGGTGAGTTGCGCGTAGTATGAAAGATTGGCAAGCATAAAACAAGGATGGGATGGGAAATGAGACTGACTACGTAGATAGGAGAATATGAAATGGATTAGGTCATTTTGGACCTGGGGTCAGAATGAAAATGTCCTGCCAAAATAGACTTGGCAGCGAATGGGGAGACCTGCACTACAATGGTCTCCGATTCAACAAAGAATGGATAAACAACAAAAAAATCATCCCCATGGGGTGGCCACAGGGGGTGACCGTGGATATTGAGGGAGCAAGCGCGCTGGTTGACTTTGAAGTAATAGAGATAGTGGATGACAACAATTGCTATCCTATGATCCTGGGAATTGAATGGGTTACTGATATGAGTAGGGTAATCAATGTGAAGAAGCGAGAGATGATATTTGAGAAGAAATCCCTGCGCGTAATAGTACCCTTTGATCCTGCTGAAGGATCACGCTATACTAAACCTGTCCACGATTATGAGAATGATGACAATCTCGACTGTATCTATAAGATAATAGTGCAAGACCAATATTGGGTGAATCCCACCGCGGATGAATGGATTACCTGGGTTCGCAAGAGTTCCTGCACTTCAGACTCCGACAAAGAAATAGGATGTTGGCAGAATCAGTTACATGAAGTAACTACACTGAATTGCAACATGATACCTGGTCATTGTGCTATATGTTTTCAGAGGTAAGAAATCTTCCTACTTATTCTTGTTTGAATGAGGTAGATATCTTTTTGGGTGCATTTGAAAGGGAGGTACCAAAAAAGCAGCGCTTCTAGGCCTTGGACTGGGCATTGCATGTGATGCTCGCAAGATGGTGGGGTAAAAACAAGGGAAGATTTGATGATTGACATGAATGTAGGAGGATGATGAGAACACGATTTGGGAAGCCTAAGATGCGACTGATAGAAAAATACGATGGGCAGAACGATATGCGCATGCATCTAGCCAAAGGGACGCAGGCTTATGGAGAAAAGCCCCAACTTGAGTGGGTGCACCTATTATGTCATACCCTAGATGTTATCCCAATGAATTGGTATATAGAAATAGAGATTTTCCATGGGATAGGTGAATGGGATATCCTGCGTGAAGGATTTGTGATGACATTCAGTTTTGGGGATGGGTTTGACAGTATTGATGAAGCACTACAGGAGGTAAAAGCAACAATCTTAAGAATATTGCAGGATCATTTAGACCTGATTCAACCTGAATGGGCTACGTAGTCGAGTCGTGTGCTAGAATGTTATAACATAACTGCTGAAGAAGAGGACAAGGATTCGTGAAAGATTAACATTCCAGAAACAGAAGGATACCGCACGGTTCAAGGACCGCAGATTGAGAACCCTGACATAACCGCGCTGTTGAAAATGAAACAAGTGAACATTGGTGCAAAGATAGAACCCAAATTTGTGAAGATTGGAGACTACTGGGATGACGTGATGGTGGATAAGGTCACTAAATTGCTCTGCGAATATCAGGCCTTATTCCCTACCATGTTTATGGATCTAAAAGGAATAATCGGGGACCTAGGAATGATGAAGATCATGTTAAAGCCCGACGCAAAGCTAGTTAAGCAAAGGCCTTACCATCTCAATTTGAAATACAAGGAGAAGGTCCACTTAGAACTAGACAAGATGCTAGCGGCAGGCATCATTGAGCCTGTGGAAGAATCTGATTGGGTAAGCCCAATGGTGGTGCAAGAGAAGAAGTAGAAGGATGAGATAAGGATATCCGTGGATCTCAGAAAACTGAATGACACTTGTGTGCATGATCCTTTCCCGACTTCGTTCACAGATGAAGTGTTAGACAATGTAGGCGGCCAGGAAGCATATTCCTTCACTGATGGGTTCTTTGGGTACCACCAAATAAAAATCGCGCTGGAGGATAGGAGCAAGACAACTTTCGCGACTGAGTGGGGTTGTTTTCAATACACTGTAATGCCGTTTGGATTGAAGAATGCACCTACAATATTTTCACACGTGGTTGCTACGACATTCAAGGAATTTATTCATAAGTTCCTGGGGGTATATTTTGATGACTGAATTGTATTTGGGCTAGTTAAGTGCCATTTAGCAAGCTTGTGCCTGATGCTGGATACCTGTTAAAGATACCAGATCGCGCTCAATCTCAAGAAGTGTCTGTTTTGCATTCGTTTTGGGAACCTATTGGGGCATGTGGTTTGCAGATAAGGATTGATGGTAGACCCCATGAAGATCGTGGTGATAATGAACTTGGAAGCTGTTGGGCGAATATAAGATGTCTTTTATAACTCCTAAATGCCTCACATTAATTATTGACCCAAGTAAGTCTTTTTTTTTCAAGAGTGTACACAGTATGTGCAAGTGATGGAAATCGTTGGATCTATAGAGAGTAATGCTCTAAAATGGCTTATTGATTTCAATACAAGAGTAAATGGATCAAACCATAAACTACCAAACCTGTAACTTCAAAGAAATTAAACTATTCAAGCATCAAAACTCAATCTTAATCAAAAAGCTCTAATTGTAATTACAAGCCATAAGCACATCAACCGAGTGTAGTGTAGCGATAACAAAGCTCTTTCAACTGAATAGAAACAGTAATGCACCTGATCTAACCAATAATACTCTGGCTCTCAATCAACAGTAAATAACTCTTATCTAATGATTAAATCAATCTATAACATAAATAAATGCAACCAATCAACAGAAATAAAAAAAATAATGCGTGGAATGCACAAACTCAACACCAGTGACTTATATATCAAATAGATCAATCGTAAAACTATAAAACAAAGGAATTAAACTTGCAGTAAAAAGGTAAAAATATAACATAGGGAAAAGCAGTGAAATCCACCAGTGACCGGGCCCAAGCCACCAGTGATTATTGCCTAGTTACTCAAAATATCGCGAGCAAACTGAAACACAAATTGTATATTACTCATTAACTCCGAATGTCATTATAGTAACGATGTGTTCTTTAGAATAATGCTCTATCTCTTAAAATTACAATCAAAGTAAATCAAAGTAAAAAGGAAAAAGTTGTTTTATTCTATTCGTTTTTCCCCTCTTATAGTCAAAGAGGAAAAGAGATAACTGTGATTCCTTAAGATCAGGAGATCCTGAGCAATTTGCAACCACATGCTATTATCAGAACAATCTTCCATCCCACGCTGATCCTTCAGATTCATTTCTCAACTTGATCGCACAAGACATGCTCTTTTCTCCTTGTTTAGCCTTTGTTGTTCAATAGATTGAACAACAATTGTCCCATTCACTAATCTTTGCATAAAAAGAAACGAAAGTTAGTTTTGACAGCCAAATCATATCAAAAGTGATTTTGTTTACTTTCTATCGAAATTCTATCAAAATATTATTACATCATGGCACAAATGCATAAAAAGGAGGAAAAGGATAATGTAATCAAGGGTAAATTTATACCTATTGCACGACCCAACATACTCCCTTGCTTACCTTGTTTCATGTCCTCATGAAAATAAGTAGTTATTATGTAATGCAGTTAAAGAGTAAGCAGGAAAGACTTTTTCCTTATACAACCTAAAACCGTGCTTTTGTATTAAATTTGCAAAGGCTATCCCTTCATGACCATCATGCAACTCGTAATCAAAATAATATCCTTCAGGAGGGTACCAAATAATAGGGCCCCTAAATTGACATCTTAGCCAATGTGGTCCTTCCCTCAAGATAATATTACTGTATGTGACAAAACGGCCTGCGGTAGCTTTAAAATTACTATAGCCAAATGGTTCTCTGTTCTTGACACTATTGGTGGAGACTATCCATCTCTATTTGGATGCAAGTAAGGACCTTTCCTGTATGGATAAGAAATACGCCCTTCCTGCTTGCACAATTTTTTTATGTATAGGCCCCAGATTCTTAATTACTCCCTCCTGTTTCATGAACCTCTCATGTCTAACAAAAATATGCAAGGGTTGAGTAGGCTCACCCCTTACCCATAAATCCAGTCCATTTTCTTTCCTTTGGAAGGTGTTATAAGCCCTGGACCACTTAAGTTGGTTCACTACAAAGGAAATAAAGGCCTGGAACTGAATGTCCCCAATAAAATGGCTAGGATTGTTATCCACCTCCTCGTCTAATAAAAATTTATGCAAATAAAGTTCATAGAGAAGACGTTGGACTTTTATCCCATGCTCCTTACACCATTTTATGAATTTTTCAGTTGTCTTCAATTCAACTGACTTGTCGACCTTAACAGTTTTATTCTTCAACAGTAAATATCTTTCCAACAAAAACAGAGCATAGTTTGTAGGAGGAGATCTGCAAGATAAGACATTAGAATATAAAGAGAAAATAACATCAATCTAACCCACAACCTTATCTAGCTTGGCTTTTACTTTCTTTAGCTTTTCTTCCTCCTACCTTGACTTAGAAAAAGTTTCATCCTCAGTTATGGTCAAATCATTGAATTGCTTCTACAGCTCCTGATACTTTTGCAGAGGAACCGTCTCCTTCTTACATTGTGCTAAAGCAAGCTAGGCCTATACCAGCTCCTCCTGTAACTCTAGAAGAATAGGATCATTGCTTGATGGAGCGTCATTGAATATTTCTTCTGTCTGGGTGCTTTTTTTGTGAGAGGATAAACCCTCCGCCTGACTAGCCATATCTATTATATCTATATGAAATCTTGTTTGTGTGGCTACCATTTGAGTAGAAATAGATTCAGTCTGGGTTCCTATTGCCTTACCTTCACATACTTCTATCTGTGCGGCCACAGTGACTAACTCAGGAATAATGCTCAGAGCTTCCCCATTTGAAGCTTCTTTTAATTTTTGACACAACCACTTAACTATCTTCTAAAGCTTTTGATATTTCTTCTTCAGCTTTCTTAACTTTATTTCAGCCACTTGCTTCTTCTGAGAAGCATCCTCTATAGGAACAGGTTTATCAATACCCTTTGTGTCTGAGGGATCTTGGTGCTCATCTTGGCTATGTTCCACTATAACTGTATCACCTGACTAGTTATCAGATTCATGAATTATTTCTGTGTCCACTTCCTCGACTCGATCTGCAGCTTCTGGGGAAGGAAAAATTTCTGTGTGACTAGAATCCTCTATGGATTGAGACTTGTTCAGGCTCTGGTCAAGTAATCCTTCAGGTTGTATATATGTGCTCAAATTTGCAAGAACCTGGGCCATCCCTTCCTCAAATTCCTGCAATAAATCATCTCGGGGGCTCATAGGTGGTGTTTGAGAAGGCCCTGCTTCATTTTCTAGTTCACCATCATCTTGAGAAAAGTATTGTGCTTCCCCTTGTTCTGGGTCAGAATCATGTTCTTCCTCCTATTCTGGTTCAGAATTTGGTCCTTCCTCCTATTCAGGTTCAGAATTGCATTCTTCCTCCTGTTCTGCTTCATAATTGCATTCTTCCTCTTGTTCTAGTTCAGAATTGCATTCTTCCTCCTGTTCAGGTTTATAGTCATGTATAGCATTTGGACTAGATGGCTCTGCTAGGCGCTCAGCACTACCCTGTGGATCAACGAAAGTCCTCTGAAATGGATTTATCTTCACAAACTCCTACACTTAGTAGGTCCTGTTACTGTATGAGTAATTCTTTTCCTCTTCGGAACAAGGTTTTGCTATTCAATTTCCAAGGTTGCAGAATTTTGGACTACAGGGTATGGCCTAATCTCTGGTGGGGTTATAAAATTATCCCAAGTTAAATCTTGCTGAGCAAGACTGTGACTAACAATCAGTCTGATCAACCCATGATGACTGACTACAGTATCAAGATGTTTAGCCCGTCTTACTCTATCAGCTATATCATGCAACAATGAATTTAAGAAAAATGGAAAATTGACAGTAAACTTTTGCTTTAAAACGGCTAAAAGTTTATGTTGCCGTGGTTTTACCACATCCCGTCAATCATCACAGGTAATGCACTGTTGGATGACACTCACAAATTCACATCATGGTTCTCCCAGAGAGGACGGTTGAATGCCCTTGCCTTTTCGGGTTAGCTCTTCACCCGCATCTTTGAAAATATCCACTGCGTCATGCAACATTACATGCTTTTCCAGCCATGTTGCTCCTTCTACCGACAACCCAGAAACCTCAGCTATCACAGCTTCCGATAATGTTATGCTTACACCTCTTACTGTGGACTTCCCATTCTGTAAGTGCTGTAAAAATTCAAGAGTGATTTCACTGCTAGGGGTTTGAAGCCTGGTGAAATATGAAATCCATCCCACGCACACCAAAACTTCCCTGGCTCTGTCAGAAATTTCCAACACCGAGGGTTCTCGGGGAACCAATTTTCTACCCATAATGCTTGAATTCTTCCAATATTCGCTCTACAATTTTCAAATATTAACACAACAAAAATGCAACAGAGAACAACAATTGCTTTGGTAAAGTAGAACAACAAGTAGACATAAAAACTAAATTCCATAATGTCAAGCAGAATTTCCATGATAATTAATGATATTAACTCTAAGACTATCATACTGCCACATGTCATTTTATCATGGGATATCATAGCAACATATCAAGTCCAGTAAGTGGAATAAATATAGCGCATGAAAAGGTGTAATGGGAATCCTCCCCCTCCTTAAAAAGAGAGGCCACCTACGACCAAGTAGATAGGGAAAGGGTTGTTCTGACGGAAAGGCAAGGGAAAGAACAGTACGGCATTAAATGAAACAGAGTACACATATAAATGATAGGACAACAAGAGGTATGGTTATAATGAGAGCGGAGTGTGTAAAGATAGTTATGAATAAAAGATAAGACACTTGGATTGATGATAAGTTATGCGAGAAAGAAAAGGACAACAATGTGCCAAAAATATGTTCTGTTGATGGTATTCTAGTCGAGAATGAAGCGATTGATCAGAAAACAATTTCTCATGTGTAAAGGTTCAAAACGGGGAAAAATTAAGGAAATAACTTCTCCTATAAAAAGAAAGAATAAGAAGAGGGTATTATAGTAATAATTGATGATAATATAAACTTCAATAGCATAAGCAGAGCCTTTGCTACCAGTAGATGTCCATAGCCTCGACAGTGTTGTTTTTTAACCCATATGAGCCAAGATCCTCAATTTATAAATGGAGAGTTATAGTGCTATTCTACATAAGAGATTAGTATGCTGGCATGGTAACCAGATGACCACACTACCATTCACTGGTATGTAGCAAAAGTGATCAGGCCGGTTCAGATGAGACCTCATATTCTAAGGATATTTTGCCTATCCAAAGGATCATAACCCTGGTGTGGTGGCCATAGTGGGAATGTCACTTTGCTATAGCCTTATGAACATGGTAGGCTAGCTTGTAATTAGACCCCCTATCCTCCATCTAAAAACAAAATTTTGCTGATATTACACATTTTTATGATAAATAGAGGGAGGCTCAATACTCCTTAAGAACAAGGATGGTGGAAGAAGTTTAACATATTAATAAAAAAAGTATACCCATAGTCTTATTTATTGAAGACAAAGAATATTATAACCAAGAAGGGTGGAACCAACATGGTATTAAGATGATCAATTAGTATCAAGTACAACAGAAAACTATGCAACAAAGCAATATATAAATAACTGTGTCCCTTTCTTGAAAAGAATCTATCATCAAGAAGTTGTCTTGTTAAATATCATAACGTTAATGGTATTAACTCCCTTCAATAGAATCCATAAATTATTGTCCTCATAAAATTAGTGTACTTCATGCCATCAAAAGAAAACAAAAGAAAAATGGGGTTGAGCGTTTGAGTGAACATCAATCGTTTAGACAAGCGAAGAGCAATCACACAAAAGAAAAATTTTGTTGTTTAATTGGAATTGAACAACAGCTGTTCAATTAATTGAATAGCAATAACCGCAAAGAGAAAAAGTGTTGTTCAATTGTTTGAAGAACAATTGTTCAATTGAATGAACAATAAAACACGTCAAAAAAACAAGTTCTGTTAAATTGGATTCAACAACGGTTGTTCAACTAACCAAACAGCAATTGTTCAATTAACCGAACAGCAAAACAATGCAAAAAAGAAAGTGTTGTTCAATTGGATTGAAAAATGGCTGTTCAATAGATTGAACAACCACTGTTCAATTAATTGAACAACAAAATTGCGCCACAAAGGAAGTGTTGTTCAATTGGATTAAACAATGGCTGTTCAATAGATTGAATAGCAGTTGTTGAATTAATTGAACAACAAAACAACGCAGAAAAGAAAGTGTTGTTCAATTGGATTGAACAACGACTGTTCAATATATTGAACAACAGTTGTTCAATAGATTGAACAATAGCTGTTAAATTAACTAAATAGAAAAACAACGCAAAAAAAGTGTTGTTCAATTAGATTGAACAACGACTGTTCAATTGGATTGAACATCTGTTGTTCAATAGATTGAACAAAAGCTGTTCAATACATTGAACAACAGCTATTTAATTAACTGAACAACAATATCACACCGAGAAAGAAATGTTGTTCAATTGGATTGAACAATGGCTATTCAATAGATTGAACAACAGCTGTTCAATAGATTGAACAGCAGTTGTTCAATTAATTGAACAGCAAAATCACATAGAAAAGAAAGTGTTGTTCAATTGGATTGAACAACAGATGTTCAATTGGATTGAACAATAGATGTTCAATAGATTGAACAACAACTGCTCAATTATCTGAACAACAAAACAACGTAAAAAAGAAAGTGTTGTTCAATAGATTGAACAACAACTATTCAATTAATTGAACAACAAAACAAGCAGAAAAAAATAAAAAGAAAATCAAATCAAATCAGCAATCATATTTACATATTTTACAGAGAAGAAATAAATTTTATAAAGATGAAGCTACTAAAGGATTGCCTTCTGCAGCTAAAACTTGCATGGTGGGGTCCTCACGTATTTGTTGGTAGAAAGATTCTCTGGTAAGTGGTTTTTGGTAGAGGCGTACCCAATGCCCATTCGATTTAAAAGAAGAACCATACCCATCAATGGTGGTCAGCGTAAGAGTGTCATTGTCATGTACTTACTTTATTTCATAGGGGCCTAACCACCTAGTCTGCAGTTTGCCAGGGAAGTCGTGAAACCTGGAATCATGAAGTAGTGCCCAGTCGCCCTCATGAAATGTCTATTTCTTAATTAGGGCATCATGCCATTTGGCTCTTTATTGTTGAATAAGTGTCGTACGCTATAGAGCCAGTAGCTGAACTTCATCTAATTCATTCATCTACTGTAACCTATTAACCTGGGCTTTGGTTAAATCCAGTCCCACTTCCTGGGCTGTCCTTAGTGTTTGTATTTCAAAATCTATGGGAAAAATAGGTTCTTTACCAAATACCAGTTGATACGAAGAGTATCCAGTAGTGTTTCTCCAAGTTGCGCGATATTCCCACAAGGCCTCTGGTAGTCGAGCATTCCAGTCTTGTCGATGTGATGAAACTATCTTTGTTAGAATAGCTTCAATAACTTTGTTGGTTCTCTCCACCTGCTCGTTTGCCTGTGGGTGATACGAGGAAGTAATTCTGTGTGTGATATGACGATTTCTCAATGTACCAGTAATCTTGTGACCCACATATTTTGGTCCCCCATCAGTAATTACTTCTCTGGGTAAGCCATACCGCACAAAATTTTTGAAAAGAAAGTTAATAATGGTTTCCTTTGTTTCTCTTGGCAACGCTACTGTTTCCACCCACTTAGTTACGTAATCTGTTGCAACCAATATATATGATTTCTGGTTGGATGGTGGTTTGAACGGCCCAACGAAATCTAATGCCCGACGCTCAAAGGGTACTTTCACCAACTGTGGATGCAGGAGCATTTCATTAGATTGGCCAAGGTGGTCCATCCTTTGGCAACTATCACATGCCTAGACAAATTTCTTAGCATCTTTAAAAATAGTGGGCCAGTAGTATCCCATCTGTAGAATTTTATGTCTAGTTCTGTGATCTGCAAAGTGTCCACTGCAAGGTCCATCATGGCAGGCTTTTAGGATATAACACATATTTCATTAAATATGGAATTAAATAGTGGATCTAAAATTTCAAAATAACCAAGAAACACAATTCTAGTGATGTCCTTGTAATAAAAAATTCTAATTTTAATGAAATATGTGTTATATCATAAATTTCATCCTCCCTGATGCACCTATGGATGTGCATATCAGATCCCATGTGGAAAAGGTATCCTCCAATCTAGGAGAAACTAGTGCTACGTTGAACAATCAATTTCCTTTCTCTGGGTGTCAAATGTTTGGGTAATTTTCCCGCTGCTAAGTAATTTGCTACTTCTGCATACCATGGCATTTTTACGACAAAAAAAAACAAATGTTCATTTGGGAACTGATCATCTACCGCCACTGTATCATCTGTTCTTGGCACTCGAGAGAGGAATTCTGCCACGAGGTTCTCCTTCCTTGGTTGATCCCTTATAGTTATGTCAAATTCCCGCAAAAGTAGTAACTAACGATTCAGTCTTCCATTTGTAATTGGTTTGTTGGCTAAATATATAATGGCAGAGTGATTAGTATACATAAATATAGGATATCTAGTTATATAGTGTCTAAATTTATTTATAGCATAAATAACATCTAGAAACTCCTTTTCTGTCACTGTATAATTCAACTCAGTAGGAGTAAGATTTTTGCTGATGTAATATATAGTGTAAGATTTCTTGTCTTCTTGTTGGCCAATAACAACTCCAATGCCTGTATCTGATGCATCTGATGAAATATGGAAAGGTATATCCCAACTCGAGCCTTGTAATACTGGTGTTGTCGATACTAACTGTTTCAGATCTGTGAAGGCAATGTCACATTTATCAGTCCATATAAAATCAACATTTCCTGTCAAGGCATATAAAGGTGCAACAATTTGCAAAACGTTCTTTATAAATCTACGATAATATCCAGCAAATCCCAAAAAACAACATACCTCTATTTGAGTGCAGGGAGTAATTAATAAGAGGATTACATGTATCTTTGTTGGATCTACCTGAATTCCAGCTGCTGAAATGTAATGACCCAGAATCAGGCCCTCTGTCATCATCATATGACACTTCTCATGACTTAAGCATAGCCTAGTAGCAATACACCATTCTAGGACTTTCTCCAATGTTTGTAATGCCTGATCAAAGTCATCCCCATAGGGTGTGAAATCATCCATGTATACCTCCAATCCTTCATTTATCAAGTCTACAAAAATACTGAGTATGGCTCTTTGGAATGTAGCAGGTGCGTTGCACAATCTGAAAGGCAATACCCTGTAAGCAAATGTTCCCCAGGGGTAGGTGAAAGTAGTTTTATCCTGGTCTTCAGGGGAAATTTGAATTTGGTTGTAGCCATTGAAGCCATCTAGGAAAGAGAAGAATTTCTTTCCTGCCAGTGTATCAAGGACCTGATCAATAAATGGAAGGGGAAAATGGTCTTTTTTGCGTCGCTTTGTTGAGTTCTCTGTAGTCAACGCATATCCACTATTTTCCATTCTTTTTGGGGACAAATACTAATGGAGAAACCCATTTACTATCAGATATAGGATAAATAAAATTCACATCTAACAGTTTTTGAAGCTCTTCTTTCACAATATCCTTTAGATGAGGATTTAATCTACGTTGTGGCTGTCGAATGGGTCTTGCATCTTTTTCAGTGTAGATGTGGTGCATGCATAACTGAGGGTCAATCCCTTTCATGTCTGGGTAGTCCCATGCAAAAGCCCCTTTATATTTCCTAAGGATTTGGATAAGTTTCTGTTGCTGGTCATTACTCAGATTACTGTTAATGTTAAGGATTTTCCCTTGCTCGATTTCAATAGGCTTGCTATTATAGATAGTGGTTGTTGGTATCAGTTGGTCATTGATGTCTCTTAAGGAATCTTCTTCAATCTCATTGTCAAGGACTGCTTCAATCATGTGACATCTCAAATTAGACACTGCAGTAGGGTGATTGATAAAGGTGTTAATGACATCATCTTCTATTTGATTTTTGTATTCAAGCACATCTGCCATAGTCAACCGTGAACGAATATTTTCTTTTAAATATGTTGTTGGTTGTTTCCTAGTTTTTACAATGGTCAGGCTTGGCTGAGTAGGAAGGTATAAAGCTAGATTCTTAAAAAAATTTCCTCTGGTTATGGTCATACTGCCTATTTGATAGCCTATATAAGAATCAACTATTTCTAGCCAAGGCCTTCCCAGTATTAAGGGATGTCCATCTAGTCGATTTCTAGGGTTAATAATAAAAAAATCTACCGGATATTCCCAAGAGTCCAGAGAAACCATCACATCTTGTAATGTTCCTTCTAGCCTAATGACTGAATAGTTAGCAAGCTCGAGCAAGGTAGTGGTTGGTTCTAAGGCTATGATGCCAAGCACTTCACAAGTTTCTGTTGTAAGAATGTTAATGGCTGCCCCTAAGTCAACTAAAGCATTGGGAAAAGAGCGGTCGTTTATTTGGACTGTGACAATGGGATTCCCCGGGTCTTCGTATTTTATAGGTGTCTCTTTTCCTAGTAACAAATTAGACAAAGTTCCGACGACATGGACAGTT
Organism: Pinus tabuliformis; assembly: GCA_031772625.1. Classification (NCBI taxonomy): domain Eukaryota; kingdom Viridiplantae; phylum Streptophyta; class Pinopsida; order Pinales; family Pinaceae; genus Pinus; species Pinus tabuliformis. Next base: position 306,951,584 of record CM062812.1, on the reverse strand, counting down.
GGTGTTATTTTTGTTTTCCTCATAGGCTTCTTTACACACAACTCTTTAATGGTTTTAGCATATATCGGAATATCTTGAATGGCCTGGAGGAGGGGTATTTTTATATAGAGATTTTTTAGTTCACCCAGAAGATCAAAGTCATGATATTCAATTGGTCTAGGTATTATAAATCTTTCTAGGAATGGGGGAGAAGTAATTATGATTGGGTCAATATCTTTCTGCCTGACTGTATCTTCTCCCTATTTTGTTTGTTGGTTATCTATAGTTGAAGGCTTATTTGGATGCATTTCTTTAACCTCAAGTTGTAGATTTTTTTCCTCATCTAGAGCAATTACGCGTCCAGATCTTAACTTAAGTTCATTACATTCTCTCGACTCAACTTCAGGGTCCAGACTCTCAATAATTTGTATTAACCGTATCGGTCTGTTGTTAGGATTCAGATTTGGTTGAGCTAGGAGTTATGGCCGCATATTAGGTTGAGGATTTTGTTGCAACATGTAAGGTGCTGGTAAGGTTGGTTGAGGCAGAGGAACTATTCCCATAGGCTGGTTTGTGGATCGTTGCCAATTTGGTTGCCAGTTCTGATTTTGTGAGGTAGAAGGAGACCATTGAGAGGAATAGGGGGTGTTCTACTAGAATGGTGGAGGGTAAGAGGAATTTGGCCAATTATTGTTTGGATTTGATTGGTTGGGCCATGGTGGCATAGAAAATGCTTGAGGTGGCCAAGTAGAGAAAGGTGGCTGGTTCTGCCATGCTGCCCCTGAATACTGCTGAGAATTAAATTGCGAAGAAGGAAAGAATGAAGATGGTTCTGTAGGCATACCTGTCAGATGTGCTTGCCATTGATGACACTAGTTCAATAGATATACTGGTTCCACTTCCTCTTCTGCTTCCTTGAAAACTGCTTTTAATCCAGGAAGCGATGGACAACTTTCTGTAGCATGATCCTTAGTGAAAATGGCACATGTTTGTATCATATCTAACGGACATTCTCTATGATTGTGTTTATTTTTGCAATGTGGACAGAAAATAGCCAGATTATGTTCTACTTTGGCCTACTTTTGTTTGGCTTGCATGATATCCAATTGTGTCGTTAGGGTCCCGAAGATATCAGTCTTGAAATCTTCTAGCAGATTACTGATTTCAACTTGTGTAATGCTTCCTCCCGACACTCTATTGTCCCTGGTGATCGTATCACATCCAGTTGGTTTTAGCCTTGTACTGCCTCTGGAGCACCTGATGCACAATTGTATAATATTGTCATAATTCTCTTGATAAATATCACCCTTCCCCATTAAATTCAGTGTTTCTACCCATTGGTCTTTCATACCTTTGATAATTGTAGTTTTAATAACTTTAGGAGGCAAATTTTCATAAGGAGGTCTTTGTAGATTATATTGAAAACATTCTACATATTCTTCATGAGTCTTGTTAGTCTTAGCTACCATTTGAAAAATTTCATCCTTCAGTTCTCTAGTTTGGAAATAATCTTGGTATTTTTTTTAGAAAGGCTTCTTTCATTTGGTCCCAGTCAGTAATGGTACCTCCACCAAGCCCCATAAACCAACACAGAGGTGCTCCCTTTAGAGTAGAGGGGAACAGTTTCAGCTTTTGGGGGTTGGTAGTGTAATCATATCCCCTACATACAACATCAAATTGAAAAAGGAATGCATCAAGATCCTCTGAAGTTAGCCCATGCAAGGTAAGAATATTCTGTAATGGAATAGCTTTCATGGGAGCATTGACAGTTGTATCAACAATAGGGTATTGTAATGTAGAGGTCTGAGGTTGTTGTTGATTATGAGCCATTTGGTAAAAAATGTGCCAATTTCCTTCAGGGATTTCCAGAGCTAGAGATTTGTTCCTGGGGGGTTCAGAAGAGACTTTTAGAATGACTTTAACAACACTAACTTGGTCTGGAATACTGGGTGTCCTTTTTTCAACTACTACTTCAGGAGATTTGGGTTCTTATGATTTAATCCTTTCAACACTACTTGTTTCTCCTTCTCCTTCACGGAGATTGCAAGAATTCCCTTCTTGTAAAGGGCTAGGCTGTAAATTTTCAGTGTTCTGAAAACTCTATTCAGACCCTTTAGTCTTCTTGTGAATCTCAACATCAACTACAGATGGTGATCCTGCGGCCTTAAGGGTTACAATAGGATTTCTTGTAGAAACGGTTCGGGGTCCTACTGATGACTGAGACTCAACTTTTCTTATGATTTTGTCAATGAAGGTTGATCGTCCAAGGGTCACCGGTCCCTTAGATTTTTTAGATCTAGGTGAAGGAGTTATATATTTTTCTACTCTTTTCTTCTTAGTCATTCATACATAAATACAAACACTTATTTCTACTTCAATTCCTATGCAATTTTGTTGAAAAGCAGGCAAAGGAGCAAGCACTTTACCTGCTCATATGCAGGTTCTTACCTTCCATTTTTAATACCCAATTCTTTCATGGAAAACGAACATCAAATGTTTATTTCTACTTCAATTCCTATGCAATTGTGCTGAAAAGAAGGCAAAGGAGCAAGCACCTTACTTGCTCATACGCAAGTCGCAGATTATCCAAAGCAGAAAATAACTATTCTACCACTGAACGCAAGGGTCTAGCTATGGTGTATGCGCTCCAGAAGTACCGACACTACTTGCTAGGAGGCCATTTTAAGATGTATACAAATCACTCCACACTGAAGTACCTGGTCAATAAGCCTGTGTTGGGGGGACGAATCTGCTGATGGCTCTTATTGTTTCAAGAGTATGATTTTGAAGTTGTTGTGAAACCAGGATGATTAAAAGCGAGACCAGACCACTTGTCGCGCATCGAAATAGGGGAGGAACCTACTAACTTGGAAGAACGATTGCCTGACGAGCAGTTATTTGCAGTGCGTGTCGCGGATGGTCATTTTGAGGATATAATACACTTCCTAACTACAGGAATGGTGCCGAAAGGATACACTGTCTAGCAAAAGAAGGAATTAGTGGTGAGCACGACAGATTTCTCTATCATTGCTGGGCATTTGTACAAAATGGGTATTGATGAGATATTGTGACGGTATGTACCTGAGTTTGAGAGAAGCAGCATCCTCATGGACACTCATGGGGGCACTGCGGGAGGACATTATGCAGGGAGAGAAACTGTGCAGAATATTCTATGCACAAGGTTGTGGTGGAAAACCCTTCATCAGGATTCAAAAGTATATTGCAAGGCGTGTGACGTATGCCAAAGAATGGGAAGGCCATCACAGAGGGATGAAATTCCTTTGAATCCACAGATGACGTTGCAACCCTTCGAGAAATGGGCGATAGATTTTGTAGGACCCATTCAGCCACAAGGGAAGATAGGAGCAAGGTACATTATCACTGCGACGGATTATTTGACTCGTTGAGCAGAAGCACAGCCGATGAAGGATTGCATGCGCACGATGGCTGTGAAGTTCCTATTTGAGCATGTATTGATGCGATTTGGATGTCTAAGGATCTTGATGAGTGATCATAGTATGCACTTCCTGAATGAGACAATCAATGCATTAACATAGGAATTTCAGGTATATCACCAGAAGAGCACACCTTATCACCCACAGGATAACGGGACAGTGGAGGCATTCAACAAAGTGCTTGAAAATGCACTAACCAAGGTTTGCAATTCTAAGCGAAGTGATTGGGACCTATGCATACCTGCAGTATTGTGGGCTTATCAAATGACATGCAAGAAGTTGACGGGACAAACCCCTTTCAGGCTTGTCTATGGTGTGGAAGCCATAATGCCTATGGAATACATCGTGCCTAGTTTGCACATAGTAGCGCTCATAGGTATGACAGATCGTAGAGCCCTGAAGAGAGGCTTGCGAAGCTGGATGAACTCGAAGAAGAAAGATTTTTGGCTGGATTTCACCAGCAGGTCCAAAAGCAGCGCGAAAAGGCATGGCATTATTGACACATCAAGCTATGCACATTTAAGTTAAATGATTTGGTTTTTTGTATGATAGTAAGTTTGATAAATTTCCAGGAAAATTTAGGATGCACTAGTTAGGGCCTTATGTTATTAAGGAGATTACCGATGGAAGAGCAATACAGCTGGTCAAGTTAAATTTAGAACCCTTCCCAGGAAAGGTGAATGGTAGTCGCTTGAAGCCATACACCGGTGGTCCGACCATGTGACTAAATGAAAGTGGCATAGTATTAGTGCTCCAGGAAGCTAAAAGGAGGCGCGGGACTATAAATTACACTTCCCGAGTGGGGGAGATGCACGATGAGAAGATGGTGCAAAGAAAGGATGTGTCACTGGGTCCACAGCAGCACAGAGGGAGCTGTGCTACCTAGGGAGAAATTGCCCAGGTCAGATGGAAAGTGACCGTTAAAATCAATGTTCATGAAAAGACGGCAAAAGTGAGGCCAAATTGAGTGGGCAAGCAGCATTTAAGACAAAATTTAAGGCTTAGATCCTTCAAAATATGCCACCAATCCAGCATAAATTTACCGATTTTGGGGGGGAACGGTCATATTTGAATTCAAATTGCCCTATAAATTACAAGTGGCTGCCCAGCGAAAAACACTTGGCATTCTGAGAATTGAGTTGTTGCACTCTCAGGTGCACATGAACTGTGAATTCTTTCAAGATATGATAGCGAGTCTGGCGTTTGAACAATTGTCAAAAGAGACACAAGCTCTGGTGAAAAGCGTCATGTCAACCCGTGTAGAAGCTTTGAACACCAAAGGAGTGGTCGCTGAGGAAAATGTGCAGGAAATTGATATGGGGACCGAAGTAGCTGCCTGCCCTGGAAGTAGCTAAAGTATTGGCAGAGGTCCCTAAATATCTGAGAATGCCGAGACTAAAGCCAACCCCAACCATGGAGACCATGAAAGATAAGAAGGGAAAGTAGCTTGCCATACCGGTGTGCACGTTGCCAAGACGAAACCCACCAAAGCCCATTTCCTAGGAGAAAGACAAGGCTATAAACCTAGAAGCAGAAGAGGAGGATGTCGAAGACATCCCCATGGATGATGAGGATGAGGGAGTGGAAATAGAGGAGGTTGAAGCCTAGGGTTCAAACCCTATTACATGGTTGCCGGAGTATGGCCCTCCATGCAAGCCTAAGTCCAAGGTCCCAAAGGACATTGATGAAAGTAAGACTCCCCTGCAAACCCCTTTGCTACTAGATGAAATCACTTTTGATGGTTCGCATTTGGCACGGGTGCTAATTTTGAAGCTCAAAGACTAGGACTTGGCAGACCATGAGAAGTTCCTGCACCTGGCAATCGAACAGTTGATGTGCCGCATCATAGACATGAATACTGGGATGACTTCACTAGAGCCGCATAAGTGGCTCAGGGGAGTAGAAAAGGTAGGATTACTCAACCTATTCTGGGTGCCACACTATCACCATACGCATGTGACAGTTTTGGTTATCAAGTAGCTGCTGTGCTTTGTACATGATGGGTGTCTGTGGCTAGAGGAGCCAATACCCATCACTGATATGTTGATTCACAGCATAACGCGCCTGCCATATACATGCGAAAACCCAGCTATGATCTTTGGCGACAAGGGTGGCGACATGGCACTTGTAGAATCAATGAAAGAGAAGTTCAAACTGGTAAAGAAGTCACGCAGGTACACTATCTCCAGCATTTGTGACCTTGCTGTGAAGGTGGCGACGTAGATCCTTATAGGGAAGGTGATGCGGCAGTGCCACACTGATGAGGTACTGACACCTGTCTTAATGCTTGCACAACAGTACGTGGAAGGAGTCCAGTTTAACTAGTCAGACTACCTTCACGGAGAGTTCCTGGCAAACTACCGCGAAGCACAAGAGAAAAGCAAGATGTTCCACTACGCGTGGCTCTTGCTGTCAATTGTGCTCGTGGCATGGGAGCTTCCAGTGAAGAGCCAATTCCCCTCGGTCGCACCAGACCTTCCTGAAGCAGTGAAGTACACTTCGATGTCGGTGACCAAGGATGCGGAACGCATTCGAGACAACAACATCTTCTAGATCTTTATGGAAATGAATATCAAGATGGATATCAATCGCAAGCCACGATTTTTTCCCATGGTATATGCTACCCTACAAAGTTATGGCAAGTTTAAGGCTGATTTCCATCGGATTTCAATCAGGGCATGGAAGGACCCTTCGCAGAAGTGGTACAATTTGCTATACCTAGCCACAAATTATGCCATCGATGCAGTGTTGGATAAATGGCTGGTAGAGTGGAGCACCTTGATGAACTTGGCGGTGGGTGGAAGAAAGTCCACCGCACAAAAGAAGAAGGAAGAGGCCACACTAAAGATGGCGCAGCTGGTCGAAAAGAGGAAGAAGGAGGCCGCTGAGAAGGCCCAAGTAGAACAGACAGGAAAGGAGGTAGGAAAATAGATAGGTGGTGTAGAGCGGGGCTCTGACAAAGGTGCACGGTCGCCTTCATCCAAAACCAAAAAGGAGGGCACGGAGCAGCATGACATTGAACCTCAGGAGACGTCCGACCGCATTGAGCGCTTGAGAGAGCTAGAAAAGGGAGGGTTCAAAAAGAAATCCAAGGTAACCAAGACCTCACTGGACCCCATCACATTGATGAAGGGAGACTTATATGACATCAGTGACATAGTTAGAGATGTCACTGCAGAAGCCCTTCAACAATTTGAGAAACAACAGCAGGTCCTCCTGGGGGCCATCCAGACTGCGCTGTAGGAGTTACAGAACCGTGTGTCACAAGCTGGTACGCTGTCCACTAGCTTGGCTATCGACACATCAAAGGCTGCTGATATGTTGCGCATGAAGGCTTCTAGTGTGCTAATGCTGCCGGATGGAGCACTAACAACAGAAAATGAGGTTGATAGGCCCATTGTTAGTGCCTTGAAGGGAGGGGGATTAAACCTGGCAGCGCTCCCGAGCGAAGCACTCCACCTATTGCAGGATGGAGTCATTGCAGAGTTGAGGGCCCGTGAGCGTTGCACCCTCCAGGTGATTAGTCAATAGAAGATAAACAACAAGAAGATGGCCCTACAAAGGAATGCTGCCATTGCCGCCGAGGCCGAGGTGACCAACCAGAACAAGAAGATCATACAGGTCATGGAGGAGGCCTGTAGAATGGTCCTGGAATTGGCCCTTCTGGAGGAGGATCTAGTCAAGGTCCACATCCACAAATTAGCCACAGGGGTGTGCAAAACTCAGACAGAGATGGTACAGGTTCAGTTGGAGTTGAACCTACATATTACAGAGCTCCATTTGAGGGCTCAGCCTTCAACACTGCCAGAGGTACAGGAACAATGGGCGACCACTATCACAGAAACAGTTGAGGCAGTGGAGAGTGTAGTAGCAGACTGCACACAGTTGTTCAAACAATCGTTTGAGGTCCTGACCGGCTTGCAGGAGGACCCAAACATCTAGAGGCTAGAAACGGAAGCACGTGAACTCCAACAATGCTATAATTAAGTTAAGGGCAGAACGCGATCCGTCACGCTAACATAGAGGTCAGCGAAGCTGTAGGAAGCTAAGTAGCTGAAGGAATAGGTGGACACAACACTGCAAAAGGAAGCATTGCATAAGGCGCAACTAAAGCCCTGGCTAGAGGAAGCTTATGTAGTCACAAGAAACATTGAAGGCAAGCTTGCAAATCTGCAAGCGATGCAACTGTTAGTGTCAGTATCTTCATCCCTCCGTTAGAGATCAAATCCTCTTGTTGCATTGCATATTAAGTGTCCCGCCCAGTCAGCTACACTCCATTAGGAGCATGGATCATCTGACAGTAGTGGCTTCTCCTACATTTTCCCTCTTGTCCTTTACCTGCTGGCCCATGTTTATTCATCAAAATCATATAAAGTCACCTTTTTGTCTTTAAAGTTTGCAAGGGTATTTTCCAGGGTTTCATTGTCATTAGGTCTAGGGTTTCATTAGGGTTTCATCAAATAGGTTTTCAAAATGTCCAATAATAGTCAGCAGGCACATGAGGAGGTTCCAGTATCAATATATTTCATAATTAATTGCTCAGAAATGTATTTTTCCTCAAAACCCTGTTTTGGGGAAAAATAGAGTATTTTATGTTTTTATGTATAAATTTGATGTAATTTAAGTTCTTTCATATGTAAACAACTTCAGTGGAAACCCTGGTCACCTTGCCAAGCTTTAGCATCTCCATCATCTACAAGGCAAACAGAAAAATCAAGTCATTCATCATAAGGCTCAAAAAAGTGAAAAGCTCAAAAAACAGAGTTGACAAGTAAAGTCACATTGCAAACATTATAAAAGTCAGATCTATGAAGGAAAAATCAAAAGCTCTTGTATATAAATCATCTTTACAATTCAAAAGCTCATTGGCACTAAAAGAAGAAAGATTGAGCAAAGTGAAGGTCATGTTGGAGAAAGGAAGCAAAATCACAGCAAAGAGTTCTAGTTTTAGAGGCGCGGCGCATTGGGTGAGTGGCGCGGCACATAGAGCCACTCTCCTCAGTGTTAATTTGCACTGGCGTGCCACACTGGGCAGGAGGCACGGTGCATTGGGCCTCGTTTTGCAGTGTAAAACAACACAGGCGCAACGCATACAGAGGGTGTGATGCATTGGGCTGGATGCGCGGCGCATACAGCCAAAGAGCCCGAAAATTTCCAGAACTCGCTCAAATCGCCCAAAAATGCACGGATTTGTTAGGTAGAGCCTCCATTACCGTTTTATATCCAAGTTGGGTGCTTGCTTCATGGTGCTTGTTTCATGGTGATTGATTAAAGAAATCAAACCTTTTCCTCAAACAAAAATTGCTGCCTAGGGTTTTGATGACTGTTTTGCCACCAAATTCACTCCCTTATCCCTTTTTTTTTTTCCATCGATTTTCTTATTTCCTAAGTTCCCCCACCCCCAAAATTCACTAATCCCCTATACAAAAACTCCCAAAACATCTCATATTTCCCTAACACTCCCTAAATTCTCCACTATTTTTCCCTCCCCTTACAGTCCTTTATTTCACTGTTTTCCCTTGGTGGCAGAGGTCAAACACATCACCAAAAGCAGTTCAAGACAATTTGACATATCAGCGCCTACTTCTCCAAGACAGTTTACTTACTAGCAGCCATGGCATCTGATCCTTCATATGATTATGAAGAGGAGACCCAAAGTGACTCACCCACAGAGGGACATGCACCCAGGAGGCCTCATAGAGGTGGAAGACATATTAGAGAAGAACCAACCACTTTTGCCAAATTACAGGCCTGCCATCTTGCCATCTTTTGTTTCCAGCATCAGTCATGTTATGAATTCTGTGAGAAGTTTTCTAATATTCAGTTTCATCATGAGTTGGCCCACTTGTTTGTGTTGCATTTGCATGGTGATCAAGCCACTCTTGCTGGTGTCACTTTCAAATTAACATTAGAATCCATTTCATTAGCAACTGGCATACCAAACATTGGAGAACCATGGAACAAGAGGTAGAAAATTGACCGGCAGCACTATGAACCGTACATCAAGCCCGGCTTTTTGAGACAATTCAAGAGAGTGTTTCCTTTGCGGTACCTCAGAGATGAATATGCTCCTTTAATGAAACTCATCATGAAGTATTTCACCTGTGAGGGCCGGTTCTCTCGCTTATATGCTTATCATATCAGGCTGCTGATGCATTTTACTCGGGTATGAATGATGAACATTCCTTACTTCATATGTCAAAACATAGAGAAGATGACCACTCTTGTGAAGCACAAGACCCCTCAGTAGCAGTTCAACAGTATTTATCATTTTTCTCTCATCAAAATTGTGGTCGTTGATCAGCTTGGTTTTCAAGGCATCACTTGGGATGACTTCATCTCTCGTGAGTTTTTCAGAGGTTCACAGGGACTTTCAGAGGCTGGGCATAAGACAGGTGGACCTTCCTATCAGCATGAGGGCCATGAGACACAGACCGCTAGTGTGCCAGTGTTCATCACCTATCAGAAGGGCACTAGACGGTTGTTTGCAGCAGTAAAGCGAGTGTTATCTCCACCTGGGGTGGAAGGGGCCTCACTTCCATCATTAGCACAACAGGTTCAGGACCGAGGCAAGAGGCCACTACAGGAGGAAGGACCATTAGTTGAGCGGGAGACTGATTTCAACCTCATTGAGGGTGATGATACCGATATGGGCACAAATCTTAGAGAAATCATTAAGGAGCAGCAGGCGGACATTGATGCCTTGTCTTCCAACTTGGATAAAGCCCAATGGACTATACAGTACCTAGAGTAGAGGAACAAGCAGCTTGAGGACCAGCAGGTGATTATGGAGTTGCAAAACATTCGGGAGAATCACCAAGCTGCCCAAAGGAGGAGGGTGGAGTTCACTTCATTGGAGCAAGAGATCAATGTCGACCAGGAGTCATGGATTGAAAGAGTCAATATACACTTGGAGAGGAAGCTGGAGAAGGCCATCAATGAAAAGAATATGCTTAGAAACCTGTCATATCATTACTTGTCCTGGAACTTGGTGTGTCAAGTGAGAATTAGGGATTTAAAAGCAAAGTTGAAGAGAGCATCAAGGAGGCAAAAAGAGGATGAAGGACTTAAGATCTTGGTTGAGGCTTCCTTGGCCCAACATCATGCTTGATAAAGAAGACTCAGCCCAAATTTCAGGAAATTTGGAGCATTTTTGCATTTCGCAAATTTTTGGCACAAAAAATAGGTTTTTCTGCCCTATGCGCCGCACCACGTGGAGCTCGCTTTTGCTAGAGGCCTCCAAATAACAAAAACTCAGTATTTTTGGATTTGTCATAAAAAATTACACTTGCCTACTGTTACACAAAAATATTGTCACCATGATTATTTGCAGTCAGTATGGGTCTATCATCACTTGTACTGTCCTCCTAAGCAAGTCTCAGACCTCAGCTCTTCAAGTCAAGCTTTGAAAATGAGAGAAAGACATTGAAAATCAACAAAGCTCTAGTTCTGCACTTTATCTCACTATTGCCTACGGTCCCGCACGTCCTGTTTACAAAAACTGCGGACCTGCCCACTCTGTCCCTAAAGGAGTAGGTGCGGACCCCTGTGAAAGTCAAAAAGGCGCAAGTTTATTCTAAAAAACTCACTTTGGGTTAATTCTAGATGATTCTAGAAGGAATTTTGACGTGGATTGGCCACTCTTAGATGGTTCATGCATCCCAAAAGAGAAGGAGCTAATCCCTTGATGAGAGGAGCTATCCCTTTGAAGGAGGGCTTTATCCCTTTGAAGGAGGACCTAGTAACTTCCCTCCATTGCACTATAAATTAAGGCATTGGGTTGGTTGCTAAGGAGGTTGGAAGCTAAACATTTTTGAGGGTAAATGCTGGTGAAATTAAGACTTCCTAGTTGAGCTTAAGAGGAGAGATCACATACCTTTTTGGCTTCATTGGGAAGAGAGTGAAACTTGTCAAAGTAGAGGAGACTTCTTGCTGGACCCTGGGAGGAGCTTGTACAGCATCAAGGCACAGGTTGTAAAGTTCTTCTTTGATTTGAATTAATACAATCAGATTCATTTTTCTCAACAAATTGTCTCATGTCATTTGTTTCATGAATTCCTTGACTTTCATGTTAAATATGTTTTGTGATATTGGCTTTTCAGGTGCTATTTAATTTGTTTGCTTGTTTGTGTTTGCAGATTCGCGACAAGGGAGCTCATTTGGATCGAAGGAGCGAGGCTTCCACAAACTTGCATTGGACCTAAGGTAGGCCTAAAACACTTGTTTGCCTTTGTTTATAAATGCATATTTAGAGAAAGATATTTTGTGATTGGTTTGCTTGTCATTAGGTCTTCTTTAGATTCTAGGAAGGTCTATCTTGTCCGCAAGATCGACTCAGTCCGTATGACAAAATGGCGACTCCATTGGGGACTTGATTTTTTTCCTTGTTTTTACTTTGACCTGAGAAACTGTGTTTTTGTTTCTGCTTTTGGCTTGTTGTGTGAGGAGTTGGGTAGAATTAGTAGATCCAGGGTTATTTTTTGTTTTTCATAACTTTGGGAGAGGACCGCACCCTAGCCTTTTGAAACAGTGCGTACTTATCCGCACTTTTGCTTTTAGCACAGAGCGGTACTGCACCTATGTTAACTGTGGGCCTGCGGACCCTATCAAAATTTTGAAAAACCTAATATTTCCTCTGTTAGTCAGCTTAGTTTTTGTTTAGAAGTTATTATCCACTGCCCAGACCTGCATATAACCTGTCAGAATCTTTCCTTAGGTTGATTTCATTAGTGTTAGGGTTTTAGGTGAAATTCCTAGGAGTTTTGCTTGTTGGGTTTGTTTTTCATTTTGGTCTTGTAGTAGCTCTGAGCTTAGAAGCTGTAGGGACCTCAGATCACCTTGGTTTCTGCCAGCCTTCTTATGAGTCTGACCATTTATGAAATCTACCCTTGTTGAGGAATCCGCTTTGTGTTTTCTCTTTACAAAACTTCGAAAAGCTTGTGTTTAAAAGTTTGGATTTTCATTTTTAAAAAGAAAACAAAATTGGTTGTTTTTGACTGATTTGTGATTCTGCATAAATTGGTCCTTAGTTTACATCTAGCTAAGTAAAACATCCTTAAAAAAGACATCTTGTAGGCTTTGACTTCAAATAGGTTTTTATAATTTATAGATCTCAAAGTTAGTCATTTTAATAGTTTTGAGTGTTTTATAAACAAAATAAAAAAAAATCTCTTTTGGAAAAAGTTTATTTTTGTAGTGGTTGAGTGCTTTGAAAAGAAAAGGGAAATTTTTGTGAAAATAACTAGTTGTCTCGTTTTGAGTGCATTGGAAAGGACAAAAGCTCTTCTTTTAATTTGTTTGTTAAGAAAGATTTGTGTTTACAAAGTATTTGCATTCTCAAACTCTTTCCTAGCTAGAAGTTCATTGAAGGGAAAAGATTGTTTAATCATCTTAAGTGCATTTTTAGTGATTTTGAGTCGAGTCTTCATACCACGAGTTTCATCTCTGCACCTTTTGACTTAAACAAAAACCAATAAAAATAACGCTTAAAGAAAAATTCATCTAGTAACATTTTATTTCTAGGGCTCTGATACACCAACTTAGCTTAGGCTAGTGTCTTGGAGTAGGAGAGTAATTAACTCTCTAAGACAGTAAAAACAAACAAGTAGCTTTATCTTGTGGTAGGGAAGAAATCCAATTGTTGCATTTATGCTCTGGGAAAGCTCCTCTTAAAGGAGAAGCACAAGATCGTGTCCGAACTAGTGTGGGAATCAATCCTTCCTCATTGGGAACGACGCCAGATATTCACGTATTAAAAACGGTAAACCTCGGATTAACCATTTTCGAGGAGCCTGGGGTCACTTGTTGGTAAACCTTGGATTATGTCAGGGAGCCTTCAAGGGGATTGAGCTTGCTACTCTACCCTTGCATGCGTATCAGAACGTAGACTGTTCCTCTAGGTATATTTGTTTCAGTTGGTAACCTTAGTGGCCATATTCTTTAGGATTCTTCCTAAGGTGACAGTGGTGGGAAGATCCCACTGTACCTGGAGTAGACGTCGGCTAGACTCACTTGGATTTTCTGGGGGGTTCTCTTCAGTCAAGATGGTTAAGTGGAGGAACTTGTGCCAGTCTATTCATTAAGCAGGTTACCGGGGTAACTGTTCCAACCGCCATTTCTGTATTGAACTCTGCGACGTTGGATTTCATCACCAACTAGTGTTTTCAGTACGGAAAGTTACTGTTTGTGTGTGTTTGATCTCCTAGATTCTTTAGGCATGTGATTCAAATTTGTTTGGTTCTTTAGAGGCTTTAGGTGGTTTTCATTGAGATTTTACTTTGTTTGCGTGTGAAGTAGTTAAAATTTTTTAACCGTGGCTGAATTACCAAGGAAGTCCGTTAGACATCGGGGCCAACCTCCTGAGTTTTCATCGAGCCAGCCTGAAGGGTTGAAAGTCCTCGTAACTCCTAGAGATAGTAGAGTTGGGTCACCTGAAGAAGGAGAGTTTTCTTTGGTGGTACATCCTGATTTTCAAGCTTTAGTAGCAGATTATAATCCGCAATCAGTGTCTGTTTCCGAAGTTACTGGTAGCTTTTCATCTACTAGTGATATAAGTGAAGAACCTGAAATATCTGAACCTGAAAGTGAATTTGCTGCTACTCCGACATCGAGGTTTGCTTCTCCAGCTTCTAGTGGTCCTGGTTCACTTAGGGTAGAAAGAATAATTACCCAAAATCTTCCTTCTGGACTTATAGCTATCGAAGAACTTGCTACTCCAGAGGAAGAAGTAGGCATCCCTATCCCTGAAAATCAACCTACTATTGAGCTAAGGGAGCGTGAATCAATTTTTTACAGTCCACCTAGGAGCAGTGCTTGGTATCTTTCTTTGACTAATTTCTTAGAAAACCCAGGATTAAGTTTTTCACCACCTCGTGTTCCTTATCACCCAACACCTAGGGGTTATTATCCTCCATTAAATATGTCTAGAGAGTCATCCATGTTTACTCAATCGCCCGAATCCTTTTTGTACGGAGGTCCTTCTGTTCCCTCTGGGTATCAGTCACTTTCTGGTACTTTTTCGGGAGCATCTCCTCAACCTATTGAACAAGGGTTATTAACTGGAAGCAATGGTACTAAGCCGTTGAGCGTAGAAGATATTCTCATGATGTCAGGTTCTATTCCCATTCCTCAACCTCAAGGTGGCCAGTTACCGCCTGGGGGGCAGCCTCAAAATTCTCAATTATCGCCTGGGGGGAAACCTCAAGGACAGTACATACCTATGGGATAGTACGTTCCTCAAGGTCAACCCCAGACTCAATATGTACCCCAAGGTCAACCCCAGTATCAATTTATACCTCAAGGTCAACCCCAGTATCAGTACGTGCCTCAAGGGTATCAACCCCAAGGTCAGTACTTGAACCAAGGTTTCCAACCACCCTCCGGTCAATCATATGTTCAAGGAACAGGAAATGTACCTTTGAATTATCAATCCTACCCTCAACCCGGTTATGGTCCTCAATATTCTCAACCTGTTATGGGTCCGTACCCCGGAATGAATTTAGTGTGGGATCCATCGTAAACTCAACAGGTGTTGCAGCCAAATGTATAGTTGTCATCTCAAACTGGACAACCCTTAGTTTCTGGCACACCCCAGCAACCTGTCCAGTCTACTATTCAAACTTCTGTACCTTCGGTAGTTTCTCAGCCTGGGCCTAGTACGCCTCGTACTCTGCCTCAAACGACTGCTGCAACTGCCGCAACATCTGTTCAATCTACCCCACCTACTTCTGTAGTATCGACAACTCTAGTTTCTATTGTTCCTGTATCTACTCCTCATACATCTTTACCTCCATCTGGATCCACGATTCAAACTTCAGTTCAGATGCCTGTAGGACAACCTGGTTCAAGTACGGTTGTCACAAGTCAACCACAATTTACTTATCAACCGTACCAGGGACAGTACCAATTCGGTCCTGCTGTGCAGCAACCAGTCTATCAGTATCAACCGTACCCTGGGTACACATATCAACAACCTCAGCAACCCCAGTACGGTCCGGTTAATCCTGGTTTTCTGGGAGGATACAATATCCCAAATGCAATTCCTATTCCTAGTTATCCTCCTCCTGGGACTGGTCTCATGACCCAGAGTTTTAGGGACCCTAATCATCAGTTACCATTTATCACAACTTTGGACTTGCCTAACTTATCACACCTAACGAACGATCCCATTAATTATCTTCCGTTTTGGCCGCCAATGCCGAATAAGTTGCCTAGTGATATTCCCAAGTTCGAAGGAAAATCAGGAGAGGACCTGTCGAACCATGTGATGACTTATCACCTCTGGTGTGCGTCTAACTCCATTTCAGATGATTCAATCCGTCTAAGACTTTTCCAATGCACTCTAATTGGTCTTGCGGCCAAGTGGTACATTGAGTTACCACGAGGCACTTTTTATAATTTTAGTCAGTTAGCTACCTCGTTTTTAACTCATTTTCAGTTGCCAGTCAGATATGACAATGGCACAAAATTTCTAACTTCAATAAAGCAATCGACGTCCACTTACATTTCAGATCACATTCATGAATGGAGACGTCGACGGCGTTTAGTGAAGGTTTTTATTCCGGATCAGATCTTGGCTGAATGGTTTGTAAAGTCTTTGTTGCCAAAGATCACTGAAGATGTAGCTAAGGCCGAAGTTGTTACTGAGGAGCAAGTAATTGCTCAAGCACAGTACCTTGACTTGGTCTATACTCAGTCAGGTACGTTACACGAGAAAATCCTCGATCTTCCCAAGCAAAATCAAATTGCTACAGCTCCTTCGGGATCTCATGCCGCCGATGGTATGATTAGTACGGTTAACACTAAAAGTAAGAAGAAGTCTTCCAAGAATTCTTCTCCTATCATAACATTTCCTGATTCCCCGACAGGAGATTCTTCCACGGATATTTCCGCCGATATTCACATTGTAGAGTCATCTATAGCCAAATCAAAATCCGATGGGAAGAAGAAAGGGAAGAAGAAAAATAAAACAGACAAAAATTCAAAGGAGAGACCTGAAAAATCAGAATCTAATGATGAAAAGCGCAAACCTCGTTATCCTTGTCACATTTGTGACGAAGAACATTTTACAAGAGACTGCCCTTATCGTGCAGAGGTTGTGAATATTGTCAAAGGTTCCCAAACGCCTGCTGTTTTGAAGGATCCTTTTCCAAGTCAAGAAAGTAAGATGATAGGTTCTTCCTCGAGTGCCAATGAAGAACCCATACTGATGATGTCCCATGTTAGGATTGCGACTCGATTGCATGATTATGGTAGTAAAAGTCCTGTTGATGGTAAAGAAGTAGAATCTTCTCATTCTAACCCATTAACCTCAGCTCCCGGTTTCGATCCACTACAGATCGAGAAACCTAATCCAGACTTGGTAATCAAACCGCCCGCCAAGGGTATACTTCGAAAGTCAGCTTTCAATCCACATGCGAGAGCGGCTCAGAACTATAACATTGTTGAGGATTTAGCTGTTTCACCCTCAACAATGTCGGCTTTGGAAGTGCTGCAATCATGTCCAACACAACGTAAATTACTTTTGTCGGCTATAGGAGCTGTTGATGTTTAGGACTCGAACCTAATAATTTTCGATCTAGAAAATAGTACACCGTGCTTACCTCATCAAATGGCTTTCCAGATTCCAGTGATAGTAAAAAACAGACCTATTCATCAGACTATGATTGATGAGGGAGCCTCAACGTGTATTATGTCGATACAGTGTTGGAGATCGCTTGTTTCTCCTTCGCTAAATCAATCCCCGACGATTCTAAAGGCCTTTGATGGCCGTGGGTTTCATCCTTTTGGCATTCTACAGGATTTGCCTATAGGGGTTGAAGGAAAAACCGTTAATCTAGATGTGGAGGTGGTTGATGCCCCTCTAGATTACAACCTTCTCTTGGGTCGAAGTTGGTCTTACGCTATGACAGCTGTCGTTTCATCGGTCTTTCGGGTTATAAAGTTTCCTCATAATGGAAAGATCGTAACAATAGACCAGCTGGCTTACTTTTCATCTGACCCAGCCTCTTCTGAAAGTATTCAGCATGTCGGTAAAACGACTATCCCATATAAGGATGTTGGAGTAGGACTAGTTAAAGATGTCGGTTTACTGGGAACTTTTCCTTTTCCTCCGATCAACGCATCGTCTTCATTTGCAACCATTCATATGATTACGTCAGACACCATTGTTTATGATGATCCTTGGATCGTTCCTTCTGAATCTGAGATAGACTCATTTGGTGATGTCATGCCTTTGAGTCCATATGAAATTGCGTATGAGGTCGTGCAATCATTTACCGACCCATCTTCAATCGAAATTGACTTAATGAATGTGGTCCGTGAAGAATCACTTTTCACATCAAGCTCGGATTCAATCATGTTTTCGGAACTTGTTCACTCTGATGAGCAAATTCGTGAAATCCTATGTGTAGATGATTTACCATGGGAAGATCTCCATCACAAATCTTCATTTTTACCCGAGAATGATCATTTTGAAAATGATTTTTCATCAATTTTTACGACTGAATATGTCAAGGAACCTCAGAATCTAATGAAACATCTTGATTCAGAGTTAAATTTGGGAAACATCTCTCGAACTATTCCTATTGACATTTCGGTTAAGCTTGGAATTGTTGAGAACATTCATATAGGCGCCTCGTGTACAAAAGATGAAATTCGAATATATAAGGCCCTATTTCAAGAATTCTGCGACGTGTTTGCCTGATCCTATGAGGAAATGCCAGGAATTGATCCCGCGATTGTTGTTCATGAAATCAAGACTTACCCGGACGCTAAACCCGTCCGGCAACGTTTGCGTCAAATTCACCCGAGAAAAGCTGCTGCAATTAAAGCAGAAGTTGAAAAATTACTCAAAGCAGGTTTCATTTATCCGATCCCGTTAACGGATTGGGTATCGAATATTGTTTTGGTTAACAAAAAGCAAGGGACAATAAGAATATGTATCGATTATAGGGACATTAATCGAGCTTGTCCAAAGGACAATTACCCAACTCCCTATATCGATCAAATCATTGATGATTGTGCCGGCAGTAAAATATTCTCCTTCATGGATGGTTTTTCCGGATATAATCAAATCAATATTCTACCTGCCGATCAACCAAAAACGGCTTTCATTTGTCCATGGGGGACATTTGCTTATTGCAAATTACCTTTTGGGCTCAAGAATGCCAGCGCAACTTTTCAAAGGGCCATGTCTTATGCGTTCCATGACATCAAGCACATTGTGCAACCCTATCTCGATGATTTGCCTGCTCATTCATTACATCAAGTTGATCACCTCGTCCATTTACGAGCAATTTTTATGAGGTGTAGGCATTATCGGATTCAGTTGAATCCACGCAAGTGTGTTTTCTGTATAGAAACGGGTCGATTGCTGGGGTTTTTTGTTTCGAAAGCTGGCATTCACGTCGATCCCTCGAAGGTCAAAGCTATTGTCAAATTGCCTCCTCCTTCGAGTCTTCGCCAACTCCAAAGTTTGCAAGGGAAAGCAAACTTTTTACGACGATTCATTCCCAACTACGCCAAGGTTACAAAGGGTTTTACCCGGTTGTTGAAACATAATACTCCATTCTATTGGGATGAGATAGCTCAGAAATATTTTGATGCACTAAAACATGCGTTGACCCATGCACCGTTATTGCATCCTCCCAATTACAACCAGGATTACTTCTTGTATCTCGCCGCCTCTCATTCCACCATTGGAATGGTCTTAGTTCAAGAAGATGAATTCGGTACTGAACATGTGATATATTACCTTAGTCGAACTTTAAATCCAACTGAGCTAAAATACTCACATGTGGAGAAATTGGCATTGGCAGCCGTTCAAGCTGTCCAACGTTTTCGTCACTACATTTTACTATGTAAAACTATAGTAATTTCTAATTGCAACCCTATGATCTACATTTTGACCAAGAAATTGGTAGGGGGAAAGTACTCTAAATGGATTGTTATCCTGCAGGAGTTCAACTTGGAATTTGAAAAATCTAAGTCTAAGAAATCTTTAGTTTTTGCGGAGTTAATGTGTGACTTCCCGCGTGCTGACATGGAAACTGTGGCGGAGGAGCCCATCGCGGACAAATCCTTATTTCTAATCAGCACTTTAGATCCGTGGTATGGGGATATCATCGTTTATCTCTAGACCCAATCTTTTCGGCCATAAATTTCAAGGTTAGAACGTCGGAAAATACGATTCCAGTCCCAACAATTTAGGATTATTGGAGATACTCTTTATCGCCATGGGGCGGACTTTTTTTTTCGACGTTGTTTAACTCACGAGGAAGCTGAAAGGGTTCTAAATGACTGTCACTCTGGAGTGTGTGGCGGTCATATGTCTGGGTATGCCACAACCCAAAAGATATTGCGCGCTGGCTACTTCTGGCCGTCTTTGTTTAAAGATTGTATTAGCGCGGTCTGAAAATGCGACAACTGCCAAATTTTTGATCGAAAGATGCGTGCTCCACCTGCTCCTCTCCACCCTATAATTTCCATTGGTCCTTTTGCCAAATGGGGTATCGATTTTATTACATGTAACCCTCACTCGGCCAGGGGGCATGCGTATATCATCCTTGCGGTAGATTATTTTACCAAGTGGGCCGAGGTGATGCCTACATTTGAGGCAGACGGCAAGACAGTTGCAATTTTCGTGTTCAGTCATATAATTGCTAGGTTTGGTGTCCCACAAGCGATTATCACTGATCATGGGCATCATTTTTGAAACGTTATGATGACCGAACTTACAGGCCAGCTTGGTTTGCGTCACGATAGTTCAACTCCTTATTATCCACAAGCTAATGGTCTGGTTGAATCCATCAACAAAGTTTTAGTCATCATGATCCGATGAATCATTGGGATTCATTGGTCGAATTAGCATAACATGCTACTTTCAGCGCTTTGGGCATATCGAACCTCAGTAAAAACATCAACAGGGTTCACTCCTTTCCAACTAGTTTATCGTCTGGAAGCTGTGTTACCCATTGAATGCGAAATCCCGTCATTGCAAATGGCCATCGAGTTACTTCCAGCTACTTCCGAAGAGGAAAAATGTTTGTTATACTTGGCTCAATTAGATGAGAATCGACGTGATGCTGCATTGGCGATCGAGACTCATGCAAAACATATGAAAGCTCAGTATGATCGAAATGTGACCCCTCAAAATTTTTGGGAAGGAGATCTAGTCTTAACGTACGATCAAGCTAATAATAAATTAGGCGCTGGAAAATTCGTTCCTATGTGGCATGGTCCCTATGTTGTCAAGCGAAATCTAGCAAAAGGGGCCTATGAATTGGTAGACTTTGACGGGGACTCTTTAGGTAAACCCAGAAATGGTCTTTACTTGAAGAGGTATTATGCTTAAAGAATGGGAATGGAGATTTTAGTTAGGATAGTTTTTCTTTCTAGCTGGTGTGTTTTAGTTTTAAAAAGTGTGCTTAGCTTAGAGAGTGTTTTTCTTCATTATTCCTACTTATCTTGGATTTACTCTTGATATTGCAGATGTCGATGCCTCTCCAAACATACATTGGTTTCGCTGATGGTGCTTGTCGTAATACACAGAACATTTCTTCCGCAGCTTGGGTTATCTATTCCCTCTCTGACGAGTTGGTATCTATGCATGGGGTAAGCCTCGGTCAAACAACGAACAAAATTGCCGAGTATAGTGCAGTGATTGAGTTATTATCTGAATCTATTTCGTTTGGGATTCGGAGTTTGATAGTGAGGTTAGATTCTGAACTCGTTGTATTACAGCTTAATAGAGTGTATGCCATTAGAAATCTAGTGTTATTGAGATTATTTTTGAGAGTGCGTCTCTTGGAACGTGAATTTGATTATATTGAATATCAGCATATTCCAAGATCTTTAAATACATTAGCAGATGCAATTGCTTCTCGAATGTTAAGTAGACATTTGCAATAATCATACATGTAAATTTAAAACCATTCCTTAACATGATTTACAAGATAAGCCGGTAATAGTGATATATATATAGGAGTGTGTCAAAAAATACATCGTGCTCGATCATAGGTTGAAAAACACCTTATGATCGGCAAAAATGATGAGTACAAAAAGCAAAAATGTCATATGTGCCCACAATAGGTGATCATCCTATCACTCGTGATGATATCGATAAGAAACCACTGAACGGGCCACCTTGCAAAGGAACCTCCTAAAAGGTACTGGGACCCCAATCACATAGCGCTGAAGTCGACGAGGAATGTCATCTGTGGTGGTCTCCGGAATATCTCCTGTCAAGCGCTCTAGATGACCCTCCAACTCGACCAAAACCTCTGCTGATTCATCCTGTGGGGCTAGCGCGACTGCAACTGGTTGTTTCCTCTCGTAAGGCCGGAGAGCGGCTGGTCACTGTGGACCCACATTTGCATTTGAAACTTTTACTATCAGTTTTGGGATGATAGAAAAATAATAAAAATTAAAATAGGAAAAATGTTGAAAATGATTTTACCTGAGTCATCCCATTGCTCTCTTGGTGGAAGAGCCATGTCTAGGTCACCACAAAAATCTACCCCAATGTAAGGGAAGTCCTGAATAGAAAAAACCTGGTTTTCCAACCATTGGAAATACTCAAGTTTGAATCGAACAACCTCTGTCCCCTCGTCCGGATGACGGGCCATAACTGCAACACATCACATCAGTTTGGGCTCTCGAGGAAGCCCAGCTCCAACAGTAAGGTGCTACGGGATCAACATGGGAACCCTCTCTAGACCAAAGCTCACAACCAAAGCCCCATAACCAAAGGTCTTTAGTTGTCTGTTTTTGGCTCTGGTCAGTTGGCCTTTTACATTGGCCAACACAGCATCGCACCAGTTGAAGATGGTGCCTCGAAAGCAGTCAACTGCCATCCGCATCTGGGATCCGGTGGCAATATGTAATGCGGCACTCCCGCAAAGTCTGGTGACAGTAAATGCGATCACCATGAGTTCAGGATGGGATATGGTTTTAATGTCTATCCCTTTGTCTCTAGCCTGGCTATTGCAGAACTCTATCCGGAGGCTATCGACAGACTGGCCACCTGGCCTAGTCCCGAATAGAGTCAAGTCTTCGCCTCTCTTAGGCAAATCGGTCAAGAAATATATGTCTGCCGGCTCGATTTCGAGCTGGTGGCCACCAATGAAGAAGCACTAGTCCTGTATGCTCCATCTGTCAACTAGCCACTGTAAGAAATCCACCTGGGCCCTCATGCCAGGTATGGCCCAGAATTTGTACAAGCCGCAGGCCTTCAATGCATCGATCAAAGGTTGGTGATTCAACACAGCTAGATCCACGTCCTCATGCTCTCGTTCACGCCAATCTAGCATGATGTACTCTCTGCATCCAATAAAAAGACAAATTAGAATGCTAGAAATTAATTTGTTTGGGTCAAATTTGAGAATTTTTGGGTTAAAAACCCTTGCTGCGGGGACCGCACCCTCTGGGTTAGAGACAGTGCGTGGGTCCGCACCTTTCCTACATGGAAGGTGCGGACCCCTGACTTTTTCCCCATTGAGAAAAAGTCGGGGTCCGCGGGCTGCCAGTGTTACACCTGCGGGCCCGCGCGCGCAGGTTTTTAGCCTAAAAACCCTCCAAAAAATGAAATAAAAACCTAAAACAAGAAATGAAACGGTTAAAAATGAAGAGTAGGATGATGTGGATTACCTGGAGAAGACAGCGTTCGATTCTGATGGTTGGATTTTCCGCAATCTTCACGAGAAGTTTCTGGACAAAAGCACTAATTTCTCACCCAAATCTCAAACGGTAAAAATGAATTGACGAAAGCCCTTTTTATAAGTTTTTTGAGTAAATAAATTGCAAATTTGTTTATGTTTCACTTTGGAAAGGTATTTTTGCAGCATTTTTATCCATTTCAAACAGGTATGAGTAATGTTTGATTTTTGTTCAGGATAACAGACTATTCAGGCGAAATCTATCATTTTCAACGAAAAACATTTAGAGTCACCTTTAAGCTCTTTTATGACTCCTAAAACATGAAAAGATCGCTGAGTTTTTCTTTTAAACTCGTTAAAATGGAACTAAAAAACGGTCCACTTACAACTCTTTTCTGACCGTAAAAACATGAAAAGATTGCCGGATTTTTGTCGTTTCAAATTTGATATTGGTTATAAAATGACGTGTCGTTGATCGCTTTTTTACTTTTTCGGATCAAGGGCACTAATTACGAAAAGTACTCCTTGGTCGCAAAGATCAAGCGGTTCTCTCAAGTATTATTTTATACTTTTTCGGGCTTGGGAGACACAAATTTACGAAAAAGGTCAACCCTGGAGTCTTCTTAAGTTTTTTCAGACTCTCTAAAATTGAAAAACGCCGAGTTTCTCCTATACTAGACTCGTTAAAATTTCACAGTAAAGGACCTGTTCAATTACAAACAGGAACGAACCACTCCTTCTTAGGGTTCGAATTTAAACTAAGTTGGACTCATCCGAAGGATGAGCTTATAATCAAGCAAATGTTATCCTCCTCAAGCTTGTCAAAAATAAAGAGGTACTTGCCAGAAATGGTGGGGGAAAAGAGAGAAAAATGAGCCTGTTTGTCATACTTTGTAACCACTCTTGAACACGACACTTTTATTCACCTGGGTTGGGAAATCCTTTGCCTAACAGTTGATCAAACCACATTGAAAGTCTTCAGCCGGTTTCTGGGTATTAACTTTGGGTCAATTGTCACTAAACCATCTATTGTGTCGTTATGTGTTCAAGAGGTCACTGCCAATAATCCATTCATCTACAAAATATCTGTCATCCATCTTGACCATCCCTGAGTCAGTCCTTGCAACTAAATTTCTTCAACTTGATCTATGATTTCGTGTTGTGGGCATGCCTGCGACGGACCGCTTTCTATCAACTTCAGCTCATTATCTAGAAAGATGATCTAGAAATCATCAGTACCTTGGGATCTGCATGCCTCAATGGCAGGTTTCTCGCCTTTGATGACAGGTTGCATCATTGACCTTTGATCAAAGGATTTCGTGACATGTTCGACATCAACACATTTATTCACATATCATGGATTGTACTGGGTACTTTGAAAGCCATTGACATCACTGGTGGTTTCTCTCATACTTGTTAACAGTTTACATCATTGACTGGTAATCAAGTGGTTTCTACCATGTTCGACATCAACACATTCATTCGCATGGATAGAATCGTACTGTTTTGGGAACTAGAAATGAAGGCCCTGGATCTAGTTACCACAATCCAGGCTGCGAGGGATTTTGTATTCATTATATAATGGACTATTCATAAACAGATGGCTGCGTCCATACTGTGTCCACATGAGTTTATACTTGTGATGTCTTACAAGATCATTCCTGTATCAGAGCAGTAGTTAGTTTTCTAAGTCAGTTTTGATCTGAGTATGGGAATGCCTACCTCAGCGATGATATGATCTCATATATATATCTTGCATTGAATGTTTTTACAGGTTCCAATCGGGCTCTCCACAAGATGATCCTCGAAATGATAAAGTACTTCACTCTTCCTAATGATAAATGAAATCCTCATCTACTACAGACTTCGCACTTTATGGGGCAATCTGTTACACAAAAATATTGTCACCATGATTATTTGCAGTCAGTATGGGTCTATCATCACTTGTACTGTCCTCCTAAGCAAGTCTCAGACGTCAGCTCTTTAAGTCAAGCTTTGAAAATGAGAGAAAGACATTGAAAATCAACAAAGCTCTGGTTCCGCACTTTCTCTCACTGTTGCCTGCGGTCCCGCACCTCCTGTTTACAAAAACTGTGGACCTGCCCGCTCTGTCCCTAAAGGAGTAGGTGCGGACCCCTGTGAAAGTCAAAAAGGCGCAAGTTTATTCTAAAAAACTCACTTTGGGTTAATTCTAGATGATTCTAGAAGGAATTTTGACGTGGATTGGCCGCTCTTAGTTGGTTCATGCATCCCAAAAGAGAAGGAGCTAATCCCTTGATGAGAGGAGCTATCCCTTTGAAGGAGGACCTAGTAACTTCCCTCCATTGCACTATAAATTAAGGCATTGGGCTGGTTGCTAAGGAGGTTGGAAGCTGAACATTTTTGAGGGTAAATGCTGGTGAAATTAAGACTTCCTAGTTGAGCTTGAGAGGAGAGATCACATACCTTTTTGGCTTCATTGGGAAGAGAGTGAAACTTGTCAAAGTAGAGGAGACTTCTTGCTGGACCCTGGGAGGAGCTTGTACAGCGTCAAGGCACAAGTTGTAAAGTTCTTCTTTGATTTGAATTAATACAATCAGATTCATTTTTCTCAACAAATTGTCTCATGTCATTTGTTTCATGAATTCCTTGACTTTCATGTTAAATATGTTTTATGATATTGGCTTTTCAGGTGCTATTTAATTTGCTTGCTTGTTTGTGTTTGCAAATTCGCGAAAAGGGAGCTCATTTGGATCGAAGGAGCGAGGTTTCCACAAACTTGCGTTGGACCTAAGGTAGGCCTAAAACACTTGTTTGCCTTTGTTTATAAATGCATATTTAGAGAAAGATAGTTTGTGATTGGTTTGCTTGTCATTAGGTCTTCTTTAGATTCTAGGAAGGCCTATCTTGTCCACAAGATCAACTCATTCTATGTGACACCTACCTATGGCCAAGAAATTTGGGTAGGTTTTGAGCCCTCAAAAAGGTCAAAAACACTCAAAAAATGACCTCATTGCCCCTATTTTGACACACAGGAAGCAGTGTTGGGAGAATGGACTTTTGGAGGGGCAAAGGGAGGCCAAATTGAAAAATTCCACTTAGGTTGGAACGTAGATAGGCAGACCTTTCCAGCAAGAACACCTAGAGCTCATTTGGACATCAGGAAGGCCTTCAAAAGTGGGTCCAAACAGGCACGATGCATAGAGAATTAGACGCGACGCATAGAGGAAAAATTGCCAGTTTGACCAAGTTTTGCTCTGTTTTTTGCCCAGTTTTGCCTAGTTTGACTTTTGCACTTTCCTAATGGAAAATTTATGATGTAATTTGATGAAAATTGATGGATCATGATGTAAATATGTTATATTTTCACTTGTATAGGTAGATTCATTAATTTAAAGGTTGTTTGAAACTGAATGAATCAGTTCCCTTGTTTTTAGAGGCATGCTGTTATGTTGCCTAGTTTCTAGTTCTCAGTTTAGAATCAGTTGAATCAGCTCCTAAACATGTGAGCTTGACCCCTAGAGGCAAGGATGCGCTATGTTTTTCTATATTATGTTTTTTTCAGTCATTAGCATGGTTGGACTCTTAAGAAAGCATTGAGCTTCATTGTACACTCAAATTTTCATTTTGGCTAAGGAATTAAGACCAGGATTTGCAGCACTCTTTGGGATTCATGTGGCAATTTGTCTTGGTACAGTGCTTCTCTTTGTAATTGTGAATTTGTTTATTAAATTTGCATGCCATTATATATCTTATTTCTTCTGAACTAAACAAACAAGAGTGTAAGTAGAATTCATTGAAAGTGCAATGCTCTACTTGAAGTTTGCTTTAGTTATTTGATGTTTTCAGCTGTTTGGGGAGGATTCATGATTATTCTTGCCCTCTTCAACACCTCACCTGTCTATTCCTTCCATCTCACTAAAATTTAAGTGCCAAAACGATTGCCTACCTTGCCCCATTGAGATCTCTGCAGAACTGAGCCTCAATCCCCGCACCCCAAAATGTGCCTTTCCCGCTGAGCCAACAAAACTTCATCTTATTCAATCAAACTCTTTTGCACATATACCTAGCCTAAGATCAGCAGATATTTCAATCATCGCAAGCCCTCATCGATCATAATTTGCTGAGATTGACCCAGAGAGAGCCCTCTCCTGACCTGGTAGGGCTAGCTACCAGGTTGAGCGTGGTTTCATGTTGGCCCTGGATCCTACTTTTTCAGCCTGAGGTAAATCTAGGCACTAACATAGTGGCGACTCCACTAGGGAAGAAATTATTTGTTTGTTAGTGTTCTTCATTTCATAAACTATAGATGGAGCCTGAAGTTATGCTAGGTAGCCTTTGAAACGCTCTTGCTTTTCATTAGCGAAAGTAGATAAACGTTGCTTCAGTTAATCTCCAGTCTAGTCTTATAAACGGAAACATTTGACTTGCAAATTTCCTCAGTAACATGTATCAAGTTCAGATCTGATTGTTGATGGTGGACAATGATCAAACACTAGAAAGGCTGAAATCATTCACCTGGCAATTCCAAATCAGTTTCGAGATCAGATCCAAAGACTCCACTAGAGGATGAACCCGACCAGCAGAAACATGAAAGGACAATATGGAAAGATCATGTATTCAAGTTGGAATTTCATCCAAGACATTTTGTTCTTTGTCATAAATTATTTCTTCTCTTTTCCTGAGAATGTCAAGAAGGCTTTGCAAAGTATATTGTATTTGAGAAAAGATCCTCGGCCTGCATTTGAATCCTTCCCTTTGAAGATTGTGAATACCAAATATTTGCATGCCTTTGAGCTTGTGTTAGGGTCCCACCCTAACCCCCTTATTTATGTCATGGGATCACGTCATAGTCAAGAGTCAATAAGTCCCATATTAATATTTGTAAGTGGTTAACCCAAAATTAATGACGGGACCACAGTTAGTTGCAAATGGGCTGTAGTATTAGATAGATGGTATTAATAAAACCCACGGTATTGGCCCGTGGCATTGCATGTATGAGTCATATATAAAGGATAGAGACTCCCTGTGAGGAGTATCATGTCTTATTTTGTAATCGAGCTCTGCTCTATTGGAGGTTGCCCCCTCGAAGAGGCATGTGAACATTGCTCTTTGAATAATAAAATCATTGCTATTCTATGTTTTGGGTATCTTTTCTTCACATATTCTGTGTTCTGGGTATCTTTTCTTCGCATATTCTGTATCTGGGTATTATTTTGCAGGTTAAGAGCATAACAAGTGGTATCAAAGCACTTTCTAGGGCTCGGTGGGATATCCAATTTTTAGCAATTTTTTTTTTTGGCTAGAGACGTGTTTCGGCGTCTTTAAACCATGAGATCTGTCGTTAAGCGCATAAACCTGCGGATTTGGGGAGGCATGCACGCAGGAAATACAAGAGGTGGTCACGTCTGTTGGACTCCCTTGTAACCCCTGTGGGTACCCCTTCGAGTAGTAGCGCATTAGACAGAACCGCGCACGGACTGTCTTCCACGTACCCTCTGGGTATATAGGAAGCCCCCTAGGCTCCTTGAAACCTCGCCATAGATAAACCTTCGGCCGTCTTGTGGCTATAGTACACCGAGAACAGCACTCGGAGAGATTACTCGCCCGTACGATAGGGTAGTCGGGTTGTACGGCTAAGGGTACGGTCGATCCTCCTTAGTTAGAGCCCTGAAACATTGGGCCGAGTACTACTATCAGACCCTTATGTATATTGCGATCTATAGCACCTGACACTCCTCTAGACCATAGTTCCCTTTTCTATCGGGGGATCACACATCATCTATTCCAGATCCGCGTGTGCAAAGATGTGCTGCAGCAGCAGACATCAGTCCCGCAGCTCCATCAGATCCGCAGCAGCAGTTGTTCCACCATTCAGATCTCTCAGATCCACCAGATCGGAGTTGTTGTGAAGGGTTCCTATACTGGGGTCTACTTTTCGTAGGACTTTTGGCAGCATTGACATTTTGAGGATTTGGTGATTGCATTATTGATAAAGAAGGAGTAAAACTCCGTTAGGAGTTTTCCAAAAAAAAAAAAAAAGAGTCTGAGATCTGCCGGGGTGCTTATTGGTGATCTAGCCCATCAGAATTAGGACGGCGAGCTGAGCAAGGTGGTACCATTCAATTTATTAGAAAAAAAATTTTAGGCGGTCCCAATTTTTCATCCGGTTGGTGTATGGTAGAAACTAGAGCTCAAGCAATGGCTAATGAAAGGATGGACAAACTTGAAGACACTGTGAACACCATCCACACTGCGATGAACTCCCTCAAACGTGAGATTAGCGGACTAACTCTCCAGGTACAGGAAGCACTCTCGAAGGGCAAGGAACCAACCCACGAGGAGGCGTATAAGGGCCCTGAATACCATGAGGGTGAGTCGAGCCACTCTCCTCATGTCTGGCACACCCATCCACCAACCAGTCAGCGACCTCCCAAGTTGGATATGCATAAATTTGAGGGTTCTCACACGTCAACATGGCTAGCACAAATGGAGCAGTATTTTAGATTGAATCATATCCTAGATGATTGGACTAAGCTTATGGTGGGGACCATGTACTTGGACAATGAACGATGGCAATGGGTGGAATGGCATCAGCGTTGCAATGGACCTTTTCAGAATTGGGACCAATTTACCAAAGCTCTTCGAAATCGCTTTGAACAGGAAGACTCTTTTTTGGGGCGTCTCACTAATCTCCGATAGACGGGTACAGTGGAGGAATATATTACCGCTTTTGAAGCCTTAGCCTTCCGCACTAAGGGTCTCACAGATGAGTTCTACACGGAATGTTTTATCAGCGGTCTTAAAGAAGCCATCAAAGCTCAAGTTCTACTCCACCACCCTCCCACGTGGACAGAGGCTTGCCAGGTAGCTCGTAAGGTGGAACATGCATTAGCAGCCCAATACAGTTGCCCCAATTTCCCCACTAAAGGTCGTCCCCCACAGGCTCCCAACACGACTCAGACACTTAAGATTCAAAAGGTGTCACCTGTGGAAATGGCTGAAAGAAGGAAGCAAGGACTATGTTACTACTGTGATGAAAAATATTCCCCGGGTCATAAATGCAAGGAGCCCAAGTTTTTTCAAATAGATGCCACTGACTATAGCTCCACCGAGGAAGATCCACCACTTGAGGAACCAGAGGCAATCGAAGAAGACAACGAAAAGGAGATTGTATCTGACGAACCAGTTATTTCGCTAAATGCATTGGCAGGAATTTCTTCCCCTAAAAATCTCAAAATCAAGGGTTTTCTTAAACATCGCCTAGTAGTAGTATTGATTGATAGTGGAAGTACCCATAATTTCATCCATCAAAAAATCGCCGAAGCAGCGCATTGTTTTGTACGGGCAGTTTCTAACTTCCAAGTCCAAATTGCAGATGGGGGCACAATGATATGTGAAGGCCGCTGTGAAAATGTAAAACTTCAAATGGGGGATTATCAGTTGAAAACCCACATGTTTGCCATACACATGGGGGGTTGCGACATTGTCCTAGGCGCGGAATGGCTCCGCACTCTTGGGCCAATCACAATGGATTTCCAGGAGTTATATATGAGTTTTAAGCAGAACAACTCCACACATACCCTCCGTGGACTCCAGGCGGGAGCCCCCTCTATCATCAGCTCACATAGGATGGAAAAATTGTTAAAAAAGGGCCATCATGGAGTGGTCGCTCAATTTAATGCCATCCAGGTAGTCGAAACCATGTCTCTGCCAATTCATCCTGAGATGCAACAGATTTTAAATAACCATCGGCCGGTCTTTGACAAGCCTCATGAGCTTCCACCCTCGCGAGGGGAACATGATCATAGCATCACCTTGGTTCCAGGGGCCCAACCCCCAAATGTGCGGCCATACAGATATCCGTTCACCCAAAAGAATGAAATAGAAAAAATCATCAAGGAATTGTTGGAAGCAGGTGTCATTCGTCCCAGCATTAGTCCTTATTCATCCCCAGTGGTCATGGTCCTCAAGAAAGATGGGGAGTGGCAGATGTGTCTCGACTTCAGGGCCCTCAATAAGTTGACAGTCAAAGATAAATTTCCCATCCCGGTGGTTGATGATTTGCTGGATGAACTCAATGGGGCTCAATTCTTCACTAAGTTGGATCTTCGCTCAGGCTACCACCAAATTCGCATGAAGGAAGTCGACATTCCCAAGACGGCTTTCAGAACTCATGAAGGCCATTATGAGTTCCTGGTCATGCCATTTGGTCTCTGTAATGCCCCCTCTACTTTTCAGAGCCTTATGAATCACATCCTCAAACCATATCTCAGAAAATTTGTCCTTGTCTTCTTCGATGACATCCTCATCTATAGTGGCACTTGGGTGGCACATCTTCAGCATGTAGATCTACTCTTGCAACTGCTCCGCAAGCATAAATTATTTGTCAAGATGTCTAAGTGTTCGTTTGGCATGGAAGAAGTTGAGTATTTGGGCCACATTGTGGGGCGTGAAGGTGTCAAGGTGGACCCCAAAAAGATCCAGGCAATGCAAGAATGGCCTCAACCTAAGACCTTGAAGAGCTTGAGAGGATTTTTGGGTCTCACAGGCTATTATCGTAAATTTGTCCACAACTATGGCCGCATAGCGAAGCCCCTCACTCAACTTGTAAAGAAAAATTCCTTCTTTTGGAACGAGGAAGCACAACAGGCATTTACCGCTCTCAAAAACGCCATGTGTTCCACTCCAGTCTTAGCACTACCTGACTTCACCAAAACCTTTATCATTGAATGTGATGCTTTGGGTACAGGTATTGGGGTGGTCTTAATGCAAGAAGGGCGACCATTGGCCTTCACAAGCCAACAACTCAGTGGGAGGAATCTGGGCCAATCTACCTACGAGAAGGAAATGATGGTCATCTTACATGCAGTGGAGACCTGGCGACCTTACTTATTGGGGCAACGTTTCCAAATCCGCACAGATCATCACAGTCTTAAATATTTTTTGGAGCAACGCCTATCCTCCCCACAACATAATAAATGGTTAACCAAAATGCTGGGATATGATTATGAGATCATTTACAAGAAAGGGAAAGACAACAGTGTAGCAGATGCATTATCGCGCCAATTTGAGGAGGAAAGTACTCTGCTCGCAATTTCCCTCCCCATTCTAGACTGGATTAAAGAGGCTCGCAAGGAATGGTTTTCACACCCCGGGCTCTCCCAACTCATTTCTCAATTGCAGGTAGATCCTAATTCCAGCAAGGGCTACTCGTGGCAGAATGATATTCTTCGCTACAAGGACAGAGTCGTAATATCACCAACATCCCCCCTCAAAAGTCGCATTTTGGTAGAATTGCACTCATCTCCCATTGCAGGACATTTGGGCTTTCAGAAGACGTATGCTCGCACCAGAAGATCATTTTTTTGGACAGGCATGAAAAAGGACATCCTTACTTTCGTAGCAGAATGTGATGTCTGTCAACGCCACAAAGGGGAAACCGTCAACACACCAGGCACATTACAACCATTGCCCATTCCGGCATCAATTTGGACGGAGGCTTCTATGGATTTCATTACAGGTCTTCCAAAGTCAAGGAACAAGTCAGTCATCATGGTGGTTGTGGACCGACTGTCGAAGTATGATCATTTCTCCGCCCTACCTCACCCATTTACACCAACTTTGGTTGCTCAATCTTTCATGGATCAGATCTTCAAATTGCATGGCATGCCCACTTCTATTGTGTCCGACCGCGACCCGATCTTCACCAGTAATTTTTGGCAGGAACTCTTCAGAATACAAGGCACTCAACTCAAACTCAGTACTTCATATCATCCGCAAACAAATGGTCAAACCGAAGCCATCAACAAATGTCTAGAAACCTACCTTAGGTGTTTCACTTCAGAAAAGCAACACCTTTGGGTACAGTGGTTACCTCTGGCTGAATGGTGGTATAACACCAACTATCATGCCACCACCAAAATGACTCCCTATGAAGCAGTCTATGGTCAACTTCCGCCTTCCCCTACTTCTTATCTCACGGGGTGCTCCAAAGTACAAGCAGTGGATCAACTCCTACAACACCGCACAACCATGCTCACCCATCTTCGCGAGAATCTTCATGAAGCAACAGGCCGACCAACATCGCTCAGAGCACCAATTTCAAGAAGGGGATCAGGTCTTTTTGAGGCTGCAACCATATAAGCAAACATCACTCAAAGACAAGGGTTGTCAAAAGCTCTCTCCAAAATTCTACGGACCATACCAAGTACTTCAGCGCATTGGAGAAGTGGCTTACAAGTTGGCTTTGCCACCTACAGCAAAAGTCCATCCAGTTTTCCATGTATCGTGCCTCAAGAAAGTGATTGGGAACAATTGCCGAGTTCAAACCAGTCTACCTGAATTGGACGAAGAAGGGTCAATCTGGCTTCAACCCGAACAGGTTCTAGACACACGAGACAAGCACCTGCGCGGCCGCATGATTAAGGAAGTCCTCGTCAAATGGAAAGACACCTCTCCGGAAGATGCAACTTGGGAACCAGCCACTATTCTTCAGCAGTTTCCGCAGCTTCAGCCTTGAGGACAAGGCTAGTCTTAAGGGGGAGGGCATGTTAGGGTCCCACCCTAACCCCCTTATTTATGTCATGGGATCACGTCATAGTCAAGAGTCAATAAAGCCCATATTAATATTTGTAAGTGGTTAACCCGAAATTAATGACGGGACCACAGTTAGTTGCAAATGGGCCGTAGTATTAGATAGATGGTATTAATAAAACCCACGGTATTGGCCCGTGGTATTGCATGTATGAGTCATATATAAAGGATAGAGACTCCCTGTGAGGAGTATCGTGTCTTATTTTGTAATCGAGCTCTGCTATATTGGAGGTTGCCCCCTCGAAGAGGCATGTGAACATTGCTCTTTGAATAATAAAATCATTGCTATTCTGTGTTCTGGGTATCTTTTCTTCGCATATTCTGTGTTCTGGGTATCTTTTCTTCGCATATTCTGTATCTGGGTATTATTTTGCAGGTTAAGAGCATAACAGCTTGATCAAGACCCTTTTTCTGAATCTTGTGATGACCGTCTTCAAATTGATGAGCCTAAAGAAACCAAGACTGATTCTACAGCTTTTGTATATACTCCTACACCTCGTAAAATTCCAGATCAATACAAGCCTTTGATTTTACCTCCTATATAAAATGCTTTCCCTAAAAATCATGATCCATATCTACCAAGATTTGATGGTGAATGTGACAACATCACTGCTGAGAGACATGTTCTCAATTTTGAGTCTTTTCTTGACCTTTTTAAAGTTGATGAAGAAGATGTTAGTATTAGGA
This sequence comes from Pinus tabuliformis, assembly GCA_031772625.1. Taxonomy (NCBI): domain Eukaryota; kingdom Viridiplantae; phylum Streptophyta; class Pinopsida; order Pinales; family Pinaceae; genus Pinus; species Pinus tabuliformis. The sequence continues at coordinate 306,917,233 of CM062812.1, read as the reverse complement.
TTTTTGCTCTTTCTTTGCAAGGCAAAGTCAAGAGTTGGTTCAAAACCCTTCCTGATGCGAGCATCTCAGATTTCCAGCAGTTCGTCAAAGCTTTCCTCGACAGGTGGGTGGTCAGAAAAAACTCTTTCGTGATTATAGAAGAGTATAATTAGCTGAAAAGATTGTCAGGGGAGATAGTACAACAGTTTTCTACCAGATTTAACCAAGTGTATTATTTGATGCCTGTTAATATAAGACCTCCTCCTGGATCCGCTCTCTTGCACTACCCAGGTGCCTTTGATCTAGAAATGGAGTTTCAGCTGAGAGAAAGGAATCTTGCAACACTTGAAGAGATGCAGAATAGTGCAGTAGATGTAGAGGCTCATTTGCTGATTCGAAGGGCAAAGTTGAAGGAAGAAGAGATGAAAAACATAGATCCGGAGGAATCGACATCTCTAGAGGTAAAGCTTGACATTTTGGTAAGTGCAGTAGAAGAGATGATGCAAAGGATCACCACAAGGAATGAGTATAATGTTCAAGCCCATGGCTCGTTGATTGAAGAAGAACAAGTTCCTGATCCAAAACATCTTCTTTCTTATCCCATTTGTCATAGATTTGATAATGAATGTTTTATAGATCATCTTGGAGAAGAGAGATATGTTGATATGACATGTATGCTTGATGATGTGTTTTATACTGATGATTTGCCTCTATTTGATCAATATGATGATGATTATGTTCTCCAAACAGAAGCTACTCTTGCAGACAAATCAATAGCTAGTTTGTGGAAGGAGGAAGTTCACTTTCAGCAGCTTGAATATAGTGATCAACTGATGCATATTAGCTATGACAGTGAAGAGGAAAGTGTAGCAAATTTTGAAGTAAGTGAAGGATCTTTGCCTTTTTGTTTTGCTTCATTTCAGTTCATCAAAGACAACATTCATGCAATCAGAAATCAACTGTCAACAAGTCTTGATTTGGACCATCTTGAGGGCAATGAAAACCTTGTTCAAGACTTCTCATATCCAGATTTGCAGCTCTAGAATGCCATTGATTGTCAAGTTGCAGATGAGGACATGGAAGCTGGCACATAATATCAAATGATACAAGATGATTCCGTACCATTTTGTTTTGAATCAGTTCAGTTTTTGAAGGGTAAATTGCATAGTATATCTTCAAATGAGCAGCCTGTAGGAAATCATGGAATCTCATCAGAACCAATAGAAAATGGGTTGCAACAGTCTTTTCGAGCTTTTCATGATCCAATAGCTGATGTGTTGGATGATGTCTACAGTCCAAGTCCTTCTCCATTGACTACATGTGATCTTGACAAATGTATTGATACAAACTTGATCCGGCAGCCAATTTCTTTATCATTTTCAGCAGGAGTCTCGTCACAAAGCTCAAATCAAAGTTTGCATTCATGGTATGAGGAAAAGAGAAGTAATCCATTGGATGAGCGATGTCCCAGTGTGCATGAATTTCGAGATCCTTATGCAGTGTTTTTGGAGGTGGATAGAGAATCCATACTATTCAACGGATCTGTTCACAAGTTTTCACGGGAGTTGCATTTCAGTAGTTCTCTCTTGTTTTTCATAAGCAAGCACTTGCAGAGAATTCAAACAGTAGCCGGAATACTTACTTGGTTGCATTGGTTGTTTCATTTCACTTGATCAAGTGATGAATGAAACTGTTAGAGTAGGTTTTGAGCATCATTTCCAGTTTTTCGGTTGTGTTTAAGTGTTAAGTCAGTTTTGAGTCAGTTTTCAGTAACGTAATTGAGTCCAGTTTTGAGTCAAGAGTTTGGTTTCGGTTTGTCGAAGTTATTGACCCCATAGCCCAATGGACAAAGGCACTGCCTACTTTACCAGAGATCTATAGTTCTTGGCACCTCCAAGGAGCTACCATCCCCATTGGAGCCAATGTTAGTGTCGGTATCTTCATCCCTCCGTCAGAGATCAAATTCTCTTGTTGCATTACATATTAAGTGTCCCGCCCAGTCAGCTGCATTCCATTAGGAGCATGGATCATCTGATAGTAGTGGATTCTCCTACATTTTCCCTCATGTCCTTTACCTGCTGGCCCATGTTTATTCATCAAAATCATATAAAGTCACCTTTTTGCCTTTAAGGTTTGCAAGGGTCTTTTCTAGGGTTTCATTGTCAATAGGTCTAGGGTTTTATTAGGGTTTCATCAAATAGGTTTTCAAAATGTCTAATAACAGTCAGTAGGCACATGAGGGGGTTCCAGTATCAATAAATTTCATAATCAATTGCTCAGAAATATATTTTTCCTCAAAACCCTGTTTTGGGGAAAAAGAGAGCATTTTATGTTTTTATGTATAAATTTGATGTAATTTAAGTTCTTTCATATGTAAACAACTTCAGTGGCAACCTTGGTCACCTTGCCAAGCTTTAGCGTCTCCATCACCTGCAAGGCAAACAGAAAAATCAAGTCATTCAGTTCATCAGAAGGCTCAAAAAAGTGAAAATCTCAAAAAACAGAGTTGACAAGTAAAGTCACATTGCAAACATTATAAAAGTTGGTCCTATGAAGGAAAAATCAAAAGCTCTTGTATATAAATCATCTTTACAATTCAAAAGATCATTGGCACTAAAAGAAGAAAGATTGAGAAAAGTGAAGGTCATGTTGGAGAAAGGAAGTAAAATTGCAGCAAAGAGTTCCAGTTTTGGAGGCGCGACGCATTGGGTGAGTGGCGCGGCGCATAGAGCCACTCTCCTCAGTGTTAATTTGCACTGGCGCAGTGCATTGGGCAGGAGGCGCGACACACTCACCAGGCGCAGCGCATTGGGCCTCGTTTTGCAGTGTAAAACAACATGGGCGCGACACATTGGGTTGGATGCACAGCGCATACAGCCAAAGAGCCCGAAAATTTCCAGAACTCACTCAAATCGCCCAAAAACGCACGAATTTGTCAGGTAGAGCCTCCATTACCATTTTATATCCAAGTTGGGTGCTTGCTTCATGGTGCTTGTTTCATGGTGATTGCTAAAGAAATCAAACCCTTTCCTCAAACAAAAATTGCTGCCTAGGGTTTTGATGACTGTTTTGCCACCAAATTCACTCCCTTATCCCTTTTTTTTTTCCATTGATTCTCTTATTTCCTAAGTTCCCCCACCCCCTAAATTCACTAATCCCCTATCCCAAGATCCCTTTTCTAAAGTCTCAAATGTAAAACCCTAAACCCTAATCCTATACAAAAACTCCCAAAACATCCCATATTTCCCTAACACTCCCTAAATTCTCCACTATTTTTCCCTCCCCTTACAGTCCTTTATTTCACTATTTTCCCTTGGTGGCAGAGGTCAAACACATCACCAAAAGCAGTTCAAGACAGTTTGACATATCAACACCTACTTCTCCAAGACAAATTACTTACCAGCAACCATGGCATCTAATCCTTCATATGATTATGAAGAGGAGACCCAAAGTGACTCAGCCATAGAGGGACATGCACCCAGGAGGCCTCATAGAGGTGGCAGACATATCAGAAAAGAACCAGCCACTCTTGCCGAATTACAGGCCTCCCATCTTGCCAACTTTTGTTTCCAGCATCAGTCATGTTATGAATTTTGTGAGAAGGTTTCTAATATTCAGTTTCATCATGAGTTGGCCCACTTGTTTGTGTTGCATTTGCATGGTGATCAAGCCACTCTTGCTGGTGTCACTTTCACATTAACACTAGAATCCATTTCATTAGCAACCAACATACCAAACATTGGAGAACCATGGAAAAAGAGGCAAAAAATTGACTGGCAGCACTATGAACCGTACATCAAGCCCGGCTTTTTGAGATAGCTCAAGAGAGTGTTTCCTTTTCGGTACCTCAGAGATGAATATGCTCCTTTAATGAAACTCATGATGAAGTATTTCACCTGTGAGGGCCGGTTCTCTCGCTTATATGCTTATCATATCAGGCTATTGATGCATTTTACTCGGGTACAAATGATGAACATTCCTTACTTCATATGCCGAAACATAGAGAAGATGACCACTCTTGTGTAGCACAAGACCCCTCAGCATTAGTTCAACAGTATTTATCATTTTGCTCTCATCAAAATTGTGGTCATTCATCAAATTGGTTTACAGGGCATCACTTGGGATGACTTCATCTCTCGTGAGTTTTTCAGAGCTTCACAGGGACTTTTAGAGGCTGGGCATGAAACAGGTGGACCTTCCTATCAGCGTGAGGGCCATGAGACACAGACCACTAGTGTGCCAGTGTTCATCACCTATCAGAACGACACTAGACAATTGTTTGCAGCAGAAGAGCGAGTGTTATCTCCACCTAGGGTGGAAAGGGCCTCACTTCCATCGTCAGCACAACAGGTTCAGGACTGAGGCAAGAGGCCACTACAGGAGGAAGGACCATCAGGTGAGCGGGAGATTGATTTCATCCTCATTGAGGGTGATGATACCGATATGGGCACAAATATTAGAGAAATCATTAAGGAGCAGTAGGTGGACATTGATGCCTTGTCTACCAACTTGGATAGAGCCTAATGGACTATACAGTACTTGGAGTAGAGGAACAAGCAGCTTGAGGACCAGCAGGTGATTATAAAGTTGCAAAACATTCAGGAGAATCGCCAAGTTGCCCAAAGGAGGAGAGTGGAGTTCACTTCATTGGAGCAAGAGATCAATGCCGACAAGGAGTCATGGCTTGAAAGAGTCAATATACACTTGGAGAGGAAGCTGGAGAAGGCCATCAATGAAAATAATATGCTTAGAAACTTGTCATATCATTACTTGTCCCGGAACTTGGTGTGTCAAGCGAGAATCAGTAATTTAAAAGCAAAGTTGAAGAGAGCATCAAGGAGGAAAAGAGAGGATGAAGGACTTAAGATCTTTGCTGAGGCTTCCTTGTCCCAACATCATGCTTGATAAAGAAGACTCAGCCCAAATTTCAAGAAATTTGGAGCAATTTTTGCATTTTGCAAATTTTTGGCACAAAAAACAGGTTTTTCTGCCCTATGCACCGCGCCACATGGCGCTCGCTTTTTCTAGAGGCCTCCAAATCATAAAACCTCAAAATTTTTGGATTTGTCATGCAAAATTACACTTTCCTACCTATGGCCAAGAAATTTGGGTAGGTTTTGAGCTCTCAAAAAGGTCAAAAGCACTCAAAAAATGACCTCATTGCCCCTATTTTGACACACAGGAAGTAGTGTTGGGAGAATGGACTTTCGGAGGGGAAAATGGATGCCAAAGTGAAAAATTATACTTGGGTTGGAAAGTAGATAGGAATACCTTTCCAACAAGCACACCTGGAGCTCATTTGGACATCAGGAAGGCCTTCAAAAGTGGGTCCAAATAGGTGCAATGCATAGAGAATCATGCACGGTGCATAGAGGAAAAATTGCTAGTTTGACAAAGTTTTGCTCTGTTTTTCACCCAGTTTTGCCTAGTTTGACTTTTTCACTTTCCTAATGGGAAATTTATGATGTAATTTGATGAAAATTGATGGATCATGATGTAAATATGTTAGATTTTCACTTGTATAGGCAGATTCATTAGTTTAAAGGTTGTTTGAAACTGAATGAATCAGTTCCCTTGTTTTAGAGGCATGCTATTATGTTGCCTAGTTTCTAGTTCTCAGTTTAGAATCAGTTGTATCAACTCCTAAACATGTGAGCTCGACCCCTAGAGGCAAGGATTAGCTATTTTTGTCTATATTATGTTGTTTTTCAGTCATTAGCATGGTTGGACTCTTGAGAAAGCATTGAGCTTCATTGTACACTCATATTTTCATTTTGGCTAAGGAATTGAGACCAGGATTTGCAGCACTCTTTGGGATTCATGTGGCATTTTGTCTTGGTACAGTGCTTCTCTTTGTAATTGTGAATTTTTTTATGTGATCGCATGCCATTATCTATCTTATTTCTTCTGAACTAAACAAACAAGAGTGTAAGTAGAATTCATTGAAAGTGCAGTGATCTACTTGAAGTTTGCTTTAGTTATTTGATGTTTTCAGCTGTTTGGGGAGGATTCATGATTTCTCTTGCCCTCTTCAACGCCTCACCTGTCTATTCCTTCCATCTCACTAAAATTTAAGTGCCAAAATGATTGCCTACCTTACCCCATTGATATCTCTGCAGAACTGAGCCTCAATCCCCGCACCCCAAAATGTGCCTTTCCCTCTGAGCCAACAAAACTTCATCTTATTCAATCAAATTATTTTGCACATATACGTAGCCTAAGATCAGTAGATATTTCAGTCATCTTAAGCCCTCATCGATCATAATTTGCTGAGATTGACCTGGAGAGAGCCCTCTCCTGACCTGGTAGGGCTAGCTACCAGGTTGAGCGTGGTTTGATGTTGGCCTTGGATCCTACCTTTTCAGCCTGAGGTAAACGTAGGCACTAACAAAAACAATAGCTTAGTAACCGAGAAGACAGTCAAAGATGTGAAGTAGGTAGCAACTTAGTGCACAACCAAAGTTGTAGTCATCAGGGTCGAGTTGGATAGGCTTCACACAAAGATCTCTGTGCCTATTGAGTGACTCGAGGGTGAGTCACAATGTTTGTGTTGGGGGCCTATTGGGAGTGGGATCCCCTAAGGGAAGTTTTGGGGCTAAAAGCCCATGTTTAAGTCAAATTTTTGTAATATTATTGTAAAGACTCTGCATTTTGTGGTTGTGAAGAGTGAAGGTGTTATGTGTCACAAAGGGTAGTTCGCCCTTAGTTTTGTAAAGTAAAGTCGACTGTAAGAGATTTACCCATGGTCTGTAGGCCATGGGATTGTATAAAAAGTGCTAAGATCTAAGTAGTTAGGTGGAGAGAACATGTAAGAGAGTCATAGCTTCAGAGCAAGAAGTCTAAGTCTTGGGTCGTAGTGTAGGTAGAGGCTCTGCAGCTGAGTGCGCAGAGGCCTAGGGTAGAAGTCCGCAGCTGAGTGCGCGGACCCTTGAAGCTGTGTGCATAAGGTGGATAGTGTTATGAAACCAGCTCAAGAAAAAGATAGAAAAGATAGATCAATGCCTTAGAATTCAGCCTCTTCGAGGGGGCAACCTCCTTTACATTACATAAATGAACAATTCTTGGATGATTCAAATGACAAAACCTCCTTTCTATATATAGGAGTCTAAGGAGTCACAATATAACCCAGCCGACCTAACAATAATAATATAAAGCCACAAAAATAACAATAAAGGGATTCTATGGGGCACAGTAATAACAATATGGGGATAATAGGGGCACAACAATATTAATAAGGGGTACAACTACAATAGTAATGGGGTAATCACTAGTATTATAGGGACCCAACATGCCCCTCTCCTTCAAAAAAGTGTTGTCCTCAACGCTTGAGAAGTTCTGGAAGCTTCTGTATAAAATTCTTATCCTCCCATGTGGAATCTTCAACGGATAAGTTCTTCCACTTGATAAGATACTCCAAAATTGATCGATTTCGTAGCTATCAAGTTCTTGTTTCTGTGACTGCTTCCGGTTTCTGCAACCATACATTCAATTTCACTCTTTTGGGCATAGGGATATATGTACGGCCTGATGTTTGGAGGAACACTTCCTGGAATCAGATGAATAGCATGATCATGATCACGAATAGGTGGGAGACCTTTGGCAGTCTCAAATACCTTAGAATTATTGTCCAAGACTTTTTGGAGATCTGGAGAAATAGATGATTCCAATGTGGACACATCTAGCGAACATAATTGTGCAATTACACCTCTTTGTTCCTTTTTTAGAAGCTTTGTCATACCATTAGAGCTGATTATCTTTCCCGGTTTCCCTAAAATACCCCTTAATTCAACTTCCTTTCCTTCCACAGAAAATTTCATGAAAAGTTTTTGAAAATTAAAAGCTATTGTACCCAAGGATTGTAGCCATTGGACTCCTAGTACAACACCAGCACCTCCCATTGGAATGGAAAGCATTGGGCTAGTCAATACATATTCTCCCATGGATAGCTTGATATTATGGCACTTTCCCAAGAAATTTATTGTTCCTCCATTTGCAAACATCACTTGACACTTTGGTGCTGGATATAAGAAGCAATTCAATTCTCTTGCTACCTTACAATGAATAAAGTTGTGGGTACTTCCTGAATCAATCAACACTAATACCTTTTTCTTCTTGATTTGTCCTTCTATCTTGATGGTTTGAGGAGTGGTAATTCCCGCCAATGCATTACAAGATATGGTTGGATTCATTTCTTCTTTATCTAGGCTTTGTTCCTGGAGTATATTCTCTTCTTTTGACCTTTCTTTCTCCTTTTCTTCTTCCTCTTCACAATCTATGTAGAATAATTTCTTCGTAGCACACTTATGACCTTTAGTGTATTTTCTATCACAACTGTAACAAAGCCCTTTTGCTCTTTTTTCTTCCAATTGTTGTGGTGTCAACCTTATAGGTTGTGGAAGAATAGCGGCAACAACACTTTCGTCTTTATAGTTGTGAGTGGTATGCTTCCTGGTTGCCATAATTTTGCTTTCCATTTTTCTTGCTAACCTGAATGCCTTCTCTAATGAATCAGGTTCCCAAAGGCGAACATCATGTTGGATATTATCCTTTAAAGACCCTATGAACACATCAATCCTATGCTCCTCTAGAATATCTCTTACCCTTATGTTCAATTTTTGGAACTCCTCAATGTGCTCCATTATTGAACCCTTTTGTTTGAGACTTATCAATTGGCTAAAAAAAGTGTTGCTTTTTGTATCCTCATAATGTGCTATCAATTCTTTCGTAAAAATTGCCCAAGTGATAAATTGTTTACGAGAAAAAAGCCATTGATACCATACAAACAGATTTGGTTCCAAATATAAAGTTGCAATACGTACCTTTTGTGTGTTTTGCACATTATTGAGATCGAAAAATTGCTCCATCTGTAATATCCATGTTGCGGGATCCTTGCCATCAAACTTCTTCATATCGATTTTTGGAATATGGTGGGTCTTTGATCCAACATTAGAGTCTATGGAATCATGATTAACATTTCTTTTGTTCTCATCATGACTTTCCTTTACTACCCTTTCACCATTAGTGACCCTTTCTTGTAGCAACTTATTCATATTTATCTTCAATTCTTCCATGTCTGTCTTCAAATCTATCTTCAAATCATCCATCTTAGCTTCCACGTCATTCATCTTAGCTTCTACACCTTTCTTTAAACAATCCATCTTAGCTTCTATGCCTTTCTTTAAACCATCCATCTTAGATTCTGTTCCTTTTTGTGCAAGGGACAATTGTTGCACTTGGTCTTGTAATTTTGATATATCATGTTGCATTTCTTCCTCTTCTTCATGAGTCATGCTAGAGCTTTCAGGTTCCTTTCTAGGTGTTTTCATTTTATTTCCTCGGGCATTAGTTACTAATAATAATGCTCTACTATGCCCTTTGAATTCTTTCAAAATAAATTTTCAAACCAAGCTTAAGAAAAAATTTAAGAAAATCTACACACCTTTTTTCACTTTGTAGGAGCTCGATATTGCCTCTGATGTATCTTTGTACTTTCCAATCATCTAGATCTGGATTTTTGATCTTCAGTAGCCGTCTATGTCCTCTTTCCAATGCCACAAGTTTGACCCAAATTGGATTCTCCAAGGAAGAGTTATGCGAAATCTCCACAGTGACTTGATTATAGACTAGTTCAGTAGAGCAAACTTGTATGACTTGCCACGAGTCACTGTTTCGACCTTTGGATCTGAAAAATGCATACAAGAAACTACAGTCTGCCCTCTTTCTGTACCTTCTTACGAAATTTCAATCCAATCTCCAGAGAGAAAGTTATGATGCTTTTCCCTAGGTCACCTGTTTGGAATGTAATTCAGGAGTCTGCAAAAAAGACCAACTTCCTCAGATCATATCTCCGTAAATATAGTGCGAACAGCTCTGAAATTCGGACCCGAGGTTCAGTGCGATTTCTTCTCAAATGATTTTTTTTTTCAACTTCTGAAACATCGGAGAAAAAAAGTTATAGCGAAAATGCCACGATGACCTGTTTGGAGCAGCGAAACCCTAGAGTCCAAAGCTCTGATACCAAATGTTATGAAACCAGCTCAAGAAAAAGATAGAAAAGATAGATCAACGCCTTAGAATTCAACCTCTTCGAGGGGGCAACCTCTTTTACATTACATAAATGAACAATTCTTGGATGATTCAAATAATAAAACCTCCTTTCTATATATAGGAGTCTAAGGAGTCACAATATAACCCAGCCGACCTAACAATAATAATATAAAGCCACAAAAATAACAATAGAGGGATTCTATGGGGCACAGTAATAACAATATGGGGATAATAGGGGCACAAAAATATTAATAAGGGGTACAACTACAATAGCAATGGGTAATCACTAGTATTATAGGGACCCAATAGACAGAGTCCATAAACACCTAGAAGATATTAATAAAATGAGTTATTCTGCAATTTCAATGTCTTTTTTCTATCGATGCATTTGGATATTTTATGTATGATTTTCCTTTATTATGCTTATACGATGCACAAATGAATGCTACTACATTGAATAATTGAACGCAATTACGAATATCTACTTGCGCGGTGATAACTTTAAGTAATTGACAAGATAAGCAAGTCACTTAGGGTAATTGAGGAATCTGCATGGCACACCACCATAACATTGCGAAAGTACTTGAGCCCCAGGTTAGGGCTGCGTGAAGGTCAATCGTACACTTTCGTGAAGGTATTGAAAGCGAGAATATAGAGTTTGTCTTACAAGCCCTAGAACAGGACCACCTGTGTGAAGGCCGGGATAGAAGAAATCAAACGACATCATAACCATCTAAGGGTGTGGAAACGTGGTTCCAGCATCCCCCCATACTGCTTCGGGTGAGAGTTCGGTCTGCGCTCTGTGGGATGATGCCAAAAGGGCCAGTAGTGTAGGGATTTGTTTGGCTAATTAATGCTGAACCTGGGTCAGGCCCCTTCAAGCTAACATATCCATCTGTTTTTCCATATATATCAAGATGTTTTCCAACCACACTGATTGGTTGGCATATTTTTCAATGTCTGGTCTAGACTCATGCATAAAAGGACTCAACTTAAATTTGAGTATTAGTTTGTTTATGACTCCTAAAGGGTCATACTGCCACATGAAACTACTATTGAACTTCATTTCCTGTAAACACTTCTTTGCGTCTTCCCCAACCTCCCTATTATTGCAGATAAAAGGACCAAGCTGGTTTTTTATCTTGAATTGTGTTTTCTTCCTAGCTGATAGAAAATTTACATCATTTAAATTTATAATTTTCTTGATATACTCTAATGCAAATATCCTCATGGGGAGATATTTGGGTAGCTTATAGGGAGTGAGCTGGCATCCATATATCCTAATTTTAGTGTGGTCCTAGTATAGATACCAGTCTCCTATTCTACTATTTTTAGACAACTGCAAAACTCTCTTTATCTCATCATTGATCCTGGGTTGATTGCTACTGCTTAGTATATTTACAATTGGATGAAAAAAGGAATCAATGAACTCCTTGTAGCTGAAAATAGTGGAATATTTTTGGATTAAGGGTGTCCAAAAGTTGACAGGTCTAGGTTGGCATTTAGTGTCCAACTTTTGAATGTTGACTCGAAACCTGTCTGATTGGAAATATAGGAACATGTGGAACAATACTGAAGAGTATTTGAATACTCTTTCATTTGGAAATCTAATCAATTGATCATGGATTCTGTCTGCTAAGAACTGGGCAAAATTGAAAACTGCAGCTGGAGGCTTGCCTGGGAAAAAAATAGAGAGGAAAGCAAGTATAGGCTCATCTACATGCTCATCAATGGTATATCCTAGAATGCAAGAGAGCATGGTTACAATTTGTCTGGCCCTCTCAGAGAAAATGGTGGAAGAGTATGGAGGACTATCTCTAGGAATATGGGCCTCTTCTAGGGTGAAAGTATGAAAGATTTGAGACCTCTTGGGAAGGTCCTACTTCAAGTATAGTTCAAGTAGGTTTTCAATGGAAAATGGGGTTTCATTTGGCTTTGGATGGATCTGCAACATTTGGTTTATTGACTCTGCAGTGATTGTAAATAAAATCTGCTGGTTAGGAGAGACTATGGCTCTTTGGCTTGGGATATAGTAGAGTTGGCATAGGTGGATGATTTCAGGGAACTGGTATACCTGTGGGAACAAGTATTTGGGAAAATTTGATTCCCATAGTTGAATGTCATCATTTTGGTTCAGGAATTTTTCTTTACTCCAGTAGTGGAGTTTCAATAGATGGTTAGGGGAAACTATGTCTTTGATTTGAAAATATTTGTCGGCTAATGGGAGGTGGTCAATATCCAGGTGAGGGGTTTGTAGGGTTTTTTCATTCAAAATGATTTGAGAAGCCATAATTTTGTCTATTTTATTGAATTACTCTTTCTTTGGCTTTAGGAGTATGGTTAGGATCTCTGGAACAGTGGGAAGGGTGAATACAGTTTGCAGAAAAGGGTTTCTTCAGATGCATAGTGAGTTTCTTTAGTTTGACAAGGTTTTTAATTAATTCAATTAATTAACCTTTTATAATTACTGTGTAGAGCTTAAGTAGAGGGCCTCTCTGGTTCTTTCAAGAATACTTGGAAAAACAAAGATTAAGTGTGCAGACAGGGTTCTGTGGTAGCAACGAAGGCTTTTTGAGGCTTCAATTGTCTTCATGCTACCTCAAATTGGAGTCTGCAGGGTCAGTTGGTCGTAAAGTTGGTTAAAACAGTTACGCAAGGTTTCTGGGTTTAGACTTGGTCGTCGGAGGTTGCTTGGTAATAGAATAACAATGAAAAGGGTAAAAGGATGCCTTTTTGGCTTTTAACCAACATCGGTTAAGTTTTGGGCGCAGGATTAATGAATGAACAGTGGGAATTTTCATCCTACGCGGGGAGGCGGTATTACACCTTATCGCACCACTTTTGAGAGTAGGGTGGTATTTTTTGAGAGCACGTGATATAACGTGGGGCTACCACGTAGCAAAAAGGTGATCGGGCAAAACCGTGAATCTTGCGTGCTTTTGGGATTTTAACAGTTGGATGATGGGAGCGTGCAATATGGTTATGGGCTGTTGGATCCAGAGGTGGGTGATCGGAGGGCTATCGCGCAGCGGAGTTGCGAGGGGTGAGTTGGGCTTTTCAATTAAAATGTAAAGGGAGGTAATGTATGCGATGGGTTAATAAAATGCGGGACTATAGGTTAAAATAACATAAGGGTTGAGTCAAAAGGGTATCGGGGAGGGTTTTCAATGGGGACCGATACATTTAACCCTTTAAATTTAGGATAAGGGGGTTTTAGTGGTTTTAAATGGAAAAGGGAAATTAATAAGGGGGGAATGATTTTTAAAGGGAAATTTCTAGGGAAAGGTGTGAAATAAAGGGTAAAAAGGGCTAAAATGAAGGGAAAGGGTTTTTACAATGGAAATGTGTTAGAATAAGGGGAAATGAAAAGGGAAGGGTCCTTAAGAAGGGGAAATAATATTAGGGAATGAAAAGTAATGAAGGGGTAATGAAGGGAAATTAGTAAACTAGAAATGTAGGGTTTTATTAAAATTAGGGGAAATTAGTGAATAAGATTTAGTATTTAGGCCCAAAATTATACAAAACTTTTTAGGGTAAATACCCACAGTAATATATGACTTTTGTGAATGTCCTTTTTATTTGATAATTCCTCCTACACATGAAACATAGGATTAAGCATAATGAAGGTGCATTTGAGCTTGCAACATTGTGCACTCCAAAACCTGTTTTACCTACCCTTTATCTACCCTAGAATTTTCTCTTCATTGATTGGGTGCATTTAAGCTTGCTGACCCTTTATTTCTTTTTCTTTCATAAGCAAAGTATCTAATTCTAATCTTATAACTTCCAATGGCTTAGATTAAACTAATGAGCTCACTATTATTCTCTACCTCACCATTGATCTGCCAAGATTGAACATTTTGGCTAGATATTTATTCTCTATCTATCAACATGAAATTTAAAGCATGAATGAATCAAGATTAAACTATTTGACCATCATGGATTGTGGCATTTTTGACAAGCTACACACAATTTTTTTTTGCAAGGCAAAGTAAAAAGTAGTGGCATTTGAATTTGCATCACTTTAAGAATCTTTTTTTCTTTTTTATCTCTTTTGGTGGGGTTCATATTTTATTTTATTTTTTATCCTTTTCTTTTAGTCCTTTAATTTTTCTTTTAGGACTTACCCTCTTTTCATTTTTTATTTTTAATATGGGAAAACATTTTGTAGAAAGCAAAAGTATGTAGAATATTACAAGACTGATCATAGCCAATTCAAACTTATGAATCCTATTATTATAGGACCTTAACATATGTGATCTGAAAGATGGGATCGATGATGATAATTTGCCCGTGGTTCTTCTTCTGTCATCATTGATTGGATGATTCCTTCATCAGTAGAAAATGTACATGAAAAAGGATAAGAGGAAGTACCATATTCTAATGAACGATCAACCCATACAATCGGTGATGATGGATTTGGATTTGTTGTGCAAGGCAAAAAGATTGATTTCTATGCGAGCTCAATTTGGCTTAGAGGCATGGTTTCATTACGCATATCAACTTCGAAATTATTGGAAATCTTCCATGAGTCAAATGAAGTGGAAGATATCATGTTACAGGTCTTAACTTTTGCAACTTCCGCCATTTGTGATGGTGATGGTAATGAAAAGGTGCCCATTAGGGAAGAATCTTTGAAGAGACCTACTCCAATGTTCTGAAGAGATAGCGAAGGTCTGTAAACTAATGGAACACTTCCAGTTTCCTGTGAACTAGAGGTGAAGAAGGTGAGTTGATAAATTACTATGATTCTGCCGCTATGATGGAAAGCAATCATACGAAAGTATGTCGAAACCACATAAGCCATAGCGTAAACCCATGATCTTCGTAGTAAAATATTGTAGTCAAGGGGTTCGTCAACGACCTCAACTTCAATAGTTATAGTTTTTCCCCTTAGTTATATCTGAAGGTTACTTAAAAGTAGACAAGGTGTATAAGTGCAACTGTCAAAAGCTTTTAATGTTGTAGGTGATCGTGACAAAAGCAATGAGCCAAGTGTTTTCCAACAATTCATTGACATAATACAAGTAGATGCACCTCCGTCAACAATGGTTCAGTGAATGAGGTGATTCAAAGGATTTACTTGGATCAAGAATGCTAACTATGATAGTAATTGTGGCGTATAATCCGCATGGTTAAAAACTACGATATTGGAATCCGTTGGATCAATTCCACCAATTTATGACAATAAAGCATGATTTTGGGAGGGACAATTTTGAAGCACCTCAAGCGTCGATGTAGTAGTAGGTGATTGAGCCAAATCTTCTACAAAGTTATAATTTTGCGCTGCTCAAGCTCAAGGGTTGAATGTAGATTTATGAACAACTCCCTTAGGTGGTTTTATTGTTAACTCTAGTGCAATGGGTGTTGGAATGGAGTCAGACGAAGACAGATTCGAAGTATTGGTTTGATATATAGCCTGGTTATTCGACGATGATGGTGGATTACTGTAATCTTTGCTTCGTGCAGTCACCAAAACATCAGTCTTAGGCTTAGTGGCGGATAGCATAAGAACTTGTGAAGTGGAAGCATGATCTATAGCAACAAAATTAGTCCCTGGGTTTGGAAAAGGGTCTGTCAACACAGTGGATGTACTAGAAGTCTCAAGATGTTTTGAGACTTCAGAGCGATGAGGACAGTCTTTCATAAAGTTCTCCTCATTACAAATTAAACATGGGTAATGAGGTTTCCTAGCTGGAGAAGAGGAATCAGATGATTTCTCTTGAGGGGGAGAATTTTGTTTCTTTTTGGTTTTCCCCTTTTTCTTTCTTCCACGTTGCTTTTCATTTTTACCCTTATCAGATGACATGAAATTTATTTTGGAAGCAAGTGTATTATCATGTGTAATAGAAGTTTGATTTGAAATAGCAAGTGTTTGACTAGATGATCTACTTGCTGTTTGAGTGCTTGAAGAACTTACCACATCATCACTGACATGAGAGTCCTTACTAGATGGAGGTGGTGGAGCAGTAAAAGTTGGTCTAGGTGCATTTGGAATATTATCATAGAGCGTGCTAGACTAGGTGTAAATCAAGTCTAAGTATTGGGCATGAGCAATTACTTTCTCTTTAGTAACAACTCCTCCTTTAGCCACACCCTTGGTGATAGATGGAAACAAGGATTTAATAAACCACTCAGCTAAAAGTTGATCAGGAACAAAAGTTTTGACCATTCGACGATGACAACACCACTCATGAATATGATCAGAAATGTGAGTAGTAGTGGTCTGTTTAAAGTTGGTCAAAAGTTCCGTTCCAGTTTCATATCTGATGGGTAATCGGAAATGGGTTAAAAATGTAGTGTCTAAGACTATGAAGTTGTCAAATGAAGCTCGTGGTAATTCAATATACCACTTTGCAGCTGAACTAGTGAGTGTTCACTGGAAAAGATGTAGTCTTACTTAATCATCATTTAGGGAGTTGGATGAACACCATAAATGAAAAGTCATGACGTGATTGGACGAATCTTCTCTAGGGTTTCCATTGAATTTAGGAATATCATAAGGCAATTTGTGTGGAATCACCGACCACCAAGCTGAATAAAGAATGGGATCATTGGTAAGATGATTTAAATTCGATAATTCAAGTGTTGCGACAAAAGGCAACTATCGGTTTTGGTCGGGTTGAGCATAACTAGGGTAAGATGGAATTTCCTAGGCAATAGGCCTTTTCATACCAACGTAAGGAATCTATTGCCCGTAACCTTGATAGGGGTAGGTTTGTTGAGCATATCTAGTATAAGGTTGTTGTTGGGAACTAGGATAAATTTGTTGTTGACCAAAACTAGCATAGGTTTGTTGACTAGAACCTAGGTAAGCTTGTTGTTGACCAAACCCAACATAGGCTTGTTGACCAAGTCCAAGATAAGTTTGGTACTGTTGGAATTGCTGTTGTTGGTATTGTGGCTACCATGGTTGTTGATACAACAGTTGTTTCCCACCAGTATAAGTTTGACCAGGTTGTGGATAAATTGGACCAGTATAAGTATGAGTCATCCTAGTTAATGGTAAACTGGCCTGAGGTTGTTGGATTTCAGACACAAATGGTTGTTGTAAAATGGCCTGAGAAGACTGAGTCTGTAGACCTAAAACTTGAGGGTAAGAGGTTGAAGGATCAACTTACAAAGGTTGAGATACAATCAACTGAGTTTGCGACTGTGGTAAAGTTGTAACGATAGGCGTAGTAGGTATGGATGAAATACATAGTATTGGTTGTGATGAATACACAAGCCTTGGTTGAACAGAAATTGTAGGCTGCCATTGACAAACAGTCATTCCATAATAAGTTGGACCTAAAGATGATGGTATATTGCCATATGGTGGCCCCCCAGAGTATGGAGAATAAGCAGATTGGGCATATTGTTCTCCATATGGAGGTAATCTAGTGTTAAGTGGATACATTGGATGGTAACTAGATGGACTAGCTTGATATTGACTTGATGGATCAAACTGTTCAGTACCCATAAGTGGAGAACCAAGTAAAATTCCTGTGGACGACATGGGTGAAGACCATGGACTAGAAGAAACACCGAAGTGGGTTCCAGATAATGATTAGTAACCTAGTGGGATGGATGGACCACCATACAAATGTGACTCAGGTGTTGTGGTAAACATTGAAGTAGCAACAGTAGATGTTGTTGCAACTATAACATTTGATACAACTTGGGATGTTGTTTCAGTCATAGTCAAATGACCCAATAAATTTCCTAATGAATCTATGAGAGTTTCAAAGTAAACAGGATCAAGAGGAGCAGTATAAGTTAACATGGTCCAAAACGAGTTGGAGTTCTAGGTGAAGTTTCTTCTTCAAATTCCTCTTCAATGGCAATCAAACCTGGGTGGAAGGATTTCACCGTCAGGTTCATAATAAATTTCCAGTGTTTGACTCTTCAGTAAAGGAGAAGTCTCAACAGTTACAGATGTCTGAGGATAAATCGGTCGATCGTCTTCCGGTATGGGAACAACTCCTGGTTGTTCAACTTCGGGATCTAAGTGTTCTAGTAAAAGAACAACAGGTTCATGACGAATTTCTTGAACAACTTCTAGTTGAGGATCAACTTCTTGTTGGACAACTTCAGTTACCATTTCACTAAGTTCGCTTTTAGTGTCCTCAGGTAATTGTAAAGGTTCCACTTTAGTAGCAGATGAACCAGTAATAGTAGGAGTAATTGGAATCACAGTACGTATTGGTATAGGTGACTCTGGTAAATCAGATGAAGAACTAGAAGTTTGTGATGTACTGGACTCAGTTAAACATGATCGCTTTCACAGACTAGGTGTAGTTTCAGGTGGTAAAGGCGGTTTACTCACTGTCCTACGCGAACGATGGGGTAAAGATTGATTTTCTTCCATGATTGCGGATTGATTTTATTATAATAAGAAATTAAAAAAAAGAGGGTAATCTAGGAAAAAGAATTACCAAGTAACTGTGAACTACAATATACTGCCTTAGAGGAGCCAAGGACTTAACATATGTGTAGGTAATCTCCCCTAACTCTTTTCGGTGTATCACTGTATAGAAGGCAGTCAAATCGGTTACCTATGGATGGATAGCAACCTAATGTAGTCCTCCCAAATATACCCAAAAGTACGTGGAGGCCCAATCCCTGTTAGCACTGTCTAATGCAAAACCACATAGTGAGAGCGTTCCCTTATACTTTTTGTACTATAACACTGCCCGATATAGCCGAAAGTACATGGATGAGATATGATACACTTACATACATGGAATGAGGTATCACACTTGGAATGTATCACAGACCGTTAGCAACAACTGCTATGTTTAACGACGCCGCAACACGTCTCTAGCCTAGACCTCTAAATGTTATGCATTAAGTTGCAATGCTCCATTAGGTTAATTGAGATAAATTTTAGTTGATCTTGTTTAAAAGTTTTCCTTTCAGGTTCACTGTGTGATGTTTCTAAAACTCCTAGAATGCAACTAAGATGGGAAAAATTCTTTTCATTTGATTTAAACAATGAAAACCGTAACTAAAAGGGATAGAGCAATCAGAATCTCTTAACAAAGAGCATAGATCACATCTAATGCAACTTTCCCTATACCATTCCTACAAGCACACACAAAATTATAAATGCATTATGCATGTTTTTATTTTCATTCCTTTAATGTTTAGATGAACATAAAGAAACTAAATGCACAAATGATCAATCGATGCTTTTCATAAGAATCGAAGACTTTACGACAGTTTCTTTTTCAAAGAAATGAAGACTTTACAACAATTCTTTTTCAAAAAATTAAAGACTAATCAATGTAAGCTAACTTTGGGATTGATTCGACAATGATAAATAAAACTTAAAGAAACATTGAACAAACAAAGCCAAAGTGGGTATGGAAAAGAAATGCTAATTTGGACTTCAGGGACAGAGAAACATTGACCATTTAGAAAACAAGATGTGAAACAGTTTGGAAAAAATCAAGCAAAAAGATGGGTTTTTGGCTTGACAGGGACCAGTGCATTCCTGAGTGGGAGACAGTGCATTGCAGAGCACTATCTCTAGGCTAAGGCTGCTCTGTAGCACATTGTGTTAAGAACAACAGTGCGTTAATGCCAAAGAGCACTATCAACACACAAATAAGCACACATTTTGACCAAACAAGCTTCAAAATGACTAAATATAGGTAAATGAACTCAAGAAAAGTCTACTGGTGCTGATAAGACAAGGGATAACTACTAGGAACGAAAGTCGTTCCCTAGTGTGGTTGCCAATTTGTTACGCGGAATTTATACCTACGAATAAGTATATCTTACCTAAGTGGGTAGTTACACTTAGAAAAATTGAATTAAATATTTTTAACCTTTTCCTGCAATAAAAAGATAAGATAAAAGAACCTACTTGTGATCCTTCACTTCCTTTGATCTCCTTTGAGTTGCCCCCGTCGCTCCCGCTCAAACTGAATTCACTCAATTGGTACCTTCCAACATAAACAGAAGATGACAACAATCAAAGCATATTATCTATTTATTGTAAACAAATGGAATCGACAACATTTGAACATACATTCATCATAGATATAGACAAAAGTATTGGAAAAGGAACAAACAACTTTATTGATTGATAGAAGGAGAAGCTACACCCAATATGGTTTGATCTCGTGTCACTCATCTAGCTTAGTCCAGGCCCTCATCACACCAATAGCAACATCAATCCAACATCATAATATTACTTTGAAAATGATTTCAAGTCTCTAAACCAACAATATTTCTTTATAATTTCCAAGCTCTTTGGCTCTATGATGGGAGGCCAAATTATAGATGAATGCAAGTGGTTTTGTCACTAATATGGCATTGAATGGTTTTCCATAATTGGATGATTAGTTTCCATGTTCAAAGGGATGAGAGGATAGAGGGTTAGATGATCCAAGGCTATCCTAAGTCAAGCTCATCTTGATAAGATAGGAGCTGGGTTCCTTCTAGAAGGCTCTAGAAAGGAGGAATATACTTAGGATCCAATGAACATTTTGAGGATTATCACCCAGCACAGGCTTGAGTGGGCTTAGGTGCTCTACAACGCAGCCTTGAATGGAGCTACCTGCTCTGTAGAGCACTTACCCCTGACCAGGGGTGCGTTGGTGACCTAAGGAAGTACTTCAACAGGGTTTGAAGTCAGGAAACTCTCATGGATGAAAGCACTCAATGAGGTGGCATGTCTAGGGCATGTAGCAACTGAATTAGGGTTTGATATACCCTATTTACACTGATTTGATCATCGGGAGTGATGTGCCCAAATAGACTTGTAACACTGATGAGCGCTAGTATTGTAGAAAGGATGCTGCAACGCCTGGGCTACCAACTTTACTTATCAACCTGTGGTTTGTACAAAATTGGAGGTGACAGTGCTATATGCACAAGTAAAAGTGAAGGTCCTACCTATTGTCACTATTCATATGGTGAGAGACCCCAGGGGTTCCAAGACAGACTTCTATAGAGTCAAAAGAAGCTTAATTCTTTGATGGAAGAAGAACACATCTATTCTAAGAGAGCTACTCTACTGCAGTAATAAAGAAAACAACATGTAATGCTAAATCACACCATATCCTAATTAACCATTTAGATAGCTATGCTAAGTAGAATTGCTAAATAAACACTAACCTAATGTTGCTATCTAAGTTACAGAAGTAAAGAGCATCAAACCATACTAATGTGTAAGCAAGGAAACTAAACTAAATCTGTTTTCACTTTTTTTGGTGTTTGCGATGATCAGACAGTGTTGGAGTTTGATTGAATAACCAAATCAAAGCTCAGGAGTGGAAACATTTAAATAATACGCAAAAAAAAAATTCAGGAAGGAGTCAAGCGGAAGAGAAATTGAAGATCAAAATCAGTGAAAGGGAGATGTAATGAAGCAACAGTCCATAGGAATCATTGGATCGGGCGGATCAACGAACAAGACTAACAGAAGATGAGCTGCAAAGATCTTATCGCGAGAGATTAAGTGGATAGATGGATGGATAAATCAATGAATAGGATTAACGGAAGATGAGCGGCAATGTTATCATCGAGATTAAGTGAATAGATGGATGGATTGATCAACGAACAGGATTAACGGAAGATGAGTGGCAAAGATCTTATCACGGAGATTAAGTGAATAGATGGATGGATCACATCAAGTCACGTGTTGGCAGAAGGGTGGAAAACATGTGGAATGATGGAGTGGTCTTCGTAGGTGGTAAGCAGTTTCTCGCGCGCCCTGAAATCTGTAAGTGGAATTCCTAAATTTTACGTGATTAGCCTAAGTGGGTGACACGTAACACAGGAAAACTAGTTTTCTCATGTGCTCTTGATCTGATATTGGTCATGCAAGAATCCACGCAAGATTGCATGATAGCCATTGGATCATGTGGGATTGATCAATGGTGGAGATCAGCCAAGCTAGTTGGTGAGCGGGTGACGTGATAGCCATTGGATCAAGCAAAACAAATCGACATTGGAGATTTGGAGCGCCTAAAGTCAAACGTTGAAATGAATATGTGGCATGCGATCAATGGTGATTGGTCAGGTTTTTTGCGGATCAGACGGTAAGGAAATCTACGGGTATAATCCAATTAAGATGTGATTTATTGGCTTCCACATATATTATGCATGAAGGAAGTGTGAAGGAAATGAAAATATGAGTGAGATCTTATTATAGAATGAGAGTGATGGGAAAATATGATGATGAAATGAAGCAAGTACTGAATCAAGACATGGTCTCTTCCTCAAGTCATGGTCCCAGAGGGAGGAGGTGAGGCTGATGCACTTACTGACAACCTTATGGTGATATTTTTTTCCTTTCTAACCTGCTAATTGAAAGAAGGCACAAATGGAAGCAAACTAAAACACAACCAATCTACGCTACACTGTTGCAATGGAAATGCAGCTACTTAAAAAAATGAATGATTAAACCATGAATCTATGCTAGCATACACGTACAATAAATAGGACCCTTGGCTTCTAAGGTTGGGTCCTAACCTAAGAGTTTCAGCCCTCTAAGTTAACTCAGTGCTGGCTCAAAACAAACCTCATTCTTATTATCGAAACAATGGATTACATAAAAAACTGTCACAAGTCTTGTAGCTTGAAAATAGAGTAAAGTTTTACAATCCAATATCCGAATAATACTGAGTTCCTAGGCCTCTCTACTTATACATCTAAAGTCTCCATCGACTTCCTTAAAATTAGGGAGGCTCGGCTCCCAAACTCGAGATAAACTGGTGCTTTGAATTTCACTTGCTCGATTGCCTTCTAGTCCTCATGATTTGGCTTTTGCACTCTGAGTTGATGGAGGAATATTCGAATGAAGGGGTAGTAAATGAGGAGGATTTACCTCCAATAATTCCTCTCCCTTGTCCCATTCGATTTTTGACCAAGGTATTTGCCAAAATTCCTTGCTTTTATCCTTTAATCCTACATTAAATGCACATTAGACCACAAAGAAAAATATCCAACTCTAACTCATCTCATAAACAAAATATAATCAAAAGTATGCAATAAGTTGTGAGAATAGTTGGTTTGACTAAGCTAGGAAGTGAATTAAGGCCCATGTAATTACCCAATGATGAGGCTCATCATCACCCCCCTACTGAAAGCGTTGCTCATCCTGTGAGCAACATATTATCTTCAAGCTGCGTGCCAGTGTGTTCCATCTCCTTTAACAGGCATGTATACTATCATCTACTAGAAGCCTAAACATATCCTCAAAATGTGAAATTGCTTGCTCTTGAGCAGCAAGATATCTAGGTGTCAGATGAGGATCATTTGCAATTAGATTATGCATATTGATTAGGGCCATGGGATTTGATTGTTCATCTCTAATGATAAGAGGTTCATTTTGCTCCCTGGCCAATATTCTTTTCGTCTTTGCAGCCCTTGACTCCTCATGGTTCATCCATGATGCCAAAGCCATTAATTGTAGATCTCCTAGCTTGGCCTTGGGATCCCAAACATTCATGTCTATGAGGGCCATGTTGTGCAAGTAAAACTCAACCATTTTGGCCCTATCCTCTAGTATACTTTGATCACAAAGATCAATAAACTTCCTGTAGTCCTGAAATGGCATGGTGCCGCTTTGTGCTAGTGTTTTAATATGAAATTACATCCATTTTTCTTTGAGGTAAAGAGCATAGGATTTAGCTGGCATCCTACACTAGATGGCCTCCAAGGAGAGGCTAGCCATACATACTAGTTGGTTTTCCCTTTCCTGTAGCTATCCTCTCAGCCATGCATTTTCCCTCTCAAGTTGATCTCTCATTATTGCTTCTCTATCCCTTGGTGTAGGGGAATCTTCAATCTCAATAGGGATTTTTGTTGATATTTGTGGCTTCCCTTGTTTGATTCTTGTGCTCTTTCTTTTTCTAAAATATAGAGGGGTTTGCCTCGTTCTTTTCCCTTTTTTCTTGACTAGGGTGCTGAGAGTAGTGAGGGCAACTGCTACCTCCCTCTTAGGGGCCTCTGGAGACACCCTAGGTGACTCCTCCTTGTGTTCTTCCCCTTTTGTTTCAATGCCTTCTTCCTCTCTATTTTTCTTATCTTCTTCCTCTTGTTGTTCTTTCTCATCTCCATTAGTTTCTTCCTTCGTTTCCTCCTCTGTTTCAGCATCATCCTCCTTCTCTTCTCCCCTTTCTTGTTTTGCTTCATCATATTCCTCTGTATTAGTTTCTTCTTCATCCATCTCATCCCCATATAGCTCTGTATCTTATTCTTCTTTTTTTTCCTCCTCCTCACTGAGAGAAGGACTAACATCATAGTTGAGGGTTTTGATGTCATCCTCTACTGGTAAGTCTCTGAAGACTGACCATGTTATAGGGATCCTGAGGTTTTGGAGGGCATCCTCAATGAGGATCCTAATCAACCCATGGTGAGCCAATTGTTGGGAACTCCCTTCCTTTACTTTTTTGTTGGAGTCTATGAGTGATTGGATCAAGAAATAGGGTATGCTGAATCTTTGGTGAACCGGTGTTTCTACCCCAAATCTTAATTCTTCAAGCATCCTAAAATGGTAGCCATAAATAACACTATATCTACCCTCACATGAGATATATTTGATGATTTGGTAAGCTACCTCACTCCATGGGTATGGAAGATTGTCCCTCCTTACTCCATTATCATCCTCTGTGGGTTCTTCACCTTCTAAAAAGAATTTCATTTTTGCCACTTGACTGTCTGCTTTGTCTTCTTTTCTCCATGGAATTCCTAGGGGAAGTGTGGTGACCCCACTGATGAGCTCTGGGGTGAGATCTATAGTGAGACCTCTAACTATAACAATGGCATGGATTCTACTATGTGGAGTGAGGGAATGAGCAAATTCTTGAGCCACCTCATCATCATACCCTATGAATTTTTCCAAAAACCCCATCCATTGGTGTCTTATAAATATTTCAAGCACTTTGGGGTGTTGTTGTATCCTCGCAGTGTTTGTGGGTCCTCTCCTATTAAACCCTCTTGTCATCTTGCTAGTGAAGCTTGAGGAGGAAATGAGAGGTTTGACACAAGAATTTTAAATTTAGGAGAAAACAAAGTTTCTTGTGTATGTAATTCACCTCCCATAGTTGTTATATCCACTAGATTTTAGAGCATTTCTAGTTCATTTGTTTGCAAATGGGGATGGATTTTTAGATCCTACCTCTTTAGAATGGTGGCAGTGGACAATTCTCGTGATATTCCCTCTTGAACCCCTCTCTGCCTATCCCATAGAATGCCTCTGTGTATCCTGTAGACTATTCCTGTAGGAATTCCTATGCATGCTCTTGTAGAAATTCTCTTGCAAAACGATGGATCCTTGCTTCCGGTGGGTGGCCAAATTTATGAGAGCGACTTGAGTGAGGGAGTTTCGAGGAGGTGGAATACATGAATGCATGCAAACAATGTTTTGTTTCCCTTTATAGCTTTTCGGGGTGAGGTGGTGTGCTGGGAGCAGAGGTACGCTTCCATTTTTGGACCACTGGTCCCCACTACCACCTCATCATTCCCACTCCTCGTAATCATCTCCCACCCTGTAGATTTGCAGTTAACCACTTCTTTTCCTACTCCTCCTCTATCTTTGAGTTGACTGCATTTATGTGATGATTGAACGAAGGTGGCCAAATTAACTAGCCACCTTTTCACTTATAAACCAACTACCTCGTGACCCTTACAACTTTTGATCAAATGATGCATATGCGTGAGTGAGAGGGATGCTTACCTATGGTCTCGATGCCATGTTACAGTTGTCGAAGATCAGAGGTGCTGTGTTGTTTATTTGCTGCATGGTCATTCTTCTTCCTCCTCTGCTATCTGCTGATGGCTTCTCGGCTTTTTCAAGTGTCTATGACTGAAGATCTGATGCTGCTGCTGCTGTGGAGCTCCTGGATCATCCTAGTGAGGACCTGTAGCTGATGATTGATATTTTGTGGGATAGGCTACCACAGGATTAACTGTAGCTGCTTCTCCCTTATAATTTCTTAATCATGTTGCTGGCTGGGGTTGTGAGGATGCTACAATGAATGGAAAGAGGGAGTAGGAGTGTGTGTGGAGCAAGGGACATTCAAGTAGGAGTGTGTGTTTTGAATGATGAGTGTAGGGATGATGGTAATGGACGAGGTGAGGGGTTATATCATGTTTAGAATGAGTTTTTGGGACCTAACCAACCTACCATTCACCCTCGGATTGCTTCCTGTAGGTTTTCCAGGTCACTGTAATTTCTACAAGATCATCCTGTAGGTTTTCAGGGGATCCTGTAGGAATACAGGGGATCCTATAGAAAATACAGTCTTCGCCTAAATTGAAGCAATGAAGTAAAAAAACAATGGAATTGATGGACGGATGCATGGAAAGGAGTGGAGGAAATTAATATATGTGAGGCAGGGTTCCCTTTGGATCTTCTCTTTGCTCCTTGATTATCTTTCTCGCCCACTTGCAAATACATAATGCCTTTTTCCTCTCTCTTTTTTTTTTTGAAACAAACCTAGGCTACCTCAGAGAGGTTTTCACACTAGATGTTTTCCCTAGGAGCCTCAAGGAAGGTTTTCACCCAGGGATCTTCTTATTATTTTTTCATTTTTTTTTTTCATCATTGGGCTGCCTCACGAGGTTTTCAACCCAAAGATGGGACTCAGGTGCCTCATGGAGGTTTTCACTTGAATACTTATTCTTTTTTCTCTTTTTTAGTGACCTGATGAGGGAAGAGCTGGAACTTTCTCCACCATCATCACTGTCTTATTGATATTGTCAATGAAGTCTTGTTTTGATAAAGGCTTCTTGTACATTTTCAGTCGATGTCCATTAATAAGAAATGGAATGGAGTCTTCATCTATAGTTTTGATTTGCACTAAACCATTATCATGGCATCTTTCCACCACATAAGGTCCGAGCCATCTTGTCCTTAGCTTTCCCTTGAAGTCTTTATACCTAGAATCATATAACAATGCCCAATCGCCCTCTTGAAATTGCTTCTCCTTAATATGTTTATCATGCCAGATCTTCCTCTGAAGCTGAACTATCTCTATATGTAGGAGGGCTTGCATTCTGAATTCATCCAATCCATTCAATTGGAAAAATCTTTCTTCCTATGCATGACTAAGATCCAAATCTAGTTGGGCTACCATCCTCAATTTGTTATATTCAAAACTCAATGGACTACAAAGCCTTTTTCCCATAGACCAACTCATAGGGTTTAAATCCAGCAGTGGTCTTCCATCTTGTATTATAGGCCTAGGTGGCCTCAACTACTCTCTCTGCCCAATCCTTCCTACTATTGGTTACTACCTTGGTTAAGATGCTCTCTAGTGCCCTGTTGGTCACCTCCACTTGTCCATTAGCTTGTGGATGATAAGGAGTGGAGGTCCCATGCTTGATTTTGTGATGGCTAAGCAGTTCTTCAATCATGTTGGAGGTAAACTGGTTGCCTTGGTCTGTGACTAGCTCTCGAGGGTACCCAAATTTGTAGAATACATTCTCCCTTAGGAACTCAACCACCTTCTCTTTTGTTGCTTCCGTAATCACCTTGGTTTCAACCTAATTAGTCAAATAATCAGTGCACACAATAATGTATTGTTTTTGCTTTGAAGGAGGGTTGAAAGGCCCAATGAAGTCCATGCCCCACTTATCAAATGGCTTGAAAGTCACTTGAGGTTTTAGGGGCATTTCATCTCTTGGAGTAGGCTTTCCCATCCTCTGGAACTGATCACACTGACTAATGTACTTTTTCACATCTTGATGAAGAGTGGGCGAATAACAGCCCGCTTGTAACACTTTGAATGTTGTTCTCTTTACTGCAAAGTGACCTCCACAAGGCCCATCATGATAGGTCAAAAGGATGTAAAAAACTTCCTCTTCCCTTACACGCCTTCTTAAGATTTTATCTGGGCCAGGTTTGAAAAGATTTCCCCCAATCCAGGTGAAAGGGGTGCTTTTCCTAACTATCTTGCTTTTTTCTCTGGAGGGCAAGTTTGGTGGGAACTGTGCTAATACCAAATAGTTTTCTATATCAACAAACCATGGGGAGAGAACTGAAATAGAAAACAAATGTTTGTCTGGTAACTGGTCATCCACCATTCCTTCTTCACCTGCAGGCAGATTCATCCTAGATAGAAAGTCTGCAACAACATTTTCCTTACTAGGCTTATCAACAATAGTTAGATCAAACTATTGTAATAAAAGCAACCATCTTATAATTCTAGCATTCACATCAGGTTTGTTCATTAAATATTTGATTGTAGCGTGGTCAATATGCACAAATGTTTGGTAGCTTGTAATGTAATGCCTAGATTTGTTTAATGAATGCACAACAGCCAGGAGTTCCTTTTCGGTCATAGTATAATTTAGCTCAGCCTTTGATAAGTTCTTACTGATGAAATAGATGGCATAGAGAAATTTCTCCTCTACCTGACCTAAGGCTGCTCCTATGGCTTTGTGTGAGGCATCAGCATGAATATGAAAAGGGAGGGCCCAGTTTTGGCCTCAAAGAATTGGTGCAGTGGTTAACTTACCCTTTAAAATTTCTAAGGCCTCTTGAGAGCATTTTGACCATATAAACTCAGAATCGTTGGCCAACAACCCAAATAAAGGAGAGGCCAACTTGTTGAAGTCCTTTATGAACCTTTGGTAGTATCCAACTAAACCCAAGAAACTCCTGAAATCCCTCTGCTTTTGTGGAGGTGGAAACCTTTGGATGATTGCTATTTTGTTTAGGTCCACCTGCAGTCCTTGCTGAGATATTGAATGACCTAGAACAGTCCCTTCAATCATTAAGAATTCACATTTTTCCGAACTTAGAGACAGGTTCATTTCAATGCATTTGTGCAATACTTTGCCTAGGTTAGTTAGGGCTTCTTGAAAATCACAGCCATAAGGTGTAAAATCATCCATATAAATTTCCACCGCATCATGTACTAATTCAGCAAAAATACTCAAGACTTCTCTCTGGAAAGTGGCAGGAGCATTGCATAGGCCAAAAGGAAGGACCCTATAGGAAAAAGTACCCCAAGGACAGGTGAATGTGGTCTTATCCTAGTCTTCTGGGCAGATTTGGATTTGGTTGTACCCACTGAATCCATCTAGGAAAGAAAAAAACTTCTTCCCTGCCAGGCCATCTAACACTTGGTCAATGAAGGGTAGGGGAAAATGATCCTTCTTTGTGGCTTTGTTCAACTCCCTGTAATCGACACAAATCCTCCACTTACCATTTTTCTTGGGAACTAACACTAAAGGAGAAATCCACTCACTATCGGAGATAGGGTAAATGAATCCCACATCTAGCAGTTTTTATAGTTCTTCTTTGATTATATCTTTAAGAGTTGGATTCATCCTCCTTTTTGGTTGCTAGACTGGCTTGCAACCTTCTTTGATGTATATGTGGTGAGTACACACTGAGGAGTGTACTCCCTTCATTTCCTTGTAACTCCAAGCGAAGGCTTCTAGGTGTTTTCTCACCATGTTGCATAGCTTTTCCTCTTCAAGAGAAGAAAGAGATGGATTAATTTTCAAAGTTTTCTCTGGGCCGAATTCTATAGTTTTGACACAGAGTGGGTTGGAATCAACCAAGAATAAGTCAATTGGATGATTGTTTTGGGTTTCCCTTACTTCTTCTTCTAATGGTAACAACCTAGGAGTTGGACTTTGGAGCAGGTGTTTAATTAAGTCATCCTCATCCTGCAGTCCTCCTCCTATGGTTGCTTCCAAAGCATAAAGTTGGGCTGAATAAACCTCATCTTCTTCCTCCTCCTCCAACCATACAAGTAAATCATGCTCTAGAGAAGGTTGAGTAGGAGGGTATAGGACTAACTGTTTGGACATATGCCCATTCTTGATGGTCATATTCCCATCTCTGTAGCTAGTGTAAGCATCGACTGTGGCCAACCATGGCGTCCCAAGGATGAGAGGGTAACCAGTAAGCTTAGCCTTAGGCTGGATAACTAGAAAATTTGCAGGGTACTCCCAGGAGTCAATGGAGACCATCACATCCTCCACAATTCCCTCAAGGGTGAGTGTGGAACGGTCTACAAGTTGCAGAACTGTTGTGGTCTTCCTCAATGACCCTTAGAGGTTGAGCTTGATCATGGTGTCCTTGGACATCGCATTAGTGGTATCCCCAAGATCAATCAGAGTGTGTGGGATGATGGTGCCATTGATGTGCACATCTACTACAGGGCTTCCAGGGTCCAAATATTTTGGACATATTACCTGCCCCAACATTAAGTTGGACAGCTGCCCAATGACATTAATGGTAAGGGCATCCCTTTTTCTTCTTCCTGGATGCTTGAAGCATTTCTCCTTAATCAACTTATTGTAAATGGGAACATATTTTATTGCCTGGAGAAGGGATATCTTTACACATAGATTTTTCAATTCTCCTAGAAGTTCAGTTTCTTCTGGTGTAGGCTAGAGTGGTTGGGCTAATCTCTTAGGAAATGGTGGATTTACTTTAAGGTTTCTTTCCTCTCTTTCTTCCTCAACCTCCCTATGTGGAAAGGGAGGTTGGTTATCTGGGAGAATTCTCCTAGATCTTAGGTTGATATCCTAGATTTATACAACATAAGCTGGGTATGATGTCTCTCCACTGTATACTTGTTGAGCCTGCCTATTGTTCGGGTTCAGATTTGGCTGGGCAGGCATCTAGGTTTGCTTGGGTAGAGTAGAGTGTAGGAGTTATGGTTGGGTAGGTGGTGGGGGCAATAGAGCTGGAGCATTGATGTATTGGGGCCTCCACCCTTGGAGTGGGGTATTCCATTGAGGTTGTGGCAAAACATAAGGTTGAAATGACCGACTGGCTGGCTGGGAATGATACTGAGATGCATAGGACCAGGGAGGGGGTGTAGACCAGGAAGGATGACTAGAGGGTCCCCAAGAAGGTATAACTGTGGTTTGGTTGGGGTTGTAATATGCATGGGATGACCCTTGCATACCCTGCTGGTATGGTCTAGGCCCAGGAGGTCTCCTTTGGTTGATGTAGCAAAGCTTCTTAGTGACCCCTTTAGCTCCTTGATATACAACTTTGAGTCTGGGTAAAGAAGGGCACTTGTCTATGGAGTGGTTTTCTTCACAGATCGAGCAAATCTCAATGCAATTCAATGGAAATTCATTCCTGGGATGCCTCTTGGTGTATCTAGGACAAAAGATGGCCAAGGCTCTCTCTTCTTCCTCTTGCTTCCTTTTGATATTCATGGTGTCCAATTGCAAGGCAAGGATTTGTAGCATCTCACTTTTGAAATCTTCCAGCATATTTCCAATTTCACCCTTGATGGATGAGTTGGAAGATGATGTACTGGACATAGGTTGACTACTCCTACCCTTTTTCCTGGCTGCCCTAAAATGGTTTCTAAAGTCAGTCTTGATATCTGCATATGGTAATCGGTAGATATACCCTACTACTAACAAGTGTAAGGTATCCAAAAGATCTTCCCTTACTCCTCTAAGTAGGACCAACTTTAGTGACTTGGGGTCAAGTGTGCACTTGATCCTTTTGTAACTGAGCTGGAACCTTTCTTCGTAGTCTTCTAAGAATTCATCTTGGCCCATGGTCATCTTGAAAATATCTTCTTTAGTATCCTTTGACCTACAGTAGTCCCTATATTTGTTGTTAAAAGCCTGCTGGATCTGAGCCCAAGTTGTGATGCTATCTCCAGGTAAACCCATGAACCAGCGCAATGTGGCATCCTTGAGGTTAGATGGAAACACTTTAAACTTTTTCTCATCATCTGTATAGTCATAGGTTCGACATATAACAACAAAGTCAAATAGGAAAGTGTCAGGGTCCTTTGTGGTCAATCCATGGAAATAAGGTAGAGCAGAGGGGCTTATATTCTTCATCTTAGTGTCCCCATTGGTTTCCCTGATGGGGAAGGAACCCTCAATTCTCTCTCTATTTCCTCTGTACTTTCGGTTTTTAGCCATTGGTTCAGTAGGAATGGGTTCTTCTATCTCTTCTTCCCCTATAGGTTCTTCAAATATGTCAAGTTTCTCACCTAAAGGTTCCTCCAGTTCATAGCCACTAAATAAGAGAGAAGGTTGGTTGTTGGATGCAGTGGGGGTATTTGGCAAGAATTTCCCTAAATTGCCCCTATTCCTATGAGGCATGAAAGGAAATGTTTTTGGGTTGGTTTTTTGTAAGATTTTTAAGCTGGAAAGTACTTTTTAGAAACGAAATTGTTGGTTGAATGAAAACTACTAATAGAAAGAAAATTTATTTACTGAATTGAAATTCTACTTGCAGAATGGAAAGGAAAGAAGATAATGAAAACTAAAAGAAAGGAAGCTACTAGATTGCTTTTGTAGAAATAAACTAATAGCAGAAAATTGGAAACTAGAAATAGAAGAAAAGAATGCAGTAATCACATTCTACTCAGACACCTCCCTAGAAACGATGCCAAAAAGTGATAAGCGCCAGTATTACATCAAGGATGTTGCAAATTATGGGATACCCGCTTTACTTATCAACCTGTGGTTCATACAAACTTGGAGGTGACAGTGTTATATGCACAAGTAAAAATGAAGTTCCTCCCTGTTATCACTATTCATTTGGTGAGAGACCCCAGGGGTTCCAAGCCAGACTTCTATAGAGTAAGAAAAAGCTTAATTCTTTGATGGAAGAAGAGAAAATCTATTCTAAGAGAGCTACTCTACTGCAGTAATAAAGAAAACAACATGTAATGCTAAATCACACCATATCCTAATTAACCATTTAAACAACTATGCTAAGCAAAATTGCTAAATCAACGCTAACCTAATGCTGTTATCTAAGTTACAGAAGTAAAGAGCATCAAACCATACCAATGTGTAAGCAAGGAAACTAAAGTAAATCTGTTTTCACTTTTTTTGGTGTTTGCGATGATCGGACAGTGTTGGAGTTTGATTGAATAACCAAATCAAAGCTCAGGAGTGGCAACATTTAAATAATACACAGAAAAAAGTTCAGGAAGGAGTCAAGCGGAAGAGCAATCAAAGATCAAAATCATTGAAAGGGAGACGTAATGAAGAAATAGTGCATAGGAACCATTGGATCGGGTGGATCAAGGAACAGGACTGTTGGGCATCGAATCCCCCCACGGCATGTTTTGGGGCTCAAAGCCCAAGTTTTGAGTTGATATTGTTGTAAAGCTCTGCGAATTGCGGGCTCGAAATGTATATTAGAGTCATAGGGCTGTCCACCCTAGTTTTGAATGTAATGTTGGCCTACCCATGGTCCGCGGACAATGGGATTGTATAAATAGAGCGAAGCTCTAAGTGTAAAATATTGTTAGTTAGAGCAAAGTATGAGACAGAAGCACAAAGCAAGTGTCTAAGTGTATCTTGGGTCATAGAGTAGGAGAAGACTCTATAGCTGAGTGTGCAGAGGCCTAGTTGTCTGCAGCTGAGTGCGCAGACCCCTACAGCTGAGTGCGCAGGGTGGAATAGAGTCTATAACCAAAGGAAGATAATAATAAAGAGAATATGTATTTGAATTCCGTGTATTTGTTCTTGGCTTATTATCTATTGGATATGAATTGCAATTATACTGTTTATTTACTGCGCGCACTCGTATGAACTGTGAATATTGTTAAGTATAACTGAAAGCATATAGATAAGCTAAGGTAATCAACTAATATTAGATTACTAGTAAGGACTTGGGTAATAACACCATTCGGCCCTCGAGTAGGGCTACGCGAAGGTAGCATCTCAAGTTGTGAGGAATGGGTAATTGCGTGTAGCGACATGCGCGCAGGGTCGAATTGCAGACCACTTGAACCCATCAGACATCTCTAGGGTGTGGAAACCTGGTTCTAGCACCCTCCCATACTACTTCGGGTGAGACCTCAGTCTGCGCTTCACGGACTGTTGCTGAAAGATCTAGTACTACTGGGATTTGTTTGGCTAAATCACCTCCAAACTTGGGTTAGGCCGCAACAAGCCAACAAATGGTTTCGTTGCCGAGATCAGGATTTGCATAAGGGATGTCTAATGTCGTGTCATTGGAATTCGATGAAGAAATAAATTGAAGGGCAGTTGGACAGAAAGATTCACAAGTTCACGGCACATGAAAACAGGAATCTGTGAGTATCAAAGGAACAATAGTTAGAACACTACTTATATACGGAAATCCAAAAAATGTTCTTTGCATCCTTCCCCTCTGAGTTGTATGAGTGGATTGCAAAGCTAGTAGACAGTTAGGGAAGGTGTAGGCTCAACGAACCGATTGTGTGGACTCCAGAATTGGTGCGCAGACTAGAAGCATCAGAAGATAAGATTGCACGTGCTGTGGACCACTGGCTCGATCGAATTATAGGAGGATTTATCACCGAGTTCACGGTAGATACTTCAGTCAGCTACAGCGAGGCAGAATAATACTTCGTCAAAGGACCACGAGGTAAGTACATTAAATATTTGAACACTTGGATTAAAATGCTATTGCGTTAAAAGTGGGTTATGCGAATAAATTGATGTTTGGGGTTACACGAAGTGGGAGGATCTATAGAAACGAAGGTAGCACAGAAATAGAAAATAGCCCCTTGATTTCACCTCGGTGAGAAAGTGAGGAAGAGCTCGCCAAAGTTTCACCAAGAAGTGCGATAAATCTGATAAGGCAGCGAATTCTGCACATACCACCTCCACCAACACCACCACCGTTTCACCATCTTCACCCCTATCTCTACCCACACCACCTCCACCACCACCACAGTTCAATATGGTGAGCACGATAAAATTTCTGGTATTCGAAGGAGTAGGGAACGAAGATCCGGGCCAATTTTGGTTTGTGGTAAAAGCTTTATGGGAAGCACAAGGAGTCGTGGATGACAATATAAAGAAGGCAATGTTGGTAAGCATGTTGCAGGATTGCGCACTAACATGGTACATTAAGCATTCTAATGACCATCCAAACATGGGGATCATAGATATCCAGGCTGCATTGAATAGGGAATTTAGCAGGCCAAAATTGGAGACACAGTCGATTATCAGGTTTAAGGAAATCACGATGCTTCCAGGCAAGGCCCCATGGGATCTAGATTAGAAACTGAAGAGTATGATTCATGAAGTCAACATGACCTTGATGAATTGACAACACTGCGCATGGTTTGTAGCATCACTAATGCCTCATTTAAGGACGACGTTGTCATAACAGAATTTATTCACCTAGGCTGAAGCTTTGGAGATTGCAATGAGACTACACGAGACCCCAATACAAGATCCTAGCCTGGGAGTCCAACAAATCCACGTGCAACTGAAAAATTTATGTTTGGAAATGAAAAGTTTGAAACAGGATAGGAAAACTCACCTAGAGGCATGCGATGAGGTATGGTGCATAAAGTGCAAGGGACAGGGACATGACAAGGACCATTGTCTAGTCTTCGCGAACTACTTGGTGGCAAGAGGGCCAATGCCATTAAGACCTGAGGCATAAGCAAGACCTAGTGTGGCGCCTGCATTATGGTGTGTGATTTGTCAAATAGGAGGAAAACATGCTACAGATAATTTTCATCTCTTACATAAGTATACACAGATGTCCCAGCAGTTGTTCTGTAATTTTTGCAGATCAGTAGGCCATGATGAGTGCACTTGAAAAAGTTATGAGCTGATGATGGATCAAACTCCTACCTACATAGTGTGGACCAAAACGCAAGCCCTCAATCAAAATGAAGGGATGGCGTGCACTAGATTTCAAGGGCTCAGACAAGGTCAAGGTGGAATGGGACCAGGAAGGGGTCGAGGACAGCTGATTTGTTACAATTGCAGAGGGCCAGGGCATTATGCCCACGATTGTATAAATCTGATGAGAGCATCATGTTTATATTTTACTCAATTCGATCATGAGACGCAGGACTGCCCTACATTGATAGCGAGGCTGTGCGATAAAGGGATACTCCAGCCTCTTGTGACTCAGAATTTTCAAATGATGAGGTCTGAGCCACGTGAAGAGGACCCAAATGTAAACATCGTGCTCTGAAGCGGTATCATGATAGGAGATGACAAGGGAAACCAACTAGAAGAAAGTGCTTGGGTTCGCAAGGCTCCTACAAAGGAACCAGAGTTCAATTTCGAGCGCGCGAAGGAGACATTCATGGAAGCTAAGAAGAGACTCACAGAGGCCTCCACTTTAGGTAGTAAGGATCAACTAGAACCAGAGATGGATCCTTCAATGCTCACTAACTTTCTGGAGACATGCATGAAGTTCCTGCACAACAACAAGGCTATGAAGGGACTGTAGGAACTCATCACTAGGTGCGTTGGGTCAAGAGAACCATGCATAGTCCAGAAGCTTAGGAAGCACACATCGCGAATAGGAAGGGAAATGAGATTAATTGCACAAATTAGAGAATATGAAATGGATCAAGTGATTCTGGATTTAGGATTGGATGTGAACATACTGCTAAAGAAGACATGGGAGTGCATGGGTAGGCCCGCGTTGCAATGGTCCCCTATTCAATTATGAATGGTGAACCAGCAGAAGATCCTACCAATAGGAAGATTGCAGGGAATAATGGTAGACATCGAAGGTGCAAGCACGCTTGCAGATTTCGAAGTGATAGAGATTTTCAATGACAGCAATCCCTATCCCATGCTACTGGGAATAGATTGGGCCATTGATATGAAAGGAGTGATAAATCTAGAGAAGCGCAAAATGATTTTTGAGAAAAAGTCACTGCGCGTAGTTGTACCTTTAGACCCTGTGGAAGGATCATGCTACACAAAGCTAGTGCGTGACGACGAGAGTGATGATGAGCTAGACTGTATCTACAAGATAACTGCTTGAGAATAGGATTGGGTGAATCCAACAACGGATGGCAGGATTTCGTGGGAGTGCGAAATATCTTGCACATCGGATTTAGATGAGGAAATAGAATGATGGTAGAACTGGTTACACGAGGTAACCACGCTCAATTGCAACATGATGGTAAGATCACTACATTGCATAATAATAGAGGTAAGGGATCTGCCTATGTATGATGGGTTGACAGCGGTGGATGAATTTCTGAACAAATTTGAAAGAGAGGTGTCAAAACAGAAACATTTTGATGCTCGAAAATGGGCACTGCGCACTATGCCTGCAAGGTGGTGGGGTACGCACTAGAGAAGCTTTGAGGATTGGTGTAGATGTAGAAGGATGATGCGCCTACAATTTGGGAAACCACAGATGTAGCTAGTAGACAAGTATGATGGACTGGATGATCCACGTACAGACCTTGCGAAATGGACCAAGGTCTATGGGGAAGAGTCACAACCTGAATGGGTGCATTTGTTCTGTCATACTTTGGATGTCCTACCTATGAATTGGTATACTGAGACAGAGATCCGCCATGGCACCAGTGAATGGGATATCTTGCGCGAAGGATTCCTACTAACCTTCACGTTTGAATATCGTTGGTGGGATACTTTTGATGATGCGCTACAAGTAGTAAAAGAAGCTATCTTCAAAATACCCTAGGAGCCAATGGAAGTGCTTCAGCCACAATGAGTGACACAGCTGAGCTGCACGCTAAATTGTTACAATGTAAATGTTGAGGAGGATGATGAGGATCCATGGAATATTAACATTCCAGAAACAGAAGGATGTCGCAAGGTTTGAGGACCATTGATTGAGGATCCCGACATCACTGCGCCACTAAAAATGAAGCAGGTAAACAATGGGACAGACGCGGAACCAAAGTATGCCATGCTCATAGATTATTGGGATGATGCCACGCTGGATAAGGTCACTGAGTTACTCCGCAAATACCAAGACTTATTCCCGACCAAAATTACAGATTTAAAAGGGATCGTTGGCAACTTAGGGATGATGAAGATCACCCTAAAACCTGATGCGAAGCCGGTTAAGCAGAGGCCTTACTGCTTGAATCTGAAATATAAGGGAAAGGTCTGCATAGAATTACACAAAATGCTCGCAACCGAAATTATTGAGCCATTGGAAGAATCTGACTGGGTGAGTCCTATGGTAGTACAGGAGAAAAAGCAGAAGGGTGAAATAATAATATGCGTGGATCTCAGGAAGTTGAATGACGCCTGTGTACATGACCCATTCCTGACATCATTCATAGATGAAGTATTGGAAAATGTTGGGAGACAAGAAGCATACTCATTCACGGATGGGTTCTCGAGGTACCACCAAATCAAGATCGCACAGGAAGACAGGAGCAAAACGACCTTCGCAACGGAATGGGGTTGCTTTCAATACACTGTTATGCCATTTGGATTGAAGAACACACCAACCATATTTTTGCGCATCGTTGTTGTCGCGTTCAAAGAATACATCCACAAATTTTTGGAGGTCTATCTAGATGATTGGACTGTCTTCGGATTAGTTAAGCACCATGTAGCAAGCTTACGCTTGATGCTGGATACTTGTTGACGACACTAGATTGCACTGAACCTTAAGAAGTGCACATTCCTCATTCCATTTGGAAACCTATTGGGACATGTGGTCTGCAAATAGGGACTGATGGTGGACCTGTGAAGATTGCAGTAATTCTAAATTTGGAAGCACCGCGAAGTGTTAAACAATTGCGCGCTACCTTGGGACACACAGGATACTATAGGAAGTTCATCAAAAGATATGCCCAAATCATCGTGCCGATGGAGAAACTATTGAAAAAAGATGTCACATTCTGCTGGAATGATGATTGCATGAAGAGCTTGGATGTCCTAAAGGGGAAATTAGCCTCTGCTCCAATCCTGGTCTTCCCAAAATGGGATGTGGAGTTTCATGTCCATGTTGATGCATCATGTATCACACTAGGAGCAGTGCTCACACAAGAGAGTGGCGAGAGACTGGACCAACCTATCGCATTTGCAAGTCATAGATTTTCTAAATCTAAGAGGAACTATTCCACAACCGAGCGCAAGGGGTTAGCGATGGTGTATGCACTCCAAAAATACTGACACTATTTTCTAGGAGGGCATTTCAAGTTGTATATAGACCATTCTGCACTGAAATACTTGGTCAATAAGCCTGTGTTGGGGGGGCGCATATGCAGCTGGCTCTTATTATTTCAAGAATATGACTTTGAGGTCGTGGTCAAACCTAGACGCCTGAACGCAGGACTGGATCATTGGTCACGTATTGAGATGGGCGAGGAACCTACTAGTTTGGAGGAAGGATTACCTGATGCACAACTCTTTGTGGTACGCATCGTAGACGGGCACTTCAAAGATATAATCCAGTTTCTGACAACAGGGACTACGTCGAAGGAATACTCCTTCCAACAGAAGAAGGAATTGGTGGTGTGCGCAACGGATTTTTCTGTCATCGTGGGGCACCTATACAAAATGGGAAATAATGAGATATTGTGAAGATACGTACCTGAATTTGAACAAAGTCAGATCCTCGGGGAAGCACATGGGGGCATTGTAGGAGGACACTATGTAGGATGCAATACCGTGCAAAAGATTCTTTGCGCAGGGTTATGGTGGCCAACCCTTCACCAGGATTCAAAAGCATACTGTAAGGTATATGATATATGTCAAAGGACTAGAAAACCATCGCGAATGGATGAGATGTTGTTGAATCCGCAAATGACACTACAACTATTCGAGAAATAGGCAATTGAATTTATGGGACCTATCAAACCTCAAGGAAGGACGGGTGCGTACTACATCATCACCGTGATAAAGTACCTGACATGATGGGTGGAAGTGCAGCCGGTCAAAGACTGCATGGCCGCTACGGCTGCGAAATTTTTGTTCGAAAACGTGTTGCCCTGATTTGGCTGTCCGAAAATCTTAATGAGTGATCGTGGAACACATTTCCTAAATGAAACCATCAACGCGCTCACCGAAGAATTCTAGGTGTATCATCAGAAAAGTACACTGTACCACCCACAAGCCAATGGTAATGTAGAAGCCTTCAACAAAATACTGGAGACTACACTGACCAAAGTGTGCAACATGTAGGGAAGAAATTGGGACCTGGGCATACCTATAGTGTTATGGGCTTACAAGACAATGTGTAAGAAACTGACAGGACAAACACCTTTCTGGCTAGCTTATGGCATGGAAGTTGTCATGCTAATGGAATATATCATACCTAGTCTACGCATAGTAGCGCTCATAGGGATGACAGATCGTGAAGCTATGGAGGAAAGGCTCGCACAATTAGAAGAACTTGAGGAAGAAAGGTTCTTGGCTGGGTTTCATCAGCAGGTATAGATGTAGCGTGAAAAAGCCTGGCACAGCTGCCATATCAAGTTGCGCACCTTCAAGGTAAATGACTTAGTGCTGTTATATGACAGTAAGTTTGAAATTTTTTTGGGAAAATTCAGAAAGCATTGGCTGGGACCATACATGGTTAAGGAGGTCACAAACGGAGGTATGGTCCACCTAGTCAAACTAAATGGAGAACGCTTCCTAGGCAAAGTAAATGGCAACTGCTCAAAGCCCTACACCGATGGGCCGACTATTTGACTAGCTAGCCGAAGCACAGTCTTCATGCTCCAAGAAACTGGACAAAGGCGCCGGACTATAAACATATGCAGTGGATGCTGGTACAGATGTAGGGAAATAATGCAGATACAGAGGTCTCAGAAGAACGAATGTAGCAGGTTCAGCGAGCAGCATCTCAGTGCGCTATAGACATCAGTACCGTTTGAGAACAGTTGGAGGGACTCTGCACCAAGATCGCCGTGCTAACATAGTGACTCAAGGGCGAGTCACGATGTTTGTGTTGGGGGCCTGCTAGGCATGGAATCCCCCCATGACATGTTTTGGGGCTCAAAGCCCAAGTTTTGAGTTGATATTGTTGTAAAGCTCCACGAATTGGGGGCACAAAATGTATATTAGAGTCATAGGGCTGTTCGCCCTAGTTTTGAATGTAATGTCATCCTACCCATGGTCCGTGGACCATGGGATTGTATAAATAGAGCGAAGATATAAGTGTAAAAGATAGTTAGTTAGAGCGAAGTATGATATAGAAGCACAGAGAAAGTATCTAAGTGTATCTTGGGTCATAGAGTAGGAGAAGGCTTCGTAGCTGAGTGCACAGAGGCCTAGTTGTCCATAGCTGAGTGCGCGAACGCCTGCAGCTGAGTGCGCAGGGCGGAATAGAGTCTGTAACCGAAGGAAGAGAATAATAAAGAGAAGATTTATCTAAATTTTGTGTATCTGTTCATGGGTTATTAACTGTTGGATATGAATTGCAATTATACTATTTATTTACTGCGCGCACTTGTATGAACTGTGAATATTGTTAAGTATAACTGAAAGCATATAGATAAGCTAAGTTAATAAACTAATATTAGATTACTAGTAAGTACTTGGGTTATAACACTGTTCGGCCCCTAAGTAGGGTTATGCGAAGGCAGCATCTCAGGCTGCGAGGAACGGGTAAGTGTGCATAGCGATGTGTCTGCATGGTCGAACTGCGGACCACTTGAACCCATCAGACATCTCTAGGGTGCGGAAACCTCATTCTAGCACCCTCCCATACTACTTCGGGTGAGACCTTAGTCCGTGCTTCGTAGACTGTTCCCAAAAGGGCCAGTAATATCGGGATTTGTTTGGATAAATCACCTCTGAACCTGGGTCAAGCCCCAACAAGCCAACAAGGAATAATGGAAGATGAGAAGTGGAGATCTTATCGCATGAGATTAAGTGGATAGATGGATGGATTGATCAACGAACAAGATTAACGAAAGATGAGCGGCGAAGATCTTATCACGGAGATTAAGTGAATAGATGGATGGATCGATCAATGAACATGATTAACGAAAGATGTGTGGTGGAGATCTTATCGTGGAGATTAAGTGAATAGATGGATGGATCACATCAAGTCACGTGTCGGTAGAAGGGTGGAAAACGTGTAGAATAATAGAGCGGTCTTCGTATGTGGTAAGTAGTTTCTCGCGTGCCCTCAAAACTGTAAGTGGAATTCCTAAATTTTATGCAATTAGCCTAAGTGGGTGACACATAGCACAGGAAAACCACTTTTCTCGCGTGCTCTCTATCTGATATTGGTCGTGCAAGAATCCACGCAAGATTGCATAATAGCCATTGGATCAGGCAGGATTGATCAACAATGGAGATCGGCCAAGCTAGTTGGCGAGTGGGTGATGCGATAGCCATTGGATCAAGAAAAATAGATCGACGGTGGATATTTGGAGTGCCTAAAGTCAAACGTTGAAATATGCGGTACGTGGTCGATGACGATTGGTCAGGTTTGTTGCGGATCGAATGGTAAGGAAATCTATGGTTATAATCTGATTAAGACATGATTTATTAGCTTTCACATATATTATGCATGAAGGAAGTGCTGAAGGAAATGAGAATATGAGTGAGATCTTATTACAGAATGAGAGTGATGGGAAAAGATGACGATGAAATGAACCAAGTATTGAATCAAGACAACAAACTCCAAAGCTCATGCAAGAACTAGAAATATGTGTTTTGGGGTTGCTAAAGGGTCTCTTCCTCAAGTCATGGTCCCAGAGGGAGGAGGTGAGGCCAAGACATCTACTGACAACCTTATGGTGATATTTTCCTCCTTGCTAACCTGCTAATTGAAAGAAGGCACAAATGAAGCAAACTAAAACATAATCAATCTACGCTACACTGATGTAATGGAAATGTAGCTACTTAAGCAAATGAACGATTAAACCACGAATCTATGGTAGCATACATGTACAATAAAGAAGATCCTTGGCTGCTAGGGTTGGGCCCTAACCGAAGAGCTTCAGCCCTTTGAGTTAACTCAGTGTTGGCTCAAAACAATCCTCATTCTTATTATCAAAACAATGGATTACATCAAAAACTGTCACAAGTCTTGCAGCTCAAAAATAGAGTAAAGTTTTACAATTCAAAATCCAAATCCTACTGAGGTCTTAGGCCTCTCTACTTGTACATTTGAATTCTCCAACAACTTCCTTAAAATTAGGGAGGCTTGGCTTCCAAACTCGAGATAAAATGGTGCTTTGACTTTCACTTGCTCGGTTGCTTTCTAGTGCTCATGTTTTGGCTATTTGCACTCCGAGATGATGGAGGAATATTCAAATGGAGGGGTAGTAAATGAGGAGGATTTACCTCCTATAATTCCTCTCCCTTTTCCCATTCAAGTTTTGACCAAGGTCTTTGCCAAAATTCCTTGTTCTTATCCTTTAATCCTACATTAAATGCACATTAGACCATAACGCAAAATATCCAACTCTAACTCATCTCATAAACAAAATATAATCAAAAGTATGCAATAAGTTGTGAGAATAGTTGGTTTGACTAAGCTAGGAGGTGAATTAAGGCCCATATAATTACCCAATGATGAGGCTTATCAAACACTCTTGGCTAGCTGATCTCTTTTCTTCATTAGCTCTGACCCCATCACATCCATGTTATGAATGGTTAGAACTATATTCAGCCATTATGGTCCTCATTACTGTAACTTTTGTATTTTATGTTTCTTGTGATGTGTTGTCAATCACACACATTGTTAGGAATTTAAAAATAAATAAACACAAAATCAGAATCATGAACTTGCATTCATGGATTTTCCATGGGGATTCTTATTGTAACAAAACAACCATGTTAATGTGCAAGCCCATTTACCAATCATATGCATCAGTCATTCAATTTTGCAATGAGTGCATAATTAATAATAATAACATATTCACAACCATAATCCTGCTCTCACTGAGCTTCTATCCACTAGAAAACTCACATTAGCACAAGTTTATTAGCAAGCAACAATCAATAGTTCAGACCAAATTTTAACACCTAAACAATCACCCGGTAAAAATTATATATATATATATATATATATATATATATATATATATATATATATATATATATATATATATATATATATATATATATATATATTAGTTG
This sequence comes from Pinus tabuliformis, assembly GCA_031772625.1. Taxonomy (NCBI): domain Eukaryota; kingdom Viridiplantae; phylum Streptophyta; class Pinopsida; order Pinales; family Pinaceae; genus Pinus; species Pinus tabuliformis. Next base: position 306,873,460 of record CM062812.1, on the reverse strand, counting down.
AAATCATCACTTGCCCATGACAAAGCCCATCCAGTTTAAATAATGAACTTGGATTCTTTCATACCACTCTGTAACATGCCCAACTCCTTCTTTGACATTTGAGGAATGGGGTAGTTTTTTTGTTTTGTAATTTAATTTAATTTTTAAATTTATTATTATTATTATTATTATTATTATTATTATTATTATTATTACTATTATTTTGTTCACCTACCTTTAACTCGACGCTTCCTCCAAACCAACAGGCTTGAATCCCGGTGTTAGAGCCTAGATTTGCCTTAGGCTGAAAAGGCAAAGTTTCTAGGTCCACATCAAACCATGCTCAACCTTGTAGCTAGCCCTACGAGGATAGGAGAGGGTTCTCTCCGGGTCACACTCTATAAAAATAAACAATAGGGTCTAAGATGACTCAAAATGAATATTGATTTTCGGCTAGTAAATAAATATGAAAGAGATAATTTAATGAATGACTGAATTTTTGGGGATGTATGGGGACAAAGGACAACATGAGCAGAGAAATTAACTCAAAGACACAGAGTATTTTATGGGGCAAGATAGGCAGGAAGTTTAGCAATCAAATTGAAATAATATGGAGTGGAAAGACTATTGAGAGGTTGAAAAGGGCATAATAAATGAATCCTTTTCAAACAGAAGAAGACACACAGAGCATGAATGCTTTTTCAAGGCAGAGCATATAAACTGTATTCTACCTTTCTTACTTAAAAGCATTCAACTGGAAATGATTATGAATGAATGGTAAAACATAACAAAATACATATGAAATAGAAAGAAGAGACATATGCTAAACTCATACCACATGAATCTCAAAAATCAGAGCTGCATCATTTTATTAATTCCCCTTGCCAAACTGTACAGTGAAGCACTGAGTTTTTCTTCCACACTTCTCCCAGAACTCAGAGCCTTTTCAAATGATTTACAATACAATAAATAAATTCAGAGGTGGGAAAACAGATCGATGAAAATAGGGAGCTGTTTCAACTGAAATTATGAAGATAGAAAAAGAGCCATTCATCTGTTCTAAAGACAGAACAACGTTCCACTTGAATTTCTCTGATGACCAATTAAAAGGCAAAAACTGTAGCGTGGATCCCATGAAATCGTGAATGAGGACAAAATAGGCAATCCGTTCCTATCTCTTTGTTGTGGTAGATATTCTTCGTTCTAATTTTGGATTTTGGTCTTTGACTTTTCACCTTCCTTTTGCCGTTTGAATAAAAACCAATTTTTTAATAAAAATAGCTTTGAAGGAAGATTTCGCCTTTAATGAAGGGAAACAGAGTTCCGCCAATTCCAGTTGCAATTTCTCCTTTAATACCGGGGAACACATATCCAACAAGATTCGCAACACTCTCCATCATTAGAAGTTAATATTCTATCCCCACAATTTTTAGCCCTACACTTTCTATTTGAGGTAACATGCAAATCCTCAAACAACAGATCAAATCTAATTATAAATAATGATCTCAAATTATTCCTCAGGATCCATTCTTCTCTTTTGTTGGGTCCAATTAACATTTTAACTATGTTTTGATACCAATGATCTTTCTGAATTTCTTGATCAACTTCCTTGTATTGCAAAAACACACCCATAATAATAGCAACTGAAATGAAAACCAACGCTGACAACAGAATAGTTGTGGGGATACCTAGCAGCAGGGCACCAATAATTATTGCAGCAATTGATCCATCTATATACTCTGACAAGTTAGAGCATGCATTGTCAGTGATCATAGAAATAGAATGGAAGTATCCATTTATGGTTTCAAAGACATGTGGAGAAGTCGGCAATGATATCTCTCTTTCCAAAGAGGTTCCTGTATAGTCTGAACTTTTTCTAGGCAATGCTGATAAACTTGATTCTTTCACTTGCTTTGACTGCAAAATACCAAATTCACTCTCCATTGCCCCTTTATGAACTTCACATGATGCAGGCATATTAGGCGGCTTCCTTTTGGGAGAAATCCTTAATCCAAAGTCTTGTAGCCCTCTCATTCGAGTTGTGCCTTCAATGCTATCATCCTCCAAATCTACCTCGCTCGTTTGTTTGAAATTTTGAATGGATAGTGATGCAGCAACACTTAAAGGGTTTATTTGCTGAAATAATACAACTGACTGCATGGCATCCAAAGGTGAATCAGGTTCCAAAATGTCATTGTGCTCCACAGATTTATGCTCACTTATATCTTTTTGCAAACTAGGAACATGTAATCTGGACTGCTTCATCTCATTATCACATTTCTTTTCATTAGAACCAACTACTTCCAAGACAGAGGAATGGTTTTTTGGCATGAGTTGTTTCTTCTCAAGCTTAAGAGCATTGCGAGCATATTTTTTTTTTGCTGGCAGGTTTGCATAAGATTTTTCCTTCTCTATACAATCATCATACTCACCACAACGAAAGGCTTTCACTGGCTTGGATTTCTCAATGTTGTACCAGTCCACGCTAGCATCATCCCTACCAAGAAGTTTAACAGGGGTATCGATTTTGGGCATGACAGTAGATGTTGCTGCACTTGATTTCTCCCATGATTGTCTAAAAACCAAGAATCCAACCCAGCTCAGATGCACAGTACCCACCATCTCATTGCCATCTCCTTTTATCCCTCAACCCATCTGGTTAACTTGAAACGAGGCAAATCCATGTGTTGTTGAGCGATTTGAGTGAGTTTTGACCATTTTCGGGCCTCTGGTTGTATGCGCCGTGTGGCATGCCCAATGCACCATGCCCTTGTAAAAATGCACTGAATGTTGAGGCCCAGTGCGCCGCGCCTCACCAATGTGTTGCGCCTCCTGTCCAGTGTGCCACATGCATTCCAAACACACAGTCTCAGCTTTAAACTCACGGTTTCAACTTCTTCATGATTCACCTCGGCTTCTTTGATGTCTCTTGGTGCAAATGGATTGTTGGATCATAAAAAATTATATTTGTACCCATGACATTTGATTTTTGTTTTGAAAAAATCCAATGTTGTAGTGCTTTGAAACCTTTGACACTTCACTGTTTGCTTTGATGTTTGAGCTGATGATGTCCTTTCTGTCTGTTCTTTTGCAAGGAATGGATGGCTGGAACTTCGGCAAAGGATCAGGGCGGTGCCTGAAACATTTCGTGACTAAAAACTTTGAAAAATCACATATTTATTACAAAAAACAATTTTGATGATTTCTTCTTCAAAACAGAGTTTTGAAGAAGAATCACTCTCGAGCATTATTGATGATGAAAATTTTGGAATGAAAACTTATTGAAGACATCCTCATGGCTTGCGGGCATTATTTGACATTTTGAAGACCAAAGCCTAGACCTAATGACTGAAATGATTCTTGTTTGACCAAAAGACCATCTATCACTGTGAATGACTGAAATCAACTTTGATGAATTTTAATAAATTTCGACCAACCCAGCAGGTACAAACATGAGGGAAATGAGTGAAGAGACCCTTCTGTCAAATAATCTATGCTTCCTAATGTAATGCAACTGACTAGACTGGATGAGATGCCTAAAAATGAAATGCAACAAAAAAGATTTTGATCACTGGTGGAGGGATGAAAAGACCGACTCTAACACTTGGTTGAAACCTCAGAATTACAATGAGAGGATCACAAGGGACACAATCACAAAACCGTTCTAGGATCTCTTATCTCCATACAATCCCATGACCCCAGTTTCGAAAAACTCTTATAAATGAAATTAAAATTCCCTTATAGGATTCCAACCTCCTATCCATCTCACCACTCATCCCTGCTACCCCGGATCCCTGACTATTTTTAAAATTCAATTAGAAATAGTTATGGGCTTCCAGTCTTCTAGGATGGCCAATGTATTCTTTACATGGGAACCTTGCCATGTGCTCAATCCCTCATGGGCCCCACAACCCCAATGCTTTTGTTAAAATACCTCCGGGATAACTGACCCTTACGACCCTAGTACATAATGCACAACATCACGAAATTGATCGTTAGTTGATGTAGGCATGGAATGGGTTGCCACACAATTGACTCATGGTGGGGAAGATACCATTGGAACAAAAGGACCATTTAGGGAAGATGGTTGACTGAAAGCCATATTTAGACCAGGAAATGAAAGTTGGTCAATGGTGACAATTTTTCCTTCATGCGGGAAACACATCACTCGAAAGAGTGTTGAAACAATAGCTCCCATGTCATAAACATAGTCATGCCCAAGAAGTAAATTGTAATCTAAAGGACCCGAGAGTACCATCACATTGAGATAAACAATTTTTCATCCCAAATTAATAGGCAATTGAGGAAGGATCCCTAATGGTTGACTGGATCCTTTGTTAAAAGCCAATAGATTATGGGTAACAGGCACAAGTGGCGGTGAACTAAGCACCTGCCAAGTAGTGGAGGAAAGGATACTCACAGATGTACCTTCATCTATAATAGTGCTAGATACAATCATATTATAAACCTGTACGATGATCTGGAAAGACACACAAGAAGGAAGATATCATCTTTCCAGTCAATTCCAATCAAAGGAAGTGACCAGACTACTTGGAGAGGGTACTATAAGAACGGGAGAATTACCCCCTTGAGTTATGAGAACGGTAGGATTTTCCTTCTGTCTTGATGGAACAAGAGGGTTGCCTCCAAGCTCATTGGAATCTGAAGAAATGAAAATACCTTGAGTGGTATCATACTCACTCTCTACGGGGAAGGTGCGATTAACTAAAGGTGAAATCGGGTCAACTGTTTCCTCAACCTGTGATTGGTCAGGTATGGACTCATGGGATTAACATTCAAAGAGAGTGGGTTTGACCGATGGTTGATTTGGGTTAGTCACTTCATCAACTAGTGAAGGATTAAAGGAGAGTCTCCTATAACCAGATGGAAGTCGCTGCGGAGAGCAAGATGATTATCCAACACTTTTTGGGCTTCATCCATATAGGGACAAAGGTGAATGGGGTGATTCCCTTCACATAACCTACATGGAAGCTTAACTTTACCCTTCTTTCCATGAACTTTACTACCACTAGTTGATGGTGTGTCACCAGAATGATCTCCAGAAGTTGTTGACACAGGATGATGTGAATGAGAATACCATTCTTCTAAGATCTGAGGAATACCAGAACAATTTTGAAGAAGATGGTCTCCTGTACAAAGTTTGCAAGGATATTGAAGTTTGTGAGGCTTATCGAATGATTTCTCATCAGAAGTTGCATTTGAAGCAATGGTTGCTTGGTTGTCCCCTTGTTGAATTTTATTCTTCTTCTTCTTATTCCCTTTCTTCTTCTTCTTATCCACCTGGTTACTAGTGTCAATACTTTCACCAGACGAAGCGGAAGAAGGGGAGGAAGAAACAACTGACAAGAAGGTAAAGGGTTAACTTTAGGATCAACTAGAGGTTGATTTTGTCCAATTGTAGGAATATTTAGTTGCGGGGCCAAGGAGGTTGAGAACAACCATACTGGCAAGCCGATGGTAAGTCCCAAAAGGGACAATGTTGCCATATAAGGAGCACTAATATTTCCGAAAGGAGGAAAAGGACTAACATTCCCATTAAAAGGAATTCCTTGATTGGTGGACTCTGGAGTTGTTGCCATATGTCTCAACCTAAGATAAACTGAGTGATGTGGAGGATGTTATTCGCAGTCAATTAATTTTATTTTAATCAAAATAACATAACAAAACAAAAGAGGGATAATCTAGGCAAAAGGATTACCAAGTAACTGTGAACTGCAATAGACTACCTTAGTAAACCAAGGACTTAACATACATGCAGGAAATCTCCCCGAATGTTGTTTTCAATGTATCATAGTATACAAGGCAGCCGACTTGGTTACCTATGGATGGATAGCAACCTAATGTAGTCCTCCCATATATACCCAAAAGTACGTGGAGGCCCAATCCGTGCTAGCGCTATCTAATGTGAAACCGCATAGTGAGAGCATTCCTTTATACTTTTCGTACTATAACACCACCCTATATACCCGAAAGTACGTGGACAAGATATGATATACTTACATGCGTGGAATGAGGTATCAAACTTGGAATCTATCGCAGACAATTAGTGATAGCTGCTAGGTTTAATGAAGTCGGAACATGTCTCTAGCCTAGACCTCTAAATGTATGCGTTGAGTTACAATGCTCCATTAGTTTAATTGAGATAAATTTTAGTTGATCTTATTTAAAAGTTTCCCTTTCAGGTTCACCGTGTGATGTTTCTAAAACTCCTAGAATGCAAACATTCTTTTCATTTGATTTGAATAATGAAAATTGTAACTAAAAGGGATAGAGCAACCAGAATTTTTAAACAAACATCATAGAGAACATCTAATGCAACTTTCCCTATACTATTCCTACAAGCACACACAAACTTCTAAATGCATAATGCATGTTTTTACTTTCATTCCTTTAATGTTTATAGGAACAAAAGGAAGCTAAATGCACAAACAATCAATCAATGCTTTTCACAAGAAACAAAGACTTTACGACAATTTCTTTTTCAAATAAATGAAGACTTTATGGCACTTATTTTTAACAAAAGACTAATTGATGTAAGCTAACTTTGACAATGAATTGATAATGATAACGAAATCCCTTAAGAAACACTAAACAATCAAGGTCAAAGTAGGGCTAGGAGAAGAAATACAAACTGATTTCAGAACCATAGAAAACATTGATCTTTCAGCAAACAACATCATAAGCAAATTTGGGAAAAACCAAGCCAAAGATGGGTTTTTTAGCTTGACAGGGATCAATGCAACCCTGGCAATGTGCTGCAGTACACTGTCTCTAAGCTAAGGCTACTTTGCAATGCACTGTGTCAAGACCAACATTGCGCTGGTGCTAGAGAGTCCATTAGGAGACATTCAAGCACACTTTTTAACCAAAAAACACTTCAAGATGATTGAAAATATATCAATGAAGTCAAGTAAAGTCTACTAGGATGTAATATGATAAGGGTAAACAAACAGGAACGATAGTCGTTCCCTAGTGGAGTCGCCAATTTGTTATATGGAATTTATACCTACGGAGAAGTACATCTTCCCTAAGCGGGTAGTTACACTTATAACAACAGAAAGAAAGTGGTGTAACCTTTTCCTACAATAGATAGATGAGATGAAGGAACCTACTTGTGATCTTTCACTTCCTTTGATCTCCTTTGAATTGCTCCCGTCACTCCCACTCGAACTGAATTTTCTCAATTGGTACCTATCAACAAAAACATAAGACGACAATGATCAAAGCATACGATCTATCTACTATAATCAAATGGAATAAACAACATTTAAACATATATGCATCATAGATATGAAAAATAATATTGGAAAAGGAACAAATAACTTTATTGAATGTAGAAGGAGGAGTTACACCCAATGCAGTTTGATCCCGTGTCACTCATCCAGCTTCAGTCCAAACCCTCATCACACCAATAGCACATCAATCTAGCAGCATAACATTACTTGACAATGAACTCAAATCTCAAACCAACAATATTTCACTACAATCTTCAAATTCCAGCCCCCTGATCACTATGATGAGTGGTAAATTTATAGGGAAATGCAAGTGGTTTCATCATAAATTGGGCATTGAATGGTTTTCCAAAATTGGAGTTAGTTTCCATGGAGAAAGGGATGAGAGGATAGAGGGCCAATTGATCCATAGCCTATCCAAATTCGAGCTCATAGGATGAGATAAGAGTTGGGCATTCTTCTAGAATGCTCTAGAATCAAGGAATATTCCCAAAATCCTATGCCAATTTTGCTCATTCTCGCCCAACGCAGGTCAAAGTGGGCCTAAGTGCACTACAGTGCAGGTCTGAATGGGCCTACCTGCTCTACAGCACAGTTGCCCCTGACCAAGGCTGTGCTGGTGTCCCAAGCAGGCATTTTAGTAGGGTTTTAAGCTAGGAAACTTTCATGGATGAAAGCATTCAATTTGATGACTTGTCAAGGGAATGTAGCAACTGAATTAGGGTTTGATGAGCCCTAATTGTACTGATCTGATCGTCAGGAGTGATGTGCCCAAATAGACCTGTAACAAATATAGATAGTCAAGGTTTTGAGAAGTTTCTTTCCCTAGAAAAATATTGTGTTATGTGCGATTAAAATTTTACCTTTTCTAGTTAGTGTTTTCATCGGTCAATTTTGGTTTCCACTGATGATTAGAGTAGATTCAAGTCTTTTGTTTTAGCATATTACATCAGCAATTTTAATCTATAGTAAAAATATACATGGTATCAAAGCAGAAATTTTTTTGGGTGGTGAGTTTGCAGATTAGATTTGAAACATTTTGTGCAAACTTTTCAAACACAAATATAAGATCAAGATTCCTTACAAAAAAACACCCAAATTCAAAAAACAAATCAGCCAAATCAGAGTTTGGATGAGGGAGATATCGCTGATTTAAAATCAACTCTTTTTTTGTGAAAATTTTTGAGACGATGGGCAAGTTACAATGCAAATCTTAGTTTCCAAAGTTCCCAGATGATGTGATATTTAGGAAAGGGAAGGTTCTTCTTAGAAACATTTCCATGGGATAGGCGAAAGAGATCGGTGTGCGAGTCAAGAACCTGTATGCTCTATAGGTTGAAGATGTATGCAAGGCTTTGACAAGCAAGGCAAAGGTTAGAGACTTGGTGGTTGAGAGGGAGCATGAATTACCTCTCAACATGTAGCCTCAGATGCATCCTTAGAAACAACCTCAGCAAGTTGTGGAGCAACCACAATTGGAGAAGTAGAGAGGAGACCAGGTGGAGACATCCACTCAAGTAGAGACCTCCAATAGGGGAAATTTCTAGCCAAGTGGGCAGAGGGAGCACATGCAGCCATACCTCCTGGTGAGAGGTGGGGCATTGTGAAAGTAATAGTCCCAAGAGTGCATAAATTTGGGTTGGGTCCATTAAGATGCTTTGTCACATGGATCATTACCTTGCTACATGAGCCCATAGTACATAGTAGCAGGATGGATTAATGGTAGTTGATGAAGTCATATGTTAGAGTGACAGAGGCAGAGAATAGCAGCAATAAAATATTGGGGAGCACAGAGTAGAGTTGGCAACAGTGCAGATGGCATAGTGCAGAGTCAGTAGCAGCACAAAGTTTTCAATAGACAATGCATTAGGTAGTAGCAGTTAGAGACTCTGGTGATAGATGAATCATACTGATTCAGTTTGGATGCTTTTTTAGATTCATAAGTTGAAGTAGCTACAAAACTTGAGAGAAGTGTTGCATTCAAAACATTTCAAAGGTATCGGATCAGGAGAGATTTGAATTCCTTTCTTGTTGAGAGGGAGTGTTGAAAATAACAACAAGAAATTTTAAAAATAACATCTAGAAAAATCCTAATTTAATTTGTCCTTTAATTAAATTAGGAATTAAATTGTAATTCTATTCTCATAGCAATTTGTAACAGTTAACTAAGTTAAGTTGACTTAGTTGGGTTAGTAAATTCAATATGGAAGTTTATATAGAGTCATGTAGATTGATCCCTAAATTTTAGGGGCCCAGATTGAGTTCTTATTGAGTTGTAATTATTTGATTCAATCTAATTGAGTTAAATTTAGTTAAACTAGTTCTAATTGATGGAGAAACTAGTGATAGGTCAAGTGCATTAAGTTGGATTTAATTCACATGAAGTGATCAATTAGATAACTGCTAATTCACTCATAAATAACTCATGCATGTCAGTTTAGAGGAAGACCTAGCTGAGATTAGAGTTCAGGGACAATGTACTACTAGTTGTATAATTTTTCGAGTTGTACGGATGGTGCATGCAATCAGTAGAATTCCTATGATGGATTGCACAGTTGTGGTGAGGGATTTTTCCAATTAAATATGGGCTATTCCCTTAGGGATTGCACAAGGAAGTAGGAGCTTGGAAGGCTAGGAATTTGACTAAGTGTTGGCCAAAGGAAATCAGTCAGGCAGAGGATAGAAAATACTGTATAGGTTGAGGTCAAGGTTCAGTAGAGAATATTGTATTCATCCAAACTTACCTAGGAAGCAGTGAGATAGATTTTACTTGTGCAGGAATTTTTCAGGTTGAGCAAGCATTGTATTTTCTTATGAGATCTTCTAATTAATGCAATATAGATACTTAGGGTTTTGAGTAGTTTCTTTCCCCAAAAAATTATTGTGTTATGTTCGATTGAAATTATTCCTTTTCTGCTTAGTGTTTTCATCGATCAATTTTGGTTTTGCACTGATGAGTAGAGTAGATTCTTGTCTTATGTTTTAGCATATCACATAAAATGTTGAATCTACTCAGAAATGAGCAACAAAAATTAGAGGAGTAGAGAGGAGACCGAGTGGAGGCATCCACTCAAGTAGAGACCTCCTGTAGGGGGGAATTTTGAACCAAGTGGGCAGAGGGAGCACATGCAACCATACCTCCAGGTGAGAGGTGGGGTGATGTGAAGTAATAGTCCTAAGAGTGCAAAAATTTGGTGAGGGTCCTGTTATCACTTCGTAATTTCTTAAGACTATGAAAGAAACCCAAAGGTAACCATAATACCACTTTTAAGCTTAGAAGATAGCCCTTCTAAACTCAAAGAGGGATAGCTCTATTTGATTTAGATTTGTTTCTTTGGGATTTTAGGCTACTTGTTAGGTTCAGAGTTTGGTTTTTTGAAATTTTTGGTTGAAACTCCAAGGAAAGGCCATTGGGCAATGGAGTCAAGGTCTTAGGGTAACAAAAAATAGAAATATTAGAAAATATTGAAACAAGGAAAGGCAGGAAGGCTATTGGATGTTTGTAGCTTTGTGGAGTGAGAGGGAGGAATAGATTCAAATTTAATTAAATATAGACCATTTTAACATGAATTCTATATTTAACTTCAGTTTGAAAACATATAAATTTCTTATAAGCCAGGACAGAGTATGATTAAACAAGTTCATCCCTTCATCTTCTTTTAAACAATTTAGATAAGAAAACATATGAAAACAAAGATATAGCAAGTTTACAAAAGGAAATACATCACCAGTTAGCCTAACACATGTATCCTGGAACAATCTTTTGTATTAATGAAATGATCACTTTAATATCACTGAATAAATTTACATCAAAATGTGCTTTCTTGATACAAGTACCAACATTTGTACTTTGATTTTTTAAGTACTTATAAAAATTATCAAAAATATCTTGAGTGAAAATATAAAGATGTTTCAAAAAATATTCTAAACTAATTACAAAAATAGTACAAAAAAGGTAGGCAGTTCAAACTGTTGTAGTGCTCTAGCACTATCTTCGAGGATTGCTTGTGATCATTTGACCTGAAGAAGTGATGCCTTGCTGTTGAAGGTGAAAAAATGTTTTACCCCAGTAACTCGCACAATTTGTTCCATATGTCTTCACTTGGGGTGGATAATTTGACTAGTTTCTTGTAAGTTTCATCTACCTCCGTATACTTTTGAAATGTAGGCTTGATAATGAACAATTTCTTCATCTCATGTTTGATAAGCAGATCAAAATCTAGAGCTTCCATGAAGGATTTCCTTGTGATACTTCCTTTGATGGTAGAAAAATTTGACTTATCCCTGACTATGGTATATAATTTCTAGTGATAATCTTCTAAACTGATCAACTTTTCTCCAATCCCTATCAAACCTAGTAGTCCCTTTTGATTTAGCACATTAAATTTTATGTGGAACTTCTGAATGCTAGATTCCATACTACAACATTTGTTCTCCAATTGTAGCATAAGGTTCCTTTTTGTAAGGACTCTCCTCACCTCTAGAATTGTCTCTATCCTATCTGCAATTTCCAATTCTTCCAATTCTTCCTTGGTCTTTGAATTCAAAATTCTGTTCAGAGAAATGGCTTCACCTGGATTCTACCTTGAATATGCTTTTACTTCTTCAATTAACTCTTTAGACCTCTTTATTAACTCCTCTTGCTAAAATATAATCTAAATTTAGGGCCATATTTCCGTCATGGCCTCATTTATTTCCACCCATATACTCTCTTTTGTTTGTGGCAATGTCTGTGCCATTGCTGATTCATTTTGAAATTGTTCAATCTTCTTCATTAATTTATGAGTTTTGTGTAGCTCAACTAAGTATACATTTTAAATCTTCATCTTATGCTCTTGAAGGTTATTCAACTAAGTTTCCAGTTTCTCAATTTCCTGTCCCCTGGTTGATAGGCCATCCATTGCCTTGATAAATTCCTCTGAAGAATCTATAGATTTCCCTTCAGTGATGGTTGCTGAAGTGGATGCCCCTACTGTTGATGTAGATGAAATGGGAACTGTTGTAAGTGGAATGGCTACCAACTGTGTGGATTTTTTCCTTTCCTTTAACAATTTCTCAATCTCAACCTCCATTTCTTTGATCTATCCACTTTGTTCAATAATGATCCTAAACATGTCTTCTTTTTCCTTCTCTAATTATCCAAATTCCTTAGTCTATGGGTCTTCTGTGGAGGGAATCTTGAGTTGCTTCCTGAGTGCTACAATGTCAACATTTTTCCTTCTGATACTCTCTTCTACTGCTTTCAGATTGCTGAGATCATATCCTAGTTTGATTACAAGGTCTTCGAATGATTTGATTTTTGTATCTTTGGCTAGAGAAGAGACTTTCTCTAATTTAAGCTGATACTGGATGTTATTTAAAGAGTCTTGTAGCCTAGAAGCTGCCATTTTTGAAGTTTTCAAAGTGGAGTACAACATCTCCCCTATTTTCTTTTGTAGGTATATTTGATCAATTAGATGAATATGATCAGTATTGAAGGAAAAAAGTGATTTTTTATAATATTCATGAGTCTTCAAGAAAGTGACCTTAGCATGTAGGAAGGCTATCTACATTTTCCCTTTCTCTATGTCAAAGGCAGAGAGTAGCCTATGTTGTGAAGAGGCTATCTGCTTCCAAAATTACGTATATGTCGTGGCTTTTAGCAGCTCATTTTTCTTCTTGATCTCTCTGTACTTAGCAAATATGTTTGGTTGAGCTTGATCATGAACCAATTCCCCTGATTGAGAGGTGTCTAATGGCTCCTGGGAGGCCAAAGAGGATGGAGACCCCACAAAAATATCTTCAACCCCCCTTGAAGCATGAGGGCCTGTCAAAATAACAGTGAAATGTGTATTTCTTCTTGAAAAGCTTGATCTGTTGGATTGGTCCTTTGCCTATTCTTATAGATCTGAAATTATTTCTCTGGAATTTCTGTGACTATGGGGGAAACCTCTTCCCTTGGCCTGTTGTCCTGCTTCTCCTGTGGTGTAGGATCCTACGCTATTGTAGTTTATATGACCTGTTCTTTTTCCTCCTATAGAGTGTTCTCCAACCATTGATCCTGGTTCATGCATTTATCAATCTTTGGCCTAGGAGTGTGAATGTATGGAGTAGTATTTTGTTCTACTCTTAGATTTGAAATCATTCCCAAGGGGTCATATGACCAGGTAAAGTTGAGTTTGAAGTTCATTTGTTTTAGGAGGATGTCTGCTTCTTTAGTTGTTGCTCTTATGTTGCAAATGAAAGGGCCGACCTGTGCTTTAATATTAAACTGTTATTTCTCTTTACTGTTACAAAATGGAGATCATCCATATGGATCATTTGTATAGTGTATTCTAATGAGAAAATTCTCAATGGGATAAACATTGGCAACCTGTAAGGTGCCAATTCACACCCATACACCCTAATTTTTGTGTAATTTTGGTACAGGTACCAGTCACCTATTTTGGTTTGATCACTAAGGTGTAAAAACCTTCTTATTTTAGGCCCTATCCTAGGTTCAATTTCACTGTTCAATAAGTAAGAGACTATATATAAAAATTGGTCAACAAAGTCACTGAAAGTAAACTCATTTGAATGTTTATTGGCTAAGGAAGTCTATTGAATTATAGTTTGGGAATTGCCTTGTTCATCCAATATTTGCAATGGAAACTAAAATCTGTCCACCCGATGATATAAAAATAAATAAACCAGAACTAGTGCATATTTGAAGGTTCCTTGTGTGTAAAATTTTAGGAACTTCTCATGGATGGCATCTGCTAGAAACTCACTATAGTTGAAGATAATTGGGGGCTTTTCATTTGTTGAGAAGATTGACAAAAACCCTATGATGGCCTCATCAACCCACTGATCATATTGATAGCCCAGTAAACAAGAAACAATGGAATTGATTTGTTTAGTCATCTTAGGGAACATGGAGGATGAATAGGGGGGCTTCTTCTTTGGTAATTGGGCATCCCCAGGGAGGAATGTTTCAAAAATATTTGCTCTGTGAGGAAAGGTTAGGTTCTTGTAGAGTTACATGAGGGAATCTATTGTAAAAGGTTACAAAGGTGTAGAGTTTTGGATTTGGAGCATCTAGGAGATGGATTCAGAGGTGATGGTGAAAAGAATGTCATTATTTTGGGCCACAATTGCCCTCTGACTAGGAATATATCAAAAGTGGCACCATGAGAAAAATTTAGGGTAGTGGTAGGTCTAAAGGAAAATGAATTGGGGTAGGGAGGAATCCCATGGTCCCAATTCATCACCGAGGTCTATAAATTTATGCTTTAACCAGTTGTGGAGTTCATAAAGGTCGAACTCACAACTGGTTTCATTGATTTTGTACTCTTGGTCCACTAGAGTTTGATGGTATAGATTAATGACAGGGGGTAGGAGAGGCTTCTCTTTTGTAATCTTAGATTTTCCTTTAGGATCCATAGTAGACAGAAAAGAATTGTGAATTTAGAGTTTACCCGAGAGAGTTGGACGAAAAATGGTGGTTGGGCGTACAAAGGTTGTTCGATCATTGACTTGTCATAGTTGCAGGTTGGCTCGATGACTAGATGTTTTGTATATATACTTTGTACATAGACTGGGTGCTGAAGCAAGTTCTGGCTTCAAATTCTTTGGAACAATGAAAGGAGGGAAAATGAATGGGTTTTGGTTTGTTTTATTAGCAAAATTTTGATTACCGTTGTAATTTAACTGTTTAACAGAGCGGGTCCATTATCATAAGAATAATTACATAATGGCTACAGAATAGTGCCATGTGTTAGAATGGTAGTGGAGCAGGGGAGGGAGGTGACTGTGATGGGATAACAATGATGTAGGGAGTGCCATGTGGCAGAGTTGCATTGGGTCAGAGTGGGGATCGGGACTCACCACATGGTAGAATAGTTGTGGAGTGGGAGAATGGGGTAGAGTCAATGGTCACAAAGGCGTGAATCAAAAATGGATTTCGGGGGGGGGGGGGCTTCCATAGTAAGTGAGAGGGTGACACATTGCATGGGAGGTAAATGGGGAGACTACTTTTTGGACCCCCTCGCCCCCCCCTTGGTTAACTGTCGAAGGGGCAGGGGGTCTGAACTCCTCACCCGTTGTTGATCTGGGCGGGTGAGATCTCGACCATTCATTGTTGCGTATCCTTTATTACAAAACAAAAAATCATGTCGCATCATAAAACTTTATTCAATCACTAAATAAAATCACATTTATATAATGTGATAATACTATTGTATTAATTTTATTTTATTTTAATTTAACCACGTTTAAAGAGTGTGGTTAATTAATCAAACCCTAACTAACTTAATTAAAGAAAATTTTGACCATAATTAAACTATGTGGTCAAACAGTCTTTATTCCTACTAATCTAAATTTATTCAACAAGTTTAATAATGCTTAAACAATGTGATTAAACTAACTAATCCTACTTATCTAACTCTAATGTGGAATTTTAATTGGCTGCACATTATTCAAACTTTCTAAAGACATTTCTCATGCATATTTTTTATTTTTATTTTTGAAATGCAGTGGAATTTAGACTTGCTCACTTATTTTGGGGTATTTTCATTTTTTCTTATTCTTTTATTTATTTTATTTTTAACATATACATTTTTTTCTTTCTTTTGTATCCCCTTTCTTTATTTTTCTTCTACTTTTTCTATTTTTTCTTTGGAAATCATTTGTATAATCAAACATTATTTACAAAAATCACAATCATGAAAATCCACGGATAATCAACTTAAGATCTTATAATTTATAGGACCCTGACAGGTCCATTGAGATGTTTTGTCTTATGGATCATTACCTTGCCACAAGAGCCCACAATATGTAGTAGTAGGATGGATCAATGGCGGTTGATGCCATCAGATGTCATAGTGATAGAGGCAAAGACTAGCAATAGTCAGATACTAGGGAGCACAAAGTAAAGTTGGCAGCAATGTAGATGGCATAGTGCAAAGTCAACATCAACCCATAGTTTTCGATAGACAGTGCAGTAACTAGTAGCAGTGAGATACTCTGGTGACAGATGCATCATATTGATTTAGTTTGGATGTTTTTTGTCTCAGAATTTGCAGTAGCAACAACACTAGATAGAAGTGTTGCATGCAAAACATTCCAAAGGTTCTGGATCGGGATAGAGTTGAATTCATTTCTTGTTGAGAGGGAGTGTTGAAAATTGCAAGAAGAAATGTTAAAAATAGCAACAAGAAATCATAATTTAATTTGTCCTTGAATTAAATTAGGAAATAAATCTAAATTCTATTCTTATAGAAACTTATAATATTTAACTAAGTTAATTTGACTTAGTTGGCTCAATAAATTCAAGTTGGAAGTCTATCTAGAGTCATGTAGAGTGATTCGTAGCTTTTAGGGGTCTAGGTTGAATTATTTTGAGTTGTAATTAATTAACTCAGTTTAACTGAGTTATAGTCAATTAAACTAGTTCAAATAGTTGGAGGAACTAGTAGGAGGTCTAGTAGTGGGGAGCAGGTTTGGTGAAACCTCGCTGCTCCACTAGTTAACTGAAGATTCACTCATAAATAAATCATCCATGTTAGTTCAGAGGAAGACCCAATTGAGATTAGAGTTCAGGGACAATGTACTATCAATTGTATAATTTTCTGAGTTCTATAGATGGTGCATGCAATTAGTAGAAGGCCTATGATGGATTGTGTAGTTGTGGTAAGAGATATTCCCAATTAAATATGGGCTAATTCTCTCAGTAATTGCGCAAGTAAATAGGGGATTGGCAGGCAGCAAAATTGGCTAAGTGTTGGCTTGAGCTATTTTGTGAAGCAGAGAGATAGATTGTATTTGTGTAGGAATTGTTCGGGGTTGAACAAGCATTGTATTGTCTTCTCAAATATTTTGGTTAATGCAACATAGATAGCTAGGGTTTTGAGCAATTTCTTTCCCCAGAAAAATATTGTGTTATGTGCGATTGAAATTCTTCCTTGTCTACTTAGTGTTTTCATCGATCAATTTCGGTTTCCATTGATGACGGTAGAGTGGATTCAAGTATTTTGTTTTAGCATAATTACATAAGAAATTTAAATCTACATTAAAAATCTACAAGATTTGCATAAAAAGATTCATAATTATGCTAATGGATATCTACGGTGTTCCAAGGTGCTATCCCTCCTGGGCTTGGATGGTACATTATCTAATGGGATCTTAGCCTATGGGTCTTCCTTGTCCTCAGATAGGGAATTCCATGTATGGAAGCGCATGTGGTCCTGTGTCAATTACCTACAATGGGATTACTGTGAGCTCTTGAGAGTTTCTCAACTCTTCTGACACACACCAACAATACTTGAATCCATGTCAATCTTATAATCAACTCTATGGCACCACATAGAGCCTTCTGTTGCCTCACTGAAAAAACGAAAACACCAACAAATGATATCCAGTTTGCTGAGAATGTAAGGCTGAAGGCCATTTAGGGAAAGATGACGGGCTTGATTGGCCCCAAAGGAAACTTCCCTCAACATTAATGAGTTGCTTTCCATGAGACATAGCAAATCATAACTTGGTAACAATGATTGTAATCAAATACAAACCCTACTAAGTAGAGGGTCTTCCATGTAACTATTTCACATTAATAAAATGGGTCTCTAAGCCCATTGTTTCACGTTTTTACTCAAGATTTTGCTGTAGCCATCATTAGGTATTTATATTCCTTGGTTTCTTACTTATTTACTACTTTCAATAGAGTTAAGCATTTACTCAGAGTACTCTCAAACTCAATGATATAGTATAGCCTTGATTATCATGTGGTCCATTTTCACATTTACGCGTCATATTCTTAATGTTTACCATCAACAAATTATCACACAACATTTTACTTTCAAATTCATCACACATACATATATATAATCAACACATATATTAGTGGCATATCCCCACAAATATGCACCACATATGCAAGCATTAACAACACAAATGCAGTCCATGAATCTAGAACTATTACCAAAAACAATGCAACATACTTCATTAAAATGTAAATAAGCTTATACATATACTTATCTTTGAAATTGTAGGCCAACTGAGTCTAGGACAAGGACTCTCCACCCAACTATAGACAACTACGACCACACTTACTTGCAGCTATCACCCCCGAGATAGATTCCAGAGTCTGGGGGGGGATGATTGCTTCGAGGGCTAACACACCAACTGCCAACTCAAACAAGGACTCCATAGGTCCTCCTTACTCAATCCCACTAGGTGAATGCTAATTTATTTTTCAACACAGGGATTCCAGAGGTGCCCCACCTCACGCCCAAGTGCTCACATAGTGATTTAGCCCCTTCTACGACATCCAGAATCTATTGTACCAATAGGGAAGTAACCAAAAATATCCATTCAAGTCTTCCTCTACTTCTGCTTCAGGATGGTCTCTTCCCAAGCTATTATTGGGCTCCATTGTTTGCTATCTCAACCCAGAGCCTCGAGCGGATTTAAGCTATTAGATGGCTCTAGAGATTCCATACCAACCCACAACCTCTAGGGACCCAAGCTATTACAGGGCTTTAGATACCTCTGTTTCAATCCACAGCTGTTAACACTAGAAAATTGTACACATATTTGTACAATCCAAGAGACGGCCAAAGTTGTCCAACGGAATGCACAAGTGAAGATTTTCCAGCTAAAGACATTATGAAGATGAAAAAATTTAATTTCTACTAAGGTCCAATGTATATTGAATTAAAAATTAAGGATCGCATGAATTTCCCTTTGATAACCGCGTGACACATGATATTTTCTTTGAAAGTCATGCGGTCGAAGAAATGG
This sequence comes from Pinus tabuliformis, assembly GCA_031772625.1. Lineage (NCBI taxonomy): Eukaryota > Viridiplantae > Streptophyta > Pinopsida > Pinales > Pinaceae > Pinus > Pinus tabuliformis. Next base: position 306,854,471 of record CM062812.1, on the reverse strand, counting down.
CCAGATCAACAATTCAGGACCACTTCCCACAGTGGAAGATGATTCCATGACAGGATTTTAGTCAAGGAAAAATGAACTCAAGTCACCCTGAAGATATACATCCCTCAAGGAATCCTCTTGTCCTACTCATAAGTCATTTTCATTCATGAACCAAGAGAGGGAAGAGGGATTCAAAAAATTCTATATAAACAGGCCATGGGAGAACCAAAAATGAAGACAATGTTATGCTGGAAAAATTGCTATTAGAGAAACCCTTCATTTCATTGTTGAAGAAGAAGAAGTAGAGCACTATTGTGTTGGCAGAATTTCTTCTTAGCAATCCATCACTCTAATGTGGACATGATTTCGCCATTGAGATAGCCTTGATACTTCTTTAATAGAGAGGAGAATCTTGAAAAGAGAGTTTAGAAAATAACCTCCTTGCTGAGGATTTTTTAGCACCATAGTTCAAATAATTCTCTTCAAGCGTTTAGTATTCTACTAGTTTTATTCATCTTTTACCACCAACAGCCAATAAAGGGATCCATTTTCCATAATTATGTTGACTTGTTTTCTTCATTAAGCATTATTTGTGTGTTTATCTCTTTGTTTTAGTTTATTTTTGTTTATGTATTTTTTCCACCATTTGCAATACTTTGTTTCTTCATGCTTGTCCACTGACAATAACCAAACTGCTTGTTTTTCTTTGCAAGGAACAACCTACTGCTAAGAAGGTGTGTTTTAGTACACCATTGCTACAAAAACACTACAACAAGATTGGCAACTACACTGTTGTCTTTTCTTTAATCTAAATGGTTATATTTGCAGGACCTTCTCTCTGCATTATAAACTCACAAGGTGTGCATCAACTCTCTGGAATTTTTGCAGGACCTTTTAGATTTGTTGGTGGTCAAGAAAATTTCCTCTTTAAAGTTTTTTGTTGCACGACTTTCTCATGGACATACGCGCAAGACACGAATTTTATCATATAGAGGCGCATCCATGCTTGTGCAGGGAAAACCCATGCAGTTTCTAGAAAGCTAAAAATTCCTTGTAATATCACTTTTTTTGGGTGATTGGTAGCCTTTAGTGAATTATCTTCACCTCTGCAATTTTTTCCATTTAGTTTAGATTACTTAATTTCTCTACTAATCCAAATTAATAGGGTAATTAGATTATCTTTAGTTTTATTTTGCAATTATCACATAGCTCAATCAGGGGGAAAAGTAAGTTGCCAAATTCCACCCATATTTTTCAATCTATTTTGCTAGTTTTTACAAATCACATAGCTTAAACAGTAAAGGAGTAAGTGGCCTATCATCCACAAATTTTGTTACTAACCAAATAATATTTTCATTTCATTTGTTATGGGACTAGGGCCAAGTGCCATTACAGAAAACAAGTAATCTCTATTTCCCTTGCGTCTTTTAGGAAAACCTGGGCTAGCATATGAAAGCCTTCATAACACACTTGTGTTTCCCATATCCCTTTAGTCACACATAGTGTAATAAGAGAAAGAGTAAGAATCCCATTATCCGCGCATCATTTATTTTTCATGCAAGGAAAAAATGAAATCTAGTGTAATTAGGAGGATATTGTAACAGATCACCAAATTTCCACATCTTATCACACTTTTCATGCTTACTTGATCACTTGCACACAATTACACATCATACACTAAGCTCCTATAAGCTTCATATTAGAAGGCATCTAGTTTATGGAGATTTTTATACTTAGCTTAATTTAGGTTACTTATCACACCCTAAAGAAAAATAAGACCCTTAAAAAAAACTATAACTTGAACCAACTAAATTCCCCACAGGGGTAACCAAAGAATTCATAGTTTAGGATAGGACCATTAAGGATAGGCATCCCATAAGTTTCCTTCAAGCATCCCATGAAAAATAATACCTGAGCTGGTAGAGACCCGATTCAGAGGGGGTTCAACTTCGGTCTAGGTGTGCGGTACTATTTGTGGCTACCTAACCCTTATAGTGCTCAGTACTAGTAACTGACTACCAAGAATCTAAAGAATCGAATGTTGACGTGGGATGAAGGTACTTTAGTGGCCAAAATCTAGGGCATCCATCCCTATAGGTGGAGGTGTGGGTGGCACAAAAGCCTCATCCGTTACCTTGGTTGATTCTTCGGCTACTGGAAGGCATCACCAGTTCTTTTGGGATATTTCCAAAGTACCCATTAGAATATATCTTCGCAAGTCCCAGTTACTTTGAGAGTGGTAAGGATGATTGGGTCTTCATAAGATCCTTTATCATACACAAAAATAAGCAAAAACCTTTTTTTCGTTGTTTGATCACATAGTCTAAAGATAAAGGGAAAGTAATCATTTTATTTTCACTTTGTTTTATGTATGTGATATATTTTCATTGAGAATAATCTCCTTCCCACAATCACATAAAGTAGAACACACTCTACACAACACCATAGGGAACCCCATGGCTCCCCGTTGATCTAGATGCTTTCAAAATCTCCCTCTGTTACTAGGAGGTGCAAGGTATCTCGCCATTTAGGCGTAGAAGACACCATACAACTATCGTTATATGATCTTCCTTTATCGGTGAAACTTTTCTTGGAACTCCTCCTTCTCAAAGTATCCCATTCATTACCACCCAAGGGAGCCCCCATAAATCCCCTCCCTGGAGTCCACATGGTGCACACCAGGCTAACCATCCTCAATAGGGAACCCTCATTCATATAGCTATCCAAAATCATTTCATGATGATAGACAACTTGCTAGTCCCATTTCTAGCTTCTTTAAACCATCCTCATTTAAGCAAGCTAACTAAAGGTCGGATTGTGCATGACCAAAATTGGACATCCATGCCCACCAAGCTCCCTTCAGACATTCCAAAATTCAAAGGGAAGCAGGGAGAAGGCCCTGTAAACCATGTCATGACTTTTCACCTATGGTTTTCATCCAATAATATCATAGAAGTTACTATTCGATTACGACTATTTCAATGCATCCTTACTGGGCCAATAATGAAATGGTATATTGACCAACCTTCTACATCACATGGGAGCTTTAGTTCCCTAGCCACAACATTCCTAACATTCTTCCAGTGCCCGATTTGTGACGCATCGAGCCTAAAACTTCTCAGCCATTGCAAACAAATACCTCCTACACACATATCAGATCATATCCATGAGTGGCGGAAACTTTGTAGCTTCTGTAAAGCACTATTTGGAGACAAATTCCTCCTTGACCTGTTGTTGAGATCACTCACAATGGAAATATCAAAAGGCGTGGAGAATTCATCCCCATAGAATGAGGAAAAATCCATTAGTAGAGCTCAACAGTTAGAGCTTATATATACCCAGTCTGGATACCTCTACCATGTTCTTCCAAACACCCCATGCCTACATACTTTTACAGAGACACCAGATGCATCCAATTTTACTGATGGATTGATTGGGACCATAGCCCAAAATCACCCTGGAAACACTTTCCAATACCCTAGATACAATTACAATGCCTAACCATTTTGTGCCATAGCACCACCACACCACAATTCATATTACCCTAGACAACCTATGCCTATGCATAATCCTACTATGTAGGTTAACCAATACCAACACTTGCAGGGTAGCTAGTAACATCCCACAAAAGATGGCCCATACCCCCTAGGAACATGGAACCAATTCCTCCTTCCCAGAACTCATACACGAGTCAAGGACAATGGAACCGATATTTCTCTTTCCCTGAAGCTCAACAGAACAACCCACCAGCACAAGCTAATGCATGGGTTAATCTAGTGCAACCTTCTCTTACTCAACAACAACAATTGAATGAAAAACTAAACACAACTAAGCCACCCAGCATTTCTAAGAAGAAACAAAAGATAAAGCCAAAAGTAGAGCCTGATCAAGGAGGAAACAATGAACAACAACCTTTGCGGGCACCGGCTAGGGGAAACCCCAACTGGAACCAAAACCAGTGACTGGCCAATAAAAGCCCACAAAGGAAAAACAATAATAAAAGTCTACAGACTAATCATGCTTGTGATATTTGTGGTGGGTATGGTCATTACACCCACCACTATCCTCAACTCCCTTAGATGAAAAGGATGAAAGATAGTGGGGGGGAAACCAACAACCTGTAGTGATGCAACATCCCTTGCCCACAAAGGAGTTGTAAATACCCAACATGAACACTCCAAAAACCATACTAGAGGAGGTTCCTAAGGTATCTCAAACCATGACATTTACATGGTAGTGGAAGATGTTCTCCTGTGGACTTGCAACCGAGAGTATGAAACTCCACTATAAACCAATCTTTCCACCTTGCCTACTGCAACACCTACAACACCTTTGAAGATCCTTCGATACACCATGGAGTCCATCCACAAGATGTTTAAAGGCCCTTTAAGGTGAGATGGACATAGCTCAAAGGCTCTTCACAACTATAGCATAGTCAATGAATTAGCCCAAACTCCTTCAACTATCTCAGCATTGGAAGTTTTGCAATCATGGCCAATCCATCGGAAAGCCTTACTTTCTGCATTAGGAGAAATCGATCCTATCGATTCTCGTTTAATGGTATTTGACTTGGATAAAGCCACTCCACATCTACCGTCATGAATCTCTTTTCAAATCCCTACCCTAGTCTAGAATATCACCATCCATCATTTCATAATTGTCGAAGGGGCATCTGCAGGTATAATCTCCAAATTAGTTTGGAAAAAACTTGGATCCCCTGAAATCAAACCTTCTGAAATCACTCTCAGAGCATACGACAGATTCCCTTCTGTTCCTACCAAGGCATTCTAGTACAACTAGCTCATAAAACCATGCTCATAGACATTGAAGTATTGGATGCACAGTTGGATTATAATATCCTGCTGGGCCAAAGTTATATGCACAAAATGTCAACAGTAGCATCCTTCGTATTCAAGGTAATGATGTTCGCCCATGATGGGAAAATTATTACAATCGACCAACTCACATATTATGAGAAGAAGACATTAACTGCACCTGATGGTGTGCTACATTTCATCGGATCTTCTCCTGAATTGGTCACCACTTACACTGAATTCAGCCTAGCCAATTTAAGCCATCAACACTCCTCGAGAAATTCCTAGGAGACCCACCTATGATAGAGGATATCCCTCCAACCACAAAATGATGAGTTCATCAAACACCCATCAAGATCAAGTGTAGAAATTTCTGTTTTCCCACCCCGGTTTTCAGTTTCTCCTTATTTCTCCCACATAGTTAAATGCCCTTTCCCATAACCATACATTTAACAAGCTGAAAAAAATAAATTTGCTGAAAACACAAATTCTGGAAATTTTACAGAATGTTGGAAATTGCAGAAATAAAAATCAGCAGTAATAAATAGCCATTAAAACACATTTAAACACTGAGATTTTTGGTCAATGTGACCCTGGAAAAACCTCCTACAACTCTTGGGGAAAACCAGTTTGAGAGCTCTTCTTTATTTCTGAAAATTGCCTTTTACAGTGAGAAATTTTCAGCAAAAAAAATCAGCAAGCAAATTTACAACTTATCTCTTTTCCATGCTTCACAGCAAACTGGAAATTACAGTAAACAGGACAGCAATAAATGTTGTACGGTATCCTCGATTTTCGTGCCCACTTTCAGCATTAAATGCTGTTGTATGGCCCTCGTTTTGCGTGCAAAAAAACTAGCAAACTGCTCCTCGATTTTTGTGCAAACCTCTCCTCGAAAATTGTGCCAAAATCTGCCTTTCACTGTGTGCTGAATCAGCTGTACAAATCTGCTCAACTGCTGCCTTGGAATGTGTGCCAAGCTATTGTCTCCTTCTCCTCCCTGTTCAGAAATCTCTCTTTCTCTCTTGCTCTCCTTCTCCCAATCTGCTCATGAAAGAATTGAATCGAATGTGATCTTTTCCTCCTTTTCCTCCCTTAATATAACTCCAAATGACTTTTGGGTGACCCAAGTGACTTTTGGGTGATCTCTAAATCCAATGGCTGAAATAGATTTAGATCAATGGCTGAGATTAAATTCTCATTTAAATCTCACTTTTTATTTTTTAATCCACCCCACTTTAATAAAGACCCACTTAGTCATTTATTTCCAAAGTCACTTTTCCTTTCTAATTTTTCATTGACTTTATAAAAGTCACTTTAAAATTAGACTTAGTAACTTTATCACTTAAAGTCACTTTTAAATTAGATTTAACTTTATAAAATTATAAAGTCACTTTAGGAGAAAAATTAAATTCTTTTGGACACTTTTCCCTAGGCCAAAGATCAAAGCCTAAGGGAACCACCTGTCCTCCGGTACCAAATTTCAACACTCCCTCTTACCGAGGAAGGTGTTCCTCACCACACCCATCTTGTCTCTGAAGTAGACATGCTTGCCCCGTGGTAAGGCTTTGGTAAGGATATCTGCAACCTGCTCATCAGTGGAAATATACTCAAGCTTCACAACTCCCTTCTGAACATAGTCTCTGATGAAATGATATCTGATCCCGATATGCTTTGACCTGTCATGAAATACTGGATTCTCCGTGAGTTTAATGCAACTCTGATTATCACAGTAAATCACTGAAGGTCTCAACGGTTGACCAAATAAGCCAAACAACATCTTGCGAAGCCAGATAGCCTCACAACTAGCTAGATTGGCTGCCATATACTCTGCTTCTGCTGAACTCAGTGCTACTGACTGCTGCTTCCGGCTGAACCATGACACTATTGCTGAACCCAACCCAAAACAACACCATGAAGTGCTCTTCTTATCAGAAGCACAACCTGCCCAATCAGAATCAGTGTATCCTGCCAATCTCACTCCATCTCCCTGCCTGTAGTCCAGACCATAATTCACTGTCCCCTGCAAGTATCGCAAAATGTGTTTTGCAGCCACCCAGTGAACCTTCCTAGGCTCACACATAAACTGACTCATCGTGTTGACTGCAAAACAGATATCTGGTCTAGTGTTGACCAAATACATCAAGGAACTAATCAGCTTCCTGTACAATGTGGGATCCACCAACTCGAAATCCGAAGCATGAAGCTTATTCCAGTTGGTTATCATTGGTGTCGACATGGGTCTACAATCCTCCATGTGGAATCTGCTAAGGATGTCCACAATATACTTCCCCTGCCCCAGGAAGAAATGCCCCTCCTCCTGCCACACCTCCAAACCCAAATAGTAATGCATCAAGCCGATGTCCTTCATCTCAAACTCCGTCGCAAGATCTCTCTTGCAATGCTCTATGAGTCTCTCTGCACCTGTAATGATCAAGTCATCCACATACAACACTAGAATGAGAGGCTCCTCACCAATCACAATAAAGTAAAGGTTCGGATCTGCCTCACTCTTTGTGAAACACATCCCCTGCAAATATGTATCTATCTTGGAGTACCAAGCTCTGGGAGCTTGCTTCAGGCCATAAAGGGCCTTCTTCAGTCTGCACACATGGGACTCCTTCACATGCACCTCAAAGCCCTGTGGCTGCTCAATGTACACCTCCTATTGTATGAAGCCATTGAGAAATGTGGTCTTCACATCCATCTGGTGGATCTTCCAACCCATCTCTGCTGCTATCGATATAATGGAGCGGATCGAAGTATATCGAGCCACGGGAGCGAAGGTCTCCTCATAATCAACTCCCTCTACCTGGGAGAACCCTCTAGCCACAAACCTCGCTTTGAATTTCTCAATGCTGCCATCTGCAGCATGCTTTACCTTGTAAAGCCATCCGGAAGTAACTACGGATTTTCCCTCAGGCCTCGGCACCACCTCCCAAACATCATTCTTCATGATAGAAGAATACTCCTCCTGCATGGCCTCTCTCCAGACCTGCTGGCTAGCTGCCTCCTCATAGCTAGAAGGCTCAGAGTCAAGGATGCTGGTAACCATCGCCATATAGCTACAAAACCTCTCAGGTGGTCTACTCTCTCTAACCGGCCTCTTTGGCTCGGCAACAGATGTGGCATCTCTCAAGGTGTCCTAAAGCCACTTGGGCTTTCTCTTCCCTGAGCATGCTTCTCCCATAGGAGAATGAAACTCCTCCTCCTCATCACCATCAGTAGCCTGAACTCCTGACTATCTGTCTGTTGTCCTCCTGCCTGCACCTGAACCTGTAGAAGCTGAGGCATCGTGTGAACTGTCCATCAATGGACTCCCTAGTGAACTGCTCTGTGAACTGCTCTGCATGCTGCCCGGAGCACCACCCCTTTGGCTCGACGAGCCACTGCTCACTGACGGACCTGACATCCTCATAGATGTACCTCTGGATCCTCCTGATCCCTGCCCACTGGATCCCTGCAACTGACTCAATTGCTTCTGAGGGTCTAGCTGATCCAGATACTCTAACTCCCATGACCTCCTAAAGGCCCTGTCCTCCTCGAACTTCACATCCCGTCTGATAACAACTCTCCTCTGTGCAGGAATGTAAATTCGAAAGGCCTTTGAGGTCTCATTGTAGCCCATAAAGATACCCTTCTCTGCGGTGGGCTCTAGTTTGGTCCTCTTCTCCTTGGGTATATAGGAGTATGTAATGCATCCAAAGATATGAAGATGACCAATATCAGGCTTCTTCCCAGAGAAAGCCTCCTCTGGAGTCATGTGCCCCAAGGCACGATGCGGACTCCTGTTCTACAAGTAAACAGCTGTGTTGCAGGCCTCTACCCACAAGAACAATGGCAACCCCTGATCATGTAACATGGCTTTGGCAGCCCCTATAATGGATCTGTTCTTTCTCTCCGCAACCCCGTTCTGCTGGGGGTTGTAAGGAACAGTGAACTCCCTCCTAATGCCTGCCTCCGCACAATAGTCAACAAACTCTCCAAGGGTGTACTCTCCTCCATTGTCCGACCTCAAGGACTTGATCTTTCGACCTGTCTGAGTCTCCACAAGAGCTCTGAACTCCTGAAACCGCTTGAAGACCTCACTCTTGGTCTTCAAAAAATAAATCCAGGTCCTCCTCGAGTGATCATCAATGAATAAAACATAGTACTCATATCCACTCAAGGAAACATGAGACATCTGACCGCTCACATCGGAATGAATCAAATCAAGTATCCCCGTCGCTCTGCTGTCACTGCTGGGAAAAGGGGATTTGGCAAATTTTCCCATCACGCAACCTCTGCAAGTATCAAAGTGATCAGTACTGAAATCTGGCATACTTGGAGTGATCTCCCGCAATGTCCTCAAGGCTCCATGATACATATGTCCCATCCTGCGGTGCCAAATCTCACACAGCTCAGAACTGCTAGCTCTGCTGTCGGTACTACTGTTCAATGCCAAAAGGGGCTGGAATGCAAACTTGTACACCTTTGCATGGCGTACACCTATCACTCTAGCTGAATCAGCTGGAGTGCCCCTGGGATACATCAACACCTTTCCTCCCCTGAACAATACCTCATATCCTCTGTCCTCCAAAGCTGAGATGGATATGAGGTTCTTCCTCATCCTTGGCACATAAAGAACCTCTGACACCTTCAAGGGAGGTTTGGACTCCCTCTGAAATGTCACTGTCCCCACCCCGACTGCTCTAACAACTCTATCATCACCGAGTACTACCTCAATATCAATGCCACTCTCAGAAATCTCTGAGAAGTACTCACGGACTCCTGTCATATGACGTGAAGCCCCATTGTCCACATACCAGATACCTGAAGATGCTCCGCTAATCGAGGGAAAAGCATGCTCCCTCTGAACCTGTGTGGCAGGTGATCCTGCACTAGAGGACTCACACGTAGTGAACGCAAACTCTTGGTCAAAATGACCAGCAAAGTCCTCAATCTCTGCTGAAGCTGCCACGTCCTGGTTCTTCCCCTTCTTCTTCTTCTTCTCCGGACACACAACTGCATAGTGTCCCATCTTTTGACAATTCCAACACTTCACCTTGGAATAGTCCTTCTGTGTGTTCCCTGTTTACCTTTACCTTTGCCTTTTCCCCCACCACTTCTTGTGGAAGCCTGCTTCTTCCCTTTGCCTTTCTTGCCTCCTGCCACCAAGGCTACATCCTCATCCTGCTCAACTGGCTTGGCTGCCCCAAGCTGACCTTTCCTGATCTCTGTCTGAATGCAATCATCCCAAAACCTCTCCCATGTGGGAAGGGTCTCACGTGCACAAACCCCATCAGCAAAGTTCAACCATGAACTGGGGAGGCCATTCACTGCAATCCGCACCAACTCAGTGGGTGGAATGGCCTCTCCAATCACTGCCAACTCATCTCTCACATTAGTAATCTTTGTGAGATATCCAGCTGCACTATCATTACCCATCTTAATGTTCTTCAGCCTCTCCTTCAGGACCATCTTCCGGTTCTCATTGGTACTCTGGTAGAGATTGGACAATGCTGTCCACATCTCATGGGCATTGCTCTTTCCTCTCACATGAGGAATGCAATGGTCTTTGATTCCGTCTAGAATCAGCCTCTTACCCTTGTTGTTCTTTTTATTATAAGCTGTCAACTGAGTAGCATCAGTAGGCACAACAACAGGGTTCTGTGTGGTATGCACCATGATATTCCAGACTTCTGCCTCCTCAAAGATACTCTGCATTCTCTCCTTCCAAACGCTGTAATTTATATGCCCATCCAGCCTATCCTCCATCCTCAATCCCAATGACATCCTGCTGTCCTAAAACTGAAAAATAGCACTGCTGTAGTAAAGATAAAACTGCTGTTTATGAAAAAATCAGCTTGCTGGAATTTTCTGAGTGAAAAATCAGCAACTATAATTTTTCCCTTTGCTGTCACAAACTGCCCTTCAGCACTCAAGCTTTGATACCATGTAGAAATTTATGTTTTCCCACCCCGGTTTTCAGTTTCTCCTTATTTCTCCCATATAGTTAAATGCCCTTTCCCATAACCATACATTTAACAAGCTGAAAAAAATAAATTTGCTGAAAACACAAATTCTGAAAATTTTACAGAATGCTGGAAATTGCAGAAATAAAAATCAACAGTAATAAACAGCCATTAAAATACATTTAAACACTGAGATTTTTGGTCAATGTGACCCTGGAAAAACCCCCTACAACTCTTGGGGAAAACTAGTTTGAGAGCTCTTCTTTATTTCTGAAAATTACCTTTTACAGTGAGAAATTTTTAGCAAAAAAAATCAGCAAGCAAATTTACAACTTATCTCTTTTCCATGCTTCACAGCAAACTGGAAATTACAGCAAATAGGACAGCAATAAATGTTGTACGGTCTCCTCGATTTTCGTGCCCACTTTCAGCATTAAATGCTGCTGTATGGCCCTCGTTTTGCATGCAGAAAAACCAGCAAACTACTCGATTTTTGTGCAAACCTCTCCTCGAAAATCGTGCCAAAATCTGCCTTTCACTGTGTGCTGAATCAGCTGTACAAATTTGCTCAACTGCTGCCTTGGAATGTGTGCCAAGCTACTGTCTCCTTCTCCTCCCTGTTCAGAAATCTCTCTTGCTCTCCTTCTCCCAATCTGCTCATGAAAGAATTGAATCGAATGTGATCTTTTCCTCTTTTTCCTCCCTTAATATAACTCCAAATGACTTTTGGGTGACCCAAGCGACTTTTGGGTGATCTCTAAATCCAATGGCTGAAATAGATTTAGATCAATGGCTGAGATTAAATGCTCATTTAAATCTCACTTTTTATTTTTTAATTCACCCCACTTTAATAAAGACCCACTTAGTCATTTATTTCCAAAGTCACTTTTCCTTTCTAATTTTTCATTGACTTTATAAAAGTCACTTTAAAATTAGACTTAGTAACTTTATCACTTAAAGTCACTTTTAAATTAGATTTAACTTTATAAAATTATAAAGTCACTTTAGGAGAAAAATTAAATTCTTTTGGACACTTTTCCCTAGGCCAAAGATCAAAGCCTAAGGGAACCACCTGTCCTCCGGTACCAAATTTCAACATCAAGAACCAGTTTTTTGATACCAACAATGATGTTATTCCTGATCCTTCTTTCTTACCATATGCCATCACCCAAACACCCTTCTTATTCCCCCCACCTAGTTTTGTCTTGCACCAAGTCATCATAATGCTCTCATTTCCCAATATGACTCTGGTGATACCGGTCTAGTATGTGGGCCCTTAGGCCATGTCGACGACCTCAAGATAACACCCCAAAACAAGAAACACCTGCATTGACACCAGCTAGTGCCAGAAAAATGGATAAGAAAAAAGGAAAGAAGGCAGAAGATTCAAACACTGCCTACTCTAGGGTACCTACACCCTGTTCTTTGTGTGAAGTAGTTGGGCACCCCACCAATATGTGCCTTGAGTTAGATGAGCTCAAAGCTATTCTGCATGCCCAAAAAGCACCAGGGAATCCTCCTCCCTTTGCAAGAGAAAAGAGCACACCCGCGCATTACAAGGCATTGTGCACCAACCATGCTTGCGCCCTATGTGCGAAATATAGGAATTACACTCATCATTTCCCTAAAATGCCTCGATGTCAAGATGCATTAGGTTCACTCACCCAATCCAATACCCCATCAATACCAATAGATGACATGTCTAAAACCATTGTTTATGTCATGAGGGAAGAAGATTCTTGCTCCTATCCCCCTTCTGGTACCTCAACCTCCCATCATGCTCGGAGGAAACCCAAATTAGTGACACCCAAACATACCTCCATGTGTGATTTATGCGACGAATCAAACCATTTCATAAACCAATGTCTTGAGATATGGGAATTTAAGAGGTATTGCCCTAACCTACACCCCAATCTGAGCAAAAGGTCCAGGTGCATGCATTATGACTTCCACATTTGTTCAGGAAACCATTATACCCAATGGTGCCCACACCTTTCCCGATTCCATGAAATGTTGAGATTCATGTGGTGGTTCATCACTGAGAACTTCGATCTAGTTGAAATAGATACCTAATCCCCACATAACACCACACTAGTGGGGGATAAAAAATGTAGGTCCATGTTGTGCGTATTCGAGGACAAAACCCCACCTGAGACAAATCCAGGCACCAATCAACATGTTAACCACTGCCACCACTGGTTTTGATCTAGAAGGAAGACAAAACGGCCTGAGGTTACTTCATCAAAATCACCCCACACGTGCGCCCTATGCGATAGACCCAACCACGTAGTAAATCAATGACGATAATTGGGCAATATTACAATCGTCTTTCATTTATTGGTATTCTCTGAGACCAAACCACGTTAGGCATTCACACCATCACTGTCATATATGATCTCAAGCACACCATACACAAAACTATCAATACCTTCCACATTTTTGAGCAGCTAGAGCATCATTGAGACAACCTCACATCAAGAACACAACTCATGCTGATACTAAGATCTAGAGGTCATCAACACCCAAAATATCCCCACCTCATGACACCAATCAGGCATCATCATCTCACACTATTTTTAGTGTTTTTACTAGTCGTGTGTGAAGTACTTGCACCAATACCTCTAATAGTTCTAAGACATTTCATATGTTACAAACATTCAGACAACTTAGGATTCAACATCAAGCTCATCTTAAGGAAGAAAATTTTGGCCCTCAGACACTACCTAGGTTGTGAGAACTTCCTCCCACTCATCATCAACTTACCATTATAGAAATTCTACCAGTACCTAATGCCGATGACACATAGCATCACATATGATTCATTTCCTCAACCATAGGAACCATGATTCATGTTGTCTGCTCATCATTTTTTGGTGTCGAGACTGCTAAAACCACCACATTGGTGATACCCTCATCAACGGTGCAGACCCATCCTATCTTCAAATTTTAAAATTTTCTAGGTTTTATGACATCAACCACCGAATCCTATTCTTGCTTGTCGACCAGCACAACTAGGCCTAAATGCCAACCTCAAGGCCCGGCACAACCTAGGTCAGCGCTAGATAATTTTTTTCATTCAGATGAAGATATTCTAGGGTCCATGATGGAACCTGAATGTCCATGGGATGCCATGCACCATCACTCGTACTTTATACCTCAAAAAGAATTTGTACCTACTGACATATCTAGCCTTGATATTTGCACCATAGAATCAAAATATTTCCTACGTATAGGACAGGTAGATTGGTTTAAGAATCCCATCCTGGAACCAGATGCATTTGAGGAAGGGAACATGGAAAATATTTCACCTACCATTAAGGTTAGTATTCTGAACAAACTTGGCATAGTTGAAGAGATGTCCCTGGAGGTGGCTTGCTCTCAAAGAGATGTGGCCTCATACACTGCCCTATTTCAAGAATATAGGGATATCTTTGCATGGGCTTACTCTGAAATGCCAGGCATTAGTACCACCATTGTGGAACATCATATTGACACCTGGCCTAACACCCACCCTATTAGATAGAAACAATGTCAATTACACCCCTCCAAGGAAAAAGCGATCAAGGAGGAAATTGAGAAAATCCATAAAGATGGTTTCATCTATCCTATCGCTTACATCTCTTGGGTTTCTAACCACATACTTGTCATGAAAAAATAGGGCACCATATGAGTTTTTAATAATTTTTAAGATCTCAACAAATCCTGTCCCAAGGAAAATTACCCTGCGCCATTCATTGACCAAGTTCTCGATGCTTATGCATGTCATGAGGTCCTATCCTTCATGGATGGGTTCTCTAGATATAATCATATTCAAATTCATCACACTGATTAGTATAAAACAATTTTCACAACCCCATGGGGAACATTTTCATATCGAGTCATGGCCTTTGGCCTTAAAAATGTTGGGGCCACCTTCCAGCGAGCCAAGAATTATATCTTCCATGATCTGGCTCATCTCATTCTTGCCTATTGGGACGATCTTACTATATGATCCAAAGTACGATGACCATTTGCAGGACCTTCGTCTGGTGTTTCAATGATGTCGACAATATAACCTAAGCTTGAACCCTCTCAAGTGTGTCTTCTACATTAACGCAGGATGACTACTAGGATTTATTGTTTCCCGACAACATATTAGAGTCGACCCTCTAAAAGTCTAGGCCATTAAGAAAATTTAACCTCTAAAAAATTTAAAGCATCTCAAAGCTTGTAGGCACATGACTTATTGTGCCTGCTTTGTCAAGATATCCTTTTCCACTAGGACCAGGAGGCACAAAAATCATTTGAAGCTCTAAAATATGCATTGTGTTAGGCATCTTTGATTACCCCTACTAACCATAACAAGGACTATACCCTTTACCTCTCAGCATCTGAAGTAGACATTGATGGGGTACTAGTCCAAGAAGGACCTAATAATAGAGAGAACGTAATCTACTATGTCAGTAAGAACCTCTCCAGGCTTGCATTAAAGTATGAGCTAGCCAAAAAAATAGCCTTAGCCCTCGTCCACTCAGTATAGAAGCTTCAAAATTACATAATATTATGGACCACCACCATAATAGAAAATATTAACCCTATATTATTGTTATAGGATTTTTTTTTCACATTTGGTAAATAGGCCTTCAAATGGATCAATCAACATACTTGCACAAAGCCCTAAACATTACTCATTCTAAACCCTGATTTTATGCCTGAAAGCACCTTGTTTCAGTCATTTTAAGGACCAATGCACCTTGGCCTCTTACTAGATAGTGTTGACTATGAGGTTTCCCTGCTTTACACTTGTGTTTATCACCAACAAGTTGCTTAGTTTTGGGGGTGCGTTGATTCTAGAAATGTGGGAAAACGAGAGAGAATCCCAAAGCTTCATCTTCTAGAAGCTTCCAAGTTCTGTTGTAACCATTTACCTCAAATAAAAGTATTGAATCCTATCCTATCCTACCTTGGAGTTTTCAGCCCTTATCCCTTGAGCGCATCCTCCCATCAAGAGTGGATTTCAAGCTCGGATTGGTAAAAGGATAAGAATTCATGAACTACCTCCTTCACCTATATATTTACTACCATCCATAGGAAAGTGGTTGGATTTGGGAGAGTGATTCTACCCTTATGCTATTGTTGTGAGAGATATATTTCCATGCATTAGGGTGATTAGAGGTGCATTTTGTGACAAGGAAAGGACAAGTCAACTTGGAGGAGCTCTTCTACAAGATCAAAACCTATTTTTGGTTGTAACTTGTTGTACCTGTTTCCCATAGGCAGTCCTTGGCTGTAAAAACTATGCTAGGAAACCAAGTCAACCAACCTTTAGGTTCAAGATGGCCCTTGAACCAAAAGGATCTCCCTTAGGTATTACGAGGCTTTGTTTAACGATGTTCACTTGTGAATGAACAGTAGCCTTTGAAGCACAATGGCCAGATTTATGGTTTTAATTGGGGTTGGTTGGCAATCAATGGCAATCCCTATCCATGATTAAAGGCCTCTCTCACAAGGTCCCTTTAGAACATGTCAGCTTCCAGTCTGACAGAATGACTTAGCTTTTTCAAGAATTATGGTAGAAGAATGTAAGGGAATTCCTAATAATTGAGCAGTCAGACTAACTACTTAACAACTAGGGAAATTTAGATGCATGTAGAAGATTTCTACAACCCAACAAAAACATATTCAAAGGTAATAGAAGACCAAAATGAAACTGATTCCAAGAGGAGCTATTTCAGACTGATAGTCTAATAAGCTAATCTCTTTTAATGACTATCAGAAAACATAAAGCAAAAACCAGTCAAAGAGTATTTATCTTGGACAAAGATTCCAATAAGTTGATCTCTTTCTAAAGGTTATATTTGCAGGGAATTTCAGAGAGATTAATATTTAATCTACCTTACCTAGACCTTCCTACAATTTCTTTGAACATATGTAGAAACAAGTTATGAAAACACTAGAAAGACATACGAGAAACACAAAATTCTGTCATAACTGGAGCCAGAAGGCTTTCATTAGAATTCTACAAGAGAATCTATTACATAGTTTAAGATCCTTGGCATAAAAATCCAACCCATATTACTTCAATTGATGAAGTATTTATACAATTTATTACAAAATATCTTGATAAAAATATCAAGAGCTATTACAAATATCTGAAAACTGTATTACAAAAATAGAACACAAATAAAGGTAACTAAAACTATTTGAAGAGTTCTAGTACTATCCTTGAGGATTTTTGTTGCTAAAGAAGAGAAATTCGAATTTGTTTACAACTCATATTTGATGAGGTGGCCTCCAAGTCACTAACTGTTTTTGAGCTTTTTCCTCCTGAATTTATGAAAAATAGGGTCCTATAATACCTTTGTTTCTTCCAAACCATAATAGCTATTAGAAAAATGAGAGAGGTTTTTGTAAGTGATGATTTTTTCAACAAAAAAAGCTTTCCTTTTTTGAAAATTCATTTCCACCTTCTCGGAAACCACATTTGAAAATACTGACCAAAAACAGGAAAATCTGGGAAAACATGCTTGCAAAGAGTCATCCGAATCTCCCAAATCATAACCTCTATTACAAAACTGAGAGAGGTTTTTGTATATTGGAATATTAGGAACAAAAATTGCCTCCATTTTACCATAATTCATTTCTAATTATCCACAATATGCTCTACAAAAAATTGACTGAAACAAGAAATTTCTGGAAAATATGCCTTTAAAGATGCATTTGTATCTCCCAAATCATAATAGTTGTTAGAAAAATGAGAGAGGTTTTTGTACACAAGGAGGTTAGCAACAAAAAAATCTTTCAGTTTTTGAAAATATGTTCTCATTGGTTTGTAAGAAATGTTTGAAATTACTATGCTGTATAGGGAGAAAACATAATTTCAGCTGACCATGAGACAGGCATATGATGTGGGGGTAGGAGATGATGTGGATGTAGGAGATGATGGAAATGGTTGATTGGCGGGGAAATGTTATGAAAGATGATGTAATTAAGAAGGGTGGTTTACGCGGGGAGTGAATGTGATTGGTGGAGTTAATCGACAAACGATGTGGTGGAAGGTGAGTGGCAGGAGCGCAATGGATAGGAGAGTGGTATCGAGAGGTGGAGAAACAACTTTTGGGGGGGGGGCAGTTAGTAGTTTTGCCCGAGGGGGGTCCGAAATGATGGGAGGATGCCACGTTAGGGTGGATGCGGTTTTGTATATCACCCATTTCGGACCCCCCTCCCCCCGACGGTAAAGTTCGAATGGTGAAGGGGGGCCGAAATCGTATGCGAGCCATCGAATCTTGGGAGATGGGTGAAGATGGAGTGAGAGGTGGCAGAGGGTTAACTTATGACGTGATGGGATACCCTGTGGGGTTGACGGAGATTAATATACTACATAAAGGGATATTTGCAATGTATAAGGGGGTGTTGAAACTTAGTGATAAGTAGGAGGAGGAAAATATGAGTAGAGGGGTGATGGGTTGCTCTATGGAAGGTGTTGGTGGTCCCCATCGGATCTTTGGTAGAGAATTTTTCCAAAACTTTAGGATAAACTGTATTTCCAAGGTTTATTAAATCCCTTATTTATTCAAATAAACTAGGTAGGGTGCATTTTTAAGGTGCTGACCCTTGTTAATTTATTTATCAATTAATCCCAATTTAATGCATAAATTTGAAATTGTTTTATCATATAGTTGATCAAAACTAATCATGTTACAACATAACTCACTCCATTTCTATTAATGCAAAGAGTTCCTTATTTTCCTATATATGGTGTTATGGTTTCATATATTTCAATACCATGTTGATATATTGAATAAAGTGATTATATGATGCTGCATAGATTTCCTAGATCCTTGGCTTGTGTTATTTGACTATGCAGGTTCTAATTATAACGATTATAGTTAGGATTGGAGCGTTCAAGAAAAAGAAGGAGCGAAGCATACGACAAATTCTAGGTAGGCTTCATCCCATTATCTATTTAATTTAAGGAAAACATTAGTCCATTTTTCTTTATTTTGTTCTAGGTTAGTCCACCAGCCCTAGGGAAGATACTTTTGTTCGTAGTCGTAGATTCTACATAAAAAATTTGTGACACCACTGGGGATCAAACCCAAAATGTTTGGTTTTGATTGTTGCATAATTTTTTTCACCTATTCCCTACGCTAGAAAGTTTTCATCACAAATGAAAAGGGTTATTTTTCTCATATTAGTTGCATCATAGGTGTATTTATGTGACATCGATATTTGAGCCTTGAAATTGAAACATAATTCAAGATCAACTCTAAAATTCACCTCAGTTAACCTAAGGAGCATTTGAAACTTAACGACACACTTAGAGGTCTAGGATAGAGACGTATTCCGACTTTGTTAAACGTAGGAGTTGTCATTTTTTTCCAGCTTTGTATCCTAGGGGGAAGTCCCACTCCACATACGTGAGTGTATAGGATCATTCTCCACGTACCTTTGGGTATATTTGACATGCTCCATGCATATAAAGTATATGGGAACACTCTCATCGAATGGTTATGCATTAGAAAATACTACTACGGACTGCACTTCCACGTACCATTGAGTATATTTTGGAAGTTCCCTATTGGTTGCTATCCTCAAAATAGTTATCCAAGTTGGCTGCCTTATATATCGTGAATTGCAATTCATGGTTGCTTGGTAAACCCTTTTTCCTAGTTACCCCTTTGTTTTATTTTGTGTTGTTAATTTCTAAAATCAATTAATTAACTGTATAATAACATCCTCTCCATGGAACAACTCCTTAGTAGATCTTAGGTTGAGACTAATGGCAACATTTCCTGAGTCTACCAGTCAAGGAAACCCCTTTGATAGGGATCCTGGTCCTTTTCCTTCTTTTGGAAATATTGGCGCACCTTATATGGAAACGTTGTCCCTTCCTGGTTTCACCATTGGTTTGGGAGTTTGGTTGTTTTCGACTCCTATGGTTCTAAATGTCCAAATGACTTCTCAACCAAGTTCTCCTCCACATAAACAATAACAACCATTGTTACCCATGAAACTAGTATGGAGGAACCTTCCAATCAGCCCCGCAAAATTAAATTCCCTTGCAAGGGTGACCACCTTATTAGATATTGTGCTAGTATTCCCAAGAGATTAGAAGTGTGGTATACAGGCTCACATCAGCCATTGTTGCCAACTTCTGGAGATCATGCTGATGACAAACCTTCAACTAGTGATAGTAAGGTCCATGGGAAAAACGGTAAAGTCAAATTTACATGTTGGTTATGTGAAGGGAATCATTCTATTCACATTTTTCCTTATATGGATGAATCCTAAAAAATTTTGGAAAACCTTACAACTTCTCAGCCTTGTCTTCCAACTAGTTATCGAAAGCTTTCTCCCAATCCTCCACTAGTTGATGAAGTGATTGATCTAAATCCATCCCCAATAAATCCCGCTCTCTCTAAATGTAAATCCCATGTGTTTGTTCCCAACCAACCATTGGTTTTGAAAATGGTTGATTCAATTCCACCTTCAGTTGATCATACCTTTTCCATAGAGAGTGAACTTCATACTGCTCAGGTTCTTCTCGTTTGTTCAAGTTCCAATGAACTGGGGGATATTTATCCCATTTTCACAGCATTGGAGAGAAGTTATCCCATTCCCATAGCATAAGGGGGGATTTCTCCCATTCCCACGACACCCCCTTCAAATAGCATGGTCACTTCCTTTGATTAGAGTCAATTGGCAGGATATCGTCTTCCTCCTTATGTGCCCTTCCAGACCATAGTGCATGCTTATAATATGGTCATACCTAGTGCAACAATATATGAAGACACATTTATTATTATTATATCCTCAACTACTTGGCAAGATTTAGGTCCTCCGCAGCTTGTGTTTGTTACCCACAATATGCTGGATTTTAACAAAAGAACCAATCAACCCTTAGGGATCCTTCCTCAGTTTCTTGTTACCTCAGGAGGAAAAACTCTATGTATTGATGTTATAGTTGTCATATACCCTTTGGACTTCAATTTTCTCCTTGGGCGAGAGTATGTTTATTCTATGAGTGTTGTCATATCCACACTCTTTCCTGTGATGTGTTTCCCACATGAAGGAAGAATCGTGACTATTGACTAGTTTTCATTCATTGGTCCTAATTTTACTCCCAATCAACCAACTTACATAAAGGGTCCTTATATGCAAGTGGTATCTTCCCTGCCACAAGTTAATTATGTGGCAACCTGTCCCATGCCCTTACCTACTATGAAGAGGAGCATTTCCTTGTTTTCTCACCTTCTTTCAACCTTGATCTAGTAGGTGATGTGGTGCATCATGTACTAGAGGAATTGGAGCCTGGTATTTCCATTATATCCCTTGATATGTATCCTTTATAGAGCATTTTTATTCCATCTGATGAGAACCTCATGGAAGCCATGGCCTTATGTAGGTCATGATAAAGGTTCGCGGAGCAAATTTCCTTTTCTTGTGTCAAGCTCCTTAAAAAATGAAACAAGGTGTTGGAGAAGAGTTCCTTTTCTTGTGTCAAGCTCCTTAAAAAATGAAACAGGGTGTTGGAGTAGAGTTCCTTTTCTTTTGTCAAGCTCCTTAAAAAATGAAACAAGGTGTTGGAGCAAAGTTCCTTTTCTTGTGTCAAGCTCCTTAAAAAATGAAACTAGGTGTTGAAGCAAAGTTCCTTTTCTTGTCTCAAGCTCCTTAAAATATGAAACAAGGTGTTGGAGCATAGTTCTTTTTCTTGTGTTAATATCCTTAAAAAATGAAATAAGGTGTTGGAGAAAAATTGCTTTTCTTGTGTCGAGCTCGTTAAAAAATGAAACAAGATCCCAAAGCAAAGTTCCTTTTCTTGTGTCAAGCTTGTTAAAAAATGAAACAAGGTTCCTGGAGCACAGTTCCTTTTCTTGTGTCAAGCTCGTTAAAAAATGAAACAAGATCTCTCGATCATAGTTCCTTGTCTTATGTCAAGCTCATTAAAAAATGAATTAAGTTTTTCCATAGAAGAGTTCATTTTCTTGTGTGAAGCTCCTTTAAAAATGATTTAAGAAGGTCCCCATAGCAGAGTTCCTTGCCTCATGTCAAGCTTATTAAAAAATGAAACAAGGTTTCTTAAGCATAGTTATTTTATTGTGTCAAGCTCATTAAAAAATGAAATAGATCCCCTTCCAATTCGAGTCTTTGATTAGATCTCGTAAATTCCTTGTCGATTCTTTCACTTGATGTCATAAATGAACCTTCATTCCATCCATATGTTAGTAACTGATAGTCTACTTAGGTCAATGAAATGAAGCCTAGGGGGCATGTACCTTGAATTAAGTCATTATGATGGGGGCATGTAAACTTATTCCAAGCATAGTTTTCCTCTATTTCAAGCTTGTTTAAAAATGAAACCACTCTCAAGCATATTTTTTCTTTGTTTCAAACTTGTGTAAAAATGAAATCAATTCCAAGAATAGTTTTTCTCATGTTTCAAGATTGTGAAAAAATGAAACCATCTTCAAGTATTCTCAAGCATAGTTTCCCATGTTTCAATCTTGTGTAAAAATGAAACCATTCTCATCCTATCCATCATGATTTTTATTTGTATCAACCTATTTTTTCCATATGAGATTTGGTTTTATCATTCCACTGTCACCATCTGCTTGGCCGATCATACACTTTCACTTTGTTTTTACCCTTTCCTAAGGAACTGCTGCGATGATTGGTATTATTAGCTAGCCTCATGACATTTGTGTGTTTTGATTAGTTCCACCATGATCGATGTTATTTATGAGCAATTTCTAAAATTTAAATATGAAGGTGCATTCCTAGTATATTTAATGACGTTCTATCAAGCAGATAGGTTCAAGTTCTAGTTACAAAAGGTGGATGAACAAGGAAGTCCACTATCAATCATTCACTGGACTTCCTTGGTGAGAAATAATTCAGAGGATTATTCATTCAACAATTTTGTGGATCAATTTTTACATACATCCTTGTGTCTTCTTAGCAGCGATATTATACCAAGAATTTCACTAGAGATAAAAAAAGGTTTTTCATCTTACAGAACAAGTTAAGGTTGGAGAGTGGCATCTTTACTAGAATTATATAGAGATTCAAATCTATGGGTGTGAGCTTCCTCCATATATATTACCAGTGAAGAGCAGTGGGATAAATTGTTGGAGATTGTCGAATAAGGGTAAACAAGAATACTACAGATTGGAGAGAAGGAAAACAGAAGAAGAAGAAATGTAGCTACAGTAAGCAACAAATCTCCTCAAAGTGTGAACATAACATATGAATTAGTCCAGATTTCCTAGTACTTGTATTTTTGAAATATCTACATCTTTAGGTAGATATTATTTTGTAATTAATTTGTTTTAAGGTCCAAATAAGTTTAAGAGAAAATCTATAAATATTTTGTAAAAATATTTAGAATGGGTTGGATTATGCAAAGAGAAGGTCTTTCTTTGATTGTAAGCCGTGAACTATATTTTGAAGTAATCAATTTCAGAAATATAGAGGTAGTATTGTTTCACGATTATTGTGGCAAATAAATGGTGATGTTTTCCTCTTTGTTAATGTGTTTTTCCTTGTAAGTTTTCACATCGATGTTCTTACCTAGTTGTTACAAGAAGATTAAGCATTGAATTTACTTACAATACTTTTCTCTGGCTTTGTCATGCGGAAAGAGTCAATTTTGCGGACAAAACCGACCTCCCTAGAAACTAAGGATTTTCCAGTGACAAACAAAACAATCAAGCACTATCTTTCCCTAAATATGCATTTAAAATAAGAGCAACCAGGTGTTTAAGGCTTACCTTTAGTCCAACGCTGTTTGTAGCGGCCAAGTCTCTTCGATCCAGATGAGCTCCTCTCCTTGAAGCCTGCATACACAAACAAGCAAACGATTACATAGCACCTGAATAACTCATATAATAAAACATATTCATCATAAAGACCAAGGAGTTTATGAAACAAATTATATATAACAACTTGTTGAGAAAAATGAACTTAATTGTATTAATTGGAAACAAAAGAAACCTTACAACCAATGCCTTGGTGTTGTGCAGGTCCCTCCTAGGGTCTAGCAAGAGTTCTCCTCTACTTTGATCAGCTCACCCACTTCCAAATGAAGCTAAGAAAGGAATGTGATCTCTCCTCTCAAGCTCTATAAGGGAGTCCTAATTTCAGCAGCATCTACCCTTAGGAATGTTCAGCTTTCAACCTCCTTTGCCTCTGGCCCAATGCCTGTATTTATAATGCCTTGGAGGAAGTTAAACAGGTCCACCATCAATGGGATAAGCCCCTCTTTCAAAGGGATAGCTCCCCTCTTCATGGGATAAGTTCCTCTTTCATTGGGATGCATGAACCATCTGGAGGCGCTCAATCCACGTCAAACCATCTTCTAGAATGCTCTAGAATCGACCGCAAGTAAGTTTTTTGAAGTAAAACTTGCACCTTTTGACTTTTACAGGGGTACGCACCCACCCCTTTACAGACAGAGCGTACAAGTACGCAGGTATTATGTACTTGAGGTGTGTGCCCGCAGGTAAGAGTAAGAGAAAGTGTGGAACCAGAGTTATATTGATTTTTTAAAGGCTTTCTCTCTTTTTTGGAGTTTGACATGAGGAGCAGAGGTATAAGACTTGCCAAGGAGGACAGTATGGTTATTGATGGAGCCATACTAACTGCAAATAGTCATGGTGACAAATTTTAGTGTAACAGATTGCCCCCTAAAGTGCGAGGTCTGTAGTAGATCAGGGTTTTATATCATCTAGGAAGGGTGAAGCACTTTATCATTTCGAGGATTATCTTGTGGAGAGCCCAGTCGGAACTTGCAAATATTCAACACAAAATACATATATGAGATCATATCATCGCTGAGGTAGGCATTCCCATACTCAGATCAAAAACTTAACTAACAAACTAACTACTGCTCTGATATAGGAATGATTTCGCAATACATCATAATCATAGACACATGTAGACACAGTATGGACGCAGCCATCTGTTTGTAATTAGTCTACTGTATAATGAATACAAAACTCCTCGCAGCCTGGATGGCGGAAACTAGATCCAGGGTCTTCATTTCTGCTTCCCGAAATAGTACGATTCTATCCATGCGAATAAATGAGTTGATGTCGAACATGGTAGAAACCACTTGATTACCAGTCAATGATGCACTAAAACAACAGATGCGATGAATCCGAAGATGCAACCACACAGAATGCAAGTCGCAGAAGTCTCAAATCCATAATGATGTAAACTGTTAACAAGTGTGAGAGAGACCACCAGTGATGTTAATGGTTCTCAAAGTACCTAGTACAATCCATGAGATGTGAGTAGATGTGTTGATGTCGAACATGTCATGGAATCCTTCGATCGAAAGTCAAAGATGTAAACTATCATCAAAGGCGAGAAACCTGCCATTGAGGCATGCAGATTTCAAGGTACTGATGATTCCTAGATCATCTTTCTAGATAATGTGCTGATGTCGATAGAAAGCGATCCGTCGTAGGCAAGCCCACAACACGAAATCATAGATCAAGTTGAAGAAATTTAGTTGCAAGGACTGACTCAGGGATGGTCAAGATGGATGACAGATATTTTGCAGATGAATGGCTTATTGGCAGTGACCTCTTGAACACATAACGACACAACAGATGGCTTGGTGACAATTGACCCAAAGTTAATACCCAGAAACCGGCTGAAGACTTTCAATGTGGTTTGATCAACTGTTAGGCAAAGGATTTCCCAACCCAGGTGAATAAAAGTGTCGTGTTCAAGAGTGGTTACAAAGTATGACAAACAGACTCATTTTCCTCTCTTTTCCCCAACCATTTCTGGCAAGTACCTCTTTATTTTTTACAAGCTTGAGGAGGATAACATTTGCTTGATTATAAGCTCATGCTTCGGATGAGTCCAACTTAGTTTAGATTCGAACCCTAAGAAGGAGTGGTTCGTTCCTATTTGTAATTGAATAGGTCCTTTACTGTGAAATTTTAACGAGTCCAGTATAGGAGAAACTCGAGGTTTTTCAATTTTAGAGAGTCTGAAAAACTTAAGAAGACTCCAGGGTTGACCTTTTTCGTAAATTTGTGTCCCCCAAGCCCGAAAAAGTATAAAATAATACTTGAGAGAACCGCTTGATCTTTTACAACCAAGGAGTACTTTTTGTTATTAGTGTCACTGATCCGAAAAAGTAAAAAAGCGATCAACGACACGTCGTTTTATAACCAATATCGAATTCGAAACGACAAAAATCCGGCAATCTTTTCATGTTTTTACGGTCAGAAAAGAGTTGTAAGTGGACCGTCTTTTAATTCCGTTTTAACGAGTTTAAAAGAAACACTCAGTAATCTTTTCATGTTTTAGGAGTCAGAAAAGAGCTTAAAGATGACTCTAAGGTTTCACTTTTTCGTAAGTTTTAACGAGTTCAAAAAAATGATAAAAATGTACTCATGGCTTTCACTTTTTCGTAAGTTTTAATGAGTTCGAAAAAATGATAAAAATGTACTCATATGGCCGACTTTCAATTTAATTTACGAGCAGGAAAAGATGGAAAGAACTCGGCATTTTCATTTGTTTTACGAGAATGAAAGATAGCAAAATAATCTCGGGATTTTCATGAGTTTAATGAGTCTTGAAAATAACTGAAATTGACTTGAGATAGGTTTCATTTTTACAAAAGCTTGAAACAGAGAAAAACTATGCTTCAAAGTAGTTTCATTTTTACACAGGCTTGAAACAGAGAGAAAACTGTGCTTGATGCCCCCTAAGCATAACTGCTAGAGCGCATGCCCCCCCAGCTTCATTTTATTCAACCAGTTGGATGAAATGAAGGTTCAGTTACAAGATCATTTGAAAGACTCAACCTAAAACTGTAAGAAAATTATGCAAAAACTAAAATAACTAACCTAAATATACAACTTAACATTTATGAGATCTAGTCAAACTCTCGACTCAATTAGAGGAGGATTTGTTTCATTTTTTAACGAGCTTGACACAAGAAAAGAACTATGCTCGGATTCGGTTTCATGTTTATGCAAGCTTGAAACGAAAAACTATGCTTGTTATAAGTTCACATGCCCCCAGCATAATGACGCAAAACGAGGTACATGCCCCCCAAGCTTCATTGCATTCAATGAGGTGGATGGAATGAAGCATTACTTTCAAGATCTTGGAAGGACTTGTGGGAGTTGTTTCATTTTTTAGTGAGGTTGACACAAGAAAAGAACTATCCTCAAAACCCTTGTTTCATTTTTTAAATGAGCTTGACACAAGATAAGTAACTATGCTCATAACTACTCTCTACAATCTACCTAATTAACCTACCCTTGTTTCATTTTTTAACGAGCTTGACACAAGACAAGGAACTATGCTCAAGACTCCTTGTTTCATTTTTTATCGAGCTTGACACAAGACAAGGAACTATGCTCTGACCAACTGATTCATTTTTTAACGAGGTTGACACAGTAAAAGGAACTTTCCTCGAACAACTGATTCATTTTTTAACGAGGTTGACACAGGAAAAGAACTGTCCTCATACTCACTGATTCATTTTTTAACGAGGTTGACACAGTAAAAGGAACTTTCCTCTTACAACTGATTCATTTTTTAACGAGGTTGACACAGGAAAAGAACTGTCCTCATACTCACTGATTCATTTTTTAACGAGGTTGACACAGTAAAAGGAACTTTCCTCTTAATCCTGATCATGGCTTCCAATTGGCAGAAAGACATGTCAATGGACACACCTTGATCATGGCTTCCAAGAGGTCTTCATCAGAAGGAAGAATACTTCTCTGGAAGGAACACATGTCAAGGGACTCAAAAGGGATAAGAACATCATGTTCAAGTAATCCCATAGAGTTTTCCATGTCAATTACCGGATCTAAATCAAAGGAAGATGAGAAAATAGTGAGAGGCTCACTTACATCGGTAACTGAAAACATGGGACCAGTTGCCACATAATTAACCCGTGGCAGGGTAGATACCACTTTAGAATCAGGAGCATTTAGGGGTGTCATATTATTGGTAGTTGAAACAAGACTAGGGAACGAAAGCTGGTATACAGTCACAATACTGCCATTGTGAGGGAAAGACATCACGCGAAAGAGTGTCGATACGACAGCTTTCATTGCATAAACATAGTCTCGCCCAAGGAGTAAATTGAAATCCAAGGGACCTTGAACTACCATAAGATCAATACAGACAGTTTTACCTTCCAAGGTAATAGAAAACTTAGGAAGGATCCCTAAAGGTTCACTAATGGTTCTGTTAAAAGCTTTCAGATTCTGCATAATAGGCACAAGCTGAGGGGAACCCAAAGCTTTCCAAGCAGTTGAGGATAAAATACTAACAGAAGCACCTTCATCTACCTGTGTGCGGCGTATGTCCCTACCACCAACCTTGACAATGATTTGGAAAGGGATGGAGGAAGGAAGACGAGGTTCTGTCAGTCTATTCCAATCAAAGGAAAAGACCTCAGTACTTGGAGGGGGTTCTGTAGAAACAGGTGAAATGCCCCCCGGCATAGAAGAATCTGATGTAACAAGAAGAACATGAGCGGTATGAAATTCACTCTCTAAAGGGAAAGTAGGATCGATCGAATGTGAAATTGAATCGACCACTTGATCAACTAATGGATCATCAACCTGAGTGATATGAGTTTCACTCTCCAATGGAAGAGTGTGATTGACTGTACTTGAAACTAGATCAATTACTCCATCAGTTGATGGTAGGTTGGGAGAAAGTTTACATTAACCAGTTGGAAATTCTTGCTGTGGAACAGTAAGGTTTTCCAACAATTTTGAGGCTTCATCCATGTGAGGGCAAATGTGAGTTTGATGACTCCCTTTGCATAACTTACAAGGAAACCTAACTTTACCCTTTTTCCCAAGAACCCAACTATCACTGGTTGATGGATCAATGGAAAGTTGATGTGATTTTTCTGACCATACTTCCAAGACCTTTGGAATACCAGGACAATTGATAAGGAAGTGGTCACCCTTACAAAGCTTGCAAGGGTATTTGGGTTTACGATGCATGTTGGAGGTTTCCTCAACACAACTAACACTTACAGCCACGGTTGGTTGGTTGACTTCTTTCTTATCTTTCTTCTTCTTCTTCTTCTTCTTCTTCCCTTTCTTCTTCTTCTTAGACACCTGGTTACTAGCATCAAGGCTTTTACCAAGCGAAGAGGAAGAAATGGAGGAAGAAAAATTAGGCGAAGAAGGTAAAGGGTCAACAGAAGGTTGGTGATGTTGAGATGGTGAACTCTGTTGAGTTGAAGCATTCGATTCAGGTGGAACAATTGGAGTATTTGGGGCCAATGAAGTTGAAAATAACCATATCGGTAAACCTATAGTAAATCCAGGTAATGACAAAGTAGCCATATAAGGAGGACCAACATTTCCAATGTAAGGAAAAGTACTAGGATTCTCGTTAAGAGGGGTTCCTTGGTTGGTAAATTCTGGAACAGTTGCCATTATATTCAACTTCAGTGAATTTTATTAACAATTTAAAACTAAAATTAATAATTCACAATTCACACCTATGGTCTCTAAAAGTAAAAACAAACAAATTAACACGCACTATCAAATCTAGGGGTCAAACCACACACAAACAGTAACTTTCCGTACCGAAAACACTAGTTGGTGATGAAATCCAACGTCGCAGAATTCAATACAGAAATAGCGGTTGGAACAGTTACCCCGACAACCTGCTTAATGAATAGACTGGCACAAGTTTCTCCACTAAACCGTCTCGAGTGAAGAAAACCCCCCAGAAAATCCAAGTGAGTCTAGCCGACGTCTGCTCCAGGTGTTGGATACCTTTAGTAATAGGTTTCATATTTCATGATTGATTATTGAAAATCCAAATATGCTCTGCTTTGTTACTACAAAGATCCCATATTTCCAGGAAATCAGAGGTGTGTGAAATACTTCAAATATTGAGGACCTTATTACAAATTTTGTGGATGATTCAACAGTTCAAGCTGGATCATGCCATGTTTCAATTTTGAGTTGTAGAATAGAGAAAGAAGTCTGTCCAAACAGCTTAATCTTGGCAGACAAGTAGTTCAGGTAGAGAAACAAAGGTTCCCAAAAGTCTAATCTGGGACCTTGGAAGAGATAAGGGTAGAAGCAGATAGAGTAAAAAAGGAAAAAGCCAAAGAAAAGAAAAGGCAATTGAGGGTTGCAAGTTCAAGTGCCCCTCCAAGGAGAAACAAAAAATGCTAGGTGAAATAGTGGGGTAGGCAGTTGTGGTTGCAGAAAAGACATGTTCACCATCACATAGTTGTCAAAGATGTTTTGCCAAGGCAATGAACATATCAGCAAAAAAGGTGGTGAATTTCATGGATTCACAGCAGAGAGCATCACTAACTTCACTTTTTCCCCTCTACTCCATCATTAACACCCCCTTTCTAAATCCCCCTCCTTCCCTCATACTAACTCCTAACTCTACTATGTAATTCCCCTATTTTACCCCTACCCCTAATAATAATAACACTAAGGTGTATAAAACCCCAAATGATATATATTTTCCCTCCCCTAGGCACAATAGCCGAGAATTCTGCAAAGAGGGACCATAATGGCACCTGGCCACCATGGTGAACCTATCTCCACTATTTTTCCTTTGCTGCAAATCATTTCCCCCAAAAATATACCTTTGCATGGGTAAAACCCCTCTCTAAACCCCTTTGATCTATAAAACCCTCTGCAAACCTTACAAGAATCAAATTTCCGCCTTCAGCACGTTCCCAAATGCAAGCGCGGGTGGTCAGAATCAAAACATTTGGAAAACCATGCCAAAAACCCACAGACGGTTAATATTTCCGCCGCATTATCGGCCGTGCACCTCACACCTCCGCCAGCCGTCGGATCAAGCCTTCCAGATCCGACGGCCCACAGCAATATCGGAGCGCCATCCGCAACCGCACGTTAACTCCCGAGAACGTGACGTTGCGCCTCGTCACGCCTCCGCCACGCGTCGCCCGATGGACCATCTCGGAGCTCCCTCTGACACCCTGGGCGCCGTACTCTAACCGCCCCGAGAGACCGTGACGGTTAGAGCCTTAACCATAACTCTCACGGTTTCACTTCCGCCCGTCCACCATTAACCTTTCTGCCACGTCCAGCTCACCGCTGACTGGACTGCCACCTCACCGCCCTTTGACCGGTCGTCTTCTGCCACGTCCTCCCTGATGACGTCAGCTGACGTCACATCACCGTGACCCACCAATGACGTCATGCTGACGTCATTGTAAAAAAGCGCCAAACGGGTAAAAAACTCATATTAACCAAATTTTACGCGTTTTTTCACCATTTCATCGTTATTCCGTCTGAACTCTCTGCTCAACCATTTCTGCCTGGATTTCCGCCAACCGGTAAAATTAGCTAAAGCGGCCACTTCAGCAGCTGCAGTACACCTTGCCACGACCTCTGCACGTCGAATTACAGGTATTTACACTGCCCTGCCTTCCATACGACCTGCATTCAGCTCAAAACTGCTCACAGGCATAATAGGACCATAAGATTGACCTTTTCACCGTTAGAATCTAGTTGTACCTCCACCATTGTCACTGTGAGGTCCAAAAATTCCCTGCAGAGCCGTAATAAGCTGCAATTCATCTAAAAACCCCTCAGTTCTGCGTTTCCCCGGCAAATTCACTACTAAATATCTCTGAACTACTACCAGAAGCTCACTTAGGCCCCAAAGAGGCTCTGTTACCAATTACCAGCAGTATTTCAATTTCTAGCTGGTGAATTCCCCTCTGACAGTTCAGAAAATCAAGCTATTTTCCACTGAGGGCAGTCTGCGGTCTGTTTTTGCCCATTCACCTGTCAGATTGCAATAGTTTACCCCTTCAGAAGCTATGGAGACCCCCATTGCTCTCAATATCAAGCCTATCAATGCTCCCCACCAAGAATTGGCATGGAAGCCCCTGGGAGACATGGACTACCAAATGCTGGACTGGTTTCCTATGGGAACTAAGTATAATATCCTGATGCTAAATGAACTGAGAGCCCAGCACATGAGTGGAGCAGATATCTTGGGGATTTGGGAATCAAATTTGCCCATATACAACCTTCCCCAAGTTAATCCCATGCCAGAGCTTATCTACAGTTGCCAGGAGTGCTATGACCCCAGCCAAAGGGCAGTCATTAGCCCCACAGGCCTAGTCCTGTTTCAGATCACTCCAGAGAGTATAAATCAGATGCTGCATTTCCATACAGCCAAGAAACTGACCCCTCTTTCCATGCAAGATTTGATAAAGAGAGGAAATAACCTGTCTAATGACCAGATTGTGAAGATTAACCAGCTATTTCTCACACCTAGCTCTGAAGCAGTCAGAACCCCTCCCATTGGGTACCAATGTCTGAATGAGTTGGGCAGAATGCTGGTGGACCTAATTAGCTATGTCCTAGGGTTCAGGGGGCTGGAAGATGTAGATGACAGCATATTGGCAATGCTGTCTATATTTGCCCCGGGTAAGCCTCCAGCTGTGCAGTATGACTATGCAACCTACATTGCAGAGAAGATTCATGATCAGTTCATGAACCTGAAGAGAGAGAGACTGTTCAGATACTCCTCATATATCTACCATTTGTTCCTTTTCAATCAGCCAGCCACCTTCTCAGTTCCTTTGAGGCCACTCAATGCCCAAGGAAGCCCAAGATCAGTTATTTTCTGGACCTCTGTGTTTCATTTTACCTCAGTATCACCTTATACATACTGTGAGTTCATTGATCTGTTTGTTCATCCGGCCCTAACAGTTCTGCAAGGTACTCCTCCTCCCAGATTAACCGACGAAATGAGGAGGATTTTACATCTGAACAAATCCTACAATATTGGCAACTGGTACTTCTACCAGAACCACACAGTCCTTAGGATATATGGCTGTGAATTGAACCCATTTAGATTGCCAAGGTATGTCCCCATGAGGCTTTTTGCCCTGGAGTATTTCAGGCAGTTTGGGAACTCAGATTACCTTCATTTTCAGAGTAGAAACAAAAAGTCACAGCTGAAGGTAAGAAGCCAGCTAGGTTCCTTCTTGTATAACAAGAAAGAGGAAGGATGGAAAGAGGCACACAGCATGCTAGAAGGCCTCAGATTGCAGACCAGTTTTGAGTGGATTCCTTATGACCCCAATCATAGTATCTCCCTCAGGAGAATTAGATACAGACTGGGCAACTATGCACATAAAAGACAACCGGAAATAGAAAAGTATGCCAATGCACTAGATTGGGAAGAGGGTACACTAATAGAACAACTCACTGAGGTAGAACTGCTTGAGAAAGAAGCCAGGAATGTACAAAAGGAAACTGACTTGGAAACTTGTGCACAGGTGCCTTACTCCTACAGAAGACAAAGTGGAACAGCTGCTGGATCTGCAGCAGCACAGCAGCAAACCACTGAAAAGACATCCCAGGCAGCAAGCAAAGACAAAGGTAAACAGGTGGAACAGCCACCTGTATTGACAGAGGAACAAGTGGACACCTTGCTACAGCAGCAAGAGGAAATGGAACAGCAAGAGCTGGGACAGCAACAAGAAAAAGCACAGTCCAGTGAGCAGCCCTTACAGCAGGAAAAGGGGACAGATCAACCTGGCAGTACCGAGCAGCAGCCTCAAACAAATGTGCCTCCCAGGACAGACACCAATGTTGACACATCAGTCCTCCAAACACCACAAAAGGAGGATGTGACAAGGAAAAGGGATAGAGAGACCCCCCACACCTCATCTTTCATCAGGGGAGAGAAGAGACAAAGACTGAATGACTCCCAAGAGGAGGACATTGCAGTAAGGCAAGCCATGGGTATGGGCCCACCCAGTGGAGAACTTTCGGCCAGCTCATCCCAGCGAGGACATGACATGACAATGGGAGGAGAGGTCAGCTCCTCCAGTGAAACAAGAAAAGGACAGTCAAGTATAAAACAGCAATTCATTGACATAAAAAGGAGGAGTGATCCAATAAAAGTGCAGCTATATGATCACTTGTTGAACCTAGCTCCTAGCAACCAGCAGAGACTCATGTCTGCTTTCGATGTGAGCGAAGGCAAAATGATAATGAGCCATTTCATGCCTACATCTTTGCAGCCTCAGTCCACCTCAGATTATCTAAGAACCAACATGGAGGTTCTTGCCAAAGACATACACCCCATGGACAAAATTGAACTACATAAGCAGACTGGGGAAATGGTGTATGCCTCCTTGGCAGATGAGACATTAGAAAATTATAAATTAAAGAGCAGCCTAGACAACACAGCTTCTCAGCTGGAGTTAGAAAGAGCTTCATCACAGGCCAAGGACAACAGGATCAAGTCCTTGGAAGAGGTAATCATAGAGATAGGGCATGACCCTAAAGATGTCAAAGGCATCCAAGAGCTCCTGAAAATAAGGGATGCAGATATGGCAGCCCTAAGAAAGAAGATCAAGCTCCCGGCCACCATCCATCCACAGACCGATGAAGTTGCCCAGCAAAGGCAAGAGAAGGAGGCTACAGATCTGCTGATATCCTTATATAAAGAGCTGGTCAGGACTCAGGACCAGCTAGGACAGACTGAAGCTGCAAAGGCAGCACTACAGGAGACACTAAAGCAAAGAGAAGAGGGCCAACCCTCCCAGCCTCCTCCTATCATAATAAACCTTGAGGAAACCCCTCCCAAGATTACTCCTCCTCTTCAGCAAACAGAAACCACAGCACCATCCACAGCAGCAACAACAACAAAATCAGAACAGGCTGCTAGCTTAGACATGCAAAAGCTGCAAGCTGAGATCCAAGCCATGGAATCTCAAATGAAAGAGCTGGATGAGCTTAAGAAAACCTTGACTAAGGTTAATGAAAGGTTTGACAGGAGTAAACAGAATGAGGCAACCAAAGACAGAGAGGTGAAAGCTCTTAAAAAGAGGATTGCTGAACTAGAGAAGGAGCTTGCACTAGAAAGGGTGACAGCTGAAATGAAAGCAGTATTATGGAGCAACATTGGAAGGTCCATTGCCAAACAGTGGCAATATATTGAGACCATGGATGAGCAAATGGTGCTCATCACCAAAGCAAATAAAGAAATACAGAGAGCCAGGGCGAGCCTTGGACACATGCCAGAAGCTGCCACAAGGATAATCAACACTCTGAACTATAAGACTAGCTCTCAATTAGCTGTCATGGGAATCACTAACAGGACAGAAGCAATTGCTGTAGCAAAGAGAGTCGTTACATTAAGGAACTTAGTTGGAACATTGGAGAGGAGGACCCAGGATATGCAAACTGAGATCAATAGATTCCTGGAAAAATTCGTGACTCTGCAGAACAGAGGCCTCCCCAGCATCTTAAGCAGTGTAGGAAGACTGCTCACCCTGGACAATTATAACAAGAGGATTGATGCCCATGCAGTGGCAGAAATTGCACAACCACCCAGCACTTCAGCAGAGCCAGGGCCAGCCACAGGGCAAAGTATGTATGACAGAGTGGAAAACCTGTTTTTCCTAATGAATGAAGTGGACCATCTGTTTGACACACCACCTAACTTCTTCAAATTTACAGAAGCAGATGAAACTCTGGGTGCAATTCTAGCACACCAACTGCCCACTCAGGATGCCTGGAGAAATTTGACACAAACAGTTCTGTCAGGCCAGAATCAGTAGCGCTGTTCCTACAGGCAAATAAGCATCATGCGCAGGCACAGTTTTGAGGAAAAATATCTACAGGAAAGAGGCAGAGGCTGAGCCAACTCAGCAGGACCATTGAGCTCAACACAAGCAACAGTCACAATCACAGGTGACAAGTCCAAGACACAGCGTACAAAGCATTAAAGACAGGTTTTCCAGCATTTACTCAGAAAATCTTGACCGACTTAGCTATCTCCAAAGGCTAAAATATCTTCTGACAGAGCATTTAAATGCCTGTACTCTGTAATCAATGCTGCATTAAATTGTGCCCATAATATCTTAAATAGTTGGTAAGGAAGTAAAATCTGAGATAACTCAGGACTCAGATATTTTGTAAATGACCGCAAGTATATATTCACCCTTCACAGCAGTGAAAGGGGTTGGTTGATAGTTGTTATTTTCTTTTGAAGAGCTCTAGCTCGTTGTAACATTTTCAGAGAATTAATACAAAGGAAGAATGGAATTTCCAAGGCTCGGTGTTCTTTGATGTAGTGTGGTGAAAGATGAATGTTACAGGATCCCAGGGTGTTGCATAAAACAGCAAGTATTCTCAAATCTCTTTGTCATGTGTGTTTTGAGTCTTTTGTTCTCTTTGTTGTTCTAATGTTTTACACTTGATAGCAAGGTGAAAGGATAGTACCAGGATTTAACCATGTTTACCCTGGACTCAAACTGAGCTATCATATATGTTTTCCTCATATACAGTAACAGAATTGTAATTCTTAATTGCTGCAATTCAAAACTGTGTTTTTATTGTAACAGTCATTCTCAGGGATTCAACTTTTGCCCCTAAGACCTCTGTTTTCTCTTCTTAAAGCTATCTGTTGGGAACATATAAATAACTAGTGAAAATTCTTAAATGCTTTCACTGTTTGTGTTACCTGTTTCCAGTCTTTTAATCAAAAATCTGTTCTATTAAACACTCAAATGGCCCTGTAAGTCCCATCTTTCATCTCAAAATTTCAAACACATATAGCTACAGACTCCATTGCCCAATGGTACTCAACCTCTCAGAAAACCATTTCACTAGAACCTAAAAGGGATTTCATCAACCAAACACAAACAAAAAACAGTGCATAATAGCTAGCCTAAAACCCTATAACAAACAGTTACAAATCATAAAGAGAGAGCCCTCTCTGATCACAGTTTGGCTAGAAACAGTGATCCAAAGATTGGTTAGTGGTTACCCCGGCCGTATTCCCTTGGGAGTCATAGGGAACAACCTGGGTGTTAACATAAATGGCGACTCCACTGGGGAACTTAGAGTTTTTCAATCACTATCTATTTCCAAAAGCTACCATCAAGCCTGAAACTAGCCAAGAGGCCTTAGGACTGTTTCTGTAAACACAGGGACAGCTTTAGGGAAGAGCTAACTAGGGAAACTTCATCTTAGTTTTGACAAATACATAGCCATTCCAGAATTCTTACCCAGTCCTTGTACATACAAAACCTTCTGTATAAAGTTCTGAAAGAACACTTAGAAGCTGGCTCCTAAAAGAAACCCAAGGCATACTAGGGCACACCCTGACCCTGATCAACCCATCATTGTTGATAACCCAAATATCATCCCAAAGAACATAAGGAAACAGCACAAGCAGGATAAACCTGCTGATCCAGTTATAAGTTTAGACCAACCTATCCTCATACCCACTCCTTGTAAAGTCCTTTTCCGTTCCACACCTAGTTCCCCTAGCTCATCATCAACACCTCACAGCCCTTCTCTCCCATCTTCACCTTCTGCACATACTCCCTCAACCAGTTCCCCACTTATTACCCATCCTCTTAACCCGGTTACACCTGTAATCCCTGTTGTCCCATTTGTTCCTATTAACCCTATAAATCCCACAAACATGGCTAACAGATATGCACCGCTGCAGATACCAGCCAATGCTCCAGCTCTACCCCAAGACTACCAAACTAGACTCTCATTTTTTGACTCCCATGGCCCTTTGACAGCCATCCAGCATGCTAAAAAGATGCAAGACCACTTTGAGACCTATGAAATAGATGATGACAGTGTTAGAATGAGAATTTTTGTCCAAAGCCTAACTGGGGATGTCAGAACTTGGTTTAGATCCTTGAATGCAAATTCCATTGCAACCTCTGAAGTTCTATACCAGGAATTTACCAACAGATGGGAGAAAAAGAGAGATCCACACCATATACTTGGTGAATATAACACTATTAAAAGAGGTCCCCAAGAAACGGTGTTGGAATATTGTGCTAGGTTTAACAACATATACAATGCTATTCCCCAGAACTTAAGGCCCCCTCCTGATTTGGCCCTTTATAACTTCCCTGATGGTTTTGACTCTGATATGGCCTATCAGTTGAGAGAAAGAGACCCTCCAACCCTTGCAGAAGCCCAAAGAGTTGCAGTCACTGTAGAGGCCAACCTAATTGCCAAAAGAAACAGGGCAAAGCTGGAAAAGAAGGTTGGTTTCAAGGAAGAGCCCTCGGGCTTTGATCAGAAGTTGGATGCAATACTAAACAGCATGAAAAGACTAGGTGAGAGAGTGGAATCAGTAGAAAGAAAGTCATCATGGGAAGCACCACAAAACAATACTCCTAGAAACCCAAATTTTAGGAGAACACAGAACCCCAATATAGGAAAAACAGGTGCTGACCAAGATATCAGACCACCTTTTCAAGAAAATTATGCAGAAACTTCCTCGGCTAATCAGCTCAATGAAGATCCTGAGATCAATTTAATAGGTCTGGATGGTAAAAGCCATGTTTTCCTAACACAAGAAGACCATGATGAGGATGAAAACAAAACATTCCAAACACAATCAGGAGAATCCTTTGACTTTAAGCAAGGATATGATACTGCTGTCTATGAAGTCCATAAGCAGTACAAACTAAGAAGTCGGACTGTAAATGCAAATCAGCCTGAAAAGGTAAAGGAGAAACAGCAATCTAAAGAAGCCTCAGTCACTGAACCTAATGACAAAACAAACTTGCCTGCAAAGGAAGTAGTGGTTGAGGAGGTCACTGAATTTCTGTCCACACCACAAGAGCCCACAGCAACATCATCCTCTCACCCAAATCCGAACATCACCCCTCAAGACATGGGCATGGGGGGCAGGTTCCAAAATCAAGATGAAATCCAACAAGAAGATTCATTGAACAAGGAAAGGACTGCTGTCCGTGACCCTAAAATTCAGGTGGATAAACCCTTTGACCTAGGAACAGAGATTGGCAAGTTAAAGATAGCAATTCCCCTTTCAGAGCTAGCCAAGCATGACATATATAAGCAACAGATCAAGAAATCCCTTCAGCTCACCAACAACAAAGATGATGTAAATGTGCTAGATGACACTCCAGAATTACTGTTTGGTCCAGAGGTAGATGGAAAAACAGTAGTCACAGGGGTTTTACCTTTTTATGTCAGCTTACACGTTCATGATAAAATACTGCACAATGCAATGTTTGACTCAGGTGCATCTCACAACCTCATGCCAAAAGCAGTCATGGAAAGATTAAATTTGGATATAACAAGACCATACAAAGACCTGTTTTCTTTTGATTCTAGTCAAGTAAAATGCTTGGGCCTGATTAAGGATTTATGTGTGTCCCTGGTTCAATTTCCCAACAAAACCATTTTAATGGATGTTGTTGTTGCTGATATCCCACCCAAATATGGAATGCTCTTATCAAGATCATGGGGAGCCAAGCTCCAAGGCTCCCTGCAATTAGACATGTCATATGCAACCATCTCTGTCTTTGGACAACCCAAGAGACTTTATAGGGAAACACTCATGAAATACATGGTCAGCAGTGAAGAAAAGCCTCAAAATTTTCCAATATATGCTGTCCATTCCGACATAGACTCCTTTATCCTTTTCAATGACAGCACAAATTCCTTAAGCAATAACATTAAGACCGAAACACCCATACAAGAACAAAACATCCATCAAACAAGTGGCACCTGCCAAAATTTAATCAGCCCAACAATACCCATTCACCCTCCTTTAGTTGTCAAAAATTGTCAAACAAATGATGAAATTATCCTAGGAGACAAATGGGAAAAGAAACCTCAACTCATGCTCACATGGCCATCCCATGAGAAGAATTTAAGATCCCCTGACCAGCAAGATAGTCTGTGGGTCCTAGAGTTTGATGGCTCAGTTAACAAGTTAGGGGCAGGAGCTGGAGTATGGATACATAACAAAGAGAAAGCCTGTGCACAAGGCCGGGCATATAGACTGAACTTTAAATGCACTAACAACATGGCAGAATATGAAGCTCTGCTACTAGGTCTCAAGATTGCAAAATCATTACAAGCACATAGCCTCTCAATCATGGGGGACTCTGATCTAGTAATTCAACAAGTAAAAGGGGATTTTGTCACCAATGACAAAAGATTAAGGTCCTACAGGTCTGCTGTAATTGAAATACTAGAAACTTTCTCCGAGTTTGTTCTCACAAAGATTCCAAGGGGCCACAATCTCCATGCTCACAGCTTGGCAACATTTGCCAGCACCTTCAAATTCCCACTACAACCCAACAATTGTTTCACAGCAGAAGTCAAATATAGGCCTTCTATTCCAAACAATGTCAAAGAATGGCAAGTATTTGAGAATGATAGGCAAATAAACAACTTTTTAACTTTGCAACAAGAGTTTACAGGATTAAATATTGACCTTGAGACAGCAAGTCAATCTCAAATTGTTGATGGAGCAAGTCAATCACAATTACAGTTTCAACAGTCTGCCCACCCAATGTCACCTAGGACAGCAAAACAACTACTTAGTCCAACCATTTTCGACAAAGAAAACATTCAGCAAATTCACCAAATTGACTGTGAAGAGCTGGGCAATGCTGAAGATGAAATCATACAACTCAAAGACAATCTTCTCCCAGCAGGCCTTACCCCACTAGAGGACATTTTTGACTCAAATGATGTCCCCAGGAAACCAAAGATGCAGCCATTAGATGCAACAATTGAAGAATGTAACATTGGTACCACTGACAAGCCTAAAATAATAAAGCTGTCTGCTGCTTTGCCCCCTGATCAAAAACCCAAATATGTTGATCTCTTTAAAGAATTCCAAGATGTCTTTGCCTGGGGTTATGAAGACTTGAAGTCTTATGATACCTCTGTTATACAGCACACCATTCCCCTCAAGCCTAATCAAAAACCATTCAAACAAAAATTGAGAAGAATCAATCCTGTGCTTCTTCCTTCCATTGAAAAGGAATTACAAAAAATGTTCAAAGCTGGGATCATAGCACCAATCAGGTTTTCTGAGTGGATTTCAAATTTGGTCCCTACAAGAAAGAAAACTGGTGAGATTAGACT
Source organism: Pinus tabuliformis (assembly GCA_031772625.1). Taxonomy (NCBI): domain Eukaryota; kingdom Viridiplantae; phylum Streptophyta; class Pinopsida; order Pinales; family Pinaceae; genus Pinus; species Pinus tabuliformis. The sequence continues at coordinate 306,813,812 of CM062812.1, read as the reverse complement.
TTGTGTAGACTTAAGGAATTTGAACCTAGTATCACTCAAAGACAACTATCCCTTACCCAAAATGGACCACATCCTTCAAAGAGTAGTAGGAGCCTCAAGAATATCATTGTTGGATGGCTTCTCAGGTTTCAATCAAATCCTGGTACACCCTGATGATCAAGACAAGACTGCATTTACTACCCCATGGGGTACTTTCAAGTATGTGAAGATGCCCTTTGGATTGAAAAATGCAGGGGCAACATTTCAGAGAGCAATGGACATTGCTTTTGCAAAGGAAATTCATGATTTCTTGGTCATTTACTTAGATGATCTTACACCCTTTTCAAAATCTGACCAAGAACACTTGAAACATCTGAGACAAATCTTCATAACATGCAGGAAATATGGTATTTCCTTAAACCCCAAGAAGTCTTTATTTGGTTTAGAAGAAGGGAAACTTCTAGGACACATCATTTCGAAAGATGGCATAAGAATTGATCCAGATAGGATACAAGCTATCCTACAAATGCCTCACCCAAGGAATGTCAAAGAGCTTCAAGGATTCTTGGGAAAAATCAACTTTTTGAGAAGGTTTATCCCAAATTTAGCAGAATTAATCAGATTACTAAACAATATGCTAAAGAAAGATTCAAAGGTCAAATGGACTGTTGAAGCAAAACAAGCTTTTGAAAGTATAAAATTGGCCTTGACTCAAACCCCAGTGTTAACTAACCCTCAGTTTGACAGAGACTTTGTCATTTTCTCCTTTGCCTCCCAACACACTATTGCTGCTGTTTTATTGCAGAAAGATGACCAAGGGAATGAAAAGCCCATTGCTTTTTTCAGCAGAGCTCTTAGGGATGCCCCCCTAAAGTACCAAATAATGGAGAAACAAGCCTATGCCTTGATCAAAGCCATCAAAGACTTTAGGATTTACATCCTTTACTCCCATGTTGTAGCTTATGTACCAAGTCCTATTGTCAAAGACATTCTCACACAAGAAAACTTAGAGGGAAGGAGAGGAAAATGGATTGCAAACATACTTGAATTTGACATTGAAATAAAGCCTACAAAGTTGATAAAAGGGCAAGGTTTGGCTAAGTTAATGACAGAAGCAAATTTCCAAGCCTTAGATATCAACCAACTGGACAGTGAAACAGAGCTGGCGACTCCAAAGATCAATGTAGCCTTTGAACAATCTCCATGGTACTCTGATATCTGTTATGTGTTACAAAACCTGTGTGCTCCCCCAGGACTGTCCAGAACTAAGTCTAGGTTCCTAAAAATGAAAACATCCAAATTTTGTGTGTTAGATGAGAATCTACTCTGGAAAAACCATGAAGGTATTTTGCTGCACTGTCTTCTTGAGAATGAAACTGATAAAATTATGCAAGAATTCCATGCTGGAGACTGTGGTGGACATTTGTACTGGAAGTCCACTGTGGACAAGATATTAAGGGCTGGTTATTACTGGCCCACTATGTTCTCAGATATGAAGAAATTCACAACATCATGCCACAAGTGCCAACTGTTTGAAGGCAAAAGACAATTGCTGCCACTCCCTTTGAGGCCCATTGCAACAGAGAGACCTTTTCAACAATGGGGCTTGGATTTCATCGGAGAAATTCACCCCTCATCTTCAGGACAACACAGATGGATTCTAACAGCAACAGACTACTTCACCAAGTGGATTGAAGCTGCCCCATGCAGACAAGCAAATGATTCAGTAATCATTCAATTTTTGGAGAACAATATACTGGCCAGATTTGGCTGCCCAGACAAGATAATAACAGACAATGCTGCTGCCTTCAGATCCAAGAAGATGGTAAACTTTTGCCATAAATTTCACATTACTTTGGGCCATTCTACAGCTTACTATCCTCAAGGAAATGGTCTTGCTGAATCATCAAACAAAAGCCTGATAAACATCATAAAGAAAGTGCTGGAAGAGAACAAAAAGAACTGGCATAAGAAACTAGTAAATGCTTTATGGGCAGACAGATTAACCACCAAAAGATCAATTGGGACCAGCCCATATGAGTTAGTCTATGGATTAGAGGCCAGATTTCCTTCATCACTAGGTGTGCCAGTTATGAAACTTCTACAAGAAAGCCAAGCAGAGCCAAATGATATGCAAAGAAGGATCAACCAGATAATTTGTCTACAGCAGACCAGAGAACAAGTTTTCAGCAGAGTGCAGATACTACAAGAGAAACTGAAAAAGGCTTTTGACAGAAGAACTAAAGCTGAAGATTTCAATGTGGGGGACAAAGTTCTAAAGTGGGATGCAAGAAGAGAAGAGAAAGGGAAACATGGGAAATTTGATTCCTTGTGGAAGGGACCATTTGCTGTCCAAGCAGTACAAGGTAATAACACTTATTTCCTTAAAAGTTTGACTGTGACTGAACTAGATGAAGGTCCTGTCAATGGCAGGATGCTGAAGCACTATTATGATGGTTCACTATGATAAGGATCCAAAGGTTCAATGTATATATGCAGGCCTACATATGTTTTCTATTGTTAGTTTGTAAAAAGAGGTTTTCCAAGTGCTGCAACTAGCAGCAATAGGCAGATAGAACCAGAGGTTCCCCAACAAAAAGCACACAATTTTGACAGGTTACACGCATCAGATCTCAAAGATTAAGATGGACAATCAAGCAACAAGGCAATCTGACCTGCTGTTCTTGGTCTTTCAAAAGAAAAACCATCCCCATGTGGAGCCACTGTTGGATACCTATAGTAATAGGTTTCATATTTCATGATTGATTATTGAAAATCCAAATATGCTCTGCTTTGTTACTACAAAGATCCCATATTTCCAGGAAATCAGAGGTGTGTGAAATACTTCAAATATTGAGGACCTTATTACAAATTTTGTGGATGATTCAACAGTTCAAGCTGGATCATGCCATGTTTCAATTTTGAGTTGTAGAATAGAGAAAGAAGTCTGTCCAAACAGCTTAATCTTGGCAGACAAGTAGTTCAGGTAGAGAAACAAAGGTTCCCAAAAGTCTAATCTGGGACCTTGGAAGAGATAAGGGTAGAAGCAGATAGAGTAAAAAAGGAAAAAGCCAAAGAAAAGAAAAGGCAATTGAGGGTTGCAAGTTCAAGTGCCCCTCCAAGGAGAAACAAAAAATGCTAGGTGAAATAGTGGGGTAGGCAGTTGTGGTTGCAGAAAAGACATGTTCACCATCACATAGTTGTCAAAGATGTTTTGCCAAGGCAATGAACATATCAGCAAAAAAGGTGGTGAATTTCATGGATTCACAGCAGAGAGCATCACTAACTTCACTTTTTCCCCTCTACTCCATCATTAACACCCCCTTTCTAAATCCCCCTCCTTCCCTCATACTAACTCCTAACTCTACTATGTAATTCCCCTATTTTACCCCTACCCCTAATAATAATAACACTAAGGTGTATAAAACCCCAAATGATATATATTTTCCCTCCCCTAGGCATAATAGCCGAGAATTCTGCAAAGAGGGACCATAATGGCACCTGGCCACCATGGTGAACCTATCTCCACTATTTTTCCTTTGCTGCAAATCATTTCCCCCAAAAATATACCTTTGCATGGGTAAAACCCCTCTCTAAACCCCTTTGATCTATAAAACCCTCTGCAAACCTTACAAGAATCAAATTTCCGCCTTCAGCACGTTCCCAAATGCAAGCGCGGGTGGTCAGAATCAAAACATTTGGAAAACCATGCCAAAAACCCACAGACGGTTAATATTTCCGCCGCATTATCGGCCGTGCACCTCACACCTCCGCCAGCCGTCGGATCAAGCCTTCCAGATCCGACGGCCCACAGCAATATCGGAGCGCCATCCGCAACCGCACGTTAACTCCCGAGAACGTGACGTTGCGCCTCGTCACGCCTCCGCCACGCGTCGCCCGATGGACCATCTCGGAGCTCCCTCTGACACCCTGGGCGCCGTACTCTAACCGCCCCGAGAGACCGTGACGGTTAGAGCCTTAACCATAACTCTCACGGTTTCACTTCCGCCCGTCCACCATTAACCTTTCTGCCACGTCCAGCTCACCGCTGACTGGACTGCCACCTCACCGCCCTTTGACCGGTCGTCTTCTGCCACGTCCTCCCTGATGACGTCAGCTGACGTCACATCACCGTGACCCACCAATGACGTCATGCTGACGTCATTGTAAAAAAGCGCCAAACGGGTAAAAAACTCATATTAACCAAATTTTACGTGTTTTTTCACCATTTCATCGTTATTCCGTCTGAACTCTCTGCTCAACCATTTCTGCCTGGATTTCCGCCAACCGGTAAAATTAGCTAAAGCGGCCACTTCAGCAGCTGCAGTACACCTTGCCACGACCTCTGCACGTCGAATTACAGGTATTTACACTGCCCTGCCTTCCATACGACCTGCATTCAGCTCAAAACTGCTCACAGGCATAATAGGACCATAAGATCGACCTTTTCACCGTTAGAATCTAGTTGTACCTCCACCATTGTCACTGTGAGGTCCAAAAATTCCCTGCAGAGCCGTAATAAGCTGCAATTCATCTAAAAACCCCTCAGTTCTGCGTTTCCCCGGCAAATTCACTACTAAATATCTCTGAACTACTACCAGAAGCTCACTTAGGCCCCAAAGAGGCTCTGTTACCAATTACCAGCAGTATTTCAATTTCTAGCTGGTGAATTCCCCTCTGACAGTTCAGAAAATCAAGCTATTTTCCACTGAGGGCAGTCTGCGGTCTGTTTTTGCCCATTCACCTGTCAGATTGCAATAGTTTACCCCTTCAGAAGCTATGGAGACCCCCATTGCTCTCAATATCAAGCCTATCAATGCTCCCCACCAAGAATTGGCATGGAAGCCCCTGGGAGACATGGACTACCAAATGCTGGACTGGTTTCCTATGGGAACTAAGTATAATATCCTGATGCTAAATGAACTGAGAGCCCAGCACATGAGTGGAGCAGATATCTTGGGGATTTGGGAATCAAATTTGCCCATATACAACCTTCCCCAAGTTAATCCCATGCCAGAGCTTATCTACAGTTGCCAGGAGTGCTATGACCCCAGCCAAAGGGCAGTCATTAGCCCCACAGGCCTAGTCCTGTTTCAGATCACTCCAAAGAGTATAAATCAGATGCTGCATTTCCATACAGCCAAGAAACTGACCCCTCTTTCCATGCAAGATTTGATAAAGAGAGGAAATAACCTGTCTAATGACCAGATTGTGAAGATTAACCAGCTATTTCTCACACCTAGCTCTGAAGCAGTCAGAACCCCTCCCATTGGGTACCAATGTCTGAATGAGTTGGGCAGAATGCTGGTGGACCTAATTAGCTATGTCCTAGGGTTCAGGGGGCTGGAAGATGTAGATGACAGCATATTGGCAATGCTGTCTATATTTGCCCCGGGTAAGCCTCCAGCTGTGCAGTATGACTATGCAACCTACATTGCAGAGAAGATTCATGATCAGTTCATGAACCTGAAGAGAGAGAGACTGTTCAGATACTCCTCATATATCTACCATTTGTTCCTTTTCAATCAGCCAGCCACCTTCTCAGTTCCTTTGAGGCCACTCAATGCCCAAGGAAGCCCAAGATCAGTTATTTTCTGGACCTCTGTGTTTCATTTTACCTCAGTATCACCTTATACATACTGTGAGTTCATTGATCTGTTTGTTCATCCGGCCCTAACAGTTCTGCAAGGTACTCCTCCTCCCAGATTAACCGACGAAATGAGGAGGATTTTACACCTGAACAAATCCTACAATATTGGCAACTGGTACTTCTACCAGAACCACACAGTCCTTAGGATATATGGCTGTGAATTGAACCCATTTAGATTGCCAAGGTATGTCCCCATGAGGCTTTTTGCCCTGGAGTATTTCAGGCAGTTTGGGAACTCAGATTACCTTCATTTTCAGAGTAGAAACAAAAAGTCACAGCTGAAGGTAAGAAGCCAGCTAGGTTCCTTCTTGTATAACAATAAAGAGGAAGGATGGAAAGAGGCACACAGCATGCTAGAAGGCCTCAGATTGCAGACCAGTTTTGAGTGGATTCCTTATGACCCCAATCATAGTATCTCCCTCAGGAGAATTAGATACAGACTGGGCAACTATGCACATAAAAGACAACCGGAAATAGAAAAGTATGCCAATGCACTAGATTGGGAAGAGGGTACACTAATAGAACAACTCACTGAGGTAGAACTGCTTGAGAAAGAAGCCAGGAATGTACAAAAGGAAACTGACTTGGAAACTTGTGCACAGGTGCCTTACTCCTACAGAAGACAAAGTGGAACAGCTGCTGGATCTGCAGCAGCACAGCAGCAAACCACTGAAAAGACATCCCAGGCAGCAAGCAAAGACAAAGGTAAACAGGTGGAACAGCCACCTGTATTGACAGAGGAACAAGTGGACACCTTGCTACAGCAGCAAGAGGAAATGGAACAGCAAGAGCTGGGACAGCAACAAGAAAAAGCACAGTCCAGTGAGTAGCCCTTACAGCAGGAAAAGGGGACAGATCAACCTGGCAGTACCGAGCAGCAGCCTCAAACAAATGTGCCTCCCAGGACAGACACCAATGTTGACACATCAGTCCTCCAAACACCACAAAAGGAGGATGTGACAAGGAAAAGGGATAGAGAGACCCCCCACACCTCATCTTTCATCAGGGGAGAGAAGAGACAAAGACTGAATGACTCCCAAGAGGAGGACATTGCAGTAAGGCAAGCCATGGGTATGGGCCCACCCAGTGGAGAACTTTCGGCCAGCTCATCCCAGCGAGGACATGACATGACAATGGGAGGAGAGGTCAGCTCCTCCAGTGAAACAAGAAGAGGACAGTCAAGTATAAAACAGCAATTCATTGACATAAAAAGGAGGAGTGATCCAATAAAAGTGCAGCTATATGATCACTTGTTGAACCTAGCTCCTAGCAACCAGCAGAGACTCATGTCTGCTTTCGATGTGAGCGAAGGCAAAATGATAATGAGCCATTTCATGCCTACATCTTTGCAGCCTCAGTCCACCTCAGATTATCTAAGAACCAACATGGAGGTTCTTGCCAAAGACATACACCCCATGGACAAAATTGAACTACATAAGCAGACTGGGGAAATGGTGTATGCCTCCTTGGCAGATGAGACATTAGAAAATTATAAATTAAAGAGCAGCCTAGACAACACAGCTTCTCAGCTGGAGTTAGAAAGAGCTTCATCACAGGCCAAGGACAACAGGATCAAGTCCTTGGAAGAGGTAATCATAGAGATAGGGCATGACCCTAAAGATGTCAAAGGCATCCAAGAGCTCCTGAAAATAAGGGATGCAGATATGGCAGCCCTAAGAAAGAAGATCAAGCTCCCGGCCACCATCCATCCACAGACCGATGAAGTTGCCCAGCAAAGGCAAGAGAAGGAGGCTACAGATCTGCTGATATCCTTATATAAAGAGCTGGTCAGGACTCAGGACCAGCTAGGACAGACTGAAGCTGCAAAGGCAGCACTACAGGAGACACTAAAGCAAAGAGAAGAGGGCCAACCCTCCCAGCCTCCTCCTATCATAATAAACCTTGAGGAAACCCCTCCCAAGATTACTCCTCCTCTTCAGCAAACAGAAACCACAGCACCATCCACAGCAGCAACAACAACAAAATCAGAACAGGCTGCTAGCTTAGACATGCAAAAGCTGCAAGCTGAGATCCAAGCCATGGAATCTCAAATGAAAGAGCTGGATGAGCTTAAGAAAACCTTGACTAAGGTTAATGAAAGGTTTGACAGGAGTAAACAGAATGAGGCAACCAAAGACAGAGAGGTGAAAGCTCTTAAAAAGAGGATTGCTGAACTAGAGAAGGAGCTTGCACTAGAAAGGGTGACAGCTGAAATGAAAGCAGTATTATGGAGCAACATTGGAAGGTCCATTGCCAAACAGTGGCAATATATTGAGACCATGGATGAGCAAATGGTGCTCATCACCAAAGCAAATAAAGAAATACAGAGAGCCAGGGCGAGCCTTGGACACATGCCAGAAGCTGCCACAAGGATAATCAACACTCTGAACTATAAGACTAGCTCTCAATTAGCTGTCATGGGAATCACTAATAGGACAGAAGCAATTGCTGTAGCAAAGAGAGTCGTTACATTAAGGAACTTAGTTGGAACATTGGAGAGGAGGACCCAGGATATGCAAACTGAGATCAATAGATTCCTGGAAAAATTCGTGACTCTGCAGAACAGAGGCCTCCCCAGCATCTTAAGCAGTGTAGGAAGACTGCTCACCCTGGACAATTATAACAAGAGGATTGATGCCCATGCAGTGGCAGAAATTGCACAACCACCCAGCACTTCAGCAGAGCCAGGGCCAGCCACAGGGCAAAGTATGTATGACAGAGTGGAAAACCTGTTTTTCCTAATGAATGAAGTGGACCATCTGTTTGACACACCACCTAACTTCTTCAAATTTACAGAAGCAGATGAAACTCTGGGTGCAATTCTAGCACACCAACTGCCCACTCAGGATGCCTGGAGAAATTTGACACAAACAGTTCTGTCAGGCCAGAATCAGTAGCGCTGTTCCTACAGGCAAATAAGCATCATGCGCAGGCACAGTTTTGAGGAAAAATATCTACAGGAAAGAGGCAGAGGCTGAGCCAACTCAGCAGGACCATTGAGCTCAACACAAGCAACAGTCACAATCACAGGTGACAAGTCCAAGACACAGCGTACAAAGCATTAAAGACAGGTTTTCCAGCATTTACTCAGAAAATCTTGACCGACTTAGCTATCTCCAAAGGCTAAAATATCTTCTGACAGAGCATTTAAATGCCTGTACTCTGTAATCAATGCTGCATTAAATTGTGCCCATAATATCTTAAATAGTTGGTAAGGAAGTAAAATCTGAGATAACTCAGGACTCAGATATTTTGTAAATGACCGCAAGTATATATTCACCCTTCACAGCAGTGAAAGGGGTTGGTTGATAGTTGTTATTTTCTTTTGAAGAGCTCTAGCTCGTTGTAACATTTTCAGAGAATTAATACAAAGGAAGAATGGAATTTCCAAGGCTCGGTGTTCTTTGATGTAGTGTGGTGAAAGATGAATGTTACAGGATCCCAGGGTGTTGCATAAAACAGCAAGTATTCTCAAATCTCTTTGTCATGTGTGTTTTGAGTCTTTTGTTCTCTTTGTTGTTCTAATGTTTTACACTTGATAGCAAGGTGAAAGGATAGTACCAGGATTTAACCATGTTTACCCTGGACTCAAACTGAGCTATCATATATGTTTTCCTCATATACAGTAACAGAATTGTAATTCTTAATTGCTGCAATTCAAAACTGTGTTTTTATTGTAACAAGTCATTCTCAGGGATTCAACTTTTGCCCCTAAGACCTCTGTTTTCTCTTCTTAAAGCTATCTGTTGGGAACATATAAATAACTAGTGAAAATTCTTAAATGCTTTCACTGTTTGTGTTACCTGTTTCCAGTCTTTTAATCAAAAATCTGTTCTATTAAACACTCAAATGGCCCTGTAAGTCCCATCTTTCATCTCAAAATTTCAAACACATATAGCTACAGACTCCATTGCCCAATGGTACTCAACCTCTCAGAAAACCATTTCACTAGAACCTAAAAGGGATTTCATCAACCAAACACAAACAAAAAACAGTGCATAATAGCTAGCCTAAAACCCTATAACAAACAGTTACAAATCATAAAGAGAGAGCCCTCTCTGATCACAGTTTGGCTAGAAACAGTGATCCAAAGATTGGTTAGTGGTTACCCCGGCCGTATTCCCTTGGGAGTCATAGGGAACAACCTGGGTGCTAACACCAGGTACAGTGGGATCTTCCCACCACTGTCATCTCAAGAAGAGTCCTAAAGAATATGGCCACTAAGGTTACCAACTGAAACAAATATACCTAGGGGAACAGTCTACGATCCGATACGCACGCAAGGGCAGAGTAGCAAGCTCAATCCCCTTGAAGGCTCCTTGACATAATCCAAGGTTTACCAACAAGTGACCCCAGGCTCCTCGACAATGGTTAATCCGAGGTTTACCATTTTTAATACGTGAATATCTAGCGTCGTTCCCAATGAGGAAGGATTGATTCCCACACTGGTTCGGACATGATCTCGTGCTTCTCCTTTAAGAGGAGCTTTCCCAGAGCATAAATGCAACAATTGGATTTCTTCCTACCACAAGATACAGCTACTTGTTTGTTTTTACTGTCTTGGAGAGTTAATTACTCTCCTACTCCTAGACACTAGCCTAAACTAGATTGGTGGAAAGAGCCCTAAAAATGTAAAAATTACTAGATGAATTTTAATTAAGCACTGTGTTATTTAGGCTGTTATTACTCAAAGGGGTAAATGGATACGAAACCAATGGTGTTATGACCCGACTCAAAACTGAATGCAATCGAATATGATAATGTAATCCCTTCAATTAGATGAATCCTAACTAAAGTAAGGAGAGAGTTTCCATTCACTTCCAACAATGCAAAAATTGATCACTAAGAGAAAATATAACAAATTCTCTAATGCACTAATTTCATCAAGAAAAACTAATGCAAATCAATTCCAAAATAGTTTTTTTATTTTTATTTTTGTGTAAATTCAAATCAAAGAAAATTGATCTAAATCTACGATTGATTTTTCAGAATGTAAACTATGCAATTGTAATCTATGCACAATTCACTTGAAAAGTATGCAAATGTAATCTATGCACATTTTTCATTCATATTCTGAAAATGGGAATTCTAATTATGCAAATGTGATATATGCAAGAGAATTCTCAAACACAAGACGATTCTAATGTAATCTAAGAACCAATCAAGTGCAAGTCGAGAAAATTGGGTGAGAGTTCCAAAGATCAAAAAATAAAAACACTCAAAGGCGATTAACACTCATACACAATTTAGCCCCCCCCGGCGAATGAGGAGGAATTTTTTTTTGCAAAAACAAAAGCAAAAAGATGCAAAATTGTGAAAAGACTGAGACAAACCTCCAAGTAATGACCAAAGGAAATCAAATTAAGAATTTCTCAAAAAAGAGACTCAAAACACCCAATTGATAAAAGCTTAAAGTAGGAATGCCAATGAAATTAACCAAGGAAAGTTTTTTGACAGGGAACAAGCAGGTCTGGGCAATGGCTAAAACCTATAAACAAATTCTAAACTAATAAAAAAGAGAAAAATTTAAAATTTTCAAATTTTTGACAAGGTACGCAGGCAACCTGTTTACACAGGTGCGTCCACGCTCTGTGCACAAAGCAAAAGTGCGTACAGGTATGCACTGTGCTTAACTCAGAGGGTGCGTACCTCTCCCAAAACTATGAAAAATAAAAACTAACTCAAAATTAACTAAATTCACCCAATCCCACAATCATCAAGTCAAAAACAGAAATAGAAAATACAGTTTCTCTGGTCAAAGTATAGACAAAGAAAACAATCAAGTCCCCAGTGGAGTCGCCATTTTGTCATGCGGAAAGAGTCAATTTTGCGGACAAAACCGACCTCCCTAGAAACTAAGGATTTTCTAGTGACAAACAAAACAATCAAGCACTATCTTTCCCTAAATATGCATTTAAAATAAGAGCAACCAGGTGTTTAAGGCTTACCTTTAGTCCAACGCTGTTTGTAGCGGCCAAGTCTCTTCGATCCAGATGAGCTCCTCTCCTTGAAGCCTACATACACAAACAAGCAAACGATTACATAGCACCTGAATAACTCATATAATAAAACATATTCATCATAAAGAGCAAGGAGTTTATGAAACAAATTATATATAACAACTTGTTGAGAAAAATAAACTTAATTGTATTAATTGGAAACAAAAGAAACCTTACAACCAATGCCTTGGTGTTGTGCAGGTCCCTCCCAGGGTCCAACAAGAGTTCTCCTCTACTTTGATCAGCTCACCCACTTCCAAATGAAGCTAAGAAAGGAATGTGATCTCTCCTCTCAAGCTCTATAAGGGAGTCCTAATTTCAGCAGCATCTACCCTTAGGAATGTTCAGCTTTCAACCTCCTTTGCCTTTGGCCCAATGCTTGTATTTATAATGCCTTGGAGGAAGTTAAATAGGTCCACCATCAATGGGATAAGCCCCTCTTTCAAAGGGATAGCTCCCCTCTTCATGGGATAAGTTCCTCTTTCATTGGGATGCATGAACCATCTGGAGGCGCTCAATCCACGTCAAACCATCTTCTAGAATGCTCTAGAATCGACCGCAAGTAAGTTTTTTGAAGTAAAACTTGCGCCTTTTGACTTTTACAGGGGTACGCACCCACCCCTTTACAGACAGAGCGTACAAGTACGCAGGTATTATGTACTTGAGGTGCGTGCCCGCAGGTAAGAGTAAGAGAAAGTGCGGAACCAGAGTTATATTGATTTTTTAAAGGCTTTCTCTCTTTTTTGGAGTTTGACATGAGGAGCAGAGGTATAAGACTTGCCAAGGAGGACAGTATGGTTATTGATGGAGCCATACTGACTGCAAATAGTCATGGTGACAAATTTTAGTGTAACAGGCTTGTTAAACAATCTTATTGTTTTTCTTTTGAGATTAAATATAAAATTCATTTAAGTATGTTTTATATTTAATTGAATCTTACTTCCTATTCATCTTATTCATGCTACACATAATTCATAATATCTATGATTTTTCCTTCCTCGCCCTATTTTAGTTACTGTGTTTATTTGTGATTGATTACTAAAGATTTTTATGACTCCATGCCCAATGGAGTTTTCTTTCATTCTACAACCAAAATTTAAAAAAAATCTACCTTGACCTTTCATACCTAGCCTAAGAGCTAAAAGTAAAATTAAAAATCATTTAGAGAGATCCCTCTCTGAATCTGGAAGGGATAGATCCCAGCTTCAAAAGTGGTTTGTGGTTACCTCTGCAGTTTCCTTTTTAGCCTAGGAAAGCTACTAAGTGCTAACAAATGGAACCATTTGCTACCTTTGATACCACTCGTTCCTCTAGGTGGAGTCCTCTTTCATCTCTTTTCAGACTCCCAAAATATGAAAATATTGTCGAGCACTTGTCTTTTCAAACTCGTTAAAATAAATGAAAAGATGTCTACTGAGTATAAGTTTAACCCTTTTCAGGACTGAGATAAATTATTTATGAAAAAGGAATACCTTAGTTGAACATGGCTAAGATATTCTCTTGGGTATTATTTTATTCCTTTTCGTACCTAAGGGATTATCTATGAAAAGGAACATTTGGAGTTTTCTTTTTTGCCTCTTTGTGAAACTCTCTAAACATGAAAAATATGTCGATTTTTCACCTTCGTTGGACTCATTAAAACTTCAAACAATGATGGACTCGTCGTTCATGATAGGACCAAACCACTCCTTCTCTAGGTTCATTAAATATTCTTAGAGAAATTCATCCACAATATGAACTTACAGATTAAGCATATGTTATCCTCCTCAAGCTTGTTAAAAAATGAAGAGGTATTGACTAATATGGTTGTGGAAACTGGGAAAATAGGGTACTCCATTTTTTAATGGAAGAGAGTCGCTCTTGAATATGAAACTCTTCCAGTTCATCTCTATGGCTCTTGGGTTATGGAATTTTCTTGTCTTTTGGTTATCATACCTGGTTTCAAATCCCAGGCTTTTGGTTTTGGGTCAATGCTGACAACTCTATTCAGTCTTGCCGCTATGTTTAAGACAATTCATTCAGTTAATATTTTCTATAATACTCTTAAGCCTTCATTCAATGTCTACCTTTCCTAATCTAGTTCTGTATCAACATCATTCTGATTATTCTATCTCAAATCATCATACTTGTTTCGTGTTGTTGATGGGGGATACATCAAGGCCCTCATGTGATGGGTTGCCTCCTATTGACATCAACTCATTATCTAGGAATTTGACATAGAAACACCCCTTGGTACCTTGGTTCTTGCATACATCAATGGAATTTTTCCTCACTCTCAATGACAAATTTACATCATTGGCCTTCGACCGAAAGATTCTGTGTGGTGTTCGACATAAACTCATTTATTCACACCATACAGATTGTACTAAAGTACCTTGAGATCCATTAACATCATTAGTGGTTTCTCTCATGTCTGTTAATAGATTACATCATTGGTCAGTAATTAGATGATGTATACTATGTTCAACCTTAGCTCATTATTTGACATGGTTAGAATTGTACATTGGTTGGTCGTGTGAACGAGATAGAAGACCCCAGATCTAGTTTCATCCATCTAGGTTGTGATTTCAGGAATAATACAAGATCACAATGTATGATGGCTATGATCCTACAAGCATTCACTAAGTCATGGGTCCACCATTAGTCATCCATGGACATGTCTTTTGATGATTGTACATGTAATGTTAGCTTATGTGCTGAGTATGGGTATGCCTCCCTCAGCAAATATTTCATGATGTAAATGTATTGTAATAACTGATGATCTCATCGGTTGTTCTTGAACCCGACTTGTCACAAGGTAAAGCACTTCAGTAGCCACCTATTGTTTCTAACTTTGCGCTTTAGGGGGCAATTTGTTATAGGCCATTTTTCCACATCTCTTCAATAGGCCTTCAACTAGATCAACCAACATCCTTTGACCTCATTTTCATCATCATTTCATAAAGTCCTAAGCATGACTCATTCTAAACCCTGAGTTTCTACCTAAAAGCACCTTGTTTCAGTAATTTTAAGGACCAATGCACCATGGCCTCTTACTAGAAAATGTTGACTACCATGTTTCTCTACTCTACACATGCGTTGATCACCAATAGGTTTCTTAGTGTTGGGGGTGCGTTGATTCTAGAAATTCGTAAGAAAGAGAGAGAATCCCAAAGCTTCCTCTTCCAAAAGTTTCCAGGATTTGTTGTAACCATTTATCTCAGATAAAAGACTCGAATCCTATCCTATCCTACCTTGGAGTTTTCATGCCTTATCCCTTGGGCTCACCCTCCCATTAAGAGTGGATCTCAAGCCCAGATTGGTAAAAGGATAAGAATTCATGAAGTACCTTCTTCACCTATATATTTATTGTCATCCATAGGAAAGTGGTTGGATATTTAAGAGTGATTATACCCTTATGTTGTTGTTGTGACAGATATATTTCCATGCATTAGGGTGATTAGAGGTGCATTTTGTAACAAGGAAAGGACAAGTAGACTTGGAGGAGCTCTTCTACAAGATCAACACCTATTTTTTGTTGTAACTCACTCCATTTCTATTAATGAACATAGTTATTTTTTTTTCCTATATATGATGTTATGGTTTCATATATTTCAATACCATGTTGATCTATTGAATAAAGTGGTTATATGATGCTGCATAGATTCCGTGGATCCTTAGCATGTGTTATTTGACTTTGCAGGTTCTAATTATAGCAATCAGAGCTAGGATTGGAGAATTCACACCAAAGAAGGAGCAAAGCATACAACATATTCTAGGTAGGCCTCATCCTGTTATCTATTTATTTTAAGAAAGACATCAGTCCCTTTGTAATTTTGTTGTTCTAGGTCAGTCCACCAAGCCTAGAGAAGATACTTTTGTTTGCAGTCGTAGATTCCACATAACAACGATACTTTCTCACTCGTCATATGATGAACCACAAATACACTCCATGGGTCTTTATTTTACAAGAATATGATCCTCAATTTGCCTACGCTAAGAGAAAGAAGGCCATATCCTCGCTGATCTCATCACTGATCTCCCAAGAGAGACCCAAGGATCTATCATTAATGATGCATTCCCTGATGAAAATATGTTCTTAGTATCAACAAATGACCCTTGGTATGATGACATCCTTTTCTTTTTATGAACTTGAAATTTCAAACCTCAACTTACTTGCAATGAACGAATGAACATACACAGCCAAGCCCCTTGCTACCTCCTTTTATGGTATGTCCTTTATCAATGAGGCATCGCCACCATCCTCCACTAATGCCTTACTCACGAACAAGACGAGAAGGTCTTAAATGATTGCGATAGTGCGACTTATGGCGACCACCGCTCAAAAATTCCTCTGTGCCGATTATTTTTTGCCTACGCTTTTCCATGATTGTATTCAAGCAGTCAAGAGATGTGAGCGGTGCTAAAGATATGGTCATAAGGCATAAGCCCCACCAACTCCCCTACACTTGGTCATCGTTGTTGGCCCCTTCTACAAATGGGGCATAAAATTTATGACCTGTAACCACCCATCATCTGGAAACCATAAGTACATTGTGGTTTTCGTCGACTATTTCACCAAATGGGTAGAGGTCATGCCCACATACAATAACACCACAGAAATCGTTGCACAGTTTTTCTTTAACCATGTCATAACATGGTTTGATGTTCCCAAGATGTTGGTATCCAATGACGACAAACATTTCGAAAACATAATATTTTAGGAGTTATCCCAACATCTTGGTTTTTCCCATGAGTTTGCTTCCCCATACTACCCTTAGTCCAATGGCCAGGTAGAAGTTGTCAACAAAGTCCTCAAAATGATGTTGCAACATATGGTCAATAATAACAGAACCAACTAGCACCACATGGTGTTTTCAACCATGTGGGTGTATCGCAGACAATCAAAGCATCTAAAGGTTTCACACCGTTCCAATCAGTTAATGGGGTCGAAGTAGTTGTAACGGCCCTAGTAAAAATGTCATGTAATAAAAGTTAAAAAACAATAACCACGGATGAATGGGACACTTATTCCAAGCTAAATGTTGGGTAGGACATCCTAGGGGGTGTTAATTTGGTTGTTTAGGGCTAAGGAAATTGGAAAAGGAAATGGCTAAGGCTTTGGAAAGGAAAAATTGCATTTTCGGCATATTTATTAATGAAAATAATGGAAATTAGGAGAAAAAGGAGGTGAAAGGTCACAGGTTTCATGTGAGGAGGAAAATCAAGGAAAATAATGGAAAATGAAGAAAATAGAGGCCTCATTCATAAAAAGGCTTCTGACGATCAGTTGGTAACCTTTTGTCAGTTTAGTTTTGGAGCATTCTCATTATTCTCTCGCTCTCATACTCTTGGATACATAGAGTTTTTCTTGGAGCACTTTGGAAATGGAGCAAGAAAGGAAACGAAGGCAAGAGGAAGCAAAGAACAAGTAAGGAAAGGCGAGATCAAGCAACTACAATAGGCTTCATTACAAGTATTGACTTGCATGTGTATTTTCCATGCTAGATTTGGCATGCATGGCATTGCATGTGGTTATTTTATATCATGGCATGGGTTTTGCCAGGTGTAACAATGTTTTTCAACCTAGCCTTTCCATTTTCGGATAGCCATGATGTGATGGGGTTCTCATGTTGTGGTTGAGTTGGACAATCGGATGAATTCGAAGCTGAGTGGGGTGGATCTCTGAATGATAGAGCACATGGCCTAGTGGTCCCTGAACCAGGCTGTGGATCATGGTATAGCCATTAGCCTAGTGACCCCTGAGCTAGATTGTGGGTTGCGGTAAAGCCAGGATTGTGTTGCCTCAGATGGCCTAGGAATCCTTGTCGGCGAATGGCAGGATATATGGTAAAGCCTAGAGGTGGTTTTCTCTCCGTTGGGCCTAGTAATCCTGGGTTCGGGATATGTAGCAAAGCCTAGAGAATGGTTCTTGTTTTAGGGCCCAGTGATCTGGTTTTGGATTGCAGTAAAGCCTGAGAGACTAGGAGACAGGAAAATTCCTCATGCTGTAGTTGGAGAAATCCAGTAGCATCCATGCTTGTTTGGCCTAGTGATCGGGTGGAGATCATGGTAAAGCCTGTTATGATGTGTTCATTGTGTTGGCCTAGTGATCTGGGATGGATTACAGTAAGGCCTAGTTTCTATTGATGAGGGTGAGGTGGTTTAGCCTCGGTATGCCCTCGTTAGTTCTTTTGGTTTGAGTCCCACATTCATGCTTGGAATATCACATGGGGGTGAATGGCTGAAGAGATATTTGGCTCAACCATTCTATGGTCGGGTGGAACATGATAGTCCTATCTCCGGTTGGTTGATTGCATTTATTAATGAGAAATTCATTCCCTTGATTTATATGTGCAAATGTACTGAGGTATATATGGTTTTGATGGTTGATATGTTTATTTTACTTATGTTCCTATTATGCTGGTTAAATGCACATTTTATGACAACTATTTATTGCTGTCAACATGTTTTTACTTGTATATGAATGGATAATGTGTCTATGACCTAATAGAGGATAATGCAACAAATGGCATGAGGGAACAATGATTCATAGTGATTCTCAGATAAGTATGAGATCCCTACACTTAATTATGTTGTTTACGCATGTAGATTACATGTCGATGATATGTTTGACGAAATACCTTTCATGGTGAGTAGGGGTTTGGTTAAGGTCTTGTTGAGTTTATTTCTTTTGCATCATTGCTTCCCTGTACTTTACTTGATTCTAAGCTTTCATTCCATTTTGGGCAGTGGCCTAGGCTCTGGGCCTCAAAAAGTGGCTTAAATCTTGGGGCCACTAGTAGAGAACTAGAAATTTTAGTCCACCATTGCTGGCAGGTAGGCCTATGAGAACTACTTTGGGTTTGTGGTCGCTCCCTTGCCCATATCATGAGAGAGACTATGTGCTCATAGGTCCAGAACAACAGTGGGACCTAGGGACAGGTTGTATGAGTGGCTGACTTGTCTCCTGAGGGTTCTATTGATGATGTTGGATGAATGTGTGTGATGTTCCATCGATTCCATTTCCTTAAAGTTGCCTAGGAGGTTGCATCTAATCATAGTAGCCTCTCGTCTCATGTTTACCCCAGTTGGCATGGTTACTTGGGTGGATGTGGGATGAGGGTGTTATAGAGTGGTATCACAACATGGGTCAACTCTCGGACTAGATGGGTTGAATGTGTTGGTTGTGCATGCATGTTAGATGCATGTGTGTCTCTTACACTTATATACTTGTTGCAATTGCTTGATGTTGGATTAGGGTAGTAGTATGGTTATCATGGATAATTTGATGTTGATTTCATGAAGAGTAATTGTCATGAGCATGCAATTAGTTGCATATGGATTATATGTCGCTTACATGTTGATTTTATGGTGCCTACTTACATCCTTGTATGTTAGATTACATTTTTGAATATTTTGATTACATGTATCAGTCTTGTAGGTTGATTGCAAAAACTGATCGATTATGTTCGACTACATGCATTTATGATTATTTGTAGTTGGTTATGAATTTATTATTCATATTGTCGATTTCTTGTAGCAATGTGTATAATTGATTCATGGTTGTTGTCATGCATGAGGTCATAGCATGCATTGTTGGTTAATTGGACCCTAATTAGAGTGTTGTTTATATGTTGATACATTCATTTGTGTATGTCTATATGCTGTTATGTTTATGTTATACATGTATCATGCTGATTTGGTGATCTTGCAGACAAGATATCCTCCCCGAGCTATGCTGAGGTACGTTGGTTTATTGTGATTTGGTTTATCTGACATATTATGTATTGCAAGAAGAGAAATATCAAATGGCTAGCAAGGTGGTAGATTACGTTGAATATCCCTATGCGTGAGATGAACAATGTGGTGTGGGGCATAATTTTGATTTGGCCAATACATTAAGAAGTTTGAAGGAAGAGATAAGGAGTTGTAAGGCAGATAATGATTGGATCATATAGGCACAAGAGAAGCAGGCATAGGTGAATTCTATACTGCTTCAGAGTTTGTTGGACTTTTAGCAACAAGGGCCACTTAAGATCAGCCATGGGCATGAGGATAAAACTAATGGGGTATATGGCAGTAGATCTCCTAGTAGACACAGGTCAGATAGCTCTGATATAGTGAGAGATGGCAAGTTGTTGGACACTCCGGAAAGGAGGGGAGGTGAATACAGGTATTATTCTAGTTCTAGTTCTGATAGACTTCATGATCATCATCACTATCATCCTTATAAGAGGAATGATAAGGGATACTTACCAGATGAATTCAAGAAAGCAAAACCACCTAATTTTGATGGAGATGTGAAGAAGTCGAAAGATGCAGAGGCTTGGATACCTAGAATGAATAAATTCTTTGATTTGCATGAGTACATAGATAACATGAAGGCCATAATAGCTATCTTCATCTTGAAAGGTAAAGAAGACATCTGGTGGGAATATGTTGAAGGGGTTAGAGACATCACGACATATGACTTGAGCTAACAGGAGTTCAAGAGAATTTTCAAGAAGAAGTACATGTTAGAAAGGTACTATGATAGTAAGGCAAAATAATTCTATGAGATAAACATGGGATCAATGATGGATGAAGATTACATGAGAAAGTTTATGGAGCTATTGAGGTATGTACCATATCTTACTGATGAGAAGGCTAAAGTTCATAGCTTTTTCAGTGGTTTTCCATTAGTATTTAGAGATTAGATTGAGTATGATGAGCCTCGATCACTCGAGGAAGTTATTGGGAAACTCAATCATTGTTATGAAAAATCAAAGCATAAGAATGAATCTCAGCATGGATGGAAAGGAAAGGAAAAAGGTAAATGTAAATGGTAGCCTAAGAGGACAAGACCTCAGCATGAAAATGAGAAAGAAAAGGTGGCACCACAAAAGAGATTTAACACAACTAGATAGGGACATGAGTTGCATCAACAACATAGAGGTGTTGGTACTGGTCGGTTGGAGTGTTGGACATGTGGCAAGGAACACCTTAAGAGAGATTGTCCACATAATCAGGGAGGTAGGCCTCAGATATACAATGCACATGAGGCAAAACTATTGGGGATGTTGGTCAAAGTATTCCACATATCTATGCAGTAGTGGACAACGGGCAGACATAACACCATGCATCTATCATTGAGATGGATGGTAAGCTTTGTGATCAAGTTATTTCTATTTTTATTAACCCTGGATCTAATTATAGCTATGTTAGTCCTGACTTGGTGGATAAATGATGAGTCTTATCAATAGGTAAATTATATGGACCTTAATGCCACACTCTAGCTTATTAAAATCAAATTTTCTCACATTTCTTTACATATTTTATTATATTTTGCTTAGTGAGAAGGGTAAAGATGAGATGTTATGTCATGTGGCCTAATGTGCATTAATTGTAGGATTTGGAGCAATTTTGGCTAATTTAAGTGCAGGAACTTGAAGTAGACAAGCAAGAGGGATTTTAGGAGATTGGATCTCCCTCCTTAACTCCTCAATCACTCAAAGATTCCTCCACCAGATCTCATTAGCTCGGAGTTACAAGCAGCCAAGCCCACTGAGGTCATTGGTAGCCAAGACAGTGATAGTTGAAGACAAGTTGATCTCGAGTTGGGAGCCAAGCCTCCCTAATTTTAAGGAATTTGTTGGTAGCTTCAGTTGTATAAATAAGAAGGCCTAGGGCCTCATTAGGATTCGACTTTTTTTGTTGTAGACAAGAGGAATTTTCGAGCTAAGACATTGTGACTGATAACTCTTCTGTATTTCTGATATTTTTATAAAAGTGGAAAGAATTTCCTTGATCCAGCACTTAGTTGATTTAGATGGCTGAAGATCTTGGGTTAGGGACCAACCCTAGTAGTAGAGGTTCCTCTTTCTGTACATGTATGCTTAGATTACATTCATAGTTAGCTGCTAAAGTGATTTTGGTTTTGTTTAATTTACAAGTATTTGGATGATTACTTAGTTTTCTTCCATTTGTGGATATATAGATCAGTGGTACAATAGTGACAGTAAACACTTCAGAAAAGCTTGTGGTAGTGGCCTTTGCCTCATCTCCCTTATTGGATCATGGTTTGAGGGTTCTATTCACACAACCCAAAAACATATTTATTGTTTGATCACTATATAACCTAGGGTTTCTTGTTGCATAGATCGCTATTTCTAAATTTCTTAGAAGTACCTGCAATTGTCATCTTGGTCTCTTGAGTTTTCTATGGTTTAGAAGCACTTCCATTCACAGACTTAGCCTATTTAGTAATAACTCTATTTTTCCTAAATTCAACACATCTTTTCTATATATAAATGAAGTTGTGCACAAATGAAGAAAATAATGTATGTCATTGTAGGCGTTTCTGATCTGCAGGGAGACCTCATCTCGCCAACCTCATCCAAGTCTTCTCCACCTACACTGCCAAAGCCCACGAAACCCTAATCCAAATTTCTGTTTTGTAACAAAGTGGACATTTTGCTTGAGCAAGTCCAACCATCTTGAAGCCTTGGACTGAGCCTTGGTTATTTGCACCTCCTCTATGCCTTAGTTCCCCATTAAACACCTTTCCCACACTTCATCCTACCTTTCTCACATCCCTATAAGCTTTCAGCCTGTTTCCTGTAGTAAAACATGGCATCCTATAATAGAACTAGGGCATCTTGTAGTACTACAGGAAACCTTGTAGTAGCCTATTTGAACCCTGAATTTATAACAAATAATCATATGAGCTTAGGTTAGGCATCCACTTGGCTTCCATACCCTCGACATTATTCTAGAAATGTTTCCCCATACCTGTATCCCCCGCCAAAGAAAAAATTGGTTAAATTAGCATTTGCATTCATAAAACTAAAAATCAAAAGGGATTTTTCTGTAATTTCTCATTAGCACATGCATGCAACAATCACAATAGTTTTTAGATAAATTTCCATGCTTATTTAGCCCAGATAACTAGATGTTATATGAAAGGTTAATTTAGGTCTCTTGTGAAAGTAATATTTGTAGATGCTTAGCTAGATGATTTCATGTCACTTTATAGAACCTTCCGCTTCAACACTTTCATTTCCTAGAGTAGGCAACATTTCCTTTCTGCATTAAGAGTAATTTTCCCTTTGCTATTTGGTAGTCAGACTCCTTCTAGTCAATAGAAGGCTGGGAATATGACCATTAAAAATGGGCATTTGTCCAAACAATTGGTCTTGTACCCTCCTTCTCAACCATCTCTAGAGCATGACTTACCTCTATGGTTAGAAGAGGAGGAGAAAGATGAAGTCTACTCTTCCCCAATCTGTACCCTAAATGCTAATATAAGAGGGGGGAAACCTGATGAAGACGACCTGATTGAGAAAATCCTTTAGAATCAGCCCCCCAACACCATGTCTCTTGAGGATTTAATGAACAAAGCTGAAGACAACCCTTGGACTAATTTGTACCTAGTTGGATCAAGTCCTACTCATGTCAAGATGATAGAAGTTGGTCTAGAAAGAACATTGAAAATAAACCCGTCTCTCTGCGCATCAGGAAGGGGAGGTATGTGGCATGCTAAGAAAGCATCTAAATGCCTTTGCCTGGAGTTATAAGGAAATGAAGGGAGTGCACCCTTCGGTGTGTACTCATGACATTTACATCAAGGAAGGTTGCAAGCTAGTGCACCTACCTCAGAGGAGAATGAACCCAACCCTCAAGGATAGAGTCAAAGAAGAACTACAGAAGTTGTTGGATGCAGGGTTCATTTACCCCATCTCAGATAGTGAGAGGGTGTCTCCTATAGTTCCGGTTCCAAATAAAAATGGGAAGTGGAGGATCTATGTGGACTATCGAGAGTTGAACAAAGCCACAAATAATGACCATTTCCCTCTAACTTTCATTGACCAATTATTAGATGGTATGGAAGGAAAGAAGTTCTTCCCTTTCCTGGATGGATTCAGTGGTTACAATCAGATCCATATCAGCCCAGAGGACCAAGATAAAACCACCTTCACCTATCCTTGGGGTACCTTTTCTTATAGGGTCCTTCCTTTTGGATTATGCAATGCCCCTGCCACTTTTCAGAGGGTGGTCCTGAGCATCTTTGTAGAGCTAGTCGATGACTCTGTGGAAATTTATATGGATGATTTCACCCCCTATGGGTGTGATTTCCTGGAGGATCTATCTAACATGGGAAAAGAATTAACCAAATGCATTGAAATGAACTTATCCCTTAGTCCTGAGAAGTGTGAGTTCTTGATGACTACAAGGACTGTTCTAGGTCACTCATTATCCCAGGAAGGACTGCAAGTGGACTCAAATAAAATTATAATCATAAAGATGGTGCTTGCTCCTTAGAAGCAGAGGGATGTGAGAAGTTTCTTGGGTCTAGCTGGATACTATAGGAGATTCATAAAAGACTTCAACAAAGTAGCCTCACCTTTGTTTGGACTATTGGCCAAGTACTACAATTTTTTATTGTCAGATAGCTACCAAGATGCCCTAAAAACCCTAAAGGACAAGTTGACTACTGCACCTATACTCCAAGGTCCAAATTGGGATCTTCCTTTCCACACCCATGCTAATGCCTCTCACAAACCTATAGGAGCAACTCTAGGCCAGATAGATGACAAGTTACCTTATGCCATTTACTTTATCAGAAAAAATCTGTCCAAGGCTGAATTGAACTATACTATGTCTGAAAAATAGCTCCTAGTTGTTGTCCATTCCTTGAATAAATTTAGACATTACATCAGTGGTTACCAGACCTTTGTACATACTAACCATGTTTCTATTAAATATTTGATGAACAAGCCTAATGTGAACACCCAAATTATTAGATGGTTGCTTTTGTTACAACAGTTTATCTAATGATCATTGATAAGCCTGGTAGAGCAAATGTAGTTGCATAATTTTTGTCTAGACTGGCTTTGCCTGCAGGTGAGGAAAGAATGGATGATGATCAGATGCCATATGAGCATTTATTTTCTATTTCAGTTCTCTCTCTTGTTGGGTTGTGTTATATTCTTTCCACAACTAGCTCCCCTAGTTAACTGGGGGGTTAGAGGGGGGGCGGAAGCCCCCCCTGTCTAGGGGGTTTGAGGAAGGTGGGTGGCCCCCCTGTTGGGCATGGAATCCCCCCAAGGCATGTTTTGGGGCTCAAAGCCCAAGTTTTGACCTGATATTGTTGTAAAGACTTCACGAATTGCAGGAACGGAGTGCAAAATGTATGATAGAGTCACAAGGTTGTCCGCCCTAGTCTTGTAATGTAATGTCGGCCTACCCATGGTCCGCGGACCATGGGATTGTATAAATAGAGCGAGGCCCTAAGTGTAAGAGGAAGTAAGGAAGTAGTAGATGTAAGAAAGAATCTGAGTGACTAAGTGTGTCTTTGGGTCGTAGAGTAGGAGAAGGCTCCGCAGCTGAGTGTGCAGAGGTCTAGTAGTCGTAGCTGAGTGTGCGGACCCCTGCGGCTAAGTGTGTAGGGCAGAGTCAAGTCTATAATTGAAGAAGGGATTAATAAAGAGAAGTTTGATATCAATTTGTGTATTTGTTCTTGGATTAGTGCATGTTTGATATAAATTGAAAATATACTATTTATTTACTGCACGCACTTGTATGAATGATTTATGCTATTAAGTATAACTTAAAGCACACAAGTAGGCTAAAATAATCAACTAACATTGGAATACTAGTAATTACTTGGGTAATAATAGCATTCAACCCCCTGAGTAGGGCTGCGCGAAGGCAGCATCTCAGGCTACGAGGTAAGGGAAAGCGCGCGTAGAGACATGCATGCATGGTCGAACTGTGAAACACTTGAACTCGTCAAACATCTCTAGGGTGTGGAAACCTGGTTCTAGCACCCTCCCATACTACTTTGGGTGAGACCTCAGTCCACGCTCCACGGACTATTGCCAAAAGGGCCAATAGTACCAGGATTTGTTTGGCTAAATCAACTCTGAACCTGGGTCAAACCCCAATAAGCCAAAAAATGGTTCCTTTGCCAGGATTGGGATTTGCATAAGAGATGTCCGATGTCATGTCACTCGAATCTGACAAAGAAAGAAATTGAAGAATGGTTGGACATAAAGATTCACGAGTTCACAGCAAAGGAAAACAGGAATCCGTGAGTATCAATGGAAGAGTGGTTAGAGCGCTACTTATATACGGAAATCCATGAAATTTTCTTTGCATTCTTCCCCTCTGAGTTGTACGAGTGGATCGCAAAGCTAGAAGATAGTCAGGGAAGGTGTAGGCTCAACAAACCTATTGTGTGGACTCCAGAGTTAGTGCACAAACTGGAAGCCTTAGAAGATAAGATCACGCACACTGTCGACCATTGGCTCGATCGGATTATAGGAGGGTTTATCACTGAGCTCGCAGTAGATACTTCAGTCAACTAAAGCGAGGTGGAACAACACTTCCTCAAAGGACCGCGAGGTAAGTACGTTAAATCTTAGAACACTTGGATTAAAATGCTATTGTGTGAAAAGCGGGTTATGTGAGTAAATTAATGTTTTGGGATACGCGAAGTGGGAGGATCTACAGAAACAAAGGTAGTGAAGAATTAGAGATTAGTCCTTTGATCTCACCTCCATGGGAGAGAGAGGAGGAGCTCGCGAAAGTTTCACCAAGAAGTGCGATCAATCTTATAAGACAACGAATTCCGCGCATACCACCCCCACCTACACCACCATCAGTTTCACCATCTTCACCCCCATCTTCGCTCACACCACCTCCGCCACCACCATAGTTCAATATGGTGAGCACAATAAAATTTTCGGTGTTCAAAGGAGTAGGGAATGAAGATCCAAACCAATTTTGGTTTGTGGTAAAGGCTGTGTTATCACTCAGATTTTTTCCTTAGAAGTTATCAAAGAAGGAATAGTCTGAGGTAACCACAAACCTAATCTTTTAGACTTTGGTTCTAGCCAACCTAAGTCTAGAGAGGGCTCTCTCTTTATAATTTAACTTTGTTTTGAATAAGATTTTAGGCTAGTTCTTAGTGTTCATGATTGTTTGTTTTGAGTGGGTGGTGGAATTAAGGAAACAGATGGACAAAGCAAGTATTTAGGCCATTGGATTATGGAGTCAATCAAGAAAGGCTTAATTGGATCTGATCTATCACTAAGGTAAGAGTGCATAGGGCAGGCTAACATAGTAAAGCAAATCTATAGGTTTAAATGAATGAAGTAGTCCTAACCAGGGCAAAGGGCAGTGAAGGATCCTTAACCGGAATTAAGATGAAGAAAGGAAGGATGATCAGTAGCAAAGGGCAATGAAGAATCATTTACTATGGACCAAAGGGGGGGTAAACTATGGAAGTAAGGGATCAATTAAGAATTCCCAGACCAAGGCAGTTTAGTTGAAAACATAAGGAAAGCAAACAGTTAAAATAGAGAGCACTTAAGCTAATTCTGATGATATCATTCCTTGTTTTCTTTACATATTTAATAAGAAAAACCTATGAATATTCATAAACATGAAGAGAATACAATATTTAAACATGAGAATATGATACTTATTTGTTCCAACTGTGCACAAGAATCCAGTGAAATATCCTTAGCTTTATTTCGTTTCCAGTAAAACTAGTCCAGTCTTGAGTACAATAGCTCCTTGGCTCAAAAATAAAATGTCTATAGAAATGTAATTCAATCCACCCTAATTACTTCAATTTGTGAAGTATTTATACAAAAATTGATACAAAATATCTCATAACCATATGAGAATTATTCTAGGAAACAAAAAATATCTTCAACACGAAGATAGAGACAGATGGAGAACTTTCTTCTAGTTGTCCCTTTTATTGTGACTGTGTTGGCTGTTGTAACTCGGATTTGGCTCTTTCAATTTGCTTTGTAGTTATGTGCTGGAATCACTTTTATCTTCTACCTACTGATACTCTTTACCTATGCTGCTTTGATCCTGTCTTACCTATTTTACCTGGCAGTTATATTTTACCATATAGATTTACTACAGTAACTTTATAGTAAATCAGTCAAATATTTCCACCATTCATTGTTAGGTAATTCCATCCTTATCATTTTTCTGTAAATTTCATCAGCTTCTGTGTACTTGGAAAAATTTAGTTTTCTTGTGAACAAGTGCTTGACTTCATGTTCTATGTAGAACAAATTCTTAAGGCCATCATAAAGCACCTTTCCAGTGGGCAAAGATTTCACCCCTAAAGTACTAGCTTGGCTTTTAGCTAGCTTGTCTAACTTGTCAACGTAATCTTCCTGGGTCATTAACTTATCATGGATCACCATAGGACTGGGGAGTCCTTTTTCTCTTAAGATGCCATACTTCAGCATAAAGTTATCAATATCTGTTTGGATGCTCTGACATCTTTTCTCGAAGTTGAGCATTAGGTTCCTTTTGGTGAGAACCTTTTTGATCTCTATGATTGTTGTTGTTCTATATTCTATGTCCAATTCATCAAGATGATATCTATTTTTGCTGTTCAAAAAGGTGATTAATTGATTGGCTTCTTCAGGTTTATTTCCCAATTCTTCCACTGTCTTGTGGATTGCCTCTGTAGCCATTTTGACTAATTCTGCTTGCTCAAAAATAATCTGAATAGAAGTCCAAACATCATTGATGGAATCATTGATGTTGGCCCAAAGGATTTGTTTCATATCTCCTAATGGCTCATGTAGTGTTAAGTCCTTCTCAAGGGCTTTTATCCTTTCTGCCATCCTTAGGTTCCTCTGAGTTTCTTCTTTTTGTTGTATTTGTGCAAGTTTGCAATTGGTTTCTAAACTCGTCACTTGTTCTCTGAGTTTCTTGAGCTCAGTGGCCTGGATGCTCATTTCCTCCATGGCCTTGATCAATTTTGCAATTTTCTCAGTTGGTATTTCTATGCTCATTGATGTACCTACACCTGTTGAAGTACCTGTAACTGGCAATGCTGTAATTGGTGGAAGTGTAGGTGACAAGGCAGATGCCAAGGTGTAGGGCACTAGTGTGGAAACCATAGGTATTACAGTGTGAGGAGTGGTGGCCATCTCACTCTGGTTGGTCTCTATCAAATTATCCAATTCTTTTTTAGTTTCTTTCAATTGGTCATTCAACTTAAGGACTAGGTCCATAAGCTCTTCCTCCTTCTATGTTTTCAACACTTCAACTGTTTGAGGATGATGAAGAGGAGGAATCTTGAGTTGCTTTTTCAGTGCAGTTGTGTCATCCTTTTTCTTCTTTATTAGCTTCTCTACTGCTTTCACATCCTTGGGATCATGTCCCAGTTCTATGACCAAGTCCCTTAAGGACTTTACTATGGTGTCTTTGGCTTGAGAGGATGCCTTCTCCAACTAGAATTGTGTTGATATATTATTCACCAAATTCTGGAGTTGGTGGGCTGCAATTTCTTTGTTGGTCAAAGTGGAATAGACCATTTCACCAGTTCGTTTATGCAACTTGATTTGGTCAATAGGATGGATATCCTTGGCCAATACTTCAAAATTTATTTTTAGGTAGTCTGCCATTGATTTAGGTTGTTGTATGGTTGGCTTGAGAAAACTCATCTGCATCTTACCTTCTTTTATATCAAAGGCTGACATTAGCCTTGTTTGGTTTGTTGGAGCCATCTTCACATCATTTGCATAGCTTTGCACCTTTAACCTCTCATTCTTTGCCTTGATTTCCTTGTATTTTTCTTTGATGTCTTGGCTCTATCCAGTGGGAGCCTTGAAGGAGGATACTTCCACACTCTGTTGCCTTTCCAACATTTGAGTTTGAGAGGTGGAAGGTTCTTGTGTCCCTCCTGAAGGAATGGTGTGCCTACTTTCTGTTCTCTTTTCTTCTGAAGTCCTTGTTGTTTCCTTAGTGTATTCTTGCTATGCATATGGATTTAATCCCTGCCTCTTAGCATAGGTTTGGGCAATAGGCCTGCTAGAAGGAGTGGCCTCATCTTTGTCCCTTTTGAGGTTCCTCTCCTCATTTAGAGGAGTCTGCAAAACAGGAGGATTGCTCATTATAGATGAGCAAGTTCCTCTGAAATTTCAGGCTGTTCAGATTCTTCTGGTTTTTCTGAAAGTTCTAGTTGCTCTGAAAGTTCTAGTTGCTTTGATGGCCCTGCTTGATCTGAAGACTCTGGCTGCCCTGATGGTCCTGCCTCTGCTGTCTACCCACTATGTCCCTGGGATTTCCTTTGAGATTGAGACTCTCCTGGCACCTGTACAAAGGAATCCTCATCAAGTCTTCTATCTAAATCTATCAAAACATTATCAACAACAACCTCTGTGCTATCTCGATCTATCAAAGTGCCTTCCACCCATTCAGATTGATTATCATATTGTTCTATTTCAGGGATCCTGTGGTGGATGTAAGGAGATAGCTTATTCTTTTGTCTCCTATTACAAATGAAGCTTAAGGGGTCATAGGTCCACATGAAACTCTGTTTCGGTTTCAACCTTTGGAAGATTTCATCCGCCTCCTTTCCTGCTTCCCTAGTGTTGCAAATAAATGGGCCCAGCTGATCCTTTATTCTAAGTTGGGCTTTCTTCTTGGCTTTCACAAAGTGCACCTCATCTGAATTGATCATTTTTCTATAGTACTCTAGAGCAAATAATCTCATGGGGAGGTACTTTGGCAATTTGTAAGGTGGCAATTCACATCCATAAATCCTGATTTCGGTATGGTTTTGGTACAAGTACCAATCCCCTAATTTGTATTGCTTTGACAACTGTAGGATCCTCCTGATGTCTGCACTGATTCTGGGTGGAGGGCTTCCTAGAAGCATGGTTGTCACAGGGTATACAAACAGGTCTATGAAATCTGTATAAGAGTATGGAGAATCAAATTGATGGAACAATGAAGTCCAGAAGATCACTAATCTGGGGTTGCCTCTAGCATCAAGCTTTTGGAGGACAATTGGAAATCTATCGGCTTGGTAATACAAGAATAAATGATATAAAACTAAAGAATACTTGAAAACTCTTTCATTTTCCAACCTCATGAATTGATCATGCATTCTGTCAGCAATAAACTTTACATAGTTAAATATGATGGCTGGTGGTTGGCCAGGACAGTAGATTGACATGATGGATATTATGATCTCATCAACAAATTCACTAGTGGTGCAGCCTAGCACATTGGATATCATGTCTATGATGTCTCGGCCAAGGCTAGAGAATATTGTCCACAGATAAAGAGGAGGGTCCTTTGGGGTATATTGTTCTTCTTTGATGAAGGTTTGGAATAAATGAGCCAGTCTGATTGATGTAAGGGTAGGGTATCTATTCAACATATCTCCAATGGAAAGGGGAGTCAGACTTTGGCTTGCTTGTAATTGTAGCATTTCATTAATAGATTCAGCAGTGATGGTAAATAGAACAGCATGGTCAGGGGTTCTCTCTGCCTTTTGGATGGGATCATAGTTCATGTGACAGTAATGTACAATTTCTAGGAATATATGCACTCTAGGGAACTGGTACTTACGTATACTTGATTCCCAAAGTCCAATGGAGTCTGCTTGGTTCAAGTACTGGTCTCTGTACTTGCAAAAAAGCTTCAAAGGGGATTTTGAGACTGAGGTATATTTAATTTGGAATTCTTTGTCTGCAAGTGGAAGGTGGTCTAAATCCTTGTGTGGAGTCGTAATGGGCATGATGTTTAGTGCAATTGGGGATTCTATCCTTGGTTCTTGTGGATTCAAGGATGGGGGCAAAGGGTTTCAGGGAAATTGGAAAAAATTGGTCTATTACAGAGTATTTCAGGACTACCAGGTAGCTTAATTTACTAAATTACTTAGTATTTAAAGAAATTTAGTTCAGGTTTGCCAAAAAAACAAGGTTTCTCAGTGGAAATGGGGTAAATACCTGGTTTCGGCTATTTGAACAGAGTAATGGTGCTGGTGCACTATTTGCAGGAAGTGCACGGTTCTACAAGGTGGTCTGGAGTTCAGCTGCTGTGGAAAGTTGACGGTTGGTAGTAGGTTGACAATTGAACGTACTCTATGCTTTGTGTGGGAGTCAGAATGTTCTTTTCATGATAAAAAATGAAAAATCAATGAGTTTTTTGGTTTTATGTGTAAAGTCAATGATATTGGCGGGTACATTAGAAAATGACAGTTGGTGCTAATCGGGAGATGTGACATTTTGGGATGTAGCGAAGGCGGTAAGTGGAGGTGGTAAGTGGAGGTGGTAAGCAGAATCCATCGCACTGCTTTTTGTGATAAACGGTTTTGGGGGGAGGTCACCCAATGCCATTCATCGGGTGCCACGTAGTGGCATGGTGAATAGTGAAACCGCTCACGTCGGGCAGGTAAAAGTCGGACTTTGGAGGCCTCCTGATATGAGCGTGGGCCATTGGATCTAAAGGGGTCAGATCGCACGGTGATCAGGGCATGATTTGATCAGGGAGTTAATGGAGGGGCCCGATGGGATATTAACTGTGGATTAGGGAGGCTTTAATGATGTTGGGGGCGATTTGATTGGTCAAACAGGTTATTAATTAATCATTGTTTGATTAACTAACCCTATTTTGTTTGGCGGAGGGTTATGGTTCTTAATTAGCTGCTAATCGAATAATTAAGCCATTTAATTAATTTACTAATAAGGTTTATATTTCAAACCTTGGGGGTGGGATATTATCACATGGGTTTTAATAAATATATGGGAAAGGGGTTTATTTTCAGGAGCTAAATAAATATAATGAAAATTAAAGTTAATATGAAATGAAAGGGGAAAAGTGGGTTTTTGCGCTAAGTATATTGTGTTGAACATTTATTTACATATTCACACCTACACATTACTACTTAGGCTAAATGCTTTTTGTGGTATTTTTGTGGGAAAAAGGGGTTTTATGTAGGGTTAATTACTTTCCCTAGGTAAATGGTGATTTCACCTTAGGAAAAGGGATTTTTAGATGAAATGAATGTATTATGGAGGAATTGAATGTTGGTAAGGGGGTTTTAGTACATAGACCCTACAAGTTATTGGGCCGAGGGTCCGGTCCTTCCAGAAGTCAGAGAAATGCTCTAAGCCCCTTCAACTTAAGGTTTTAGGTACTTTTGCCTTTACTTATGGGAAATTAGTGAAATTAAAGGTAAAATGAATGGGGAAATTAATCACTTATCTTTGCAAATGTTCCATTATCATCCATACTTTAGCAACTTGATGATGAAAGTAAATGATATGATTTTATCCAATCAATCACCATAATTTTGCAACCATCCAACTACTTACCCATCTACTCATCCTACCATTTTTTCTACTCTTTATTAGGGTGCACTTAAGCTGGCAAACCCTTATCAAAACATTTTTCTTTTCTTTTACAATAGAAATCTATCTAAGTCTATCCTTATTACATCCAAGGGCTCAGATTAAACTGTTGAGCTCCTTTTATTTCCTCTACCTATCTACTTATCTGCCAAGATTAAACAGTTTGGTCAGATTTTATTCTCTATCTATAAACATGAAATTCAACACATGGAATAACCAAGATTAAACTGTTTGGTTACCATGGATTGTGGCCTAAATAACAAGTTGCACACAATCATTATTGTACAAAAGTAAATAGTAGTGGCATTTGGACTTGCACACTTTCATTGGTCCTTTTCTTTCTTGGGGTTCATTTTTTCATCTTTTTTGACCTTTTTAATCTTCTTGTCCCTTGATTTTTCTTTGGGACATACCCTCTTTACATTTTTTAATTTTTTAATTTTTTATCTTTTGTATATGGAAAACATTTGCAGAAAGCAAAGGTATGTACATATTACAGTTTTAACATCATCCATTCAAAAATTATGACACCTATTGGTATAGGAACATAATAGTGGCTCCACTTGGGGATGGCATTTCCTGGTTAAATGTCAAGAACTAGTAGATCAATGGCCTTTTGAATTTCTGTGATCTTACTCTGCAACTTTTCCTTTTACTTTTCTACTTTATTGATACTTATGACAGTAAACTTTTGAAGCTTAGGGCTTTCTCTTTGAGCTTCAACTCCAAAATTTACCATCCAATCCACACTAAACTTGGTGAAGGATATATTATGTACAAGTGATTATTAAAATCAATGACTGGGATCTATATAGTGCTTAAGCATTCGACCATTTACTGGTCCTCATTCTACTTCTGCACCATCCAATTCTTTGAGAAAATAAGCATTATTACCTCTGAAAGCATAAATAATGTAAGGACCTTTCCACAGGAAGTCAAACTTCCCATGTTTACCCTTATCCTCCCTTCTTGAGTCCCATTTCAAGACTTTATCTCCTAGATATAAATCTTTTGCCTTGGTTCTTTTGTCAAAAGCTTTCTTGATTCTCTCCTGCACAACTTGGGACCTAATGTATATGTTCTCCCTGGTTTGCTACAAATGAATTGTCTGGTTGATCCTTCTCTGAATATCATTGGGCTCAACCTATGCTTCTTGGAGTAATTTCATCACTGGAGTTCCCAAAGAAGATGGGAAGACAGCCTCTATTCCATAGACTAGTTGATAAGGACTGGTACCAATAGATTTCTTTGTAGTCAGCCTATCTGCCCACAAAGCATTCACTAGTTTCTTATTCCAAGTTTTCTTATTATCTTCCAACATTTTTTTGATAATATTCATTAAGCTCTAATTGGATTACTCTGCAAGTCCATTTCCCTGGGGATAGTAGGCTATGGAATGACCAAGGGTTATGTGATATTTGTTGCAAAAATCAATCATCCTCTTTGATTTAAAGGCTACAACATTGTCTGTGATGATTTTGGTGGGGCAACCGAATCTGGACAGAATGTTGGCCTCAAGAAAACCTATTATGATAGTATCAGTGGCTTGTCTTGAGGGTATGGCTTCTATCCACTTTGTAAAATAATCTATGGCAGTTAAGATCCATCTATGTTGGGTAGAGGAAGGAGGATGGATTTCACCAATGAAGTCAAGACCCCACTGTTGAAATGGTGTTTCAGTAGATATAGGTTTCAAAGGTAATGGTAGTAGTTTTCTTTTCCTTTCGAAAATCTGACACTTGTGGCATGAGGTTACAAATTTCTTAACATCAGCAAATAGAGTGGGCCAGTAGAAACCATCCCTTAAGATCTTATCAGCTGTTGTCTTCCAATAGAGATGTCCCCCACAGTCACCTACATGAAACTCTTGCAAAATTTTATTAGATTCCTCCTTTAACAAACAATTTAGAAAGGTTCCTTCATGATTTTTCCAAAGTAAAGCATTATCAATTATGCAAAACTTCAAAGATTTCATTTTTAAGAACCTACTTTTAGTCCTAGATAACTCTGGAGGAGCTTGTAGATTTTATAGAACATATATTATGTCAGCATACCATGGTGAATCTATAAAGGCTTGGTTGATCTATGGAGTCGCCATCTCCTCTTCGTTATCCAGTTTTGCAATGAAGTTTATGTCTAGGGCTTGATAGTTTGATTCAGCCATGAGCTTAGCCAAACCTTAGCCTTTGATCAATTTTGTAGGTTTAATTTCTAAATCATGCTCTAATATTGTAGCTATCCACTTTCCTCTCTTTCCATCAGGTCCATCCTATGTTAGAATGTCCTTGACTACAATGTTGGGAACATAAGCTACTATATGTGAGTACAAGATATAAACTCTGAAATCTTTAATTTCTTTAACCAAAGCAATAGCTTGCTTCTCCATTATATTATATTTTAAAGGTGCATCTTTCAGGGCTTTACTAAAGAAGGCTATTGGCTGTTCAAAACCTTGATCATTTTCTGCAAAAGGACTGCAACAATTGTGTGTTTTGAAGCAAAAGAAAATATCATAAATTCCCTATCAAACATTGGACTGATGAGGATTGGTGTTTGCTTTAAGGCTAACTTTATATCTTCAAATGACTTTTTAGCCTCTAGAGTCCATTTAATAGTCAAATCTTTCTTTAACATGTTGTTTAGTAATCTAATTAACTCAGCTAGATTAGAGATAAATCTCCTCAAAAAGTTTATTTTGCCTAAAAATGTTTGAAGTTCTTTGATGTTCCTGGGATGTAGTATCTGCAAAATGGCTTCAATTTTTGTTGGGTCAATCTTGATACCATCTTCGGAAATAATGTGGCCTAGTAATTTCCCCTCTTCCAGCCCAAACAAAGATTTTTTAGGATTCAGAGAAATCCCATATTTCCTGCACTTAGTAAAGACCTGCCTAAGATGATCCAGGTGTTGTTGATCTGATTTAGAGAATACTATGATATCATCTAGGTAGATTACAAGGAAGTCATGGATTTCCTTAGCAAAGGCTATGTCCATTTCTCTTTGAAAGGTGGCCCCTGCATTCTTTAACCCAAATGGCATTTTCACATACAAGAAAGTGCCCCATGGTGTAGTGAATGCAGTCTTTGCCTAATCATCTGGGTGGACTAGGATTTGGTTATAATCAGAGAACCCATCTAGTAGTGAGATTCTAGTGGAACCTACTACCCTCTGTAATATGTGATCCATTTTAGGAAGGGGATAGTTATCCTTAAGTGAAACTTTATTCAAATTCCTAAGGTCAACACACAATCTAATTTCGCCAATTTTCTTTCTTGTAGGTACCAAATTAGAAACTCAGTCTGAGAACCTAATTGGTGCAATAATCTTAGCTTCATACATTCGTTTGATCTTCTTTTCAATAGAAGGCAGTAGAATACGGTTGATCCTTCTGAGCTTCTATCTAAAGGGCTTTTGGTTTTCTTTTAATGGAATGGTGTGTTGTATTATGCTGGTATCATAGGACTTCAAGTCTTCATAATTCCATGCAAAAACATCTTGGAATTATTTCAACAGTTCCATATACTTCAGCTTTTCATTGGGAGGTAATGGTTTTGAAAGTTTTGTGAGTTTGTGTTCTTCTTCAGAGCTTGTATTACATTCCTCAATGTCTGATTTCAAGGGTTCCATTTTAGGCTTTTTAGGAATATTGTTTGAATCGAATAAGTCCTCTAAAGGAGTTAGTCCTTTGGGTAGAAATTTGTCTTTAAGGTTTATGACTTTAGTTTCTTCATCAATAGCTTCATCAATTTCCATTTGCTTTAGGTTTCGAATATCTGCTTTTGTAAATTTTGTAGGATGAAGCCTATCGATCTGATCATCTTCTACTTTGTTAATTTCTACTTCATTAGAGCATTCACAATCTATTGCTATATCTGTGTCTATGTTGTTGTTTACAAATTTATTGTCTAATGTCAAAAAATTGTTAATTTGTTGATCATTATCAAATACTTGCCAGTTCTTTAAGTTGTTAGGAATAGCAGGTCTATGCCTAACCTCAGCAGTGTACTGATGGTTGGGCTGAAAGGGCAATTTACAAGTACTAGAAAACATGGCTAAACTGTGAGCTTGCATGTTGTGTTTTCTGGGGATAACAACAAGCTTGGTTTCCAAAAAAGTATTTAGTATTTCTACCACTGTACCTCTATAAAATCCTAACCTAGGATCGCTAGTCATATAAAAAACCCTAATTTGTTTGATTACCAACTCAGAATCTTCCATAATGGAGACCCTTATGGCTCCTAACTTTTTGACCAATTTTAGACCTAACAGGAGTGCTTCATATTCGGCCATGTTGTTTGTACATTTAAAGTTCAATCTATAGGCATGACCTTTTGCATGATCATTTTCTAAGTTGTAAATCCATACACCTGCTCCTGCACCTAGTTTGTTGATTGACCCATCAAATTCAAGATGCCATAGGATTTCATGCTCATCATTTTCATCTGGGGTAATGAAATCTTTCTTGACTAAAGTATCTAGGTCATCTTTTTTACCTGAAATCTCATGAATTTGGACAGTTTGATTTTCTTTTAATACTACAATTTCTTTTGGTTCTGCTGTTATTGTGCTTGAAGTGTCTTCCTGATTAGTTTCAACATTTTAAAGTATGAAAGAATCAATATTAGAATGTACTGAATATATAGGAATGTTTTGAGGCCTCTCCTATGTACTCACTACATACTTCATCAGAGTCTCTCTATACAGTTTATTGGGATGTCCAAAGACTGATGTAGTAGCATATGACATGTCTAGTTATAGAGATCCCTGGAGTTTGGCACCCCAAGATCTAGACAACAACATACCATACTTAGGTGGTATATCAGCAACAATTATGTCCATAAGAATGGTCTTGGCAGGGTATGATGAGCCCCAAAAATGGATAATTATATGGGCTCATCCAGCCTCCTAATTCGACTTAATCCACCATTCTCATTAGTTTATTACATGTTTTTGATTATATTTATGCTAATAGAGTGAATTGGGTTAGTCATTATGCCAACAAGTCTAATGTGTGCTTTATGCAGTCTTTTTGGTCAATTTGGAGACAAAATCAAAGGTTTAAATGAGCACTTGGCAGCCAAATTCGTGGAGAGGATTTTTAGGAAGGTGTCCCCTTCATTATGGGCCCTTACCTCGAATTCTCCACCATCATCTTGGAGTTCAAGGGCCACCAAATCGATTATCACAAGGGCAGTCGAGCAAGTGCTAGTAAAGTTGCTGTTAACTACAAGTTTTGGCAGCCGAGTTCCTAAAGTTTAGGAGGGCTGTTGGGGTCCTCAATTTGTATAAATAAGAAGGCTTAGGGCCTCATTTCAGTTAGTCACTTTGTAGGCAGAATTTAGCTAGTTTGTAGTTCAATTTTAGTCATTCTTTTAGTCATTTTTTAAGCAGTAGATTAGCTCTACATTTCAGCACACTTTCAAGCTTTCCCTTGTGGACAATTTTTTATGTAACTATTATTTCTTGCTCAATAAAGATGAATCTAGCTTTACACCAGCTCTAATCTCTTTTAGGAGGCTGTAGCTCTTGGGGTTGGGCCCAACCCAAGTACCCAGTACCTCCTTTGTTTACCTTTATGTGTTTTTGCTGCATTCTTAGAATAAAATCTGCTATTTAGATTTAAATCTTATTTTGTTATTTAGATTGCCTTGGATGATTAAAAAGTATTTTCATGTTCAGATTGATTTGATAGGTTAATAACAGAGAAGATCTTCAGAAAAAGGCTATCAAGCACCTCTGATCTCACCTCTCCCTCAGTGGGACCATGAGCTGGGACCAAGGTGTCCTTGCTGCCACCAAAAACACTGTCTTTGCTTCATCATGCAATTATTAGTGTTAGATTCTCATTTGTAGAAGTTGATACCAG
Organism: Pinus tabuliformis; assembly: GCA_031772625.1. Classification (NCBI taxonomy): domain Eukaryota; kingdom Viridiplantae; phylum Streptophyta; class Pinopsida; order Pinales; family Pinaceae; genus Pinus; species Pinus tabuliformis. The sequence continues at coordinate 306,775,169 of CM062812.1, read as the reverse complement.
TTGTGGTTACATGCTCAGGTTCATGATTACTTAGTTTGCATAGCTATTTCACATGATTTCGTTGCAAATAAACTGTTGTTCATTTTCTTTGCTGTTATTTAGGTCAGATTAGGTTAAAGTAGCTAGGTCCTTGATTTTCCAAGTCTTTGTTTGTTCAGTTTGAGAAATAACGTGCAGAGCACCTGTGAAACCTCCTCTCCTACCCTTACCCCATCCATGCAACCTGCTTCGTCCTCCAACTTAGATTCTTGCCTCTCATTTGCTACGTTTTCTCCCTTTGCCCTAATTTCTACATTCTTGTGCATCATTGCTCCCTCCATCCTTGAACCAAATCCAATCGCTCCTTAGCCTCATGCGCCAGGTCCTAGACCCCTTAAAATCCTTATCCAACCTCCATGTCCACTTTCCCACCGTTTTTCCTCCATCAACCCTCCAAAATCCTCTTTTCGGAACATCCTGTAGAAATTTCAGAACATCCTGTAGAACCCCTGCAGACTTCCTGTAGAAGCTCACGAAAGCGGTTTCTTGAGATCCGATCACTGTGAAACTCTTTGGAAGGGTGCTAGGGACCCCTTAGGCCCTCTTCTAACCTTCCTGACCTCCTGCAAGCATTCCCTTTCGCCAATCCACCTCTGCACAGTCAAAAACAGTTAAAGCACATGCACAATAATTTTGCCAACTTACTCAAAAATACAAAAAGATGGTTCTTTTCAAATTTCACTTCAGAAGTAGCTTAGTCACATGCATTTTACCTTTCTAAGAGTCAATGGAATTCCTTTCTGTAGCTTTCATCATTTTTCTTGCACCAGTAGGGTTAGTCGGTAAAACTAGGGTTTGCTAGGGTTTGCATTTCCTTTCCGCTTTCAGTTTCTTTCTGCAAGTAGATTAGCCTCCTTTGAGTTAGCTTTCATCCATTAGTTAAAAAGCTTCTTCTAAGAGCTCATAGAAGTTGGCTTAAGCTCCTAGCGGACTTTTGCTAGCTGACCAAGTGACAGTCGCGGAAAGAGCTAGTACTTGTGCATACAGCACCGTCGCTTCCAAGTTTGTTACAAACTATCGGGTTGATAAAATTAAAGTAGGGAGTTCCAAGAGTTGCAGTATTATTGCTACAATACTGGGGCCCACCAGGGTACTGAACTAGAGAAACACACAAATATTTTATAAGCCCTAAGCACTTAACTTGGCTTGAATCAAAGGAAAACAGATCCTTGTAAGGCCTGGTGATATCCAAGTTTAGCTTTTCCATTACAGACTTAGGCATAAGATTATGTGAAGCTCCAAAGTCAAGCATGGCATTATGTAGGATTTTATCATGGATGTTAAGGCTAATATAGAAGGGTGGTATCCCTCCTTCAACTGGCTTCCCATTCACATCAGGTCCAAAAATTAACTCAGGTTGATCATCAAATAGATTCACAGAGTCTTCATTTTCAACGAAGTTTAAAGATTTACTAATTTGAGACTTGTAAGTTTCATGTTTAACCAATTCTGTTAGAGGCACTGAGATTTTTAGTTTGGCCACTTCTGCTCCCAAATTGAAAGGCAGATGGGTTTTGTCTATTTGAACATTTGAAATTTTAGTACCAAGGTTCTGAGTAGTATTTTCTTCTTTTTCATTGTTTAGAGTATTTTTATTTGGATTTTCTAATATAATTTCTGGAGGTTGTTCCACTGTTCCCTTGAAGGGGATTGAAGTGGAAGGTTTCTCATTAGAAGGTTGGTTATTAGTTACATCTTCAATGGTGGGACTGGGAGGGTTTTGATGTGGTCTAGAAAGGATTTGTAAGGTTTTCGTAACTTGAGGATTCTGATTTACAACTTTTACTTTCTTTGGCTGGTTAGGCACTGCTTTTTTATTCTGATTAGGAATATCAGTGTTCTTTTTGCTTCTTAAATTGTACTATTTATGAACTTCGAAAATAACAGAGTCATACCCTTGCTTATAGTTGAAAGATTCTCTAGTTTGGGTCTGTAAATGTTGAAGCATATATAATTCTGGATCATCCTGAGTTAGGAAAACAGTTTCTTCATCATCTAACGCCATTAGGTTGATTTGGGTGTCTATCTTAGGGTCTTCTTGGTGAGAAGTTTCAACATAATTTTCTTGGAAAGGTGGTCTAGTGTTCTGATCAGGTCTGTTTTTACCAGTGTTTTGGTTTTGGTTCTTCCTAAAGTTTGGATTCCTTAATGGATTAGCCTGTTGGTTATCCCAGTGAGGTTTCCTTTCAATGACTTCTATTCTATCCATCAACCTTTCCATTCCTTTAGCTAAAGCATCCATTTTTTGATCAAAGGGTGAAGTTTCATCTTTTAGAGGTGTTCTTCACTCGTTTCTAACCCTAGCCCTTTTGGATAGCAGATTAGCTTCGACACTAACTGCTACACTTTTCATATTTTCAAGTGTAGGGGGGTTCCTTTCTCTAAGTTGAAAAGCCATATCGGTATCAAATCAAATAAGGTAATTTTACTTTGATAATCTGCTGGTAAGGCACCTTGAGGAGCAGACATCACAAGGGGGGTATATCTAAGTGCCATAGCTATAAGTTGGGTAGGATTGAGAATAGGAGTTGGGGTAACAAGAGGATTTGGGACAACAAGGGGAGTTGGGATAACAGGGGTAATGGGTATTTGAGGGGTAGTGATGGGATGATCGGGGAGTGAAGGTATGAATGGAGATGAGGGATGATCTTCAGAGGTGTGGGGAAACAATGGTGAGCTAAAAGATGTTGAAGCTATTTCAAAAAGCTTAGGGATTCTATCAATGGTAAGGGATGACTGAGGGGAGTTCAGAAGGTACTGGTCAATTGACAAGTTGGCTCGTTGGACTTCAAGTTCTCTTGTAAACTCTGGATCTAGGACTATGATCACAAGTTCACTTTTAAACTTAGTTCTAAATAGAGAGAGGTCAAAATACTCATCAAAAGGGATGTCTTCAATGAATAACCACTCAGCAGGGCATGAATTGGATTTAAAAAGAGGTCTAGGGCTTATTGAACTTTCTTATCTTCTGATTATTCTTGGAATAAGGTTTGGATTTTCAAATACAGGGGGAGGATTTGGATCAGAGTTGGCCCTAGTATAATGAGTTCTCCCTGATGCCAGATTTCAAGATTTTTATGATTATTTTGATTTTATGAACTTTTTGAAATAACTTCTAATAACCTTAAGAGGCTTAAAAATAAAAATTTGAATTTCTCAAAGGTTTATTAAAATTGAGGGTTTTGAATTCCCCAGTATGGTCACCACTATGTTATCACTCAAATTTTTTCCTTAGAAGTTATCAAAGAAGGAATAGTCTGAGGTAACCACAAACCTAATATTTTAGACTTGCGTTCTAGCTAACCTAAGTCCAAAGAGGGCTCTCTCTTTATAATTTAACTTTGTTTTGAATAAGTTTTTAGGCTAGTTCTTAGTGTCCATGATTGTTTGTTTTGATTGGGTGGTGGAATTAAGGAAACAGATGGGCAGAGCAAGTATCTATTCCATTGGGCTATGGAGTCAATCAAGAAAGGCTTAACTGGATCTGATCTATCACTAAGGTAAGAGTGCATAGGGCAGGCTAGCACAACAAAAGCAAATCTGCAGGTTTAAATGAATGAAGTAGTCCTAACCAGGGCAAAGGGCAGTGAAGGATCCTTAACTGGGATTAAGATGAAGAAAGGAAGGATGATCAGTAGCAAAGGGCAATGAAGAATCCTTTACTATGGACCAAAGGGGGGGTAAACTACGGAAGTAAGGGAGCAATTAAGAATTCCCAGACCAAGGCAGTTTAGTTGAAAACATAAGGAAAGAAAACAGTTAAAATAGAGAGCACTTAAGCTAATTCTGATGATATCATTCCTTGTTTGCTTTACAGATTTAATAAGAAACACATATGAATATTCATAAACATGAAGAGAATACAATATTTAAACATGAGAAGATGATACTTATTTGTTCCAACTGTGCACGAGAATCTAGTGAAATGTCCTTAGCTTTATTTCATTTCCATTAAAATCAGTCCAATCTTGAGTACAATAGATCCTTGGCTCAAAAATAAAATGTCTACAGAAATATAATTTAATCCACCCTAATTACTTCAATTTGTGAAGTATTTATAGAGAAATTGATACAAAATATCTCATAACCATATGAGAATTATTCTAGGAAACAAAAAATATCTTCAACATGAAGATAGAGACAGATGGAGAACTTTCTTCTAGTTATCCATTTTATTGTGACTGTGTTGGCTGTTGTAACTTGGATTTGGATCTTTCAGTTTGCTTTGTAGTTATGTGCTAGAATCACTTTTATCTTCTACCTACTGATACTCTTTACCTGTGCTGCTTTGATCATGTCTTACCTATTTTACCTAGTAGTTATATTTCACCATATAGATTTACTACAGTAACTTTATAGTAAATTAGTCAAATTTGTCCACCATTCACTATCAGGTAATTTCATCCTTATCATTGTCCTGTAAATTTCATCAGCTTCTGTGTACTTGGAAAAATTCAGTTTGCTTGTGAACAAGTGCTTGACTTCATGTTCTATGTAGAAAAGATTCTCAAGGTTATCATAAAGCACCTTTCTAGTGGGCAAAGATTTCACCCCTAAAGTACTAGCTTGGCTTTTAGCTAGCTTGTCTAACTTGTCAACGTAATCTTCTTGGGTCATTAACTTATCACGCATCACGATAGGTCTGGGAAGTCCTTTTTCTCTTAAGATGCCATACTTCGGCATAAAGTTATCAATATCTGTCTAGATGCTCTGACATCTTTTCTCGAAGTTGAGCATTAGGTTCCTTTTGGTGAGAACCTTTTTGATCTATATGATTGTTGTTGTTCTATCTTCTATCTCCAATTCATCAAGCTGATATCTATTTTTGTTGTTCAAAAAGGTGATTAACTGATTTTCTTCTTCAGGTTTATCTCCCAATTCTTCCACTGTCTTGTGGATTGCCTTTGTAGCCATTTTGACTAATTATGTTTGCTCAAAAATAATCTGAATAAAATTCCAAACATCATTGATGGAATCAACGATGTTGGACCAAAGGATTTCTTTCATATCTCCTAATGGCTCTTGTAGTGTTAAGTCCTTCTCAAGGGCTTTTATCCTTTCTACCATCCTTAGGTTCCTCTGAGTTTCTTCTTTTTGCTGTATTTGTGCAAGTTTGCAATTGGTTTCTAAACTTGTCACTTGTTCTCTGAGTTTCTTGAGCTCAGTGGCCTGGATGCTCATTTCCTCCATGGCCTTGATCAATTCTGCAGTTTTCTCAGTTGGTGTTTCTGTGCTGGTTGATGTACATGTACCTGCTAAAGTACCTGTAACTGGCAATGTTGTAACTGGTGGAAGTGTAGGTTCTAAAGAAGATTCCAAGGTGGAGGGCACTATTGTGGAAACTGTAGGTATTACAGTTTGAGGAGTGGTGGCCAGCTCACTCTGCTTGGACTGTATCAAATTATCCAATTCTTTTTCAGTTTCTTTCAATTGGTCATTCAACTTAAGGACTAGGTCCATAAGCTCTTCCTCCTTTTGTGTTTCCAACACTTCAGCTGTTTGAGGATGATGAAGAGGAGGAATCTTGAGCTGCTTCTTCAGTGCAGCTATGTCATCATTTTTCTTCTTTATCAGCTTCTCTGTTGCTTTCACATCCTTGGGATCATGTCCCAGTTCTATGACCAAGTCCTCTAAGGACTTTATTCTGGTGTCTTTGGCTTGAGAGGAGGCCTTCTCCAACTGGAATTGTGCTGATATATTATTCAGCGAATTCTGGAGTTGGTGGGCTGCAATTTCTTTGTTGGTCAAAGTGGAATAGACCATTTCACCAGTTTGTTTATGCAACTCGATTTGGTCAATAGGATGGATATCCTTGGCCAATACTTCAAAATCTGTTTTTAGGTAGTTTGCCATTGATTTAGGTTGTTGTATGGTTGGCTTGAGAAAACTCATCTACATCTTACCTTCTTTTATATCAAAGGCTGACATTAGCCTTGTTTGGTTTGTTGGAGCCATCTTCAGATAATGTGCATAGCTTTGCACCTTTAACCTCTCATTCCTTGCCTTCATTTCCCTGTATTTTTCTTTGATGTCTTGGCTCTGTCTAGTGGGAGCCCTGAAGGAGGATACTTCCACACTCTGTTGCCTTTCCAACATTTGAGTTTGAGAGGTGGAAGGTTCTTGTGTCCCTCCTAAAGGAATGGTGTGTCTACTTTCTGTTCTCTCTGCTTCTGAAGTCCCTGCTGTTTCCTCAGTGTATTCTTGCTCTGCATATGGATTTAACCTCTACCTCTTAACATAGGTTTGGGCAACAAGCATGCTGGAAGGAGTGTCTTGATCTCTATCCCTTTTGAGGTTCCTCTCCTCATTTAGAGGAGTCTACAAAACAGGAGGATTGCTCCTGATTTGTTCAGGTTGAGCAAGTTCCTCTGAAATTTCAGGTTGTTCAGATTCTTCTGGCTGTGATGAAAATTCTGGTTGCTTTGATGGCCCTACTTGATCTGAAGACTCTGGCTACCCTAATGGTCTTGCCTCTGCTGTCTGCCCACTTTGTCCCTGGGATTGCGTCTAAGATTGAGACTCTCCTGGCACCTATACAAAGGAATCCTCATCAAGTCTTCTGTCTAAATCTATCAAAACATTATCAACAACAACCTTTGTGCTATCTTGATCTATCAAAGTGCCTTCCACCCATTGAGATTTATTAGCATATTGTTCTATTTCAAGGATCCTATGGTGGATGTAAGGAGATAGTTTATTATTTTGTCTCCTATTACAAATGAAGCTTAAGCCTGGGTAATAGGTCCACATGAAACTCTGTTTCAGTTTCAACCTTTGGAGGATTTCATCTGCCTCCTTTCTTGCTTCCCTACTGTTACAAATAAATGGGCCCTACTGATCCTCTATTCTAAGTTGGGCTTTCTTCTTGGCTTTCACAAAGTGCACCTCATCTGACTTGATCATTTGTCTGTAGTACTCCAGAGAAAATAATCTCATGGGGAGGTACTTTGGAAATTTGTAAGGTGGCAATTCACATCCATAAATCCTGATTTCGGTATGGTTTTGGTACAACTACCAATCCCCTACTTTGTATTGCTTTGAAAACTGTAGGACCCTCCTGATGTCTGCACTGATTCTGGGTGGAGGGCTTCCTAGTAGCATGGTTGTCACAGGGTATACAAAAAGGTCTATGAAATCTGTATAAGAGTATGGAGAATCAATTGATGGATCAATGAAGTCCAGAAGATCACTAATCTGGGGTTGCCTCTAGTATCAAGCTTTTGGAGGGCAATTGGAAATCTATCATCTTGGTAATACAAGAATAAATGATATAAAACTGAAGAATACTTGAAAACCCTTTCATTTTCCAACCTCATGAATTGATCATGCATTTTGTCAGCAATGAACTTTACATAGTCAAATATGATGGCTGGTAGTTAGCCAGGAGAGTAGATTGACATGATGGATATTATTATCTCATCAACAAATTCACTAGTGGTGTAGCCTAGCACACTGGTATCATGCTCGTGATGTCTCGGCCAAGGCTGGATAATATTGTCCACAAATAAGGAGGGTCATTTGGGGTACACTGTTCTTCTCTGATGAAGCTCTGGAATAACTGAGCCAGTCTGATTGATGTAAGGGTAGGGTATCTATTCAACATATCTCCAATGGAAAGGGGAGTCAGACTTTGGCTTGCTTGTAATTGTAGCATTTCATTAATAGATTCAGTAGTGATGGTAAATAGAACAGCATGGTCAAGGGTTCTCACTACCTTTTGGATGGGATCATAGTTCATCTGACAGTAATGTACAATTTCTGGGAATATATGCATTCTAGGGAACTGGTACTGGGGTAAACCTAATTCCCCAAGTCCAATGGAGTCTACTTGGTTCAAGTACTGGTCTCTGTACTTGCAAAAAAGTTTCAAAGGGGATTTTGAGACCAAGGTATCTTTAATCTGGAAATCTTTGTCTGCAAGTGGAAGGTGGTCTAAATCCCTGTGGGGAGTCGTAATGGGCATGACGTTTAGTGCAATTGGGGCTTCCATCCTTGGTTCTTGTGGATTCAAGGATGGGGGCAAAGGGTTTCAGGGAAATTGGGAAAAATTGGTCTATTACAGAGTATTTCAGGAGTACCAAGTAGCTTAATTTACTAAATTACTTAGTATTTAAAGAAATTTAGTTCAGGTTTGGCAAGAAAACAGTGTTTCTTAGTGGAAATGGGGTAAATACTTGGTTTCGGCTGTTTGAACGGAGTAATGGTGCTAGTGCACTGTTTGTAGGAAGCACACAGGTCTGTAAGGTGGTCTGGAGTTCAGCAGCTGTGGAAAGTTGACGGTTGGTAGCAAGTTGATAGTTGAACATACTCTATTCTTTGCATGGAAGTCAGAATGTTCTTTTCACGATAAAAAATGAAAAATCAATGAGTTTTTTGGTTTTATGTGTAAATTCAATGATATTGGCAAGTACATTGGAAAACGATAGATGGCGCCAATCAGGAGATGTGACATTTTGGCGTGTAGCAGAGGGGGTAAGCAGAGGTGGTAAATGGAATCCATCGCACCGCTTTTTGGGATAAGAAGTTTTGGGGGAGGCCGCTCGATGCCATTCATCGAGCCCCATGTAGCGGCAGGGTGAACAGTGAAACCTCTCACATCAGGTAGGTAAAGGTCAGACTTCGGAGGCTGCTCGATATGAGCGTGGGCCGTTGGATCTGAAGGGGTCAGATCGCACGGTGATCGGGGCATGATTTGATCAAGGGAGTTAATGGAGGGGCCTCACGGGATATTAACTACGGTTTAGGGAGGATTTAATGACATCGGGGGCAATTTTATTGGTGGAACAGGTTATTAATTAATCACTATTTGATTAACTAACCCTTTTTTGTTCGGTGGAGGGTTATGGTTCTTAATTGGCTGCTGATCGACTAATTAATCCATTTAATTAATTTAGTAATAAGGTTTATATTTCAAACCTCAGGGGCGGGATATTATCACATGTGTTTTAATAAATATACGGGAAATGGGTTTATTTTCGGGAGTTAAATAAATATAATGAAAATTAAGTTAATATGAAATGAAAGGGGAAAGTGGGCTTTTGCGCTAAGTATAATGTGTTGAACATTTATTTACATATTCGCACCTACACATTATTACTTAGGCTAAATGCTTTTTGTGGGTTTTTTGTGGAAAAAAAGGGTTTTATGTAGGGTTAATCACTTTCCCCAGGTAAATGGTGATTTCACCTTAGGAAAAGGGATTTTTAGATGAAATGAATGTATTATGGAGGGAGTGAATGTTGGTAAGGGGGTTTTAGTACTTAGACCCTATAATTTATTAGGCCGAGGGTCCAGTCCCTCCAGAAGTCATAGAAATGCTCTAAGCCCCTTTAACTTAAGGTTTTAGGTACTTTTGCCTTTACTTATGGGAAATTAGTGAAATTAAAGGTAAAATGAATGGGGAAATTAATCACTTGTCTTTGCAAATGTTCCATTATCATCCATACTTTAGCAACTTGATGATGAAATTAGATGATATGATTTTATCCAATCAATCACCATAATTTTGCAACCATCCAACTACTTACCCATCTACTCATCCTACCATTTTTTCTACTCTTTATTAGAGTGCACTTAAGCTGGCAAACCCTTATCAAAACATTTCTTTTCTTTTACAATAGAAATCTATCTAAGTCTATCCTTATTACATCCAAGGGCTCAGATTAAACTGTCGAGCTCCTTTTATTTCCTCTACCTATCTACTTATTTGCCAAGATTAAACAGTTTGGTCAGATTTTATTCTCTATCTATAAACATGAAATTCAACACATGGAATAACCAAGATTAAACTGTTTGGTTAACATGGATTGTGGCCTAAATAACAAGTTGCACACAATCATTATTGTACAAAAGTAAATAGTAGAGGAATTTTTACTCGCACACTTTCATTGGTCCTCTTCTTTCTTAGGTTTCATTTTTTCATCTTTTTTGACCTTTTTAATCTTCTTGTCCCTTGATTTTTCTTTTGGGACATACCCTCTTTAAATTTTTTAATTTTTTTTTTAATTTTTTGTATATGAAAAACATGTGCAAAAAGCAAAGGTATGTACATATTATAGTTTTAACCTCATCCATTCAAAAAATATGACACCTATTGGTATAGGAACATAACAGGCTGTATGGGAAGAACAAGGAGTCACTGATGACAATATAAAGAAGGAAACGCTGGTGAGCGTGTTGCAGGATCGCGCACTGACGTGGTACATTAATAATTGCAATGACAATCCAAACGCAGGGATCTCGGATATCCAAGCTACACTAAATAGGGAATTTAGCAAGCCAAAATCAGAGACACAATCGATTAACAGATTTAAGGAAATTGTGATGCTTCCAGGTGAGACCCACTGGGAGCTGGATCAGAGACTGAAGGGTATGATTCGTGAAGCCAACATGACCTTGATGGATGGGCAACACCGCACATGGTTTGTAGCGTCGTTAATGCTGCATCTAAGGACCACGCTGTCACAGCAGAAGCTATCCACTAAGGGCAAGGCCTTGGAGATCACAATGAGGCTGCATGAGACCCCGATACAAGATCCTAACCTAGGAGTCCAACAGATCCACGCGCATTTGAAAAACTTGTGTTTGGAGATGCAGAGTTTGAAGCAAGACAGAACAAGTTGCCTAGAAGCACGCGAGGAGGTATGGTGCATAAAGTACAAAGGCCAAGGACATGACAAGGACCATTGTCCAATCTTCACGAACTACCTGGTGGAAGGAGGGCCAATGCCATTGAGACCAGAGGCACAAGCAGGACCGAGCGCGGTGCCTGCATTATGGTGCACAATTTGTCAGATAGGAGGGAAGCATGCTATAGATAACTGTCATCTATTACAAAAGTATACACAGATGTCCCAATAGTTGTTCTGTAATTTTTGCAGATCAATAGGCCATGATGAGCACACCTATAGAAGTTATGCACTGATGATGGATCAGACTCCTACCTACAGAGTTCAGACCGAAACGTGAGGCCTCGATCAAAATGCAGGGATGGTGTGCACTGGATTTCAGGGACGCGGATGAGGTCGAGGTGGAATGGGACCAGGAAGGGGTCATGGACAACTGATCTATTACAATTGCGGAGGGCCAGGCATTATGCCCATGATTGTACAAATTCAACGAGAGCATCATGTTTATATTGTACCCAGTTTGACCATGAGATGAAGGACTTCCCCACACTGATAGCGAGGTTGCGCGATAAAGGAACACTCCAACCTCCCCTGACTCAAAACCTGCAAATGATGAGGTTTGAGCCACGTGAAGAGGACCCGAATGTAAACATCATGCTCCGAAGTAGTATCACGACAGGAGATGACAAGGGAAAGCAGTCTGAAGAGAGTGCCTGGGTTTGCAAGGCTCCAACAAAGGAACCAAAATTTTATTTGGAGCGCGTGAAGGAGACATTCATAGAAGCTAAGAAGAGCTTCCTGGAGGCCTCCACTTTAGGTAGTAAAGACAAACTATAACCGGAGATGGACCCATCAATGCTCACTACCTTTCTGGAGACATGCATGAAGTTGCTGCATGACAAAAAAGTGGTGAAGGGGCTACAAGAACTCATCACTAGATGTGCTGGACCAGGAGAACTCCACGTAGTCCAGAAGCTCAAAAAGCACACAACGCGAACAGGAAGGGAGATGAGATTGACTGTGCAAATTGAGGAATATGAGATGGATCAAGTGAGTTTGGATCTAGGATGGGACGTGAACATCTTGCCAAAGTAGGCATGGGAATGCATGGGCAGGCCCGCGTTGCAATGGTCTCCTATTTAATTGCAAATGGCGAACCAACAAAAGATCCTACCAATGAGAAGATTGCAGGGAATAACGGTAGGCAACGAAGGTGCAAGTGCACTTGCAGATTTCGAAGTGACAGAGATTGTTGATGAAAGAAACCACTATCCCATGCTACTGGGAATAGATTGGGCCACTGAGATGAATGGAGTGATAAATCTAAAGAAGCACAAGATGATTTTTGAGAAAAAGTCGCTACGAGTAGTGGTACCTTTAGACCCTGCGAAAGGATCACACTACACAGAGCCAGTGCACGACTACCACAGTGATGACAATCTAGATTGTATCTACAAGATAACCACGCCAGAGAAGGATTGGGTAAATCCAATAGCGGATGTCAGGATTTCGTGGAATCGTGAAAGCTCCTGCACCTTAGATTTGGACGAAGAAATAGAATGATGGAAGAATCGGTTACACGAGGTAACCACGCTCAACTGCAACATGATGATAAGGTCACTACAATGCGTGACAACAAAGGTAAGAGATCTGCCTATGTATGACGGGTTGAGAAAACTGGATGATTTCCTGACCAAATTTGAAATAGAGGTGCCGAAACAGCGACAGTTCGATGCTCTAAAATGGGTACTGTGTGCTACGCCCGCAAGGTGGTGGGGTACGCATCAAAGAAGTTTTGAGGACTGGTGCGAATGTAAAAAGATGATGCTCATGCAGTTTGGAAAGTCTTAGATGCGGATGAAAGCTGGGTATGACGGACGAAATAGCCTATGCGCCCACCTCTCCCGATGGGTATAGGCACATGCTACGCATCCTACACGAACGCACACCGTCCTCACGATAGGTAACAAGACCAACAAGCAAGAGCGGGCAAGACAATGGCGTGAACGATGAAGTATGATAAGACCAAGCACACCAAAGATTATCCACGTGGAAGCCTTTGACAAAGTGTGTGAAGTACTGAATGTGGTCCACCATGTGAGAGGCACTGACTGGGATCTGCATGTACCAACGATTCTATGGGCTTATAGGACCATGTTAAAAACCCTGACCACGCGGGCACTTCCGACGATGAAGGATGAAGTAGATGCTATCATTCCTATAGAGCATGCAAAGCCTAGTCCGTGCATAGCAGCAACCACAGATACAACGGCTTGCGAAGCCTAGAAGTAAGGAATCACAGAGTCGCAAGAGACAGAACACATGAGACTTGAGGAAGAAATCCAACAGAGAAACCTTAGACTCTGGGAACTTGAAAAAGAAATGGTATGGTTAAGAGAGAAAAGCACTTTGATGGACGTGGAGGTCAAGAAGCTGGAGGAAGAGATAAAGGAAGAGTTTCTCCCCGAAAAAACTAGGATGATAAGGCAAGGTGCACATGATCATACTGACAAGTTTGAAATCTATTGCTGTGAATTGGTTAGTCTGATGCCTTGGCTTGGACCACATATTGCTAAGCATAATGACCAGGGTAGCGCATTGCAAATGGTGAAGTGCGCGATGCCGACCACAATAATAGAAGGTGGGGATTCTCTGAGAACCGTGATGGAGGGCAGGATGGAGCCCCCCACGGATGGTGCGACTACCTAACTAGCTAGGCGAAGGATAGTATTAGTGCTCCAGGCAGTTGGATGGGAGCGTGAGACTATAAACTATTCTTCTCAAGAGCTGTGTGATATTGCAAATGTGTGCAGAAGCAGAAAGCCACTAGGTCTATGACCGCGCATGGAGGGTTGCGCTGTCGCGTGAGTTGGCCAGAGAGTGACCGTTGAAGTCACTATTCATGATGGGATGCTCGAACTGAGGCCAAATGGAGCGGGCAGTAGGCATTTAAGATGTAATTTATGGGCAAGATTTGGGAAAATCGACTGCCAAGAAAGCATTAATGAACCAGAATTCGGGGGAATGGTTGAATTTGAATTTAAAAAGTGTTATAAAACACAAAGGGATAACCAGAAAACAACACTTGGTCATTTGAGAATTGAGCGATTGAGTAGAGCCTTGAGCATTGTGAGCCGAGCGTTGATTGAGCCCTTGAATTTGCGAGTGATAGATTACAACCCAGATATAATGACAACAACTAAGGATGGTCTGGGAATAGAAGATGTGACTGCCAGTGAGGCCGTGCAGGCCCTAATTGTGGAGGATGTTCTAGAATGTGTCGGGGTTGTGGAAGAGATCCCCAAGTCACTGCGTACGCCAATAACCAAGAAGGATAAACAAGCAATGGCCCCCATACGCGTGTCCCCGACGAACCTGTTGCATAACAAACTATCGATGGAAGAAAAGGGGAAAGTTGTCACAATAGAAACAGATGAGGAAGAAGAAGATTTGCAAGCCCTTATCATCGCAAAGGAAGAAGACGAAGGCATGGAGGTGGATATTCAACCTACACACTCTGCGACAAAACTACCCGCATATGTCCCCCCGTGAAAAGGGAAGGCCAAAGTGCCCAAGGACCTGGACGAAACCAAGAGTTCCCTCCTGACCCCACTCCTCGTAGACGGTATTATGTTTGAAGGCACACACCTGGGCTGCGTGCCAACCATGAAATTTGAAGATTGGGAGCTCGCTGACTGTGAGAAGTTCCCTCACCTAGAGACCGAGAACCTCATAAAGTAGAACACCGTGGGGGTGGTGACAACGTTAGAGCCACAAAAGTGGCTGCGCAGAGTGGAAAAGGCCAGGCTACTAAACCTACTATGGGTGTCGCATTTCCACCGCGCCCCAATAGCCATTTTCGTCATCAGGCAACTGCTCCTCTTGGTGCATGATGGGTATCTATGGCTAGAGGAGCCCATCCCCATCATGGCAGACCAAATTCATTTCATTTCCCGCCTACCATACAAAGGAAAGGACCTCGCGACCATATCGGAAGGGAAGGGTAGTGATTTGGCCCTCATGGAGGATATGAAGACGAACTACAAGCTGGAGAAGAAGAAGAGGGGCTATGCCATCTCTAGCATCAAGGACAAAGTGATACGCGTAGAAACCCAAATCCTGGCAGGCAAAGTTATTCAAAAGTGCCGCGCAGATGAGGTACCTACATCGGTGATCACACTGGCTGAGCAATGTGCAAAGGGGGTCCAATTTAATTGGGCTGAATTCCTTTGCATAGAATCCTTGAAGAATTGTTGCGAAGCTCAGGAGTAGGGTAAAACCTTCCACTATGCATGGTTGTTGTTGTCCATAGTGCTCGTAGCAGGGGAATTGCCAGAGGATAGTCAATTCCCCATAATTGATAGAGATTTACCGGAGGCCGCAAAGTACACTTCACTTTGGGCCATGAAGGATGTGAAAAGGATACGCGACAACAAGATCTTCTCGGTGTTCATGGAGATGAACATCCACATGTGGATCAACCGGAAGTTGCGCTTGTCGCCCATGATGTACAACAGTCTACAGAGTTTTGTATAATTCAAAGAAGACATCCATAATATATACACCAGGGCGCGAAAGGATCCAACGAAGCAGTGGATAAAGCTACCCTTTATAGCCACTGATGATGCCATTTTCAATGTCTTGGAGGCATGGCCACTGGAATGGCGTGCCCCAGACATTGCGGAACTTGAGAGGTCAGCAGCATATAAGAAGAAGGATGATGCCAAGTTGCGCGTCGCACAGTTGGCCGAGAAAAGGTGGAAGGAAATAGTAGCAAATGAGGAATGGGTAGTGTGAGAAGTAGCACAGAAAGCCGCCAAGTAGAAAAAGGCCACAGAAGTAGTAACAGCATAGGAAGCAACCATGAAGGTGGGCGAGGGCCAAGCAACGTCCTCGTAGGGGAAGGAGGCAGAGGAAGCAGAAATAGAAGGAGGCATGGACCCAGGGACCATGTCCACATAGTTGAACTGCCCACACATGGTAGAGCAAGCAAGACCAAGGAAGAAGGTCAAGGCCTCGAAATTGGCCATTGACCCGATCACCCTAACCGAGGGTGATCTGCATGACATCGATGAGACGGTTAGCGATGTCACAAATGAGGCCCTTCAAGATTTCATGCAGGAGAGCCAGACTGTGTTGGGGGCCCTCAGAGCGTAGTTGTAGGAGTTATAGGTGCACCCCCCTTAGGTTGCTACCCTTTCAACCCACCTCATAGCAGGATCCTCGGCAGCAGAGTAGATGTTTCATGCATGGATGGCAAACACAATAATGTTGCTGGAAGGTGCTCTAGTGACATCGAATGAGGCTGATAGATTTTCGGTTAGCATGATGAGAGGCCTTGGCCTTAATCTGGTTTCCCTTCCACATGAGACACTATATTTGTTACAAGATGGGATAATGACAGAACTGCGTGCTAGGGAGAGCTGCGTGATCCAAGTCCTCAATGAGCAAAAGATAAACATGGAACAACTTAGCTTGAAACACGACGAATTGGTGTCGCAAAATAAACAGTTGGTGCAAGTGGTAGATGATGCCTGCTGCAACATCCCAGAGTTGGCGATCCCAGCAGATCTACCAGTGGAGGTGTAGATCCAAAGGTTAGCAACAGGAGTCCACGACGCCAAGGAAGAAACAACTAAGGTTCAACTGGAGCTAAATCTTAAGATTGCCGAGCTGTGGTTAAGGGCGTAGCCATCCACTCCCCCGAAAGTTAGAGAACAGCGCGCTAGCACTATCACAGTGGGACTAGAGGAAATCAGAGGTGCAGTGAGAGACTGTACCAGCATGTTTGAACAAGCACTTGAGGTCCTCACAAATCTACATGAGGACCCCAACATCCAACGCTTGGAGACAAAAGCATGAGAACTCCAACATGAATACGATAGTGTCCTAGGAACTGCACAGATAGTAGTACTTACCAAGAGGCTTCCAATGATGCAGCAAGCTAAAGCACTGAAGGAGTTGGTGGATGCGGCACGACACAAGGAGGCAGTTCTCAAAGTGCATGTCTAGCCTTGTATCGATGAGGCTTTCACTATCACGGCAGCCATTGAAGGAAAGCTTGTGCACATACAGGGGATGTACACATTAATGCAGAGAAGCACCTCTGACACAGAGGTCTCAGAACAGTGGATGCAATAGATCCAGCAAGCAGCAGCTTAGTGCGCTGCTGACCTCAACACAGTTCGAGAGCAGTTGGAGGGACTCTGTGAAAATATCACCGCGCCGACAGAGTGACTTGAGGGAGAGTCACGATGTTTGTGTTGCGGGCCAGTTGGGCATGGAATCCGCCCAAGGCATGTTTTGGGGCTCAAAGCCCAAGTTTTGACCCGATATTGTTGTAAAGACTCTGCAAATTGTGGGCACGGAGCGCGAAATGTATGATAGATTCATAGGTTTGTCCGCCCTAGTCTTGTAATGTAATGTCGGCCTACCCATGGTCCACGAAACATGGGATTGTATAAATAGAGTGAGGCTCTAAGTGTAAGAGGAAGTAAGGAAGTAGTAGAGAGAAGAAAGAATCTGAGTGACTAAGTGTGTCTTTGGGTCGTAGAGTAGGAGAAGGCTCTGCAACTAATTACACAGAGGCCTAGTAGTTTGTAGCTGAGTGCACGGACCCCTATAGCTGAGTGCGCAAGGCAGAGTCAAGTCTGTAACTGAAGAAGGGATTAATAAAGAGAAGTTTGGTATCAATTTGTGTATTTGTTCTTGGATTAATGCATGTTTGATATAAATTGCAAATATACTGTTTATTTACTACACGCACCTATATGAATGATTTATGTTGTTAAGTATAACTTAAAGCACACAAGTAGGCTAAAATAATCAACTAACATTGGAATACTAGTAAGGACTTGGGTAATAACAGCGTTCGGCCCCCGAGTAGGGCTACGCAAAGGTATCATACCAGGCTGCGAGGTACAAGAAAGTATGCGTAGCTACGTGCGAGTAGGGTCAAACAGCGAAACACTTCAACTCATCAGATGTCTCTAGGGTGCGAAAACCTAGTTCTAGCACCCTCCCATACTACTTCGGGTGAGACCTCAGTCCACACTCCGTGGACTGTTGCCGAAAGGGCTAGTAGTATCAGGATTTTTTTGGCTAAATCAACTTTGAACCTGGGTCAGGCCCCAATAAGCCAACACCCCCTCTACAGGGTCTGAGGCAGTGCCCCGGGGAAATGTTTTTTGGACCCTATATTAGGTTGCGCAGACCTACCTATGGTTTTGTGCATGGTTTTCACACATGGTTTTGGATGCAATGGTTTTCGTTCCATGGTATTGGATGCTTCGGTATGTATATATATGTATTGTAACACTGAAAGGAACATAATGAAAAATCAAGCTAGTAGTCCTGGTTTTGGGATCAAGGGGAAAATCTCTATGTATATGTGTTTTATGTGTTATGCTCTCGCATTGTTTATTTTCTGTGTTTTAGAATTCGTATGCAGGTAATTTCTGTACGGGGTTAAAACCTAAATTTGGTATTAGAGTTGTTTTGGCTTCAAGGGGACACCTTTATTGCTGAGGGGTTTCACTCGGGCTTGTGGTAGACCCTGTTCAGTGGGAGATCTACAGGATTGATTCTAGTGGTGAAAGAAAATGGCTAGTAGTGGAAAGATAGAGGTCGATAAATTTAATGGTCAGAGTTTTGAGTTGTGGAAACTCAATATGGAGGATCTGTTGGTGGATAAAGATCAGTGGATCGTGGTAGATCCAGGTACTAAACCAATGGGAGTGTCCGATGAATAATGGAAGAAGTTGGATTGGAAGGAAAAGAGCACAATATGATTGCATGTCTCAGATTCATTATTGCTGAATGTATCAGGGGAAACTATGATGAAGGATTTGTGGGACAAGTTAGGGACTTTGTACCAATCTAAGTATCTGGTGAATAAATTGTTCCTAAGGAAAAAGCTGTATAACCTGAGAATGAAAGATGGAGACACGGTGACAGAGCATCTAAACACATTTAATACTATGGTAAGTCAGTTATTATTTGTTGATATTAAAATTTCAGATGAAGATAAGTGCATCAGTTTGTTGTGTTCTCTACCAGATTCATGGGATAGTATGGTTATTGCAATAGGTAGCAATGCAACTTCCTTGTAGTTTGATGAAATAGTCTCATCCTTGTTGATGCAGGAGATGAGACGAAAAAATACGGAGAGCCAGAATGGTGATGCCTTGTCTATATGAGTACGGTCCCAGAACAGAAACAAAAATAAGTCATCGTGTGAGAGATCTAAATCTCCAGGAAAACCTGTAAAGGTGGTGTGCTAGAAATGTGGAAAGGAAGGGCACCACAAAAGGGACTGTAAATCTAAATCTCCTAATAAAAGAAATGGATCTGATGATGCTCCTTCTGCAGAGGTGAAAACCACCTCAGATGAAGGTGGGGATGTGTACTTGGCTTCTTCAAGTACACATGTAGATCATGAGGCATGGTTGATTGACTCAAGTGCATCCTTTCACTTCACTCCCCATAGAGAGTGGTTATGCGAGTATGAGAAATATGATGGTGGTGATGTCTTCTTGGGGGATGATAGGAAGGATATAATCATTGGTCGTGGAAAAGTAAAGTTGAAGTTGCAAGGTGGAAGGATTAGAACACTTCCAGGTGTTCTTCATATTCCTACATTGGCCAGAAATCTGACTCCTATAAGCAAGCTGGATGATGCAGGTGTAAAAACAGTGTTTGAGAAAGATACCTGCAATATGGTTCGGGGAGGACTATTTTTGATGCGGGGAGTTTGGATTGGAACTTTGTACAAGCTACAAGGTAGCAATGTTTTTGATGGGTGCAATAGTTCTGTGGTTCCTTAAAGTGGAGCAGAAAATATAGTGGTCTTTGGAGAGAAGACCATGCTGTGGCATCAAAGGCTTGTACATATTGGAGATAAGGGCTTTCGAATACTTCATGGTAAAGGTATGGTAGAAGGTATGAGTAATAGCTCTCTGGATTTTGATTTTTGTGAAAATTTTGCATATGGGAAGCAGAATCTGGTGAGTTTCCCCTTTGGTGGTAAGAGGGTGAAACATATATTAGAGCTTGTGCACAGTGATGTGTTTGGACCTGTGAAGGTTCCATCACTGGGTAAGTCTGTGTACTATGTATCATTTATATATTACTTCTCAAGGACTACATGGATATATTTCCTCAAGAAGAAATCTGAAGTCTTTGACATGTTTAAAGAATTTAAGGCTCTGGTGGAAAACCAGACAAAGAAGAAGATAAAGGTGCTGAGGACAGATAATAGTGCAAAGTTTTGCAATAAGGAATTTGAAGAATTCTGTAAGAAGTGTGGTATAGCACGACAGAAGACTACTCCATACACACCTGAGAAAAATGGAGTTGTAGAAAGAATGAACAAGACATTGATGGAAAGGGAAAGAAGCATGCTCAGCAGTGCCAAGTTAGGATAGGAATTCTGGGCAGAGGCGGTGGAGATAGCATGTTACCTGGTCAACAGATCACCTTCATTAGCACTAGGGGATAAGACTCCACAAGAGGTATGGACTGGTAAGAAACCCTCTCTTTCACATATAAGGGTATTTGGATGTGATGCATATGTACATGTTCCAAAGGAGAAAATAACAAAGTTGGTAGTAAATCTGAAAAGTACATCTTTATTGGGAATAAGGATGGTTTAAAGGGTTATAAGATTTGGAACATAGTAACAAGGAAGCTTGTGTACAATTGAGATGTGGTGTTCAGAGAGGTGAAATATGTTATTAAACATGAAGTCCCATCACAGGAACCTGAGAAGATAGAGTTTGAGCTAAAGGAGGAAGAATCAGACTCTACATCAGAAGAGGAATCAAAAGATGAAGAGCCACAAACTCCGGTTGTGAGAAGATCAGTTTGAGAAAGAAGGCAGCCAGAAAGGTATAGTCCATCTGTTTTCAGTTCAAATTTTGCCTTATTTATTACTGATGATGATCCCAGAATTGTGAAGGAAGTAGTAGATTCAGAGGATGGAAAACTCTGGAAAGAGGCCATGGTTGATGAAATGGCATCTTTGCGCAAAAATGAGGCTTGGGATCTGGTGGAGTTGCCCGCTGGAAGGAAACCCATTGGCAGCAAATGGGTATCAAGAAGAAGACAAATGCAGAAGGAAAGGTGGAGAAATAAAAAGCTTGGTTGGTAGAAAAAGGTTATTCCCAGGTGCCAGGAATTGATTTTGGTGACATTTTTTCTCCTGTTTCCAAGGTAGCTTCTATTAGATTACTTTTATCTGTTGTTGCTGCTTTTGATTTTGATGTAGAATAGATGGATGTGAGGAAAATATTTCTTCATGGGGATCTGGAAGAGGAGATCTACATAAAGCAACCTGAAGGCTTTGTGGTGAAGGGTAAGAAAGAACTGGTATGCAAGTTAAAGAAGCCTCTGTATGGGTTAAAATAGTCACCAAGGATGTGGTATCAAAAATTTGATACATTTATACAGGGACTTGGATTCACCAGAAGTGCGTATTTTAAATTAATTGGTGATCGTGTTATTTATCTGTGCTTGTACATGGATGATATGTTGTTGGTTTGAAATGACAAAGAAATTATCCAAGATTTGAAGACCCAATTGTCCTCCAAATTCTACATGAAAGATCTTGGTGTTGCAAACTATATTTTGGGCATGGAAATTAAAAGAGATTTGGCAAAGAGGAAGCTCTGGTTAAACCAGAGGAACTATGTGAAGACAATACTGCAGAGGTTTAATATGTAGGATAATAAACCGGTGAAGGTTCCTATTCCTGTAGGTGTAAAGTTGTCTATTGAACAGTGTCCCTAGACACAAGAAGAGGAAGAGGACATGTCCCGTGTTCCATATGAAAGTGCAGTCGGTAGCCTGGTGTATGCGATGGTCTTTACTAGACCAGACATTGCACATGTATTGGGAGTATTGAGTAGATTTATGTCAAAACCAGGGAAGGAGCATTAGACAACAGTGAAGCGGGTTTTCAGGTATTTGAGTGGCACTAGTGATTATGGTTTGTGCTACCAAGGAAGACCGGGATTGGACAGAGTTTTGGATATCCATGGCTTTGTTCATGCGGACTATGTTGGAGATCTTGATCAGAGAAGATCTACAAGTGGGTATGTATTTAACCTATTTGGAGGTGCAGTCAGTTGGATGAGTAAGAAACAATCTGTAGTGGCACTATCAACTATAGACGTAGAATACATGGCAGCCACTCATGCAAGCAAGGAAGCATTTTGGTTGCAGAGGTTGTGTTCAAGTATGGGGTTAGTACAAGGAGCTATAAGGATAGACTGTGACAACCAAAGTGCAATTTTCTTTGCAAAGAACCCTGCTTACCATTCAAAGACAAATCACATTGATGTTCAGTATCACTTTGTGAGGGATATGATAGAAGACAAAAAGGCGTTGCTAGTAAATGTGGACACTTTGAAGAATACTGCAGATGCATTGACAAAATCTATGAGCTCTAAGAAGTTCTCTTGGTGTATAGAAACAATGGGCATTGCAGGGCTAGATAAATGACTAAGCTCTCCTATGGCCCCTATGGAAATAAAACAACAAGTGGGAGAATGTTGGGTTGTGTTATATTATTTCCACAACTAGCTCCACTAGTTAACCGGGGGGTTAGAGGGGGGGCAGAGCCCCCCCCCCCCTCGTTGCACCGATTGGGCAGTGCGGGGGTAGTAGCCCCCCTTGTCCAGGGGGTTTGAGGGGTGCAGGTACCCCCCCCTACGAGGTCTGAGGTAGTGTCCTAGGGAAATTCTTTTTGGACCCTATATTAGGTTGGGTGGACCTACCTATGGTTTTGTGCATGGTTTTCGGTCCATGGTATTGGATGCTTCAACATGTATATATATGTATTGTAACATTGAAAGGAACATAATAAAAAATCAAGCTGGTAGTCCTGGTTTTTGGATCCACGGGAAAATCTCTGTGTATATGTGTTTTATGTGTTATGCTCCCGCATTGTTTATTTTCTGTGTTTTAGAATTCGTATGCAGGTAATTTATGTATGGGGTTAAAACCTACATCTCTGTGGTTTGCTGACATAGCCAACTACTTAGTGGCTGCATAGTTCCCTCCAAATCTATCCTCCAAGGAAAAGAAAATAATTATAAGGAAAAGAGCACCATTCACTTGGATTTGGGGTAATCTCTTCAAGCTAGGCCCAGATCAAATTCTGAGAAGATGTGTCAGGGAGGAGGAAGTTTTTGACATCCTTCTGTCCTATTATGATGGGCCTTGTAAAGGTCACTTTGCAACCAAGAGGACAACCTTCAAGGTACTACAAGCTGGCTACTATTGGCCCACTCTCCACCAAGATGCAAGAAGATATACCAACCAATGTGATCGGTGCCAAAGAATGGGGAAACATACTCCCTGGGATGAAATGCATTTGCAACCTCAAGTGACTTTTGAGCCATTTGACAAGTGAGGCATGGATTTCATTGGGCCCATTGATCCACCATTGGGACAAAAAAAGTACATAATTGTGGGCACTGATTACTTGACAAAGTGGGCTAAAACTAAGGCTATCAAGCTAGCCATCGAAGAGAAAGTGGTTGAGTTCTTGAGGGAGAATGTATTTTATAAGTTTTGGTACCCTAGAGAGCTACTCACTGATCAGGGCACTCAATTCACCTCACACCTGATTGAGAATCTGTTAAGATAGCATAAACACAAGAAATCAACTCCTTACCACCCTCATGCCAATGGACAAGTAGAGGTTACCAACATAGCATTGGAAAACATTCTCACAAAGGTGGCGATCAACAGTAGGAAATATTGGGCTGATAGACTAGTGGAGGCCACTTGGGCCTATAATACAACTTGGAAGACAACCACTAGCTTCACCCCTTATGATTTGGTCTATGGGAAGAAGGTTCTGATCTCCATTGAGTTTGAGTACAACACTTTGAGAATGGAAACACAGTTGGATTTGGATGTTACAAGGTCACAACAAGAAAAGATGCTCCAGTTCAATGGGTTAGATGAATTTAGGATGTAGGCCCTCCTACACATAAAGGTGACTCAAGTACAAATAAAGGTTTGGCATGACAAAAATATCAAAGACAAGGTTTTTCAAGAGGGTGATTGGGCTCTGCTATATGACTCCAGGTTCAAGGATTTTAAAGGAAAATTGATGACCAGATGGTTGGGCCCATATGTGATATAAAAGTGCCATGACAATGGGGTTGTTCAGATAAGAACCATTGATGAAGAAGGTATCCCCTTGCTTGTCAATGGGTATAGATTGAAAGCCTACAAAAGACCTATGTCAAAGGAAGAGTTTTTTAGTAGTATCAGTAAGGCAATGATGGTGATTGGAGGTGCCTAAGCATCCACCTCACCGAATTCTTGAAGAACTTTTTATTTTTGAAAAAATAAAAAAAGAGAATAAAACAATAAGGGACCTAGGTGAAAACCTCCATGAGGCACCTAAGGCCAACTTTTGGGTTGAAAACCTCCTTGAGGCAATCTAAGAGTGAAGAAAGGAAAAATAAAAGATCCCTGGGCAAAAACCTCCCTTGAGGTGCCTAGGGAAAGAAAACATGTTGAAAGCATCCTTTGAAGTGACCTGTGTGTCTCTCTCTCTCTTAAGAAAAAACGAACAGAGAAAAAAACACAAAAATTCTATGGTAGGGACCTCAAACCTACCCACTAATAAAAGTCTATGATTTTTGTAGGTTTTCAAGGCAACAAGGGAAACCAAGTTTAAAGGGAAGCAAGCCAAGCAACACCCCATTCCTCCTTCATTAATTTCATACCTCCCATTCCCACCATGTCTCCAGCATCCATTCCCATCTCCAAACATCAAAAACCAATTTGTAGGCAATTTTCTGACTTCTACAGGATTTCCTGTAGTTACTATAGGAGTTTCCTGTAGTACTAGAGGATGTCCTGTAGTTACTACATGAGTTTCCTGTAGTACTACATGATGTCCTGAAACTCTACAAGAATGGAATCCTGGTTGAGGAATAATGATGCAGGCCTATTCTGGGTTGAAAGAGGAGGCCATTGACCTCACCACATCTCACCCACCACCAATTCATGACCATGCCACCCTCTATGTCCATCAAAGAAACAACTCAAAAAGAAAAACATAAAAAAGAAAATATAAAAACAAAGAAAATTCCAAGGGCCATACCATCAGTGGCCTACCTCACCTACCACTCCATCTTCCTCATTTCCACCCCTTCCACTCCAACTTCAACACCTATTCCTCCTCCAAGAAAAAAACAAAAAATTAAAATAAAATAAAATTAAGAAATAGGCAGCTACAAGATTTCATGTAGTACTATAGGAAACCCTGTAGCAGCCTATATTATGACAACAACAATCTCCATGCTCCTCCTTCAACATCCATGTAGAGAAAGAGTATCGGCACCCATGCAAGCACTATGACACCTATCCAGAGTTCAACAACAACATAAGATGCTAGCACCTGCACATCACAACAAAGAAGACAAACATATTAGCTAGGTGAAAACAAGAGAACAAGAGCAAAAGAGAACATGTACCTGAACAAGAAGAAGCACAACAGAGCCACCCTCTAGCGTGCATCAACTGAGAAAAGGAAGTGAAAAGTATGGAACCTCATCCACACTATTTCCTAAGTACAAATATAATAAAAGTGTAATAATATGAAAAAGTTGGTTTTATAAGCTGAAGGTGGCTAGTCAACTTGGCCACCCTCTCCCTAAAAACAAAAAGTGAAGTTCTAGTCAGCAGGCCTCATGGCAAGATCACATAAAAGAAAATAAGCCAGAAAGGTGGTCAAGTTAAGTTTTACAGGAGTGGGTGATGATTACGAGAAATGGATGAATGATAACTAATGGTGGACAACGATCCAAAAGAAGAAATCGTGTACCCTGCTAACTAGCACACTGCTCCAAGGAATTGACCATAAATAGAAAAAATCCCTAACTTTCATGCACACATCGTCTATTTCAAGATTTAGATAATTGGGACCACCTAGATGAGCCATCAGAGAAGAAATCTAATCTCTGCCATCCTATAGTGAATGCCTACAAGAAACGCAGAAAAACTACAGGAAACTGTATGAATTGTCAAAAAACTCTGCAAGGGGGTGCCTAGGGCCAAGCCATCCAGGAATTCTCCTCAACTAGGGCATTATAGTGAAAGGTAGGTGGCCCAATACCTCTGTGTTTTGACTTGATAGCTAGAAAAGAGAAAAGGAAAAAAAATCTTCAATTTTTTCTTCCAGTACTTACAATGTGCATAGGGATAGACAAAATTGTGTAGAGAAATTGTGTGGGGATAAAGGAAGAATTGCAGTCATCGCGCTCCTAAAAGCTAAACCCTCAGTCGCCTTGGAAAGCTCTAAAGCTAATCCACCAAACTACCTACAGTTAGCTTGAAAGGGAGGAGAAATTGACAGGAGGTTTCAACAGAAAGGAGTCCTAGGGACATCTAGAATACACCTCCATCCCCCTGTGGTAGAGATACTTAGAAGGCATCAATGGTTGGGATTCTTCAAGCTTCTTAAAGGATATTATGATGATGTAGCTTGGGAATTTTCCATGTCACTCAAACCTCAGGCTAGAGTCAGTGCCACTTCTGTGGTGAGAGGATTGTCAGTAACAATTACCCCTGAAAGAATTAGCAGAATCACTACACTCCCTCTAGGCTTATAATGGAGAAAGGAGGATAAATCTAGTAGCACTTATGCCAAGAAGAACTTTTTATTGAGATATGAGGAGCCAATTGAGGACAAAAATGGGATTAGAAGGGAGAGCCTTCCCTATCCTTGGGATGAAGTAAGATATCACATTCTCAAGTATATTTCTTGTGAGGGAAGGCTCAGTATAGTCTATGGTTACCAATTTAGACTCCTCCATGAACTGAGATTTGGAGAAGAAAAGCCCCTTAACAAAAATCTTAGTGTGCCCTACTTATTGTTGCAATCAATAATAGGCATGAGCATAAAGGTACAGGAAGGAAAACATCAACAACTGGCACATCATGGACTAATCAATCTCATACTGGAAGATGCCTTAAGCCAATTAAGATTCCCTATTCTATGGTCCACATTTAGGGACATGGATAGGGAGGTTGTAATTGAAGCAATTGAGTATGAAAGAGAACCAACCTCTAGTGGTAAGGAGGAAGAAGAAGAAGAGGAGGAACCTGAAGAAGAAGAAGAGGAGGAACCTGAAGAAGAAGAGGAAGAACCTAAAGAAGAATAAGAGGAGGAGAGCCACCCTCCAACATGCAT
This sequence comes from Pinus tabuliformis, assembly GCA_031772625.1. NCBI lineage: Eukaryota > Viridiplantae > Streptophyta > Pinopsida > Pinales > Pinaceae > Pinus > Pinus tabuliformis. The sequence continues at coordinate 306,748,283 of CM062812.1, read as the reverse complement.
CGACTAAGCAAAGGGAGCCACTGGTATGGCACCTCATCCATACTGTTTCCTAAGTACCAATATGATAAAAGTATAAGAGTATGAAAAAGTTGGTTTTATAAGATGAAAGTGGCCAATTAACTTGGCCACCCTCAGTGGGAAAACAAAAAGTGAAGTTCTAGTTAGAAGGCCACGTGGCAAGGTCACATCAAAGAAAATAATTCAGAAAGGTGGTTGACTTAAGGAAGAGGAAGAACATGAAGAAGAAGAAGCGGAGGAACCTCAAGAAGAAGAGGAAGAACTAGAGGAAGAAGAGGAGGCAGAGACCAATAAAACAGAGGGAGAAGAGAACAGTGGGGAAGAATCACAGAAGGATGAGGCAAGCCCTAAAAAACATACGAAGGAAGGGGATGAATCTCCAAGAGTGTCTCCTGAACCCACAGAGAAGGATCCAACAACTTCCTTGACTGCCTTAAGCACACCCATAAAGTCAGCAAGAAAAAGGTAGAGGCAGACTCCCTTATATTTCAAAACAAAAGGAGCACTAGGATAAAACAAGGGAGACCACAAACACCTACCAAGACTCCTATCATCATTGAAGACTCACCAAAAGGACAAGAAAAACTAGTCTCTCTAGAAATGAAGGGTGAAGAGGGCACATCAAACCAGGCTTCCCCAAAGTCACCAATCACCTATGTTAGGAGGCCTATCACCAGGTCAACCTCAGAAAATAAAATCAAAGAACATTTTACCCATTTCAGAAAGGTAGAAACCTCGTACAAGAAACACATACATTCCTACAGGAAACTCTGTCAGCACTATAGGAAACACAAAAAAGTAGCAGGAAGGACAACAAGGACAAAGGAAAGGAAAGGAAGCAACAACGCAAGTATATGGGGAGGTAGATGCTCCAAAGACATTAAAAGGATAATTCCAAGAGCTACAGGAACCTAGCCCATAGCCCAATCTCAGCTCCTATTATAGATTCATTGAGGGAGGTAGAACAATACCACATAAGTTTTCCTCCCTCTCTTCTTTGAGCTTGAGAAGGAGAGAGCAAGGACACATCGCTGGATGCAAATTGCTAAATCAAAGAATTTAGAGGATGTGGGCCATATGGAAGAGAATCTACTAGAGATGGGTAGAGAGTTGAGTAGGATAAGAGACATGGAAAGAGTTGTGAAATCTCAACTAGAGGTTGAAAACATGTGGCTAAGGAGGCAGGTATAGGAAAAAGAGAGCCAATTGGCCACTATGGCAAGCCTCTCTATGGAGGAAATCTAGTGCACGATGCCATAAAAGTCATATGCCTTGTACCTAAAAGATCAATGACAACAATTTCAGATAAATACCTTAGCACAACAAGGGACTATGCCTTTCGAAGTCTGTAGGAAGTTCATTGAGCTTTGTGACCAAAGCACCCTGGAAGAGATGGCTAAGATATCTAAATTGTACTTACACAACTTGGCCTTAACAGACTTGAATGTGTGGGACCCCAATCCAAATCTGGGGGAATTACAACTCATGGCCTTGGCATCATGGATGAGTCATGAGGAGGCCAGGGCTAAGGAAGTAGAGAGGGTGTTGGAAAGAGAATAAAAAGATCCCCTTTACATTAGAGAAGAACATATCAATTCCATGGCTATCATTAGCACCCACAACATCACCACCAATAATCCCCACCTTGTACCAAGATACCTAGCCACATAAGAGCAAGCAATTACTCATTTTGAGGACACTTTGAGATTTCTAGGGGATGAAAGCTAGCAAGCATGCCAAAGGAGATGGGGCAACCTACCATACAACCTAAGGATTAGGGAGTATCATTCCCCTGAAAGAATGAGGGTTGCACTAGAGAGGACCCCACTGTATAATAAGGCACCGTAGAGACTCAAAATCAACTAGATTGGCTTGGAACTCAATCCACCATTTCTCTTCGGTATGTTAAAAGGAAGAAAGGAGGTAGAGGAAAGAAAGCAGTGGGAGGAAATAGAGAAGCATGTAGGATTTTATCCATGAGAGGAGAAGACATCAATAGAAGCCTGAGATTTCAGAGAGGCCACAAGAGCAATGAAAGACATGGCCATAGATTAAGTTTCTTGGAGGATGAGAAACACTTTCAGTAGGGGGTGATGATGAGGCTCATCAATAGGTAAATTATATGGACCTTAATGCCACTCTCCAACTTATTAAAATCAACTTTTATCACATTTTTTTACATATTTTATTATATTTTTCTTAGTGAGAAGGGTAAAGATGAGATGGTCATGTGGCCTAATGTGCATTAATTGCAAGATTTGAAGCAATTTTGGATAATTTAAGTGCAGGAAATCGAAGTAGACAAGCAAGAGAGAGTTTAGGAGATTGGAACTCCCTCCTTAACTCCTCAATCACTCGAAGATTCCTCCACTAGATCTCATCAGCTCGGAGTTACAAGTAGCCAAGCCCACCGAGGTCATTGGCAACCAAGCCAGTGATATTTGATGAAAAGTTGATCTCAAGTTGGGACCCAAGCCTCCCTAATTTTAAGGAATCTATTGGTATCTTCAGTTGTATAAATAAGAAGGCATAGAGCCTCATTAGGATTTGACTTTTTTTGTTGTACCCAAGAGGCATTTTCGAGCTAAGACATTGTGACTAATAACTCTTATGTATTTTTGACATTTTGATAAAAATGGAATGCATTCCCTTGATCCAACATTGAGTTGACTCAAAGGGTTGAAGCTCTTGAGTTAGGGCCCAACCCTAGTAGTAGAGGTTCCTCTTTCTGTACATGTATGCTTAGATTACATTCATAGTTAGCTACTAAAGTGATTTTGGTTTTGTTTAATATGCAAGTACTTCAATGATTAGTTAGTTTGCTTCCATTTGTGGATAGATAGATCAGTGGTACAATAGTGACATTAAACAATTCAGAAAACCTTGTGGTAGTGACCTTTGCCTCATCTCTCTTATGGGACCATGGTTTGAGTGTTCCATTCACATAGCCCAAAAACAAATTTATTGTTTGACCATTGCATAACCTAGGGTTTCTTGTTGCATAGATCACCGTTTATAAATTTCTTACAAGTACCTGCAATTGTCATTTTGGTCTCTTGAGTTTGCTATGGTTTAGAAGCACTTCCATTCATGGACTTAGCCATTAGTTAGTAATAACTATGTTTTTCCTAAATTCAACTCATCTTTTCCATATATAAAAAGAAGTTGTGCACAAATCAAGAAAATAATTTATGTTGTTGTAGGAGTTTTTGATTTGCGAGGAGAACTCATCTCACTAGCCTCATCCAAGTCTTCTCCACCTACGATGCCAAATCCCACCAAACCCTAAATTGAATTTCTATTTTGTAGCAAAGTGGAAATTTTCCTTGACCAAGTCAACCATCTTGAAGCCTTGGATAGAGCCTTGGGCATTGTATACCTCCTTTGTGACTTAGTTCCCCATTAGGCACCTTTCCCACATTTCATCCTACCTTTCCTACCTCCCTATAAGCTTTCAGCCTGTTTCTTGGAGTAAAATAGGGCATCCTGTAGTAGAACTAGGACATCGTGTAGTAATACATGAAACCTTGTAGCGGCCTGTATTAAGCCCAAATTGAGCAGAAATGGTCAATTGAGCTTAGATTAGGCCTCCACTTGGCTTCCATACCCTTGACACCATTCCAAACCTATTCCCCATACCTTCCTCCCCTGCCAAAGAACAAATTGGTTAAATTAGCATTTGCAATCATAAAGTTGAAAAACAAAAAGGCTTTTTCTGCAATTTCTCACTAGCACATGAATGCAATAGTCACAGTAGTTTTTAGATAAATTTCCATGCTTATTTAGCCCAAATAACTAGATGTTATACGCAAGGTTAAGTTAGGTCTCTTGTGCAAGAAATATGTGTAGATGCTTAGCTAGATGATTTCATGTCACTTTATAACACCTTCCAATTCAACACTTACATTTCCTAGAGTAGGCAACATTTCCTTTCTACATTAAGAGTAATTTTCCCTGTGCTATTTGATAGTTAGACTCATTCTAGTCAATAGAAGATTGGTTTGAAAAGCCCTAGTGGTTTATTTTCCTAGTTGAAAAGTGACAAGAGTAGATCATTGCATCTACTGTGTATACAACACTGTCAACTCCAAGTTTGTATGAACCCCAGGTTGATGAAGTAAAGTTTGTAGTCCTAGGAGCTACAACATTCTTGCTGCAATACTAGAGGTAATCAATAAGTGTGGTTTGAATAAGGAGTTGCATGTAGAGTCTTGGTTAGTGCAGTTGGCTATAGGTACAAATAAGCGAGTGCAACATTGGGTAAGATTTTGCACATTTGATTTAAATGGTATGCCTACAGCAACACATTTGAATGTGTTACTGTTGGGATGATACAATATGTTGTTTGGCATGGATTGGTTGTATCTACATAGAACCATGGTTGACTTCTATGACAAAGCTATTGAGTGTGTTGATGACAATGAAGAACCAAGAGTTTTTCAAGGTAAGAAGAAAGCCACATCAGTTAGGATGGTGACAACTATGCAAGTAAAGCGTAGCCGCAAAAAAGGGTGCAAGCTATTTGTAGTACACATTTCTAGTGATAAGGTAAGGATGTTTAGGATGCAGATGTGTTGAACATATATCCAGTGTTGTAGTGGTTTTAGGTCTTGAGGACATTATAGAGTTTCCACCTCACTAGGAGGTAGAGTTTTCGATTGAGTTAGTGCTAGGCGCAACCCCAACATCAAAAGCACCTTACAGGATGAGCACACTTGAGTTGGTATAACTGAATCTACAACTGAAGGAAATGTTGGACAAAGGATACATTAGGCCAAGTGTATTGCCTTGGGGTGCATCGGTCTTGTTTGTGAATTAGAAAGATGGTACCCTCATATTATGCATTGATTACAAGTAGTTGAACAAAGGTACTATTAAGAACATATATCCTTTGCCAAGGATTGATGACTTGTTCGATTAGCTGAAGGGAGAAGTAGTGTTCTCAAAGATTGACTTGAGATATAGATACCATCAAGTATGCATCAAATAGGAGGAAATTTACAAGACTACGTTCAAGACCAGGTGTGGGCATTATGAGTTTGTTGTTGTTCCATTTGACTTAAAAAATGGTCCAACTACATTCATGTGTTTGATGAATAGTGTGTTGCATCCATATTTGGATAAGTTTTTTATTGTGTTCATTGATGATATATTGGTATATTCTAAAAATGAGGAAGAACATGTCGAGCACTTAGCAACAATGTTGAGGTTGTTGAGAGAGCATCAGTTGTATGCTAAGCTCAACAAGTGTAGTTTCTTTTAGACTGAGGTACACTACTTGGGACATGTTGTCTCCAAGGAAGGCATTGCAATAGATCCAAAGAAGATAAGGGTCATCATGGAGTGGGTAGCTCCTAAGAATGTAGATGAGGTGAGATCTTTCATGGGTCTAGTAGGCTATTATCGGAGGTTCATCAGGAACTTCTCATAATGATCATCTTATTACAACATTGCAAAGGAAAGGTAAGAAGTTCAAATGGATAGAGGAGTGTGAGGCTAGCTTTGAGCAGCTTAAGCAATTGTTGACGCATGGAATAGTACTATAGATTACAGATCCAGATAAAGAGTTTGTGGTATGCATAAATTCTTACAAGAGAGGATTTGGTGGAGTCCTTATGTAGGATGGATAGGTGGTATCCTATGAGTTGCAAAAACTATATGAGCATGAGCAGAACTACTCGACACATGATCTTGAGTTAGAAGTGATTATACATGCACTGAAGATGTTGAGGCACTATCTTCTTGGCATGCGGTTTGTGCTTATGAGTGATCACATTGGGTTGATGTATTTGTTTGACCAGCTGAATATGAATGCTAGGCAGGCTAGATGGTTGGCCACAATTAGCAAGTTTGATTTTGAGATCAGGTACATCAAAGGTAAAGAGAACAGAGTGGTAGATGCTCTCAGCAGGGTACATGTACATCACTTGGCAGCTGTGAGCTACTATGGGAAAAACTTACAGGATAGGATATTGCAGGAAGGACAATAGGATGTCTGGTATATGGAGATTGTGCATAGGTTGCAACAGGGTTATAGTACAGGTACAGGTCATGGTACAGGTGTAGGTACATGTACATGTAGTGTTACAGGTATAGGTGCAGGTGCACAAGGCATGGATTATTGTCTTACAACCGATGGATTGGTTAGGTTCTATGATAGGATATATGTACCAGATATTAGTGAGCTCAAGAAGGTGACCTTGAGGGAATTTCATGCAAAACCATATTCAAGTCACCCAGGTTATCAGAAGACACTTACAACGGTGAAGAGATATTAATATTATGCTTAGATTTTCTGGAAAAGCCACATTGATAACAAAGGGTCGATGTGTTTTAAACCCAAATCTAGTCCTTGTTAGTCCTTACAATCTCCTAGGCTGAAAAGGAAATCAACAAGGGTAACCTCAAACCACTTCAGCTCAGTAGCTAGCCCTACTGAGCATGAGAGGGATCTCTCTAAGTCTCTTATCAATGATATGACTTTAAAGCAAATGCATTTTAGACTAGATATGAGTATTTGTTTGTTTGTTTGTGAAAATTTGGTTATTAAGGATTTGTTGAACTTAGGGTTTGGAGCCATCAGTAGGTCTAGGTTGTGGGAATGTAGGAGAAAACACAAGAAGGAGCTATATATCAGAAGTCATGGTGTAATTTGAGTATTTTTTAGTGTAATATAGAGGATATAATGTAGAAGAAACTAATGAGCATAAGTAAACATGATTTCATTAGCTTAGAAAGATGAAACACATAACTATGAAACCAGATAAGAGAGCTTGAAAAACAAGAATTCTGAGTATTTTATCACAAGAAATTCATAGAAAGAAGAGATATAATGTATATAAAGCTATTTAGACCATGAGAAAAAAAAATAATTAAGTACAAGCACCATGAACTCACTGGGCTAGAGTTCCTTGAAAATAGCTGCAACCTATATCTATATTAGCTGAAAGATGATTAAAATGCAAGCCTCCTTCACAAAAAGTTCCCACCTTCTTCTCCTGAAGTGAAATGATACATATAGAATCTCCTAGACCACTTTCCCACCTTCAAGAGTTGAATTCATTGGTGGAGGAACTGACTCCAAGATTCTCTCAACCAACAGGTGAGAGTGAGAAGGTGAAACTCAAACACTTCATGAAGAGTTTGTTTAAGAGTTTGCTTCTTTTATGAGGCCTAATAAACATAAAAAAACTACCTGTGATGTACATTTATTCATGCCTACATCACCTAGCCTAATAACTAGTGCCATTACATAGAGAATCTTGACTTTGACTAAGTCAAACTAGAAACTAGAAATTTACACAGTGAATTTTACAATTTGAAACACAAAAACGTGCAGAAGCTCAGCGCCAACTTTGAGCTACGTTTTAGGTGCCTTCCATGGGTCAAAATGAAAATATGAGAGAATGGTCAACTAGCCCTTCAAGTCTAGTTTCCTGAAAAGTTTCAATTTCTTACTTTGGAGCATGGGAAGACCTTCAAAAATCCATTCTCCCAAGATCACTCCAGAAGCACAACGCCTATCAAAAAATGGTCCAAAATGCTAGTTTTTTGCCACGTTTTTGCATTTTTCTCCAAAACTAAGCCACCTTTGCAAAATATCAGAAAATGGGTTTTTAGAGGATGGAAATACCTTTCCAAAAATGTAGAATTTTCCTCAAATGGAGGCTTGAGGAAAAAGCTTAGTGCCTTCTGGAGCAGTTGAATTTTTGAATTTACACCAAAAATTCTCAAAAAACTCAAAATGATCAGAAATTGCTCAAAATTCGAGGGAAGGTGTAAAAATAGGTTTTTTATATCTTCATGGATGCTTCAACAAGTATCTCCAAGTTTCCCTCATCATTTTGGTCTTTTTTGGACTCCTTGAGCTTGTTTTCAAGTTGCTTTACCTTGACATTGGTGATCATGTTTTGAGCTTGGTAATGGTGCGCCATGTGTCTAAGCAACTGATTGTCTCCATTTGCCTACTGAAGGAGCTTCTCCAAATGTTCATTCACTCTATTGATCCAATATTCCTTATCTTGATGAACCTCTAGGGTGATCCTATCTTCTAGGTCAAGGTCCTCATTCAGCAAAATTTGTTCTTGCTCCTTTTGCAAAGCTTTCTTGAGGCCTCTTGTTCTTGGTATTTTCCTTTTTCCTCTCACCTCTAAATCTTCAGGCTCGCTTGATTTCATGATCTCCTTACCTTTGCCAACTTGCTGCATTAACTTGTCTTTTTCCTTTTCTAGGATCAACTCCTTCGCTTTGAGTTGACTGTTTTCCTATTCAAGGAACGATATAGCATACTTTTCCCTTTCCAACTCCTTGATTTGGTAATCCTTATCCCTAATAGTCTTTCTCATGTTTGTGGTCTGATCTTCAGTCTCTAGATCAATTAGTTCAAACACATGTTCAACTGTGTCTTTATCCTTTGTTGTCGATTCCTACTTTGTTAATGAAGAAGGCTTGGCCCCTTTCTCTCTGTGAGAATAAAACACAAGCCTTTGCCCCTTCTTATACACTTTAGTCACCTCAGGTTTGGATAGTTGAGTCTTCTCCACTGTTTTGCTAGATGACCCTACCTCTGTTTGTTGTTTTGGTGCACTAAGAGACTGAGATGTTGCATTCCTCTCATGGAATTTCATAACTCCTTCGAAAAAGGCTTCCCAAGCCATACCCCTCTTTGCTAGCTAGTGGAGGACAATGGTTTCGATGAGACTGTGATGGAACAAGCTTAGGGAGTGCTCTTTGTCCTTTAATTGTATTTTTTCAGACATTTTGGAAATGCTCCTGAATAGATAATTACACATGTTGAGTGGCTTTTGAGAGGTGAAATGCATCAGGAGGCGAATATGATAGGCATACAACCTGGAGAATATACCTTCACAAGTGAAGAACCTCATGATAGTTTTCATCAAAGGGGCGTATTTCTCCAATAAATAAATGAAAGTCATGAGGTGAGTATGTGTATCTCTGTATGGCATCTTCAAGAAAGGCTTGTAGTTTTCAAGATCTAGGCTCATTCCTTTGAACCAATATTCGCCATTGTCTGGTAACCCAACTTCTATTGAGATGGAGGCCATTGAGAAACTGAACTCAACACCAGCAATGACAACAATTTCTCCTTTCAGTTGTGTTGCTACCCAATCTTTTAGTTGCTCATGAAATCCCGCCTTGCTCACCCTTTTACAAAATTCCAAGCAATGGGCATCCTCAAAGCATTGTTTGATGAAAGGATAGGAGTTGATTGTGTTGCAGTCTGATGGTTCATATCTGAGGATTCTCCCTCCTTTATGTTGTCTCTTTCTTTCTGGCGAAGATTCTGCCTCCATGATGACACAAATCCCTAGCAGCAGGAAGCAAAAATAAGATGTGAGGTGTGAATGGAAATGAAGTGATATGTAGATGATTTTTTACAAAATGATGGGAGGGGTCTTGGGAAAGGTGAGATGACTTTGAAAGCTAATGAAAATGAGTATAGAAATAGTGGAAAGATGATTTTCTTTTAGGTGGAAACAACAGGGTTAATGATGAAACTTTCCCAACAACCTCTAGGAATGAGCTAGGGTTTTGCTTTTTGAGTGTTTAAACTTTGTTTTGAGGTGGGTAAAATGGTTAAAATGGCTCATTAAACATGTATGTAGGTGTAGGATATCATTTTACACGTTCTGGAAATTAAAAATAATGATGGCCATTTTCACCCTAACATTTCCCTGCAAATTTTGCTACAAACCCTAACTTGAAGAATCATTATCATGAGATGAAATTGGGAAAGAAAAAGATGGAGGATGATGGTGTACTTACTTGTTCCTTAGCTTAGAAGTCAGTGAATTCAAGATTGCAAGTGAAAAATTGAAGTTTGGGAGAGTTTTGATGAATTTCAGGGCACTCTATCCTGCGCACAGCGCAATGTTCCTATGTGCAACGCCAAAGTGCAATGCAATTCTTCAAAGCGCAACACCGGTCTCCTAAGTGCAATGCAGTTCTTCTACGCACAACGTCTACAAATTTTTGCTAATTTCTCCTAGAAAAACAACTTTTTTGCTTTTATGGGTGAGATAGCTTGATGATAAAGAGTGGATAGGATGTGAATGAAGGAGTTATGGGGCTTTTGAGTTTATATAGGGAAATTTTCCTCACTTTTTCAAAGAGAAATGGGACCCACCCTCCTTTAGAAATTGATTTTCACTTTATGAAAACATAATTTACCTTTACCATTACAAATCTATGATGTCCTTTGCTTTCCTGAGTGCTGGAGCTTATTTTTTTGGAACCTTTGATAACAAGAGATAATGAGGAGTGTATGAAAAATCAACATCAATTCTCCAAAAGTTGCTTTGTCATGTTTTACTCACTACTGGTTTTATTCATGAAAATGATGGATGTTGGAAACCCTAGCGACCTAATGGATGACCTAAGAATTAAATGGAATGATGATGATGACTGACCCATTTTTATTGTGATACCTTCATAAAGTGTGATAGACAACCAGCATGAGTGAATTTCCAAACAATGACTTCATCTTTAGACTGACCAAACAATGACCAAATTTGTTGTGTAAACCTAGTATCAGAAAAATTTGATTTTGAAAGCCTGAAAAAACATAGTAAAAGCATATTTGATCCAGGTGACAGACTAACAAGACTGACACTAACATTGGCTCCAACTGGGGATGGAAGCTCCTTGGAGGTGTCAAGAACACTGTAGACCAAGTAGCTTTATTCATTTGGCCATGGAGTCAACATGCATAAAAACTAACTTTTGACTATAAAAAAGATACTGACTAAACTTACTTATGGCAGCAGAACATTGGGATCTTAGGGCCTTCACCTCGGGCTTCAAATCTTGATGATAACCACCCACCTGTTGAAGATGTATATAGAATCATGTGTAATTATCCCTCCAATGTAACCAATCCAGCAAGTGGCTACTTACTTTAATTTTGCTTGTACTTTCCTTGAGTAGGTAGAAAAAACAAAAGCTATGGAACTCTGAGCATCCATTGAATATGTGCTCATGATCCATTAATACAAGAAAATTCATCTTTCCATATGGCTGCAACAAATTGGCAATAGGGTCTATAATAATCTAGAACATTAGCACATCTTTAAAGTTAGAAGAAATACACGCACACTCTTCGTTTTCTGAATATGGAGGAAGACCATCATGTGCAAGTGACTCTAAAACAACCTCTTCTTTATCGCTGCTCTTCTCTTCATAATCTTCTTGTAATGTTTGATGATTATTCTCTTCCATAATTACATTGTCCAAAACCTTCACATATGACAATTTAAAATTATGATTTGCATGAATTTTCCCTTGAAATATTGCTTTAGAAGATGGATGAGACGGAGAGACATATGATTGGTGAGTGTCTAGAGATCCTTGTTCATACATTTCATCAGAAACCTCATCTTCATCTTCACAAACCTAATCTTGAAATAAAACCTCAGAGAAAGGACAATCTGAAAGAACAAGTGAATGGCTATCTTCATACCTCTCATCCAAAAGGCAGGGTTTTGGATGCTCATGGAAAACTTTAAATGCAACAACCATTTCATGTATGTTTGATTCCTCATGTGATTCAACAGGAAGAATATCAATTTAACTGCCACAAGAATCAAGGGAAACAACTTCTTATTCACTATTTCCTTACAAAAAGATCATTGTCATTAGATTATTCACTGCTTAAGTTTTCTGTACATGCAATTTCAAAATTCTCACTTGGACCAATTTCTTCTTGACTGTTAGGATGAAGATTTGTTTCATCTTCAAGGAAAGAAGGAGTTGATGTGTGTTGTGAATGATCCTTTGTATCAAAGAAGATAATCTTTGTTATCTTTTGTTGGGAAGAATATTCATAAAGGGTCTTTATGATCTCATAATCTAGACATTATTCATCACCAAATGTTTCTTCAAGGTATTGAATGAAGTTTTCACAGGATTCACAACAATCTTCGAACAACAAGAATGAATGATGATACTTTCCATAAAACTCAAAGAATGTTGTGTGGAATTCTTTAAGAGAGAATAACCTACATGGCTTTAATCCTTCATACCATGATCTTGTTTTTCCTTCTAGGGTAGCCATAAACATTTTCATCAAACAGTCCTCATGAAACTTAATCCCAAGCTTATGTATATGCCAATGAAATTTGATTAGATGCAAAATAGCCTCATCCTTGTTTCCATCTATGAATTTGGGCAAATTATTTTGCCAACTATGCAAGGAATTCGATTCGAAAAACTAGGAATATGAGCTCGATTCATAGGAGCATGCCTTCGAGCAGTGAAATCCATCTTGAAAACAATTAAGACACCAAGAAGTTCTTCAAACTACCGGTTTTTGAACAGTGGAGTCGCCATGAAATTTCTGAAGCTTTGGATTCTTTGACATTGGAGTCACTAGGTGAAAGATGCATAACCTTTCTTGTGTCTGATCATAGTTCACCATTAGCAATTAGATCTGATCCTTGTCATTCTTTCTGAGGGAAGATATGATCTCTCATTTCCCAGCAACAATGCCAAAAATGTTAGTCCTTACAATCTCCTAGGCTGAAAAGGAAATCGACAAGGGTAACCTCAAACCACTTCAACTCAATAGCTAGCCCTATTGAGCATGAGAGGGATCTCTCTAAGTATCTTATCAATGATATGACTTTAAAGCAAATGGATTTTAGACTAGATATGAGTATTTGTTTGTTTGTTTGTTTGTGAAAATTTTGTTTTTAAGGATTTGTTGAACTTAGGGTTTGGAGCCACAAGTAGGTCTAGGCTATGGGAATGCAGGAGAAAACATAAGAAGGAGCTAGATATCAGAAGCCATGGTGTAATTTGAGTATTTGTCAGTGTAGTATAGAGGATATAGTGTAGAAGAAACTAATGAGCATAAGTAAACATGATTTCATTAGTTTAGGAAGACAAAACACATAACTATGAAACCAGATAATAGAGCTTGAAAAACAAGAATTCTGAGTATTTTTTCACAAGGTATTCATATAAAGAAGAGATATAATGTATATAAAGCTTCTTAGACCATGAGAAAACAAAAAGAATTAAGTACAAGCACCATGAACTCATTGGGCTAGAGTTCCTTGAAAATAGTTGCAACCTGTATCTGTATTAGCTGAAAGATGATTAAAATGCATGCCTCCTTCACAAAAAGTTCCCACCTTCCTCTCCTTGAAGGTTTTAACCCTGTACAAAAATTACCTGCATACGAATTCTAAAACACAGAAAATAAACAATGTGAGAGCATAACACATAAAACACATATACACAGAGATTTTCCCCTGGATCCCAAAACCGGGACTACCAGCTTTTTTTGTTATGTTCCCTTCAATGTTAGAATACATATTTATACATGCTGAAGCATCCAATACCATGGACCGAAAACCATCGCGTCCAAAACCATGTGTGAAAAACATGCACAAAACCATAGGTAGGTCCACCCAACCTAATATAGGGTCCAAAACCAAAATTTTCTGGGGCGTTGCCCTAGACCCCATAGAGTGGGGTTACTTGCACCCCTAAAACCCCCTGTGACTCGCCCCGCTATGCAATTGGTGCAATGAAGGGGGGGATCCACACCCCTTCTAACCCCCGGGTTAACTAAGTGGGCTAGTCCTCGAAAGAATATAACACAACCTAACATTCTCCCACTTGTTTTTTTCTTTCCACAAGGGGCCACAAGAGAGCTTAGTCATTTATCCAGCCTTGCAATGCCCATTTTTTCTCTACACCAAGAGAACTTCTTAGAGCTCACAGATTTTTTCAATGCATCTGCAATATTCTTCAAAGTGTCCACCTTTACTAGCAACACCTTTTTGTCTTCTATCATATCTCTCAAAAAGTGATACTGAACATCAATGTGCTTTGTCTTTGAATGATATGCAGGGTTCTTTGCCAAGAAAACTGCACTTTGGCTATCACGGTCTATCCTTATAGCTCCCTGTACTAACCCCATACTTGAACACAATCTCTGCAACCAAACTGCTTCCTTGCTTCCATGAGTAGCTGCCATGTATTCTACCTCTGTAGTTGATAATGCCACTACAAATTATTTCTTACTCATCCAACTGACTGCACCTCCAAATAGGTTAAACACATACCCACTTGTAGATCTTCTCTGAGCCAGATCTCCAGCCCAGTCTACATCAACAAAGCCATGAATATCTAACACTCTGTCCAATCCTAGTCTTCCTTGGTAGCACAAACCATAATCACTAGTGCCACGCAAATACCTGAAAACCCACTTCACTTCTGTCCAGTGCTCCTTCCCTGGTTTTGAAATAAACCTTCTCAATACTCCCACTGCATGTGCAATGTCTGGTCTGGTACAGACCATCTCATACATCAGGCTACCGACTGCACTTGCATGAACACGGGACATGCCCTCTTCCTATTCTTGTGTCTTGGGACACTGTTCAGTAGATAACTTTACACCTACAGGAATAGGAACCTTCATCGGTTTACTATCCTGCATATTAAACCTCTGCAATATTTTCTCGACATACTTCCTCTAGTTTAACTAGAGCTTCCTCTTTGTCCAATCTCTTTTAATTTCCACACCCAAAATATAGTTTGCAGCACCAAGATCTTTCATGTTGAATTTGGAGGACAAATGGGTCTTCAAATCCTGGATAATTTCTTTGTCATTTCCAACCAACAACATATCATCCACATACAAGACCAGATAAATATCACAGTCACCAATTAATTTAAAATACACACAGTGATCTGCTTTACTTCTGGTGAAACCAAGTCCCCGTATAAATGTATCAAATTTTTGATACCACATCCTTGGTGACTGTTTTAACCCATACAAAGGCTTCTTTAACTTGCATACCAGTTCTTTCTTACCCTTCACCGCAAATCCTTCAGGTTGCTTCATGTAGATCTCCTCTTCCAAATCCCTGCGAGCAAATGTTGTCTTGACATCCATCTATTCTACCTCAAAATCAAAAGCAGCAGTAATAGATAAAAGTAATATAATAGAAGTTATCTTGGCACCAAGAGAAAAAATATCACCAAAATCAATTCCAGGCAGCTAGGAATAACCTTTTGCTACCAACCAAGCTTTGTATTTCTCCACCTTTCCTTCTACATTTGTCTTCTTCTTGAACACCCACTTGCTACCAATGGTTTTCCTTCCAGCCAGAAACTCCACCATATCCCAAGCCTCATTTTTGTGCAAACATGCCATTTCATCAACCATGGCCTCTTTCCAGAGTTTTCCATCCTTTGAATCTACTTCTTCCTTCACGATTCTGGGATCATCATCAGTAATAGATAAAACAAAATTTGAATAGAAAGCAGATGGACTATACCTTTTTGGCTGCCTTCTTTCTCAAACTGATCTTCTCACACCCAAATTTTGTGTCTCTTCATCTTCTGATTCCTCCTCTGCTGTAGAGTCTGATTCTTCCTCCTTTAGCTCAAACTCTATCTTCTCAAGCTCCTTTGGTTGGACTTCATGTTTAATAACATCTTTCACCTCTCTAAACACCACATCTCAGCTATACATAGCCTTCCTTGTTACTAGGTTCCAAAGCTTATAACCCTTTAAACCATCCTTATACCCAATAAAGATGCACTTTTCAGATTTACTATCCAACTTGGTTCGTTTCTCCTTTGGAACATGTACATATGCATCACATACAAATACCCTTAGATGTGAAAGAGAGGGTTTCTTACCAGTCCAAACCTCTTGTGGAGTCTTATCCTCCAACGCTGATGAAGGTGATCTATTGACCAGGTAACATGTTGTCTCCACCACCTCTGTACAAAATTCATGTCCTAACCCGACACCACTTAGCATGCTTCTTGCCCTTTCCATCAACGTCTTGTTCATTCTTTCTGCAACTTCATTTTGCTCAGGTGTGTATGGAGTAGTCTTCTGCCATGCTATACCACACTTCTTACAGAATTCTTCAAATTCCTTACTGCAAAATTCTCCACCGTTATCTGTCCTCAACACGTTTATCTTCTTCTCTGTCTGGTTTTCCACCAGAGCCTTAATTTCTTTAAACCTGTCAAAGACTTCAGATTTCTTCTTAAGGAAATATATCCATATATTCCTTGAGAAGTCATCTATAAAGGATACATAATACACAGACTTACCCAGTGATAGAACCTTCACATGTCCAAACACATCACTATGGACAAGCTCTAATATATGTTTCGCCCTCTTACCACCAGAGGGGAAACTCACTCGATTATGCTTCCCATAAACACAATTTTCACAGAAATCAAAATCCAGAGAGCCATTACTCATACCTTCTACCATACCTTTACCATGAAGTATTCGAAGGCCCTTCTTTCCAATATGTCCAAGCCTTTAATGCCATAGCATGGTCTTCTCTCCAGAAACCACTAGATTTTCTACTCCTCTTTTAGGAACCATAGAACTCTTGCACCCATCAACAACAGTGCTACCTTGCATCTTGTACAGAGTTCCAATCCGAACTCCTCGCATCAATACTAGTTCTCCCCAAACCATCATGCAGGTATCCTTCTCGAACAATGTTTTTACACCTGCATCATCCAGCTTGCTTACGGAAATCAAATTTCTAGCCAATGCAGGAATATGTAGAACACCTAGAAGTGTTCTAACCCTTCCACCTTTCAACTTCAACTTTACTTTTCCATGACCAATGATTCTAGCCTTCCTGTCATCCACCAAGAAGACATCACCACCATCATATTTCTCATACTCACAAAACCACTCTCTATGGGGAGTGAAGTGAAAGGATGCACCTGAGTCAATCAACCATGCCTCATGATCTACATGTGTACTTGAAGAAGCCAAGTACACATCCCCACCTTTATCTGAGGTGGTTTTTGCCTCTGCAAAAGGAGCATCATCAAATCCCTTTCCTCTGTCAGGAGCTTTAGATTTGCAATCCCTTTTATAGTGCCCTTCCTTTCCACATTTCCAACAAACCACCTTTACAGGTTTTCCTGGAGATTTAGATCTCCCACTCGATGACTTATTTTTGTTTCTGTTTTGGGACCGTCCTCGTATAGACAAGGCATCACCATTCTGGCTCTCCATATTTTTCCGTCTCATATCCTCCGTCAGCAAGGATGCGACTATTTCCTCAAACTGCAAGGCAGTTGTATTGCTACCTATTGCAATAACTAGACTATCCCACGAATCTGGTAGAGAACACAACAAACTGATGCACTTATCTTCATCTAAAATTTTAATATCAACAAATGATAACTAACTTACCACAATATTAAATGCATTTAGATGCTCTATCATCGAGTCTCCATCTTTCATCCTCAGGTTATACATCTTTTCCCGTAGGAATAGTTTATTCACCAGAGACTTAGATTGGTACAAAGTCCCTAACTTGTCCCACAAAGCCTTCGTCGTAGCTTTCCCTAATACATTCAACAATATTGAATCTAAGACACACAATCATATTGTGCTCTTTGCCTTCTGATCCAACTTCTTCCATTCTTCATCAGACACTCCCTTTGGTTTAGTACCCAGATCTACCACGATCCACTGATCTTTATCCACCAACAGATCCTCCATCTTGAGTTTCCACAACTCAAAACTCTCACCATTAAATTTCCCGATCTCTATCTTTCCACTACTCGCCATCTTCTTTCACCACTAGAATTGATCTCGCAGATCTCCCACTGAACAGGGTCTACCACAGGCCTGAGTGAAACTCCTCAGTAATAAAGGCATCCCCTTGAATCCAAAACAACTCTGATACCAAATGAAGGTTTTAACCCCATACAGAAATTACCTGCATACGAATTCTAAAACACAGAAAATAAACAATGTGAGAGCATAACACATAAAACACATATACACAGGGATTTTCCCATGGATCCCAAAACTGGGACTACCAACTTGATTTTTCATTATGTTCCCTTCAATGTTACAATACATATTTATACATGCTGAAGCATCCAATACCATAGACCGAAAACCATCACGTCCAAAACCATATGCAAAAAACATGCACAAAACCATAGGCAGGTCCGCCCAACCTAATATAGGGTCCAAAACCAAAATTTTCCAAGGTGCTGCCCTAGACCCCATAGAGTGGGGTTACCTACACCCCTCAAACCCCTTCTAACTCCCCCCACTACATAATTGGCGCAACGAAGGGGAGGCTCTGGCCCCCTTCTAACCCCCCGGTTAACTATGTGGGCTAGTCGTGGAAAGAATATAATACAACCTAACACTCCTGAAGTGAAATGATACATATAGAATCTCCTAGAACACTTTCCCACCTTCAGGAGTTTAATTCCTTGGTGGAGGAACTGACTCCAAGATTCTCTCAACCAACAGGTGAGAGTGAGAAGGTGAAACTCAAACACTACATGAAGAGTTTGTTTAGGAGTTTGCTTCTTTTATGAGGCCTAATAAACATAAAAAACTACCTATGATGTACATTTATTCATGCCTACATCACCTAGGCTCGTAACTAGTTCCATTACATAGAGAATATTGACTTTGACTAAGTCAAACTAGAAACTAAAAATTTACACAGTGAATTTTACAATTTGAAACACAGAAAAGTGCAGAAGCACAGCATCGACTTTGCGCTGATTTCTAGGTGCCTTCTAGGGGTCAATATGAAAATATGAGAGAATGGTCAGCTAGCCCATAAAATCTAGTTTCCAGAAAAGTTTGAAATTCTGAATTTGGAGCATGGGAAGACCTTAACAAATCCATTCTCCCAAGGTCTCTCCAAAAGCACAGCGCCTGTCAAAAAATGGTCCATAATGCTAGTTTTTTGCCACGTTTTTGCATTTTTCTCGAAAACTAACCCACCTATGAAAAATATGGGAAAATGGGTTTTAGAGGATGGCAATACATTTCCAAAAATGTAAACCTTTCCTCAAATGGAGGCCTGAGGGAAAAGCTTCTGGAGCAACTGAATTTCTGAACTTAGACCAAAAATTCTAAAAAAAACTCAAAATGCTCAGAATTTGCTCAAAATTCGAGGGAAGGTGTAAAAATAGGTTTTTTATAGCTTCATGGATGCTTCAACAAGCATCTCCAAGTTTTCCTCATCCTTTGGTTCTTTTTTGGCCTCCTTGAGCTTGTTTTCAGGTTGCTTTACCTTGACATTGGCGATCATGTTTTGAGCTTGGTAATGGTGTGCCATGTGTCTGAGCAACTTATTGTCTTTGCTTTCCTTCTCAAGGAGCTTCTCAAAATGTTCATTCACTCTATTGAGCCAATATTCCTTATCTTGATGAACCTCTAGGGTGATCCTATCTTTTAGATCAAGGTCGTCATTCAGCAGAATTTGTTCTTGCTCCTTTTGCAAAGCTTTCTTGAGGCCTCTTGTTCTTGGTATTTTCCTTTTTCCTTTCACCTCTGATGCTTTAGGTTCGCTTGATTTCATGATCTCCTTACCTTTGCTAACTTGCTGCATTGACTTGGATTTTTCCTTTTCTAGGATCAACTCCTTTGCTTTGAGTTGACTGTTTTTCTGTTCAAGGAATGATATAACATACTTTTCCCTTTCCAAATTGATCACCAACTCCTTGATTTGGTAATCCTTATCCCTAATAGTCTATCTCATGTTTGTGGTCTAATCTTCAGTCTCTGGATCAATTAGTTCAAACTCATGTTCAACTGTGTCTTTATCCTTTGCCGCCGATTCCTGCTTTGTTGATGAAGAAGGCTTGGCCCCTTTCTCTATGTGAGAAGAAAACACAAGCCTCTTCCCTTTCTTATACACTTTAGTCAACTCAGGTTTGGATAGCTGAGTCTTCTCCACTATTTTACTAGATGACCCCACCTTTGTTTGTTGTTTTGGTGCACTAGGAGACTGAGATGCTGCATTCCTCTCGTGCCATTTCATAGCTGCTTCCAAAAAAGCTTCCCATGCCATACCTCTCTCTGCCAGTTGGTGAAGGACAATGGTTTTGATGAGACTCTAATGGAACAAGCTTGGGGAGTGCTCTTTGTCCTTTAATTGTATTTTTTAGACATTTTGGAAATTCTCCTGAATAGATAATTACACATGTTGAGTGGCTTTTGAGAGGTGAAATGCATAAGGAGGTGAATATGATAGGCATACAACATGGAGAATCTACCTTCAGAAGTGAAGAACCTCATGACAGTTTTCATCAAAGGGGCATATTTCTCCAATAAATATCTGAAAGGCATGAGGTGAGTATGTGTGTCTTTGTATGGTGTCTTGAAGAAAGGCTAGTAGTTTTCAAGATCTAGGCTCATTCCTTTAAACCAATATTTGCCATTGTTTGGTAACCCAGTTGCTATTGAGATGGAGGCCACTGAGAAACAAAACTCAACACCAGCAATGACAATAGTTTCTCCTTTCAGTTGTGTTGCTACCCAATCTGTTAGTTGCTCATGAAATCCCGCCTCGCTCACCCTTTTTCAAAATTCCAAGTAATGGACATCCTCAAAGCATTGTTTGATGAAAGGATAGGAGTTGATTGTGTTGCAGTCTGATGGTTCATATCCCAGGATCCTCTCTCCTTTATTTTTTCTCTTTCTTTCTGGTGAAGATTTTACCTCCATGATCACACAAAGCCCTAGCAGCAGGAAGTGAAAATAAGATGTGAGGTGTGAATGGAAATGAAGTGATATGTAGGTGATTTTTGACAAAATGAGGGGAGGGGTCTTGGGAAAGGTGAGATGACTTTGAAAGCAGATGAAAATGAGTGGATAAAAAATGGAAAGATGATTTTCTTTAGGTGGAAACAATAGGGTTTATGATGAAACTTGCCCAAAAACCTCTAGGAATGAGCTAGGTTTTTTCTTTTTGAGCGTTCAAACTTTGTTTTGAGGTGGGTAAAATGGTCAAAATGGCTCATTAAACATGTATGCAGGTGTAAGATATCATTTTACATGTTCTAGGAAATTAAAAATAATGATGGCCATTTTCACCCTAACATTTCCCATGAAAATTTTGCTACAAACCCTAACTTGAAGAATCATTGTCATGAGATGAAATTGGGAGAGCAAAAGATGGAGGATGATGGTGTAGTTACTTGTTCCTTAGCTTAGAAGTTAGTGAAATCAAGATTGCAAGTGAAAAAATGAAGTTTGGGAGAGTTTTGATGAATTTCGGGGCACTCCATCCTGCGCGCAGCGCCAAAGCGCAATGCATTTCTTCAAAGTGCAACACTGATCTCCTAAGCACAACACAGTGCTTCTACATGCAGCACCTGCAAATTTTTGCTAACTTCTCCTAGGAAAACAACTTTTTTGTTTTTTTGGGCGAGATAGCTTGATGATAAAGAGTGGATAGGATGTGAATGAAGGATTTATGGGCTTTTGAGTTTATATAGGGAAAGTTTCCTCACTTTTTCAAAGAGAAATGGGACCCACCCTCCTTTAGAAACTAATTTTCACTTTATGAAAACAGAATTTACCTTTACCATTGCAACCTGTGATGTCCTTTTCTTTCCTGAGTGCTAGAGCTTCTTTTCTTGGAACCTTTGATAACATGAGAGAATGAGGAGTGTATGAAAAATCAAGATCAACTCTCCAAAAGTTGCTTTGTCATGTTTTACTCACTACTGGTCTTATTCATGAAAATGGTGGACCTTGGAAACCCTAGCGACCTAATGGATGACCTCAGACCTAAATGGAATTATGATGATGATTGACCCATTTTTATTGTGATACCTTCATAAAGTGTGATAGGCAACCAACATGAGTGAATTTCCAAACAATGACTTCATCTTTAGACTGACCAAACATTGACCAAATTTGTTGTGTAAACCTAATATTAGAAAATTTTGATTTTGAAAGCCTGGAAAAACATAATAAAAGCATATTTGATCTAGGTGACAGGCTAACAAGATTGACACTAACAGTCTTGATGATGAACGTAGAACTAGGTTCAAAATGCTTCGACCCTTTATTCTCAATGTGATTTTTCCATTAAATATGAGCATTATATCATGAATCACATAAGCATAAAATCTGAGATATTAATATTGGTCGAATTTGTAGAGGGATGTAGCAGAGTTTGTGTCTAGATGTTTTGATTTCCAGCGAGTGAAGTTAGAGTGTAAACATCCAAGTGGACTGCTACAACCAATAGTGGAAATGGGAGGTTACTTCCATGGATTTTATCACAGGATTACTGAGGACAGTGAAACAACATGATTCCATCATGGTCATTGTGGGTAGGTTAACAAAGGTTGCACACTTCATTTAGGTGAAGTCTATGTACTCAGCTAGTGATGTGGCATAGGTGTTCATCACAGATGTGGTTAGACTACATGGTGTTCCAAAGAAGATTGTGTCAGACAGTGATGCGATGTTCAAATCCAAGTTTTGGAAGGAGTTATTTGTAGGTTTGGCCATAGAGTTGGCCTTTAGCACAACTTATCATCCCCAGACAAATGCACAAACAGAAGTTAACATAAAACAATGGTTATCAGGAATCACTGAGGATGAATCATTTTGAGGCATTTTATGGGTGGAGTTGTAACACTCCCATCATTTGGAGTGATCCGGTCAGTAGGGTATTGACTGGACTAGAAATGTTGGCAGAAATGGAACAGGAAATGTACGTGATCAAGACAAATCTAAAGGCAGAACATGATAGACAAAAGATCTATGCAGATTGGAATAGGTTGTTCAAGGAATTACAGGCTGGGGAACATGTGTACTTGCACATCAAACAGAAGAAGAGCTCCTTGTGGATTGGATCATGTGCCAAGTTGGAACCACAGTTTTGTGGACCCTTCAGTATCATTGAGAGGATTGGGCCAGTAGCCTATCGACTTGTACTGCCACCAACAATGAAAGTCCATGATGTTCTGCATATATCTTTGCTTAAGAAGTATGTTAAGGATGTTGACCATGTGATTGAATGGTCCACATTGCAGAAGGAACTAGATGGAGAATTCCAACTGGAGCCTCAATGTTTATTTCCAAAAATAGTGCTCATGCTCTGGAACCAAGAAATCGAGCAAGTTAAAGTGCAATGGAAGCACTTTGGGCCCGATAAAGCTACATGGGAGATGGTGGATCAGATGCGGGCCATGTATCCTTCCCTGTTTTCTGGTTGAGGCAAAGCAACTTGATATGGTGGTTTGGTACTTGCTTATGATGGTTTGGTATTTTCTAATGGTGGTTTGGTATTTGTTTTATGATGGTTTGATATTTTCTTTATGGTAGTTTGGTATATGATTTATGATGTTTTGATATATGTTATATGATGTTATGATATATTCTTAGACATGGTGTTTAGTATATGTTTTGATATATTCTTTGGTATATGATTTGGCATATGTTTTGATATCTATATTTTTGATGATGTTGCTATATGTACACTCATGTATGGGTGTAAATACGATAACGAGCTATGTTATAAACATCCACTATGTGGTATGGGTGTCATGTTATTATGCTATCATGTGGTTATGTTATCATGATGTTATGATGTTATATGAGTTGGCACTCAACATGATGATCATTGTAAATACTATAATGACCTATGTTATAAATCTCCACTATGTAGTACATTGTCATGTTGTCATGTTTTCTCTTAAGAAGATCTTTCATTGTAAATACTGCATCAAGATGTTTTATAAAGATCCATCAACAGTATGTCTTCCTTCAGTAGGTTGTTGAGGTATATGCGTGATTGAACACTAAGGACAGTGTCCCCCAAGGGGGAGGGTTCTCTAATAGCCCTCATGAAAATTTCATGTAATAAAATTTAAAAAACAATAATCACAGATGAATGGGACACTTATTCCAAGCTGAGTGTTGGGAAGGACATACTGGGTGGCGTTCATTTGGTTGTTTAGGGCTAAGTAAATTGGCGAAGGCAATGGTTAAGGCTTTGGAAAGACAAAATGGAATTTTTGGCACATTTATTTATGAAAATAATGGGAAATAGAAGAAAAAGGAGGTGAAATGCCACAGGTTGCATGTGAGGAGGAAAATTAAGGAAAACAATGGAAAATGAAGAAAATATAGGCCTCATTCATAAAAAGGGTTATGAGGATCAGTTGGTAACCTTTTGTCAGTTTAGTTTTGGAGCACTCTCATTATTCTTTCTCGCTCATACTCTTGGATACTTAGAATTTTTCTTGGAGCACTTTGGCATTGGAGCAAGAAAGGCAAAGAAGGCAAGAGGAAGCAAAGAGCAAGCAAGGAAAGGTGGGATCAAGCAGATACAATAGGCTTCATTGTAGGTATTGACTTGCATGTATATTTTTCATGGCAGATTTGGCATGCATGGCATTGCATGTGGTTCTTTTTTATCATGGCATGGGTTTTTCCAGTCATAACAATGTTTTTCAGCCTAGCCTTGCCATTTTTGGATAACCATGGTGTGAAAGGATTCTGATGTTTTGGTTGAGCTGGATTACCAGATAGATTCGAAGCTCAGTGGAGTGGATCTACAAATGATAGAGCACATGACCTAGTGGTCCCTGAACCAGACTATGGATCACAGTAAAGCCACTGGACTAGTGAACCCTGAGCCAGATAGTGGGTTGCGGTAAAGCCATGATTGTGTTGCCTCGGATGGCCTAGGAATCCTTGCCGGTGAATGATAGGATATATGGTAAAGTGTAGAGGTGGTTTGATCTCCTTTGGTCCTAGTAATCCCATTTTGGGATATGTGGCAAAGCCCAGAGAGTGGGTCTCAGTTTAGGGCCTAGTGATCTAGGTTTGAATTGTAGTAAAGCTTGATAGACTAGGAGACAGGAAAATTTCTCACGCTGTAGGTGGAGAAATTCGGTGGCCTCCATGCTTGTTTTGCCTAGTGATTGGGTGGAGATCATGGTAAAGCCTATTATGATGTGTTCAATGTGTTGGCCTAGTGATCTGGGATGGATTACGATAAATCCTGGTTTCTATTGATGAGGGTGAGGTGGTTAAGCCTCAGTATGCCCTGGTTGGCTCTTTTGGTTTGAGTCCCACATTCATGCTCACGGGGGTGAATAGCTGGAGAGAGATTTGGCTCAACCATTATATGGTTGGGTGGAATGTGGTAGTTTGATCTCTAGTTGGTTGATTGAATTGATTAATGAGAAATTCGTTCCCTTGATTCCTATATGTAAATGTACTGAGGTATATATGGAATTTGATGGTTGAAATGTTTATTGTATTTATGTTTCTATTATGCTGGTTATATGCACATTTTATGAAAACAACTATGTATGGTTCTCAACATGTTTTTACTTGTATATGAATGGATAATGTGTCTATGACCTAATAGAGGATAATGCAACAAATGGCATGAGGGAACAATGGTTCATAGTGATTCTCAGATAAGTATGACATCCCTACATTTAATTCTGTTGTTTACACCTGTAGGCTACATGACGATGATATTTTTGACGAAATAATTGTCATGGATAGTAGGGGTCTGTTTAAGGTCTTGTTGAGTTTATTTCTTTTGCATCATTGTTTCCCTATAGTTTACTTTATTCTGAGATTTCATTCTATTCTGGGTAGTGGCCTGGGCTGTTGGCATTATGATTCAGGTGTTGTCCTTGATGGCAAACCCATTCAGGTGATAAATCAAGAAGGACGCAGGAAATATGTTTAGCAAGTGCGTCCCCGCAGGTATACCATTGAGAACCCGCGTCCAGGGACGCCGGCCAGCCGTTCAGGAGGTGCGTCCGCCCAGTGCACACATTTCAAGGCAGAGAAAAGCACGTGGGGGTTTCTTGCGTGGTATCTAGCCGACGGTTTTGTGTTTCTATGGTGTCGGCTCGTGGTATTGTTCCATGTTTTGGGGAGAAGCTTGCCTATATAAAGGAAAGGAGTTCATTTGGATTAAGCATCATCTTGGTTGAATATCTTTTGGTGAGATCTAGTCCAGATCTATGAAGGCGAATCTTCTAATGGACTGTGATCTCTATGGCGCATGATCAGATCTGTGGATCTGAGTGTTTGGGTTGGTTCTGAAGTCCTCATATCTTTTATATCTGAAGGGACGCAGGTTCAGTGAAGGGAAAGTGCGCCGGGACGCAGTACAGTAAAGGCTCAGGTGCGTCTCTGAGGCAAAGGACGCGGCGCGACTGTGTTATTGGGTGCGTCTCTGAAGCAAAAGACGCGGCGCGATAGTGTTTCTGGATGCGCCGGTCGCAGCAAAGCATAGAGGAACAGTGCGTCGGCACGCAGATCAGTGGAAGGTAGACTGCGTCCAGTCGCAGGTCACAGAAAGAAAATATGCGTCCCTGTCTTAAGATGATCTGTTAACTGTATATTTCTGTTCATAAGGTGTTCTGGGTTATTTCTGTAATTACTGATCTGATATCTGTAGTGGACTGTATCTGTTGTATACTTGTTGATCATTTGATTCTTCATGAAAAGAAGTAGGGGGTTGTAGCTCCCTTCCAGGAGAGACTGGAAAACGAGAGAGAGTTGTAGCTCTCTGCAGGTTGCAGCCTGCGTGCTGGTAAAGGACTGCACCAGTACAAAATCATTGTAAAAAGAATTTCTTGAAAGAAGATAGAGACATATTGCAGCAGGTGGTTTTCTCCCGCATTGGGTTTCCACCTTACATCTTGTGTTCTTTGGTGTGACTGTCTATGTTTCATGCTCATTATTTTATGGTACTGATATGCAAGAATAATTCAAAAGATCAAATAAGGAAGATTTGGTAAATTGCTTGATAATACTGATTCACCCCCCCCTCTCAGTATTATTTCCAACAATTGGTATCAGAGCAGGTCCTTCAGAAAAGCTTGATCGCTTGAAGGTAGATCGTTCATCATGAGCAACTACGAGAGAGAAGCATCAATCAGGCCACCAGTTTTTGATGGGACAAACTTCAATTATTGGAAGGTAAGAGTTACTGCATATCTTCAATCTCTTGGTACTGAAGTTTGGGACATTGTAGAAACAGGCTATGCTTTTCCTTCAGCTACTCCTACAGATCCAGCTGAGAAAAAGAAGTATGAAACAAATGCAAAAGCAGTCAGTACTCTATTAGGAAGTATATCCCAAACAGAATTCATGAAGGTAATGCACTTCAAATCAGCAAAAGAAATATGGGACAAAATGATCACAAGCTATGAAGGAGATGAACAGGTAAAACAAGCCAAACTTCAAACTCTCAGAATTCAATATGAGACTCTCAAGATGTATAATGATGAAAGTGTGGCTAATTATTTTCTTCGGGTAGATGAGATTGTAAATTGTATGAAAAATTTGGGTGAAGAAGTAAAGGAGTCTCTAGTAGTTCAAAAGATTCTAAGATCATTATCCCCCAAGTTTGAATCCAAAGTATCTGCAATAGAAGAAAAAGAAAATCTCCGTGTTCTTACTATGTCTCAGCTACATGGAATTCTAACTGCTTATGAAATGAGAAAGGGAGGACCATCAGACAGAAGGGAGGCTGCTTTTAAAGCATCAGGCAAAGAAGATTACTATGAAGCAAGCCATGATCCAGAAGAAGAGGAAGAAGAATCAAATTTTGTCAGAAATCTTCAAAGAGGTTCTGGAAGGTTCAGAGGTAAGCTACCTTTCAAATGCTTTGCTTGTGGAAGAGTAGGTCATTATGCTGCAAAATGTTCTTATAAGGATAAAGGAAAGGAACCAGTTAGATGGAACAAGAAACAAAGCGCAAATAAGAAAAGCTACTACACCCATGAAGATAGTGATGGCTTATCAAACAGTGATGAAGATGAACAAGGTAATAAATATAGGTTGTTAATGGCATTTGAAGATGATGATTATAAGGATGCTGTAGATGTGGATAACCTTTATGATGAAATTACTAGACTCAAGAGATGCATAGAAGAAAAGAACATGATTATTGATACTCTACAATTCCAAATTGATGAAAAGGAAAAACATCTTGAAAAATTAGAAGGTGAAATTGTTGGTCTTAGAAAAGAAATTGAGAAAACAAAAACTATTAATCTCAAGTTTGTCAAAGGATCTGAAACTTTGGATGAGATTATCAGTGTGCAGCGGTCTCCACTAAATAAGACAGGTTTGGGCTATAATGGAGAAACTTCTCAAGCATCCACTTCAAAAAGTTATCTTGATGCAGCAAGAAGAAATGAGCAAGAGCACAAGGAAGATCATCAGGTAAAGCAGGGGCAATCCAGCTTAAGGGTGAACAAAAGCCACAACCAGCCACAGGTAAAATCTTCTCAATTTGGTTCAAGAATAGATGAAAATAGAAATTACAATCAGTTGGCTGGTAGATCCAATAATCGCAGAAGCTTCTTCAATGGACAATGCTTTTCTTGCCATAACTTTGGTCACAAAGCAGCTCAATGTGTTGCGTATAAAACAATCATGACTAGGGAAGCTCAAAAACAAAGAAGTATGACAGGGATTACAAAAAGGACCTATAACAACTTTTCAGCTCTTGAAAATGAAGTTGAATGTTCTATTTGCAATAATTTTGGACATAAAGACTTTGAATGCAGAAGCAGGTTTCCGGAAAGAAAGGTACAAGAGCAGAAAAAGGAACAAGCCTCAGGCGCCAAAACATGGAGAATAAAGGAACCTCAAACAGAAAGATGTGGGATAGCATTTTATGCAGAAGGACAAGAAAATCTATGGTACATTGACAGTGGATGTTCGAAGCATATGACAGGTGATAAAGAAAAACTTGAGTCTTATTCTAATTTAGAAAAGGGAAAGAAAGTCTCTTTTGGAAATGATACTCCTGCAACTATAAAAGGAAAAGGTATTGCTCCTTTAAAAGAAGATGTTAAGGCTGGAAATGTTTTGTTTGTTGATGGATTGAAGCATAATCTACTAAGTGTCAGCCAGATGTGTGATCAAAGAACCGAGGTTATATTCAGATCAAATGGATGCCTTGTTCGTGATCTTGATACAGGTAAAACAGTTCTCAAAGGAAAGAGAACTCCAAATAATCTATACATATTTGATGAAGGACAACAACAATGCTATCTAAGCAAGAATGAAGAGCACTGGTTATGGCATCGAAGGTTGGGACATCTAAGCTTCTCACAAATAAGGAAAGCTTGCAAATATCAGGCAGTTCGCGATCTTCCAGATATCAAAATTCCTGACAACACCATATGCAGATCATGTCAGTTTGGAAAACAAACCAGAACTAACTTTCCAGAGAAAGAAGGATCAGCCAGCATGCCTCTTGAGCTAGTACATACAGATGTATGTGGACCATTCAGAAAAAGAACACCTAGAGGAGAGGAATACTTGATATTATTTATTGACGATTTCTCCAGGTTTGTTTGGTTAGGTCTTATGAAGCACAAAGATGAAGCATTCGAAAAATTCAAAACCTTCAAAGCCTTGGCTGAAAATGAATCAGGTCACAAAATTAAGTGCCTCAGATCTGACAGAGGTGGGGAATTTACTTCAAATGAATTTTTCGATTTCTGTGATGAACATGGGATAAGGAGAGAATTCTCTACAGCTAGAACGCCTCAGCAAAATGGAGTTGTTGAAAGAATGAACAGAACAATCCAACAAATGGCTCGTGCTATGCTTGATGAATCAGGAACCCCCGCAACCTTCTGGGGTGAGGCTGCACATACTGCGGTTATTATTCTCAACAAGACAAATGTCCGGGTGAACAGCACTCAAACCCCTCATGAGCTCTGGAGTGGTAAAACTCCTTCGGTAAAGCACTTCAAAATATTTGGGAGCAAATGCTATATCAAGAATACTGAGGAGCAGCTTGGCAAACTTGATCCTAGAGCAGATGAAGGCATTCTTCTTGGCTATTCTCCACATAGCAAAGCATACAAATGCTACAATAAAAGACTTGGCAGAATTGTTGACAGCATTGATGTAGTGGTTGATGAAAAGGGATATATTCCTAGGCAAATACATCGTGAAGACATCGAAGAAGATGAGAGCTACCCTCAAAGACAGAATGATGAAGAAGAAGAACCTCAAGAAGAATCTCAAGAAGAACCTCACGAAGAAGCAGAAGAACGGACAAGAATAGAAGAAAAAACTCCATCCAGATATGTTCAGAAGAACCATCCAGAATCTCAGATCATGGGACAAAAAGAAGCAGGTATACAAACTAGAAGAACAGTTGCAGAAGCTTCAAGCTATTTGGCATTACTTTCCTCCACCGAACCACAAAATGTGAAAGAGGCATGCAAAGATGAATGTTGGGTGAAAGCAATGGATGAAGAACTTGAGCAAATCGAAAAGAACAACACTTGGGAGCTGGTTCCTAGACCAAAAGATAAGAATGTTATTGGAACAAAATGGGTCTTCAAAAATAAATTGAATGAAAATGGAGAAGTAATTAGAAACAAAGCCAGACTCGTCTGTAAAGGGTATGCGCAGCAAGAAGGAATAGACTTTGAAGAAACTTTTGCTCCTGTTGCAAGACTTGAGGCCATCCGAATGTTCCTTGCTCTCTCAAGTTTTCAGAACTTCAAAGTATTTCAAATGGATGTGAAATCAGCCTTTTTGAATGGAGACTTGGAAGAAGAAGTGTACATTGAACAGCCAGATGGGTTCATTCTTGGAAATGATCCAAATCTTGTATGCCGATTGAAAAAGGCTCTCTATGGTCTCAAACAAGCTCCAAGGGCTTGGTACTACCGGTTGGACAAATATCTTCATCAACAAGGTTTCTTAAAAGGTTCAGCAGATAGCAATCTGTATATAAAAGTTGAAAATGACAAATTGCTAATACTTGTTGTGTATGTAGATGACATTATTTTTGGCAGCAATGAAGAAGCTATGAGTCAAAGCTTTGCCTCAGTCATGCAGAAAGAATTTGAAATGTCCTTGCTAGGAGAACTGACATATTTCCTTGGTTTGCAAATCCAACAGAAGGAAGGAGGAATCCTTTTATCTCAAACCAAGTATCTCAAGCAGATTTTGAAGAAATATGGCATGGAAGATGCAAAACCAGTATGTACACCCATGGTCACAGGATGTAGTCTCAGTGCAAATGATGAATCTGCAGCAGTACATCAACCAACCTACAGATCTATGATTGGAAGTTTACTATATTTGACAGGTACCCGACCAGACATCATGCATGCAGTTGGAATAGTTGGAAGATTTCAGGCAAATCCGAAGGAGACTCATCTTCAAGCAGTGAAGAGAATTTTCAAATATCTTCAAGGGACTCAAAATTATGGCTTATGGTATCCTAGAGATACAGATCTTACTCTTCATGCCTATACAGATGCAGATTGGGCCGGAAGCGTGGATGACAGGAAAAGCACAAGTGGTGGTGCGTTCTTTATGGGTCCCAGACTGGTCTCTTGGTTCAGCAAGAAACAGAGTTCAATTGCCTTGTCTACAGCTGAAGCAGAATATGTTGCTGCTGCATCTTGTTGCACCCAACTCCTTTGGATGATGCAGAATTTGCAGGATTATCAAATCACTTGTACTCCTCCAATCCCTATCTTATGTGACAACACAAGTGCAATCAGCATCTCAAAGAATCCGGTTATGCATTCAAAAACCAAGCACATACCAATCAAGTACCATTTTCTCCGGGAACAAGTACTTGAACAGAAGGTCAAGTTGGAGTATGTTCCTTCTAAGGAACAAGTTGCTGATATTTTCACCAAACCGTTGCCCAGGGACACTTTTGAATACCTCAGGCAAAAGCTGGGGGTTGTTGATGCATCATCTTACTGTTGATCATCTTCCTATTGGTGGTATAGGCTCAGGGGGAGCACATAATGCATTGTTGGCATTATGGAGAAGGAGATCTTGGAAATAGCTGCAATATGTCTCTATCTCCTTCATGATGGATTTCTGGTTACAGATCTGGAGATGCATGAGCATAGGGGGAGCATACCCTTTGCTCTTGATGTCAAAGGGGGAGAATGAAGCTGAAGATTATGTGGTTGCCATCAAGTCCAAAGGGGGAGATTGTTGGCATTATGATTCAGGTGTTGTCCTTGATGGCAAACCCATTCAGGTGATAAATCAAGAAGGACGCAGGAAATATGTTCAGCAAGTGCGTCCCCGCAGGTATACCATTGAGAACCCGCGTCCAGGGACGCCGGCCAGCCGTTCAGGAGGTGCGTCCGCCCAGTGCACACATTTCAAGGCAGAGAAAAGCACGTGGGGGTTTCTTGCGTGGTATCTAGCCGACGGTTTTGTGTTTCTATGGTGTCGGCTCGTGGTATTGTTCCATGTTTTGGGGAGAAGCTTGCCTATATAAAGGAAAGGAGTTCATTTGGATTAAGCATCATCTTGGTTGAATATCTTTTGGTGAGATCTAGTCCAGATCTATGAAGGCGAATCTTCTAATGGACTGTGATCTCTATGGCGCATGATCAGATCTGTGGATCTGAGTGTTTGGGTTGGTTCTGAAGTCCTCATATCTTTTATATCTGAAGGGACGCAGGTTCAGTGAAGGGAAAGTGCGCCGGGACGCAGTACAGTAAAGGCTCAGGTGCGTCTCTGAGGCAAAGGACGCGGCGCGACTGTGTTATTGGGTGCGTCTCTGAAGCAAAAGACGCGGCGCGATAGTGTTTCTGGATGCGCCGGTCGCAGCAAAGCATAGAGGAACAGTGCGTCGGCACGCAGATCAGTGGAAGGTAGACTGCGTCCAGTCGCAGGTCACAGAAAGAAAATATGCGTCCCTGTCTTAAGATGATCTGTTAACTGTATATTTCTGTTCATAAGGTGTTCTGGGTTATTTCTGTAATTACTGATCTGATATCTGTAGTGGACTGTATCTGTTGTATACTTGTTGATCATTTGATTCTTCATGAAAAGAAGTAGGGGGTTGTAGCTCCCTTCCAGGAGAGACTGGAAAACGAGAGAGAGTTGTAGCTCTCTGCAGGTTGCAGCCTGCGTGCTGGTAAAGGACTGCACCAGTACAAAATCATTGTAAAAAGAATTTCTTGAAAGAAGATAGAGACATATTGCAGCAGGTGGTTTTCTCCCGCATTGGGTTTCCACCTTACATCTTGTGTTCTTTGGTGTGACTGTCTATGTTTCATGCTCATTATTTTATGGTACTGATATGCAAGAATAATTCAAAAGATCAAATAAGGAAGATTTGGTAAATTGCTTGATAATACTGATTCACCCCCCCCTCTCAGTATTATTTCCAACATGGGCTCTAGGCCTGAAAGAGTGGCTTAAATCTTGGGGTTACTGGCACAAAACTGTAAAATTTAGTCCACAGTTGCTAGCAAGAAAGCCTATGAGAGCTACTTTGGGTTTATGGTCACTCCCTTGCCCATAGAATGAGTGTGACTATGGCCTCAAAGGTCCAGACCAGTAGTGGGACCTAGGGACAGGCTATATGAGTGGTCGACTTATCTCCTGAGGGTTCTGTTGATGCTGTTGGATGACTGTGTGTGATGTTCTATCAATTCCACTTCCTTAAGGTTACCTAGGAGGTCAAATCTAATCATAGTAGCTTTTTGTCTCATGTTTACCCCAGCTGGCATGGTTACTTGGGTGGATGTGGGAGGAGGGTGTTACAACAGTCCTCCCCATTCAGTGCGAAATCCCTACCTTGCACTTAGCCATCAAACTTCTCACTGACACTTCACAAAGGTTGGTCCAACTTGAACACATTGATGAAAGTCAATGAGAATATATCTAGCATAAAGAAGCACACAAAAAGCAGACGAAAGTGACTTTTGACAACAATGTCACCCCCTAGTCCTTTATTTAGGGGGAGTTAGTACTTCGTGATGATATTTCCAAAGGAGAGTTGGGACCAGGGAAATTTGAGACATTATGGAAGGGCCCTTACATTGTCAAACATTTCCTCCTCAAGGGGGCATACATCTTAGCAGAGCCCAATGGGACTTGCCTCAAAGATCCCGTCAATGGGCTCTATCTTAAAAAGTTTCATCCATAACATTGCAAGTAGCCCTAGAATGAAAATTTATGTACCATGAATTATTTTTATGATGACCAATTCATCATGGATACACTCTAAAACCTTTCTTTCATCATGTGTCACAGATGGATCATCCACTAGCCTATCACCATGGGTTCACTGATGGTGCTTCTCGATGGTTGCAAAACCTCATTGCAGTAGCCTGGGCTGTGTACTCTCTCGACCACGCATCATGTCTCACTAATGGACTATGTATAGGGTCGAAAACTAACAATTAAGCTGAGTATGACGTCGTCATAGGCCTCTTGGTTGATGCCTCCCATCTAGGTATCAATCACCTGCATGTATTCCTTGATTCCCAGCTTGTTGTATCACAGTTGAATAGAACCTTCAAGGTTCATGATCCATGCCTCTTTCGAAAATATCTGCATGCACAAAGGTTAGCCCATAGTTTTGATCATATCACATTTACACATATACCAAGAAATCAAAATCATATAGCTAACCACATAGCTAATCAAATCCTAGAATGACATGTCTCACATATATATTTCCATAAAGAAACATAAAACCATAAGAATAATATCCATCACATATGCACAAATACATCACATATATAGAAGCATATACTCAAACAAACCATGAGAGCTACCTAAAATCTTATCTCGTATATACATAACCAAAAATATATATGAGGGTGATAAGGGTCCCTTATTCTTGTAGGTGACAACCAAACTACAAGCTAAGGTGTTTTTGGGACCCTTTCTCAACAAAACATAAAATACAAAATTGTGACAATATCTTTGTGTCTTTCTTTGATTTAATTGGTTGTGTTGAAGGACCTCTCTTTAGATTTTAATTGTTTTTAGGATCCATTATCCCTCTAGAATTTTGCAGGTCCCACTCAGACCTATTCCCGACATGGAGAAAACCCGAATTCAACTTTTTGAGCTGGTCACATGACTTTTCCCACATATAGACACGTGATCGCGTGCCTATGCACAGGAAAACCCCTGTGGTTTACTAAATGACCAAATAATCATTGTAATTTTTCTTTCCTGAGTGTTTTGGAAACACCTAGAAAATTGACATCACTCCCATGTTTTTTCACATTTTATATAGGAAACTTAGTTACTTTTGTAGCCACTATTAGTAAGGTAATTGCGTATTTTTACTTAGAAAAATTGTAACTCACATAGCTTAACTAGGGGAAAGTAAGTGGCCCTAATCCACACACCTTTTTGACTAACCAAATCTTTTCAATTTTTCAAATTTTATCAGGACTATTAATGGGTGTTAGTAAGAAAGAGAGTAGCCTTACTTCTCTTGCTTCCTTGTGATGATCTTGAGTTTGTATATGAAATATTTCTCAAAGAACTTGTTTTTTCATCTCCGTATATGCTCACATAGAGTAATTAGGAAATAAGTAAGTGGCCCATCATCCACACATGATTTCTTTTCTTGCAAGGAACAATCATAACATAACATAATTAGGGGAGTTGTAAAGGATCACCTTATATCCACATTGCCTCACACTCTTGTATGCTCACAAGTTCACTTGCACACACTTCCACTCCACACACTAAGCTCATCTAAACTTTGTACCAAGGGTATCCACCTTTTGGAATCTTGATACTTAGTTTCTTGGAAGCTTACATTTTCACACCTTAAGTGAATAAGCCTCTTTAAAAGAAAACTCTAACACTTGAACACACTAAATTCCCCACAGTTCAGGTTAGAACTAGGTTAGTTTAGGTTAGGACCATGGGCTTAGGCATCCCATAATTTGCTGTGGTTTTTTGCATTTTAAAACATGGAAGTTGTCATATAGGGTGCTTAAAATCCTTCATCATCCCATAGAAAAGAATACCCAGGCATGCTAGAAACCTGATTCATTGGGGGTTAGGGTTAGGTATTAGTGTGTGTGGTCCTATACGAGGCTATAATGCTACACATTTTTTACTAAATACCAAGAAGCTCAAGAATCGACTACCCCCATGGGACGAAGGTATCTTAGTGGCCAAATTTTTAGGGCATTGTTGTAGCAGCTAAAACTACCCTCCAAAATTTTTCCTTAGCTTTTTTTTGGAGCCTCCCTACCAACCATCCTTAGCAACATGTCTTGCACTGTCCAAGTACATAGGCTTCAACTGTGTTTTTGTGGCTTACTAGCCTGTGCATGTCAACTTATTTGCCTCCCACTAGTAGGTTCTCATTCTAGACTTAGTCAATTTTCTCGCTGAGATGCTCCCCCTAAAAATTGCGCAATTTTGGAGGGGAACGAACCTTCCCTCCAGAAATTGTACAATCCTACTGGGCTCTAGAAATGCGCAATCCAACCAAGCAGCCTTCCCTATGAAAACTTCACAATCTAGCCCAACGCTGGGTTTCAACTCAGAAATTGCGCAATTCTGGTGGATAGCCCAACCTAGAAACTGTGCAAATCTCATCCCCAGACTTGTAGACTATTGCATGTGCTTTTAGGTTGACTAGTTCCCTCTAGGACCGAGCAATCATAATTTGTATATATGGGCTGCTTTTCTAGAAAAATAAAAGAGAAAAAAAGGAAAAAAAATTCTTATATTTTAGGGATCTATTTTTAGCAGCTAGAGGTTACATGCAAAGATTGTTTATAAACTTCCCTCCAAGTGTCTCTTTTTCGTAGATTTTTGGCATGCGCGTCATAAGCCTCATCCTTATCAAACTCATTTATTCGATGTTACAGAGGCCATTCTTCACATTGATCTTGGAGCTCTGACATCCCACATCACATCTAGGAGTCTTTGGCACATTCAACTTAGTTTTTTCCAGGTAAGTTTGCTTTTCATGTCATTTGTTTCTTTTCCATCACTTTTTGTATTTCTCTTTGTATGAATGTAATTTTCTTAGTTTTTTTGAACGCCTGTTGTCATTTTAATGAATGTTAGCCTATATAAGCACTGTTTCAATTTTTTCATTGCATCTCATGGATGCCATATGCATGAAACTGTTTTTGCACTAACGGTCATCGTTGCAGCGACTGCTTCACACATATGCTTTCTTTCCCATTTTCTAAATCATGCACTCACTATTTGCATGCATGATCATTCACTCTTGTTTACACTTAGCTTCACCATGCATTCAAAACTTTTCATGTTTTCAGTCCCTCGTCAGGGGGTTTGGGCTGCCTTGGCCCAGACCTTACCTTGCCCAGACAACAATGCACATGTCTGAGAGTGAAGGCTCTACCATCCTCCCAGAAAATACACAAATATGGACAAAACTAACCTCTAGGCTTGTATTTCACAATTCTAGGAGGTAGTGCCTTGCTGGCCCCAGAAATTGTGTAATGCAATTTGTGGGTTTGCATGTCATTGCTAACTGAAATTGTGCATTGCGTAGTTTTACTCCTCAGCAGGATAGGCTGAACTATGCCTTGCACAGTTCCAATAGTCAATTAGCCTCCTGAAATCCCAAACTATGCTTTGTGCAGTTTTGGCAGACAGTCTCACAACCTCCCGGTGAAAATTGCACAATCTTCCCAGTTAGTCACCTAGGCATGTTGCATGACAATCCTCAATTTTTTTTTGGTTTTAAACTAATATATTTCTTTCCATGAGTGTTGCTATCTCTCCAGGTATTGCAGGTGTTCATTCATCTCTCAGCACTTCAGGTTCAATGGTCTCCAAGAGAGCAGGGTTAAAGGACAATGTTGGAAGTGCAACTGGAGACACAGTTGAACATGTGTCTATGAGCTTGCCCATTTACGAAGACACTAAGTTGTTCATAGAAAAGGACATCAAGTTGAAATGTAAGGACATCAATGACACATTCTTAGGAATATTTGAGGAAGATCTAGAAGATCACAATGTCTATGTTAACATCCACAAGTCTAGCTAAGTTTAGGACAACACCTCGCTAGGTTTACAAGACAAAGGTACTATGGAAGGCATATCAGTACTTGGTCATATTTTTATCCCGCATATGGCCAAGAGAACACAAAGACCTTCCCGCAGAGTTGGGGGATTGCGTTGGACCAACTGGATAGTGAAGGAATACCTTGCAACTGGTCCAACATGTTGGCTCTCAGGTTGAAGGAACTGGGGACATAAACCTGACATCTGCCAAAAGTTCAGCAAGCAGAGATATATATGGCCGCTTACATTCTAGATGCAGTCTATGCCCATCAGCAATTCCCAGGCTTGAGTTAGGCATGGACACCTTCAGAAACCTCTTTGCACACTTATTACAGATTGTTGTCCGAATGCAGCTTCCATGGAGTTATCACACAGTTTTCAGACCAATTTGTCACCCTGGTGTACATAATGATATTTGAATAGGATCCACCCTACATGTCGGAGGTAGCGATTGAGGCATTGGTCAACATAGAATATTGGTATGCCTCACCCCTTGGCACCTTCATACAGATGTACAATGTGGAGAAGGCTCGGCATGTTTTACCAAAGTTTTCCATAGACAAGCTCATCATGCAAGAAGTGTCGTATCACATCTTGACAGGGCTGTCAGCATGACCACACAGGAAGAAGAAGGCCCCTTGGCTAGCTCTTCCTTTGCTGATCAGGTTGTATGAGATTCAAAATCTCAAGCATTTTGAGGTCGAGACAAAGGAATTAAAGAGATTCACCTTTGGCACCAGAAGTTTTAATCTGTATGACCTGCATTTCTTAGTGAAGGACCAATGTGTTATAGACATTTTTGTGCCTAACAGCATGAAGCATGAAATGTCAATAATCTAAGGGATCCAAAGTCCCTAAACATGTTGTTCTTAGCCCTAGAGGAACAAGGTCAGCAAACCACAGCACTTCAGATTAGTTCTCCACCTGAAAACACTAAAAAACAAGCAATTTCAGGATCATGTCAACTGCTCCACTGAGCATCTGCGCTGAATGTCAACTGCTCCACTCTGTACCTGCGCTGAATGTCAAATCTAATGAAGGCTACCTGCGCTGGGCGAGATTGGCCAAGTGGCACAGTCATTCTGCAAGGTGTCAGGTGCCCAGGAAGCTTCTAAAATAACACTTGGATCAGCAAATTCGCCCTATGATGAGTAAGAGGTCCTTAAACTCCAAGTGGAAGCTAGGATCTCCAAGTGGACTCAAGAACTGGAGTATAACTGAAGAGGGAGAGGACACAAGTCAACTTCATGTCAGTCTCAAGCTGACTCATCCTTTCTCCAAATATCCTATATATAGAGCTCTCTCATGAGGTCTAAGGGAGGCTGGAATTTTGTGAATGTAAGGAAGTGCTGTTGGTTTGTGTATAGAACTATTGGGTGATTGCTTTGAAGGAGGTGAAGAGGAGATTTCTTTCTGCTGGGAAGTGTTGCTGGATTGGGCCTCTTATGGTTGTAACACTCTTAGAACTTTACTTCTTCCATTAATAAAGCATTTGAGGTTCTTCTATATGCATGTATCTTAATGGTGTATTGATTCTTGTATATTTGATTTATTCTAATCCTTGAATCAATTATGGATGTATGCTTCTTGTAGTTTCCCTTTCTTGTGCTTTTGCAGGATCTTTGTGTAGCTGGGCCAGTGAAAGAGCAAGGAGCTGGGAGCAAGCAGCAAGGAGAGAAGACTGGATCAACACTAGCAAAAGACATCGGTTGGTGGATCTCTTTCTCCCCTATTTACTTTCATAAAGAAGAAATCTTAGATAGCTTTACTTTCAGTTGTTGCTGAGGTACTATCACCCTTAGAGTGGGATAGGGTCATTCCGTGTCGGATACTTTTCCCTACAACACAATGTGTGAGAGTGCAACATCCTTGGATCCACGGGGCATGTCATTGCTTGAGGAATACCCATGGAGATACTGGTATCACTTCTCTAGGCTCAATGAACCAGTCAGCACATCTATAGAGTGGTTAGAAAAGCAGAAGGAAGGAACATCTCAGAGGGTAGCATCATCAATAGCAGCAGAGGATAACAAATCGGTGCATGACAAAGGTAAGAGAAAGGTTGTTGACAGCATAGAGGTAGATCAGAACTGCAAGTTCAAATAATATCCACTTGTGTTAAAAGCAACTTTCGAGATTGAAGCTAAGAGGTGATAGCATGATAGAAGGATCACATAAAGGAAAACAGAGAAACAGAGGATGGAGGAAATGTTGGGCGTGGGATCCCCCAAAGGAAGTTTTGGGGCTTAAAGCCCAAATTTTGACTAAATCCGATGTAAAGAATCTGTGTTTTATGGGCACGGAGCGCGAGCTTATAAATAAGTCATAGGGTTGTCCACCCTGATTTTTGTAATGTAAATTCGGTTTTAGAGACTACCCATGGTCCGCGGACCATGGTATTGTATAAATAGAGTGAGGCTCTAAGTTGTAAGTGAAGAGGATCTAATGATGAAATAGAAGAAGAAGAATTGAGTCTTATCTAAGTGTAGAATCGAGTCATTGGGTCGTAGAGTAGGAGAAGGCTCTGCAACTGAGTTTGCAGAGGCCTAGTAGTCTGCAGCTGAGTGCGCGAACCCCTACAGCTGAGTGTGCAGGGCAGGTTGAGTCTGTAACCAATTGAAGCATTGATAAAGAGAAGTTTTATACCATTCCTGTGTATTTAGTTACTATTTTCTGCATTGAATGTATTGGGTATAAATTCCATTTCTGTTATTTATATGATGCGCAAACATATATGACTGTGTAGATTAAGTGAATATAAGATAAAGTATCTGTTTATGTGAAGTTAACTAACAGTTATAAGAAGATAAGTAAGATCTGTGGTGTAACTTGGGGAAATAGCACAGATTGTTGCCTTAGCAGTGTGAAATCACCTCAGCCCTTTGTTAGGGCTACGTGAAGGCGATTATAACAGGTCTCGAAGGCCTCACAGGTCAGGGCAATGCACGAAGTGACCTGCATGAAGCCATTCACAGTTGGACTAAATCAACCCCTCAGACATCTCAAAGGCGTGGAAACTTGGTTCCAACATCCCCCCATACTGCTTCGGGTGAGACCTCATTCCGTGCTCCGTGGGTTGTTGCCAAAAGGGCTAATAGTGTAGGGATTTGTTTGGCTAATTAACTCCGAACCTGCTTTAAGCCCCCTCAAGCGAACAAATGGTTTCATTGCCAGGACTAGAATCTGCATAGAGATGTTTGATGTCGTATCATTGGAATCCAACTAAGAAGGAAATTGAAGGTTGGTTGGACAGGAGGATTCATGAGTTCGCAGCACAGGAGAACAGGAATGCGTGACTGACAAAAGAAGAGTGGTTAGATTTCTACCTGTACACATAAATCCACAAGATCATTTTCGCATATTTCCCTACTAAGTTGTACAAGTGGATCACGAAGCTAGCAGATAGCCAAGGAAGGTGGAAGCTCGATGGTCCTATTGTGTGGACCATAGAGTTGGTGCACAGATTAGAAGCATCAAAGGATAAGATCGCGGGCACTATTGATCACTAGCTCGATCATATTATAGGAGGATTCATTATTGAGTTCACGATAGATCCTTCAGTTAGCTATAGTGAGGCAGAGCGATGCTTTCTCAAAGGATCGTGAGGTAAGTACGTAAAGTCTCTGAATACTTGCATTAAAATTCTATTGTGTGAAAAGAGGGTTATGTAATTACCTTGATGTTCAGAGCTACGCAAAGTAGAAAAACCTATAGAAACGAAGGAAGTAAGGGACCAGAGAATAGCCCTTTGATTTCACCTTTGTGAGGGGACGAGGAAGGGCTCACAAAGGTCTCTCCACAAAATGTGGTCCATTTGATAAGGCAGAGGATTCCGTGCATAACACCCTCACCCATACCGCCACTAGCTTCACCACCATCACCCTCATCTTCACCCGTATGACCTCTGCCACCACCGTGAGTCAATATGGCAAGCATGATAAAGTTGCCTGTGTTCAAGGGAGTAGGAAATGAGGATCCAAACCAATTTTGGTTCGTCATAAAAGCCGTATGGGAAGCACAGGGAGTTACATATGAAATATAAAGAAAGTGACACTAGTCAGTGCTTTGCAAGATCACGCACTGACTTGGTATATTAAGCACTCCAATGACAATACGAATGCGGGAATCGCTGATATCCAAGTAGCATTAAGCAAAGAATTTAACAGGCTGAAGTCAGAGGCGCAATCGATCATTGGATTCAAAGAGATCACAATGCTACCAGGAAAGAGTCTTTGGGAGCTGAATTAGAGGTTGAAGTGTACGATTCGTGAAGCTAATATGAATCTAACAGATGGACAGCATTGTGAATGGTTTGTAGCGTCACTAACGCCACATCTGAGGAGCGCACTGTCGCAGCAAAAGTTAACGACTGAGGCAGAGGCCTTAGAGATCGCGATGAGGCTGCATGAGACCCCGATGCAGGATCCTAACTTGGAAGTTTAGCAAATCCACGTACATTTGAAAAACTTATGCTTTGAGATACGGTGTCTGAAACAGGACATAACAGCTCAACTAGAAGTGCGTGAAGTGGTGTGGTGCGTAAAATGCAAGGGTCAGGGTCATGATAAGGACCATTGCCTGGTGTTCGTGAATTACCTCGCGGGAGGAGGACTGATGCCATTAAGACCAGAGGCACAAGAAGGACCTAGCGCGACACCTACTTTGTGGTGCACGATTTGTCAAATAGGAGGGAAACACACTATGAAGAATTACCATTTGTTACGGAAGTATACACAAAATTTGTGACAATTGCTCTATAACTTTTGTAGGTCAATGGGACATGATGAGCGCACTTGTAGGAGTTATGAGTTGATGATGGATAGAACTCCCACCTACAGGGTTTAGGCAAAAACACGGCCCTTAGACCCAAATGCAGGAGTGGCGCGAACAAGATTTTAGGGGCACCGACGAGGCTGAGGTGGAGGAGGACTTGGAAGAGGTCGTGGACAATTGATATGCTACAATTACGAAGGGCTAGGACATTACACCCATGATTGTACGAACCCAATGAATCCATCATGTCTGTATTGTACCTTGTTCGATCATGATATGGAAGATTGTCCTACACTGATAGCTAGGATACACGACAAGGGAGCGATACCACCTCCCCCGACTCAGAACCTGCAGATGATGAGGTCTAAGCTACGCGAGGAAGATCCAAATGTGAACATTGTGCTTTGAAGTGGAATTGCGATGGGAGATGATAAAGGCAAATAGCCTGAAGATAGTACTTGGGTTTGCAAGGCTCCGACGAAAGAAGCAGAGTTTGATTTGGAGCACGCTAAGGAAACCTTCATGGAAGCTAAGAAGAGCTTCCCTAATGCCTCCACTTCAGGAAGAAAAGATAGATCGGAGTTGGAAATGGACCCATCTATGCTTACAACGTTCCTAGAAACATGCGTGAAGCTA
Organism: Pinus tabuliformis; assembly: GCA_031772625.1. Classification (NCBI taxonomy): domain Eukaryota; kingdom Viridiplantae; phylum Streptophyta; class Pinopsida; order Pinales; family Pinaceae; genus Pinus; species Pinus tabuliformis. Next base: position 306,705,232 of record CM062812.1, on the reverse strand, counting down.
CTGCATGACAGTAAGGCTATAAAGGGACTACAGGAACTAATTAACATGTGTGCTAGGACAGCGACATGAGAACCACGCATAGTCCGGAAGATTGGAAAGCATAAGATGAGGATGGGGAGAGAAATGAGCTTAACCACACAGATTGGAGAATATGAGATGGACCAAGTAATTATGGATTTAGGATCAGACGCAAACATTCTTCCGAAGTAGACATGGGAGCGCATGGGGAGGCCTACACTACAATGGTGTCCTATTCAGCTGTGAATGGCGAACCAACAGAAGATAATACCCATGGGACGATTGCAGGGAATCACCATGGATATTGAGGGAGCGAGCGTGTTAGCAGACTTTGAATTAATAGAGATTGTTGATGACAGCAATCCCTACCCCACGCTCCTAGGAATTGATTGGGCCACTAACATGAATGGGGTGATTAATCTGAAGAAGCACAAGATGATTTTTGAAAAGAAGTCTCTATGTGTAGTTATACCCTTGGACCCTACGGAAGGATCACGCTATACAGAGCCGGTGTGCGACTATGAAAGTGACGATGATTTGGACTGCATCTACAAAATAATTGCATGAGAACAAGACTGGGTAAATCCTACCACGGATGGACGGATCTCATTGCAGCGCGAAAGCTCCTGTATGTCGGATCCAGATGAAGAGATAGAGCGATGGAAGAACTGGTTACACAAGGTAACCATGCTAAACTGTAATATGATGAAAAGATCGCTGCACTGCGTATTGACAGAAGGGATCTGCCTACTTATGATGGGTTAAGTGAGGTAGATACATTTCTAGATAAGTTTGAAAGGGAGGTGCTGGAAAAGAAACGTTTCCAGGCCTTGAATTAGGTACTACGTGCTACACCTACGAGGTGGTGGGGTACGCACAAGGGAAGCTTTGAAGACTGGTGTGCATGTAGGAGGATGATGTGCACACGGTTTGGGAAGCCTAGAGTGTGATTGGCTGATAAATACAATGGACAGGATGGTCCGCGTGCATCTGTCCAGGTGGGTACAGACATATGGAAAACAACCTATGCAGATGCACATGAACTTCACGTTGGGAGATACAATCAATAAGCATGTGTTGGGGGAGAAAATGTGCCAACGACTCCTCAAGTTGGAATGACAGAATGTGGAGAGAACAATCGTGCAAAAGGTTATCCATGCAGAAGAATTTAACGAGGTGTGCGAAGCACTGAACAAGGCATGTAGTGCACAACGAAGTGATTGGGACCTATGCGTACCAGCTATTTTATGGGCTTATAGGACAACATGCAAGAAACTAACAAGACAAACACGTTCTATGCTAGCCTATGGAGTGAATGTTGTAATACTAATGGAGTATATCATGCCTAGTCAATGCATAGCAGCGGCCAGGGATATGACGGATCCCGGATCCTTGGAAGAAGGGATCGCGTAGTTGGAAGAACACAAAGAAGAATGCTTGGGACCTAATGAAGAGATTCAGTAGGGTGACCTTAGGCTCCAAGCACTCATGAATGAAAGAGCTCAGTTGAGGGAGAAAAGCGCCCCGGCAAAAGTAGAAGTCTAGAAGCTTGAGGAAGAAAAAGAGAGGGACTTTCTTGATAAAAAAACCGTGGTGATAGAATAGGATGAGAATGATTACATTGAAAAACTTGGGGACTACCTCCAAGAGTTTATTGGATTAATGCATTGGATGGGACCGTATGGTATTAAGGAAATCACAGATGGTCGCATGGTACAGTTGGAGAAGTTAAATAGCGAACTCTTCCCAGAGAAAGTAAATGGCAGTCAGTTGAAGTAGTACATAGGTGGCCTAGCCAGGTGACTAGCCATAGGAAGTACAGTCTTAGTGCTCCAGGTAGTTGAAAGGAGGCGCAGGACTATAAACTACTCTGCGCAGGAGCTACGCGATGTCAGGACTGCACGTAGGACCAAAGTGTCATAGGGTCTACGACAAAGCAAGGGTAGCTGCACTGCCATGCAAGTTGGTTGGAAAGTGATAATTTCAGTCACTATTCACGATGTGATGCTTGGTTTAAGACCAAATGGAGCGGGCGACAAGCATTTAAGGAAAAATTTATAGGCTAGATTTGGGAAAGTTTTCTGCCAATGGAGCATTAATGGATTGGATTTGGGGGGAACGGTCGAATTCGAATTCAAAAGGCGCTATAAATTGCAAAGGGGTGCCCAGCAAACAACACTTGGCCATTTGAGAATTGAACTGTCATGCACCCAGAGAATTATGAACCCTGATCTGTTTGATCTTTTGAAGTCGAAGGCATTATATGAGCACCTACCTTAAACATTGAGAGATTTGTGGAACAACGGTATGACTATGCCAGAGGAAGCCATGGATATCAAAGAGATGATCGCTGAAGAGGCTGCGCAGGCCATGACGATAGGAGATGCCCCAGAAAGTGACAGGATAGTTGCAAAAATCCCTAAATCGCCACACACACCGAGGCTCAAGAAAGACAAGAAGCCTATGGTACCGGTGTGCATGTCCCCTCAAAACCCACTGAGAACTAAATTGACCATGGAAGAAAAGTGGAAAGTGGTTAATGTGGAAACCGATGAGAAGGAGGAAGACCTTGAGGAAATCCTTGTCAAAGAGGAGGAGGACAAAGAAATGGAGGAAGAAACCTAGGGTGTAGATCCTCTGACCAGGCTGCCTGCATATGTTCCTTTGCAAAAGGGGAAGGCAAGGGGGCCCAAGGACCTAGATGAGAGCAAGAGATCTCTACAGACTTAGTTTCTACTCGATGACATCTTTTTTGAAGGAGTAGGTAGATGCGACGTGACATAAGGAGGCGGTTTTGAAGGTGTGCGTCTAACCATGGATCGATGAGGCCTTCGTTATTACAACCTCGATCGAAGCCAAGCTCGTACAGATGCAAGGAACGTAGGAGCAAATGCAGGGAAGCATTTCAGGTACAAAGGTCTCTAAACAATGCATCCAGGAGGTACAGCAGGCAACCGCTCAGTGCGCTACTGACCTTGCAGCGGTCCAGGCAGAGTTGGGAGGTCTCTGCACAAAGATCTCCACACCGACAGAGTGACTCAAGGGAGAGTCACGATGTTTGTGTTGGGGGCTTGATGGGCGCGAGATCCCCCAAGGGAAGTTTTGGGGCTTAAAGCCAGATTTTGACTAAATCCGATGTAAAGACTCCGCGTTTTGTGGGCGCAGAGTGTGAGCTTGTAAATGAGTCATACGGTTGTCCACCCTCATTTTTGTAATGTAAATTCAACTTTAGAGATCTACCCATGGTCCATGGACCATGGCATTGTATAAATAGAGTGAGGCTCTAAGTTGTAAGTGAAGAGGATATAATGAGGAAATAGAAGAACAAGAATTGAGTCTTATCTAACTGTAGAATCGAGTCGTTCGGTCGCAGAGTAGGAGAAGGCTCTGCAGTTGAGTGCACAGAGGCCTAGTAGTATGTAGCTGAGTGTATGGACCCCTGCAAAGGAGTGTGCAGGGCAGTTTGAGTCTGTAACCGATTGAAGCATTAATAAAGAGAAGTTTTATACCATTCCTGTGTATTTAGTTATTGTTTTCTGCATTTAATGTATTGGGTATAAATTCCATTTTTGTTGTTTATATGATGCATGAACATATATGACTGTGTAGATTAAGTGAATATAAGATAAAGTATATGTTTATGTGAAGTTAACTAACAGTTATAAGAAAATAAGTAATATATGTGGTGTAACTTGGGGAAATAGTGCAGATCATTGCCTTATCAGTGCAAAAGCACCTCAACCCCTAGTTAGGTCTACGCGAAGGCAATTATAACAAATCACGAAGGCCTTATAGGTCAGGGCAGTGCACGAAATGACCTACGCAAAACCATTCACAGTTGGACTAAATCGACCCCTCAGACATCTCAATGGTGCAGAAACTTGGTTCCAGCATCCCCCCATACTACTTGGGTGAGACCTCAATTCACGCTCCGTGGGTTGTTGTCGAAAGGGCGAGTAGTGAAGGGATTTGTTTGGCTAATTAACTCCAAGCCTGGGTCAGGCCCCCTCAAGCCAACAAAAAACATAAAAGGAGTTGAAGGAGAAGAACAAGAGTTGTGCACAAGAGAGAAGGAAGTGTAATAGGAACATGTACAATAGGAGGCACAACATGCATAGATTGATTAAATTGAAGGAATATAGGTTATAGTATCATTCGAGCAACTGACACAAAGCAGATAGGGTGAGAAGTCGTAGGAGAAGAACTTGGCTTAAGAGATTGAACAAATTGTAGAGCAAATGGAAATGGATATGGTAAAGCCAGAGTCAGATCCAAATATTGACCTTTTTCCTCAAGACCAAGAGGTCACCCCACTGGCTTCACCAGATCTGGAAGCAGAGAAAGTCCCAAGCAATCAAGGAGACACAAAGATCCTTGAAGACAATCCAAAGGCGAAGATTCACAACATATCTTTAGACGAATCACAACACAAAGTTGTGCAGTCATGCAGAGTGCCTACTCTAGATGTCCATGTAACTCCTATGCAGTTTGAAGAATGAGTGATGGTTTCTAATGTGCACAAGCATCCAACAATATTTATCTATACTACCAAAGCATATGCTAAAGCCACCAACTTGAGTGTTTGATTCTTGATAGTGGAGACTGAGTGCATGTTTAAGGAGTTACAAGCAGCCAAGCAGGGAGGAGAACATGTTACAACATCTGCTAGAGTAGAGTTGAGGAGGACGATACTAAATGAAGTATCATCTCTCGAGATAGTCATGCAAATTTTGTATTCCATATTCATCATTGTGCATACGTCAGTTGTCCATCTCAATGATTGGCAGCAACGTTGTGCTAGGAGAGCACACATCTTGTCAGATCTGCACACTGTCGTCGATCACATGAAAACATGGACAATGAGGTACAAGGGACCTCCATTGCATTTGCCAAAGATGATGAAGCCAAAGGTGGTAGAGTTGAAGGCACACATCTAGAGTCAGATTTATAACTACGAGCAACTCTTGTAGTTTATCACTAGTTTGTAGGCTTCACATGCACGGGTTTTCAGGAGAATGGATGGCATTGTGCGCACGCATGCGATCCTATCCATTAGCATACTCATCAAGGCGAAGACAAAGAACCAAGCCCGATTGGAGTTGGACATGTACTTTGATGAGTTGACATGCGTAGGCACCAATGCAGACACTATGCATCAGTATGTTTCTAGTCCATCTGCACTCAAGGCTATGATGCACATGTTATCAAGCAAGTTGGACAAAGGTCCCAAATCGGTGTACCTGGATGCAACAGAGGCAAGAGTTCACTTTTAGCAGGATGTCACCATTGAGCACCTGGACACCATCACGGACTACCAAGCTTGGCAGCAGTTCACCACCGTCAATCATTGCAAGGATGTCGAAGAGTTGGTCTTCCCACAACTGTCCGAGTCTTAGTGATAGCTTGCATGGCTTGCTCAAGACTATTTTGTCTCACATTGGTACATATGCAGATTGGAATATAACATATTCTAAAAGTGAAAGACCAAGTGTTGATAGTAGAATGTAACAATCATGTAGTAGTTGAAGAGTCATGAGGGTAGGTGAAGAGTCACAAAGGGGAATGTCAAGGGTCACCCCACCCTTTGCTATTTATAAAATCTCATAACTCATTGTATGGGATTTTGGGAGCCAAGTTTCCTATAGGTGTATCTCAGAGAAAGCTTGGAGTGTATTGTAACACACCTGGCTTCTCCATAGTACAGAGCTAGTATATCTCTTTGGAGGAGCAGGCGACAGTGACTATAACGTTTCGTTGTTGGGACTAGTGGTTGGTCATAGTTGTATGTATGGGTGGAGCTTTCACTTTATTAATATAACAAAGCCAAGACATTTCATGCATATGTTGTTATTGCATTTCAACTATCTTGGCTACTCTAATGATATATGTATTTCCTATTTACTCATGTATGTATGGAATTTTCTATTTTTGTTTATATGAATATTATCAAGATGTGATGTTGGTTTAACCATCACTTTGTATCGTTGGTTGGTCTTCTTTCCAGCTTGTGATTACCTATCTCGTGTGTTCCCTTTAAAGCTGTGTGCTATCACAAGTTTCTAAGGGGCACACTCATACCCCCATTACGTGTGTTAGACCCATTCATGCACTTTCCTTGACTTGCTACGCATGTCACACCCTTGCTACCAACAGGGGCATCTTACTCACCTCTACGTGCAACCATGGTCAAAGCGATACCATACTACCCCACTGCTTGGGCTCCTACATCAAATGGTTTGAGGTCTAGTTGGGACTTCTTACAGGGGAGATCCCCTGACAAGTTGGTGGTTCCAATACCGTCAATATTTCTGGCGCTAGAAGGAGGCCAGATGACAAGATAAGTCCTCAAATCATGTTCTGAATCTTTGCATATCTATCATGCAGACCGTTAGGCTCATCCCTCTATGATGTCTATCTAATTCTGAACCTCTCGACATCACGAGGGAGTTTTTTGATCTCTTGTCAGAATTCACGTATGATGGTGAAGGCAAAGTGGCCTGCCCTGAGTACTTACAAGACTTCTTTGCATTCCTTGAGGATGTAGATGAGTTCTATGTAGAGGAGGTTAACTTGGTGCATTCACACACACTTCATGAATCCCCACAACGATGGTGTAGCATCCTGCCTCACAGTTGTGTGCGCTCACTTGACCCGTTATGTGATCTAATTGAATCTACTTTCCATGATTTTGATCATGAACCTCTTGACAAAAAATTGTTAAAACAACAGAAGACTCCACAACAATCGCCTATGGATTTTTGGCAGTGCTTCCGTGTATTGTGGTTTGAAGCTCCGAAAAACCATATGAAATTCTAATATATTTGGGTCAGATTCGAATAATGCCTTCACAAATCAGTTAATCCCAAGATGAAGTTGAAGGTAAAACCCTGCTCAACATACTTCGGTGATGGGGCTGCACAATCACAAGTGGACACTGTCGCTGTCATAAGTGATTTTCCTCCTTCCCCTCATCAAACAACTTCACCACCACAAAGTGATGTGGGAGAACATGCATACATGTTTGTACAATTTTCATATCCTCCCAGCATCACTTCTATCAATTTTTAGGTAGATTTGATTGCAAATCCCATGGGTTGTCACATGCATTTGTTACCTCAACCTCCGTCTTCATGTTCTGATGATCCTTTGGATTGCACTGTCTTGTGTTCTTTCATTCCAAACTCTACACCTATTGTGAATGAGGATCAAGCCATCGATGGAGTTGGTGTTGCACAACCAACTTGCGTTTTCATTCACGATGAGTACGACTGGGAACCTGAACATCAACTTGTGGTGAAGGATGATCTCCTTCTGTTCGCGCCTCCACTTATTTTTCCTGACATCTTTGGGATTCTGATATCTTTGATTTCCCTTACATAAATCCATCCATGTATGTATCTACTGTTAATCATTTAGAGAACAGACTCGATGCTAGTCCATCATTCAACAACGGAGAGGAAAAATTATTCATTGAAAGTCCACTTGATTTTTCATCTGCTTTTTCTGGAAAAGTAGAGGGTGAACATCTTGCTTATCATCTACCCCTCTATTTGATTTATCTGATCATGAGGATGCCAATGAAATCATCGACTTTTCTGATCGTAGTTTTCGTGATCCATTTATTCCCGTATTCGATCATGATGTTGATTCTATCATTGTTGATCTTTCAAAGCCACCTGTTTATGATGATCTATCTATAGACGAAGTTGAAACCTCGTAGACTGTCGAGGAACTTTAGCCTAAGATGATAGTTATGTCAGGACCTCACTATCCTGAGGTTGGTTTCACTTTCGATTAGGAAATTGCTGAAACACCAAAGGCTCCTCATCACTCATCTGTATGCATTGAAGATCAATCCCACACACATATTTTTCTTCCTCCACTCAAACTACATGACCCCATAGCTCATGAATTGGGGCAATCTTACATAGCAAGCACATGTGCACAACACAAGTTGTCTATGTTTCTTGCGTTTTCTTGCATGTCACAGTCAAGAGAATGCATATGTTTAACATCCACACGCAGTGTAGCACAACAACATGGTAAGTCCATGGATTGCATGTCATTCTCTTTCACTCATTTCTTTTCTGTGGATGCATTTAAACTTGGAGTGTGTTTGTCTTCATTGTTATATCTTTCATGTTTGCTAGTTCGTGCGGTTGTGGTGTCGCAAACCACGCCTTCACCAACATGGGTTGACCAACGTTCCGATGGCTACATTGGAAATATCACTTCACGTGATCAGGCCCATGCACCTTTAGCTTAGGAGTAGGAGTAGTGTTTCCCTTTGTCTTGTTTACTTGCATACATGTTCGCTTCTTGCTTTGTGTTCTTTTTTTCTTGCTCACTTTCTTTGCTTACTTGCTTTGCTTTCACATTTGCTTCTACTTCTTGTTTGTTTGTTTGTTTACTTGTTTACATTCATATGTTAGTTTTGCATGAAAACATGCACAACTCTTGAAATAAGCAGGGTAAGGTACAAGAGGAGTTGTGCAGTTATCAATACTTTTTTATCTATTGTCTAGTCTCTTTATGTGGAAGTTATTGTCTTCAGTCCATGATACACGAATGGAAAATACGTTATGTTTGAATATAACCTTGATGAAAACGCAATGTTTGCACTCTAACTAGGGTCACCTAGTGTAGTCGATTGTTTTTTGGTTAACCCTTGTCAGCTCAGTCAAGTAAAGTAAGGTGAGGGGGGAAAATTAACAAGTATGTCAGAGGTATATACAAAATACTTCTGTGAAGGAACAACCTATTTTTCTCTCAATAAGTCATGATCCCTCTTCCACCTCTGAAATGAATAAGTGTTATGCACAATTATGAAAATGAAAAAAAAAATGAAAATGTGATTTTTTTTTGGAAAATGAAAAAAGAATAATGTGAAAGAAGAGAAAGGCTTCCTGCACAGAGAGGTGATGCACGTAACTCTGTCGTGGTACTGACCAAGCTCACTGGAAGTGGAGCGATTCTTGTGTTCCTGTGTGACTCCGTCAGGTTACTGTCTAGGCCTGCTGGCAGCAGAGCAACACTAGAGATGAAACTTAAACTCGACTATCATATTGCTTGTGCACCAATATACCCCTCATCCCCAATCGAAACAACTATGTTGACTTGGCTTGGAATGTCTGCTGACCGACCAAGAGCATGGTAGGTGCTACATCTTTTAATCAAGCTAGTGTGGAAGCCAAGATGATCTCAGAACTGAACAATACTTCTGGAGGAGTTAGACTTTATTTTCATGAAACAAGGTCCATTCAGAGAGCTGGATTTCTTCTAGTGTGTCACCAAGTTTTGTAGTGGCTACAACCACCCTCCAAATTTTTGCCTTAGCTTCGTTTTGGAGCCTCCCTACCAATCATCCTTAGCAGCATGTCTTGCATTGTCCAAGTACATAGGCTTCATCTAAGTTTCAGTGGCTTACTAGCCTGTGCATGTCAACTTGTTTTCCTCCCATCCACAGGCTTTCATTCCAGACTTAGTTAATGTTCTGGCTGAGATGCTCCCCATAAAAATTGCATAATTCTGGAGGGGAACCAGCCTTCCCTCCAAAAATTGCGCAATCTTACTAGGCTCCATAAATGTGCAATCCATCTACTCGAACTTCCCTCTAAAAACTTCGTAATCCAACCCAACACTGGGCTTCAACTCAAAAATTACGCAATTCTGACTAACAGCCAGGGCTTCAGTCTAGAAATTGTGCAATGCATGAGGGACAACCAGTCTTTCTCAGCCCAAAAACTGCGCAAATGTCATCCCCAGACTTGCAGACTACTGCATGTGCTTTCATGTTGATGGTTCTCTCTAGGACTGAGAAATCCTGATTTGCATGCATGGGCTCCTTTTCCTAAAAAAGAAAAAAGAAAAAAAAGTAAAAAAGCATCCCTAGATTTTAGGGATCTATTTTTAGCAGTTGGAGGTTACATGCAAAGATCATTTAGAAACTTCCCTCCAAGTGTCACTTTTTCCTAGATTTGTAGCATGTGAGTCATAAGCCTCATCGTTATCAAACTTATTTATTCAACATTGTAGAGATCATTCTTCACATCGATCTTAGAGCTCTAACATCCAACATCGCATCTAGGAGTATTCGGCACATTCAAATTAGCTTTTTCTGGGTAAGTTTTCTTTTCATGTCATTTGTTTCTTTTCTGTCACTTTTTGTATTTTGCTTTGTATGAATGTTGTTTTCTTGGTTTTGTTGAATGCGTGTTGTCATTTTAATTCATGTTAGCCTGTAGAAGCATTGTTTCAAGTTTTTCAATGCATTTCAATACTGTCGCATGCATGTCACTATTTCTGCACTAACAGTCGTCATTAGGGAGGCTCGCTTCACACACATGCTTGCTTTCTATTTTCTAAATCCTGCACTCACTATTTGCATGCATGATCATTCACTCTTGTTTACACTTAGCTTCGCCATGCATTCAGAACTTTTCATGTTTTCAGTGGCCTGTCGGTGGGTCTGGGCTACCTTGGCCTAGACCTTGCCTTGCCCAAACAACAATGCACATTTCTGAGAGTGAAAGCTCCACCTTCCTCCTAGAAAATAGGAAAATCTGGCCAGCACTAACCACCAGGCTTGAAATTGTGCAATTTTGGGAGGCAATGCCCTGCTGGCCCCAGAAATTATGCAATGCAGTTTGTGGGTTTTCATGTCATTGCTAACTGAAACTACGCATTGTGCAGTTTAAGTCCTCAGCAGGCTAGGCTGGACTATGCATTATGCAATTCTAGTAGTCAGTTAGCCTCCTGAAATCCCAGACTATGCCTTGATCAGTTTTGGCAGTCAGCCTCCCAGCCTCATGGTAAAAATTGTGCAATATTCCCAATCAATCACCCAGGTATGTTGCATGACAGTCCTCAAATTTGTTTTAGTTTTCAACTGTTAGATAGCTTTCCATGAGTGTTGCTATCTATCCAGGTATCGCATGTGTTCATTCATCTCTCAACGATTCAGGTTCAATGGCCTCCAAGAGAGTGGGGTCAAAGGACACCATTGGAAGTGAAACTCAATATGCAGTTGAATGGGTGTTTATGAGCTTGCCCCTTTACGAAGACACCAAGTTGTTCATAGACAAGGACATCAAGATGAAATGGCATGACATCAATGACACATTGTTAGGCACATTTGAGGAAGATTTGGAAGACCGCAGGGTCTATGTCAATATCCACAAGTTTTGCTTGTACCAGATTGCATGTAGGTATCCCACGTTTCCATGCACAGACATGATCCACTGGATTATCTTGCACACTGATCCTAAGACAATGGTGTTGAGTGGTGTCAGTGGGATAGATATTGCTACCTTCAAGATGAAGGACTTTCAACAAATGTATCACTTGCCACAACTGGTGATCACAATGAGAAACCCTTAAGCAAACCTAGTAGTAGTGCAAACTCAAGAGATATCTTGAAGAGTTGGGCAAAGGAGCCAGCCAAGTTCAGGACAACACCCAACCAGGTTTACAATACAAAGGTATGCGGAAGGCATATCAATACTTGGTCATCTTTGCATACCAATTATACGGCTAAGAGAGCACATAGACCTTCCTACAGAGTTGGGTGAGTGCGTTGGACCAACTGGCCAGTGAAGGAAGACCTTACAATGAGTCTGACATGTTGGCTCTGAGGTTGAAGAAATAGGTGATAGAAGCCCAAAATCTGCCCAAAGGTTAGCAACTGGAGATATACATGTCCTCTTACATTCTGGAAGGAATCTGTGCCCATCAGCAGTTCCTAGGCTTGAGTTGGGCATTGACACCTTCAGAAACCTCTTTGCGCACTCATTGCAGATTGTTCTCTAAATGCAGCTTCCACGGAGTTATCACACAGTTGTCATACCATTTTTTCACCCCAGTGTACAAAATGATATTTGAGCAGGATCCACCCTACATGTCGCAGGTAATGATGGAGGCATTGATTGACATAGCAGATTGGTATGCCTCACCCCTTAGCACCTTCATACAGATGTACATCACGGAGAAGTCTTCATATGTTTTACCGAAGTTTTCCATGGACAATCTCGTCATGCAAGAAGTGTCATATCACATCTTGACAGGGTTGTCAGCAAGACTGCACAGGAAGAAGAAGGCACCTTGGCTCGCTCTTCCTTTGTAGATAAGGTTCTATGAGATTTAGAATCTCAAGCATTCTGAGGCTAAGACAAAGTAATTCAAGAGATTAACCTTTGGCACCAGAAGTTTTAATCCATATGACCCACATTGCTTAGTGAAGGACCACTGTGCAAGGGTGCAATGTCCTTGGATCCACGGGGCGTGCCATTAGCCTGAGGAAGACCCATGGAGATACTGTTATCACTTCTCGAGGTTCAATGAACCAGTCATCATAACTGTAGAGTGGTTAGAAAAGAAAAAGGAAGCAGCATCTCAGAGGGAAACATCGTCAACTACAGTAGAGGGTAACAAATGAACGAGTGACAAAGGAAAGAGAAAGGTTGTTGACAACGCAGAGGTAGAAAAAAAATACAAGTTCAACGCATATCCACTTGTGTTGAAAGCAACTTTGGAGATTGAAGCTAAGAGGTGACAGCACGATAGAAGGATCGAACGAAGGAAAAGAGAGAAATAGAGGATGGAGGAAACAGAAAAGGAGTTGCAGGAGTTGAAGTGGCAACTCGATAAAGAACAAGAGCTGCGCATAAGGGAGAAGGAAGCGCAATAGGAACAGGTACAGAAGGAGGTGCGACATATACATATTGATGAAACTACTCCCATACAGGCTATAAACTCATCTGAGTAGCTGGCACAAAGCAGACAGGGTGAGAAGTCGCATGAGAAGGACTTGGCTTAAGAGATCAAATAGATGCTAGAGAAGATGGACATCGATATGGTTCAGCCAGTGTCAGATCAGGACATTGACCTCATGCCTCAAGACCAAGAGGTCTCCCCATCGTCTTCACCAGATCCAGAAGTAGAGCAAGTCCGAAGCGATCAAGGAGACACAAAGATCCTTGAAGACAATCTAAAGGTGGAGATGCACAACATATCCTTCGACGAATCACAACAAAGAGTTTTGTAGTCGCGCAATATAGTGCCTACACTAGATTTCCATGTAACTCCTACAGAGTTTGAAGAATGAGTGATTGTTTTCGATGTGTGCAAGCATCCAACAACATTGACCAATGCTACCAGAGCATATTCCGAAGCCACCAGCTCGAGTGTTCAATTCTTGATAGCGAAGAATGAGCACATGGCTAAGGAGTTACAAGAAGCCAAGCAGGGAGGAGAAGAGGTTACAATATCCGCAAGAGCAGAGTTGAGGAGGGCGATACTGAATGAAGTATCGTCTCTCGAGACAGTCATGTGGACAATGTATTCCAAATTTGTCATCGTGCATAAGTCAGTTGTCCATCTCAATGGTTGGAAACAACGTTGTGCTAGGAGAGCATGCATCTTGTTAGATCTGCACACTAATTTTGATCACATGCAAACATGGACAATGAGTTACAAGGGAGCCCCATTGTATTTTCCAAAGATGATGAAGCCAAAGGCGGTAGTTGTGAAAGCATGCAGCTAGAGTCAGATCCGAACTATGAGGAACTCCCATAGTTCATCACCAGTTTGTAAGCTTCACATGCACGGGTGTTCAGGAGCATGGATGTCATTGTGTGCATGCATGCGATCCCATCCATTGGCACACTCACCGAGGCGAAGACCAAGAACCAAGTCCGACTGGACTTGGACATGTACTTTGATGAGTTGATGCACGTAGCCACCAGCGTAGACTTGGAGATGAGCGCATACACTATGCATTAATATGTTGCCGGTTTGGATGCACTCAAGACTATGATGCGCATGTTATCAGATGAGTTGGAAAGAGGTGCCAAATCAGTGTACCCAAACGCAATGAAGGCAAGAGTTCACTTTCAGTAGGATGTCACAATTAAGGATGCGGACACCATCATGGGCTACCAATCTTGGCATCATTTCACCGCCATCGATCATTGCAAGGATGTTGAAGGGTTGGTCTTCCCACAACTGCTCGAGTCTTAGTGATAGCTTGCATGGCTTGCTCAAGCCTATTTTGTCTCACATGGGTACATGTGCAAATTGCAATATAAAATCTTCTAAAAGTGAAAGACCAAGTGTTGACAGTAAAATGTAACAGTCATGTAGTAGTTGAAGAGTCATGAGGGTAGGTGAAGAGTCACAAAGGGAAATGTCAAGGGTCACCCCACCCTTTTCTATTTATAGAACCTCATAACTCATTGTACGGGCTTTTGGGAGCCAAGCTTCCTATAGGTGTATCTTAGAGAAATCTTGGAGTGTATTGTAACGAGCCTTGGCTTCTCCATAATGCAGAGCTAGTAAATCTTCTTGGAGGAGCAGGCGGTAGTGACTGTAACATTCCATTGTCAGGACTAGTGGTTGGTCATAGTTGTATGTATGATTGGAGCTTTCACTTTCTTAATATAATAGAGCCAACACATTTCATGCATATGTTGTTATTGTATTTCAACTATCTTGGTTACTCTAATGATATATGTATTTGTTGTTTACGCATGTATGTATGGACTTTTCTATATATCTTTGTATGAATCTTATCAATATGTGCTGTTGGTTTAACCATCACTTTGGATTGCTAGCTAGCCTTCTTTCAAGCTTGTGATGTATCTATCTCGTGTGTTCCCTTTCAATCCATGTGATGTCACAAGTTTCTAAGGGGTACACTCATACCCCCGTTATGTGTGTTAGACCCATTCGTGCACCTTCCTTGACTTGCTATGCATGTCACACCCTTACTACCAACAGGGGCATCTTACTCACCTCTACGCGAAATTGCGATCAAGGCAATACCGTACTACCCCACTGTTGGGACTCCTACGCCAAACGGTCTGAGGTCTAGTTGGGAATTCTTACCAAGGAGATCCCTTGACATGTTGGTGGGTCCAACATTGTCAACATGCATCTTTCCTTATAGGAGGAGGTGTGGGAAGCACTAAAGCCTCTTGATTACCTTGGTTGATTCTTGGCTGTTGGAAGTGTCGTCAGTACTTTTGGGACATGCCCCAAATACCATTCTTTAAGAATCCTCACAAGGCCCAGTTAATTTTGAGTGGAAAGGATGCATAGGTATTTTATGATTTTTTGTCATACACAAAAATATAAAACCTTTTTATTGTTTGATTGATCACATAGCATAAGTTTAAAAGGAAAACTAACCTTTTCATTTTCTCTTTGCTTTATATATGTGCTTCATTTTCTTTGATACAATTTCTCCTCTCACCATATAAAATTAACATTCACCCATAATGGGCACCATAGGGGAACCAAGGGTTACCCATCGCTCTTGTTGCATCCTAAACCTCCCTCTTTTACTGGGAGGTTTACCTCGTCTGTCGCCATCAAGGCATAGAAGAAACCATCCAACCACTGTAATCAAGTCATCCTTTATAGGAGCAACCTTGTTGGGGACACCTCCCCATCAAGGAACCCCTTTTACTACCACCATAGGAAGTCCACATTCTCCTCCGCCAATTAGCTCTGATACTTCCCAAGGGAACTTATTTCAAGCTACATCCCTAGGTCATACCACTATGGCCAACAACATAAAGATCCCATTTGTTTATTCTTTGAATCTACCAGATTTAACTAAGCTCACTAATGATCCAATTGCCCATAATCAAACTTGGACTCCTATTCAAACCAAGCTACCTTTAGATATTCCCAAATTTGAAGGTAAGAAAGGAGAAGATCTCGCTAATCACATCATGACCTATCGTTTGTTGTGCTAATCCAACAACATCATTAAGGACTCAGTTCATCTGAGGCTATTTCAACACACCCTCATTGACCCTGCCATGAAATGGTATGTAAGTAAGGCAACTGGCTCCCATTGCAGTTTTGAATCCCTAGCTCATTCATTCCTCACCTTTTTCCAACTCCTAGTATGACATGACACTGGGTTAGAACCACTGTTCCACTTTCGCCAAACGACCTACACTCATATTTCAAATCATATCCATGAGTGGAAAAAGTGTCGTAACCTATGTAAAGTCAATGTAACAAAATATCTTCACCTAGAAATATTTTTGAAATCTCTTCTGCCAATAATTGCAAAATAGGTGGTTACAACCATACCTCAAACAGAGGAAGAAGCTATCACAAAAGCTCAATAGTTTGAGCACATCTATACTCAATCAAGATACCTATACACTATCTTTCCTAATTCTCCCCATCTTCTTCCTTTCGCCCAAGACAAGCTACGAGCATCAAATTTTGTAGATGGTTTGATTGGAATCATATCCCAAAATCAACCTAGTATCAGGATCCACCAACATAGAAACATACAATGGACCATCCCATTTCCTATCCTTTAGAGTTCCACATACAACCCAAATTCCAACTAGTACGGGGTATTATTCCAATCATTTCATGCATCCCAAAAACCCTCCCATGCAGGGGAACCAATACCCTACTATAATGAGTAACAAATATCCTCCTCACACTATAGAGGCTGGGCCAACTCCCTAAACCCATTACATTAACCTAGGACAAGGAAATCCTTATCACCCTTTCCTTTCACCTCAAAAAACTAACTCCCTACTATAGAAACAAGGGTTAATTTTGCACAACATTCTTACACCCAACAACAACATCCTTTTGAAAGCCTCAACACCACCAATCTACCAAATCCAAATAAGAATAAATGAAAGAACAAATGAAAGGGAGAACCTAGGTAGGGGGGAAATAACCAACCTATGTGTGCACCATTGGGGGGTAATCCCCCCCAATTGGAACCAAACTCAAAATCAAGGTACCGAAAACCCACAAAAGCCAAATAAGAATGCTATTATTTGAACTAACCATTCATATGCTATTTGTGGGGAATATGGGCCTTACACCCATCATTGTCCTCAACTCCCAGAATTGAGAAATATGATAGAAGTTAGGGGGAAAGGGGGCACAACCTAGTAAACTGTAGTCATGTATAACCCTTTCCCCACTAGGGGCAGTAGCAATATAACATGAACCCACCTCTCACCAATACCAAAACCCTATTGGGGGCAGTTCTTAAGGCCATGAAAACCATGAAATTTTCATGGCCGAAGAGGATATTCTCCTACAAACACAAAATCGAGATTATGGAAATCCTCCAGAAACGAACCACTCCTCATCATATAACATTGTTGCTACACCACTATTAACGATACCATGACCTCCTATTGAACCCATTCCACAAATAGTCAAAGGGAAATTATGTCCTGATGCTCATAATTCAAAGGAAGCTGCTAGCTATAGTACCATTTACGATTTGGCACAATCTCCTTCAATTATGTCAGCATTGGAGGTCTTGCAAACTTGTCCAACCCAATGGAAAGACCTACTTTATGCATTAGGTGAAACCAACCCGTCTGATTCATGATTGATGGCCTTTGATTTAAATAATGCTTCACTATGATTCCCATAAATCATTTCTTTTTAGATACCGATCACTATATATAACATCACCATCCATAGATGCATTGTAGATGAGGGGGAATCCACCTATATTATGTCAAAATCAGTTTGGCAGAAACTAGGATCCCATGAAATTACTAATTCTCCCATTAAATTAAGGGCTTACAATGAACATCCTTCCATACCCATCAGACTTTTCTAAAATGTCTCGGTGGAGCTTGCTGGTAAAACGGTGATCACAGACATTAAAGTCCTCGATGCCCAGTTAGATTACAATATATTACTTGGCCACAATTACAATTATGCCATGAATGCAATAGAATCATAAATATTCTGTATCATGATGTTTCCACATGAGGGAAAGATTGTCACTGTTGATCAACTCACATACTATGAGAAATGAACATCTTCAACTCCTGATGGTGTCCTTCCACTCATAACATCCCATAATGAGTCTATCCATTTCTACAATGAAGTAGGCCCAGGGGTATTTAAAACATCATCACTCCTAGGAACGTACCTAGAAGACCCATCCCTAATCGAACCTAGACCCACAACTCTGATATGTATGATGATTTCATCAAACACTTCCTAGTCTCAGGAACCAATTCAGGATACACCCAATGATGGGACAACCAAGTCAACATTCCTACCATACACCATAACCCAAACACCTTTCTTGTATCCCCCACATAGTTTTGCATCACACAAAGTCATTGCAACACTTTCCTTTCCCAACATGGCTCTCACAATCCCTATTTGGTATTTGGTCCCATAGGCCACGACAACAAACCTAGGCATCACTTCAACTAGAGCAAGCATTCCTTTAGCCACATCTCAAGGAACCATACTTGTGGTGACACCAATAGTGACCACCAAAAAGGAGAAACAAAAAGGAAAAAAGCTAGAAACCCCAATCAATTCCTGTTCTAGGGTACCTCCACCATGAGCATTATGTGACATATCAAGGCACCCTACCAATCTATGCCGAGAGTTGGAAGAATTAAAATCCCTTATTCCGGCCCCTCGGGAACTAGTAGCCCCACCTCCAACTTCAGGGGATAAGGCCACACCAATACATATTAAGGAATTATGTAATATCCATCGATGTGCTATATGCACACATCACAGACACTACACACATCACTATCCAAAACTCCCTCGCCATCAGGATGCATTGGGAGATCTCGCCCAAACTAATGTTGTCACCCTAGTGGAAGACGATTTGTCTTAGACCATCTATTGTGTCTTTGAGGAAGAATCTTCATGCTCATATTACTCTTGAACCCATTTCCACACAACTTCCCATCATACAAGGATACAATCAAAATCAATGCCACCTCAACTGGTATACACCTACACCTTATGTGATGAATTTGGGCATTTGATTAACAAATTTTCCCATTTATGAGAAATTAAGAAGTGGCATGAGATTCCTAAAGTTTTCCCTAACACCATACATAGGCATAAGTGCCATAACTGTCGCATTTGTACACGAAACCATCATACTCGGTTGTTCCCACACCTCCCCCAATTTCGAGAGGCATGGACTTGTATCAACATAATGCTAGGACCTCGACACCTCTTCAAATAGATACTTAGCCTTAGACTAGTCAACAACATGCACCTTCCACTAGCACCCTACCAATACCATTATCAAAAACTATGAGAGATGTTGTGACACAAACAATATACCATATTAGCACCATCATTCATGAGGAAACCTTCTTTTCTCCCAGGACCCTAGTCCTTTCCCTCAACCACCCTCAGGAACCCATAAGGGAGATTCTCCCACCACCTAGTGTTGACAACACCCAACACCATATACGATTGATTTCTTCATCTGTAGGAACCTTGATTCATGTCATCTACTCATCATTTTTTGGTTTCAAGACTGCTTCTCCCATTAAGAGGTTTGAGCCACTCTTAACTGTGTAGGCTAATTTAGTCTACACATTTTCCACGTCACTAGGTTCCATGACATTGACCATTGAATCATTTTCTTGCTTATCCACTGGAATCACATGGTGCCAATCTCAGCCTCGTGACTTCTCATAGTCTCTTTCACCATTAGAAAATATTTCTCACTCAGATGAAGATATTTTGGAGGCCATGATGGAACCAAAGTGTCCTTGGGACACCATGCACCATTGTTGGGATGGGGTCCCCAAGGGCAGAATGGAATTACTTAGTCATTTTTTGTAACAAGTTTTGTAAAATATGTAAAATCTCTACGATATATGGAAGTGGAGCGCGGAGATGAATAATATTCAAAGGGGCTTAGACCCTTATTTTAAGTAAAGTTTAGAGTTGGTTTTGAGATTCACCCATGGTCCGCGGACCATGGCATTGTATGGAAAAGTCTATAAATAGTCGAGTCCTAGTGAGTCTTAGGACAAATTATCTATAATATTTGATAGAGAATTGGGTTCATTGAAATTTTTGCGAAGGAGCTAAGGTAGGAAGGCTATGCTTCTTGCGCTTAGGTAGAGAAGGGTGTTGGGTTGAGGGGGCCTGACCCAGCTTCAACATTAATTAGCCAAACAAATCGCTACACTACTGGCCCTTTTGACATCAGCGCGTGGAGCGCGGGCCGAATTCTCAGCTAAAGTAGTATGGGGGGATGCTGGAACCAAGTTTCCATACCCTGAGATGGTTGTGATGTTGTTTGAATCCTTTTATACTTGCCTTCGTGTAGGTTGCTTCAATCTAGGGCTCGCAAGACTAGCCTTCTATTCCAGCCTTCAATACCTCTGCGAAAGGGTACAATCGACCTTCGCACAACCCTACTATGCTACTCAGGTACTTCTACGTTGCTAGAGCAGTGTTCCATGCAAATTCCCCAATTAAAATACGTGATTTTCTTATCTTATCAAATAGTTATAGTTAATATCGCTTTACTAGATATTCGTAAATGCGTCCAATTAATTAATGTAATTGCAGTCTTTCGTGCATCATATAAGCACAGTAAAGGAAATTCATACATAAAATATCCAGATGTATCAACAGAACAAAGACATAAAAATTGCAGAATATCTCTCTTTATTAATATCTTCTTAGTGTTTATAGACTCTACCCACTATACGCACATAGCTGCAGGGGTTCGCGCACTTAGCTGCTGTTATAGACATGTTTGGGCACTACAACCCCAATCACATATGTCCATAAACCAAGGGCTTCTAAACCCCTAAAAGTGTTGTTTCGTACCCTAAAGGAACAAGGTCAACTGATTACATCATTTCCCAGAAGTTCTCCCTGAAAAACTACTCAGAACTGGTCAAAACTGGACCATCTCACTTGCTCCATGGTTAGGGGGTGATGCATCTCACCTATTGCACACAGGGGGTGCGATGCATACTGAAAAGCCCTTCTATAGGGTGTGATTAGTGAGAGTAGACAAATGGTAGAGGCAGTTTTCTAGGTGGAAACTCAAAGAATCTTCTCGAAACTGCTCATATGACACTTGCCTCTCTGAATTCGCCCAGGGATGAGTAAGAGATCATGAAATCTCCAAGTGGAAACAAGAAATATCAGAGAAATTACACTACTCAAAATCCCAGAAGCTGACTCACCCCCTACAAATATCTATATATGGATCCCTCATCTAGAGATCCAAAGGCTAGAATTTTGTAATTTGTAAGGAAGTGTTGTTGGTTTCTCTTTGAGACATTATATTGTTGGGTGATCTAGATTTTCATGAGGTGAAGAGGGCTTTCATGCTGGGAGGATGGCACTGGATCAGAAAACTAGATTGTAATCCTCTCTTCTACTACTTCTATCAATAAAGCTATTTGAGTTTTCCTCCATATACTTGTATATTTCTGAATCTTGTGTTTGTGTATGCATTTGTATGGTTAATGTACATTTGATTCTACATTGTTTATGGTTATAGATCTCTATGCTTTGATGGTATTTTTCTATTTTGACTCTACAGGTATTCTTTGAAGTGGGACAAGTGAGAAAAGAGTGGTGAAAGCTCTATCAAAGGAGAGAGGAAACAAGCAAGGAGCCAAGCGAAAGACTAAGGTTGGTTCTCTCTGCTTCTCTCTCATCTATCTCTCATAAAGGAAAACACAAGTAACTTTGAATTGTTTGTTTCTAAGATAGCTACCCATCTTAATGGGACTAGCAGATCTGAATAGACACTAGTTTTCCCGATAACAAAATGGAGACTCCACTAGGGAGTGAATAGTTTGATTGTTAGTCACTGTTGTTTGCTTTATAAACTACAGACGGAGCCTGAAGTTAAGCCAGCTAGCCTTCAAACTGCTTTTGCTATGCAACTGCAAAGTAGATCAATGCTGCTTTATTCAATCTCCAGGTTAGTTTATGAAGTGAACATCTGACTTGCAAACATCCTAAGTGCCCTGGTGGTAGCTCAAATAACTTCATTAGATCAGCCCCTATACTTTGTGTTTACTGTCTATCATTAGCTCATCCTAAATCCCTGAACTTAGCTGCAAAATGTGAGTGAAAACCAAGCTCAATATTTTCCCTGCACCATCGCACTGTCTCTCATTGGCAGTTTGGATGCATCGCACCTCCTGTGTGCTGTAGGTGAGATGCATCCCTATTTCCCTGTGTTACAGGTGCGATGATTGAATGAGACTGTTTCTACCTCCAGATTTTGGTTTTTTCTTCATTGTTTTCAGCTCTATTCAGTAGTTTTGCTGTCTATGATTAGTATATCACTATTGAAACCTTCTTCCTTTACATTATTCAACCTCCATTGATAAGGAATTGTGAACGTTTTTATGTATTTTTCATCATTTACAGTCCTCCTTTGCGAAAAGTAGCTTAATCGAACTGTCATCTTTCGATTTGAAAGTGTCGCAAGTGTTGTTTTCAGTCAAAGAAAAAAGTGTCATAAAGTCTTCCTCTTTTAGATAGTCGATTATACTTTTGCCATTGTATTTGATTTGAATCATCATTCCTTTGAAGTGTCGAAAGCAGTTTTCAAGTTGAAATTGAAAGTGTCGTCTAAATCTTCCTTTCCTTTTTGAAAAGAAATTGCTAAAGTGTCACTTTGAGGAAAGATAGTTCAGATCTGTACTTAGTTTTCTTTTGTCATTCTCACATTAAGGAAACTGAAAAACAAATACATGCATGTGAATTTTCATTTAGACTGCATGCAGAAATTGATTTAGGATAGTGCATCTTAGTGTGTTCTCTCTACTCTATGTTGAAAGAATTTTACTTCTCCTTCCTTAGTAGCTAGGATTTTCATTGCTAAAAGAGAGTAAACGATTGTTTATCATCTTAGATTGCATATTTAGGAATTGTATATCTACATCACGCTGTGAACCTTAAAGGAAAAGTTCTTAAGAAAGATCAACTGTAAGATAAACCTCAATGAACATAAAAACGCTTCGGAACCTAACGCACACCATCTAGAAGTTTAGGCTAGAGACTTATTCCAGCGTCGTAAAGTCTGGTAACTATCATTTTGATTGTAGGTTGGGTGATTCCTCCTATTTGATACGACAAGTGCCAGTACGGACTTGTGCTCCCATGTACCGTCAATTATATATTGGGAGACCACAATAGGCTATATCCTTTATCCTTAGGAAGCCATGTCTGCCGCCCTATCGATCGCAATGCACTGAACACAACATTCGGGAAGATTGACTGCCGTACGTAAAAAGTGTTCTGCAGTTTTGCGATTGGTTTGGTAATCCATCTATCTAGATTTCCAGAGTAGTCACTTTCATTCCTTTTCAGACTCCTTAAAAGAAAAGATCCATCTGAGCACTTGTCACTTCAGGCTCATTAAAAATCGAAGGTGACTAGAGTCATCTTTAGCTTTTTCTAGACTCTTAAAAATTGAAAAAGTAGGTCGTGTCAAAGCGTCATAAAATTTATTTTAATCGGAATAACATCATTGTTCCCTCGTTGGTCTTAGGTTGAGAAAATGGAGTACACCAATCAAGGATTTCCCCTTGGGGGGAATCCTAGTCCTTTCTCTTCTTGGGGAGATGTTGGTGCTCCACACATGGCTACATTGTCCCTTCCAGAACTCACAATTGGCCTTCCAGTATGGCTTTTCTCGACCTCTGTCATTCAAAACACTGTAATTCCTCAGCAATCAAATCAACAACTAGATGATACTGAAGTCACTCCCCCACCTTCTACTTCGTTTGTTTCTCCCTCTCCTTCTTCCTCTTCACTTGGTGAAGCTAATAACACCAAAAACCAAGTAACTAAGAAGAAGAAGAAAGGGAAGGAGAAGAAGAAGAAGAAGCCAACAATGAAAGGGGGCAACCATGCATCGTCTGGTGAAAACCCACACACTGCACCATCCAAACCTAAATCTCCATGTGTCATTTGCAAAGGAGACCACTATCATTGAGATTGTCCTTGCATCTTGTGGATCTTAAGAGACTGGTCTCCCCACTTCCACAATCCGGTGTCTTCAACCTCTGCTGATCATGTTGAGAGCACACCATCAACTAGTGAAAATGAAGTCAATGGACAGAAAGGAATATCTAAATTTCCTTGTAGACTGTGTGAAGGTGATCATGCCCTCCACCGTTGTCCTTTCTTGGACGAAGCTAAAAGAGTCTTGGATAACCGTCCTGCTTCAGCGCAGCGACTTCCTCCTGGATATAAGAAACTCTTGCTGAGTCCATCGCTAGTTGAAAATCCAACTGACACACCTTTTTTGTCAGTCGAAGCACCTATCATTGAAGATAAACCCTCTGAGTCCACACCGGACCAAAGTCAACAGGTCGAGACGGCAGTCGACCCAGTCTTGTCTTTAGAAGGTCCACCTTCAGATGATACAGTCATCAAAGAGAATGAGAACGACATTGTTCAAATTCTTTTTGTTAACACAGAATCCGATGAACATGGGGGAAATCTACCCATTCCTTTACTGTAGGAAGGAAGTTCATCAAAGATTCATCCGGCCATTTATTCGGTCCCTCCTCCAAGTAATCTAGTTGTTTCCTTCGATTGGAATCTACTAGGGAGACCCCGCCTACCATCTAATGTACCATTCTGAATCATAGTGCAAGCTTACATAATGATCATGGCTGGTACTATCATAGATGAAGGGGCTTCCATGAGTATCCTTTCCTCAACTGCTTGGAAAGCGCTTGGTTCACCATTGCTTCTGCTTGAGATTCTAAATCTGGCAGGCTTCAATAAAGGAACCAGTCGACCTTTAGGGATCCTTCCAAATTTTCCTATAACTTTGAGAAGGAAAACCATTCATATAAACGTAATGGAAGTCCAAGGGCCTCTAGATTACAATCTACTCCTTGGACGTGACTACATTTACAGCATGGGAGCTATTGTTTCCTCACTCTTTTGGGTGATGTGTTTCCCGTATGAAAGCAGAATGGTCCAGCTCGTTGACCAACTTTCATTCCCCGGTTCAAACACGGCTACTAGTCAAATGCCATCCGTAACTAGTCTTTTTGCACGAGGAATGTCTCATCAACCTCCAGTCTGCCCACTTGATGAGCGCGAGTGACTCGGTGAATGTGACTAAACCCAAGGGGCATGCGCCCTGGTCTACTTCGGTAGGAAAACCCCAGGTATAAGGTAGGTTTCCGTGTAGGATATACGACTAGTCTGACACACCCGTCCGTTTAGGAAAATGGGATTAGATTGGAAAAGGATTCCCTCATCAAAGGTTATGTGAGTGGAAGCTCCCACCATTCACCTTTGTCTATTTCGATGGAAAGAGCCAAGGAAGTGTTTTGTCTGCAAATGTGGACGAAACAACCTTGCTTTAATGCAAGAACTTCCATATGGTAACCTGGAAACTCTACTTCTCTTTATATTTGGGTGCATGCAAACCTTTTGTATGCAAGTGAAAAGCGACCAGCGTAACTCTAACCTCGTAGATTTTTACTAACTTCAATTGCTTAAGTTAGGTGATTGGTCTGATCAACCATTCACCTTTGCAAGGGCCAAATGGCACCAGCAAAGTAAAGGAAAGGTTTCCCATCGAGAAGCTATCCTACCTAACCTCAGCAGTTCTTTAACTCCGAGGACAATAGTTGGTAGTTCCTAGCTTGCATACAAAAGGCTCTGGAGCAAAGTTGCGCATGGGGCAAGATCCCTAAAAAATGAACCTACTAATGAGATACATCCTTATTATATGATTCGCACAAGCAATGTTTCCGCAAAGTTCAAGCTCGTTAAAACATAAACCTAGCTATGAGCATATGTTCCCCCAGAGTTCAAGCTCATTAAAAAATGAACCCAATTTCGATAAATAACCTTTGTGATCGAATTACTATTAGATTTTGAGCCTTGTTCGTGTTCTTGTCATCACCTCCACTTTTTAGCCGATCATATGCCTCCACTTGATTGTTTACCCTTTTGAGGAACAACTGTGACGAGTGATTCTGTTAGCCACCTTCTTTACACTGTCGTGATTGAAAAGTTCCAAACCTTACCTGGAACCAGCTACTACCTGAAAATATCACTCGTTCCTCAAAGATGAGTCTCCTTTAAACCCTTTTCAAACTCGTTAAATATGAAAATATTGTCGAGCATTCCAACTCGTTAAAGTGTTTGGAAAAAACAAGTCTATTTTAAGCTCTTTTTAGACTCATAAAATATAAAAAGATTTCCTAGCAATTGGCCTCTCCAGCTCGTTAAAGTGATTGGAAGTGCCATCCCTCCTCTATATTTTAATCTTTTTGGACCTGAGGGATCATTACAAAAAAATATCGGGCGCTTGTCTTTTTCGACTCGCTAAAGTGATCAGAAAAGTCATCCCTTTCGTATTATTTTATACTTTTTTGGACTTAAGGGATTATACTACCAAAAAGGATTACTGGAGTTTCCTTTCCATCTCTTTTCAGACTCTCTAAAATTGAAAAGGACCGAGTTATCTTTGTTGTTAAACTCGTTAAAGCAATAGCGACAAACTTGTCCATACGGACAAGAGCGAGTTTCACTATCGCTAGGCTTGCTAAAACATAGTGATAGGTTTGCTCGAAGGGAAAATTATAGAACAAGCATATGTTATCCTCCTCAAGCTTGACAAAAATAAAGAGGTACTGGTCAGCAATGACTGGGGAAAAATTGGGAAGAAAAATTGAAGAACTTCATTGGTAGCAGGTCGCTCTTGAACATGACACTTTCACTCCATAACCATGATTGAGTCGGGTTGGGTTATTCCATTCACCGGTCATATCACCATTGGTCCTCTGTACCATCCATTTTTGGGGTTAACACTACCGATCCATCACAGTGTCATTGATATGTTCAAGAGAAGTCGCTCAGACAATTCACCAACCCAGCTAACACCTCATCCGCTGCAATACCTTCACTCTCCATTTTCATGACTGCCACCCTGAACCTTGTATCATCAGATCGTTTTCACCTCCACAAAATCATTTGCTCCATTTTGTGTTGTAGATGTGGGATTCATTAAGGCCCTCCTATGCTGGGTCACTTCTTGTCAACATCAGCTCATTATCCAAGAAGTCGACTTAGGAACAACCCTTTTAGTACTTTGAAGCTTGCATGCCTCAATGGCAAGTTTCTCACTTTCGGCGACAGGTTTACATCAATGGCCTTCGACCAAAATATTTTACGTGGTGTTCATCATCAACTAATGTATTCACACCACGTGAATTGTACTACAGTACCTTGAGGGTCATTATCATTATCGGTGATTCATCTCGTGCCTATTAACAGCTTACATCATTGGCTAGTAATCAGGCGATGTCTTTCCATATTCGACATCAGAACATCTTTTCACATGGATCGACTTGTCCTTTGGGTGAAGATTGAACGAGTTTGAAGACCCCGGATCTAGTTTCATCCATCCGGGCTGTGATATATTCAGGAAAATAAAGACATCAAATGTACTCCATAGTTGCACAGATAATCATCCAAGCTAAGGGATGATGGCTCTACCAGAATCATCAGTCTGCCACACAGACAATTGTCTGTCCTATGTACATGAAAATGAATTTATAAAGTTGAGCATGGGAATGCCCGCCTCAGCTAGATCATGAAAATATTATGAAGATAATGTATTGTATTGTATCTTATTACAGGTCACCTTCCAATTTGAAAAACCTCGGATCCTCATGATAAAGCATTTCACCCGACATCAGAAGATTTATGACCTCATGCTTTAGGGGACAAATGTTATAGAAATATTTGGGCACTGCAACCCCAATCACATATGTCCATAAACCAAGGGCTTCTAAACCCCTAAAAGTGTTGTTTCATATTGTTATCACTTAAGAATTCTAATGCCAAAATTTCTCACATTAGTTTGATGGTAAAGGTTGGTGCTATTCTAAGTTTGATTTTTGTTTTCCTTAGAGTCTGAGTCTTAGGAGTCTTGAGTCAACTATGCATTCTCATTCATCACCGGTCATTCTCATTCATCACTGGTCTCATAGCCATGTGTGAGTTTTGTTCAAAAGTTACTATGTGCCACAAAGCCCTTTAGGTGATTTCGTAGCGCATGTTGTCATTCTGAATATTTTCGTAGCGCATAAATCCTTTTAGCAGTTTTGCAGTGCAACATGTCTTAGGTGATTTCGTAGCGCATAATTCAAAATTTACATTGATTGCGCTACGAAATTGGAGATTCGTACAATCCGCAGCGAATCTTTCCTAACTATCAAATCTGTCAAGTTCAGTTATGGTTGCATCATTCATTGTCAGCTTATACACTCCACATATCATGTCCAACCGCTTATCTCCATCATTACAACCGCTAGGTACATTGGTACACACAGATTGCAAGTTCCAAGAGAGGCCAGGTATTCACAGTCTTAATGCTGATTGTATTCGTTGCATGAGGAACAAGACTACAAGTTTTCAATTTGAATCCATAGTTATCAAGCGAGGCAGTTATCAAGCAAGACAGCCATTCAAGCGAGGTAGAAATTGAAGTTTAAGCAGCGCTAGCATTTCAAACCTCCATTACACTGAACCTTCATGGAGGGATCGGCAGAAAGAAAAGACCACAGATCAAGCAGGTGCTTAAGAAATAAACCTGAAGGTGTAGACATTATTTTGAAACACAAAGAAGTTGAGCATGCATTCGAGCAGGTTGGATGTTGGAATTTTTGTGAGAAACTACAGGGAGGTCATGCACAAACCACCAAGGAATTTTCTTTGAATTTCACAGAGCTGAATTCAAAGGTTGGGATGCTCAAATTGCAAGTTTCACCAGAGGTAATATCCATAGTTACTGAGATTCCAAGGGGACAAGAAACTTGGTTTAAGAATTTCAAATTTGATATGACTCCCTGCAAGGAATTTCAGAAGCCAGAATACATTGACTCAGATTTAAACAAGTTTGTGCCTAGAAATTATGTCAAAGACTCATATGCCAATCTGCTTACCTGTATACAAAGGTACCTTACCTGTGAAGGGAGATATAATAAGGTGTATTCATACCATTTCAAGCTTCTGCTACATTTTATAGGAAAGATATCCATTGATTTACCTTTTTACTTATTTCGTAGCTTAAGCAAAATGTGTGATAAGGTGCAGCTAAGAAAAGAAGCCTGTGAGACTTCATTGTTTCACCACGGTTTAATTAAGTTGATTGTTCTGCATGAACTCCAGAGAGTAGGTAGGGACTGGCCCACATTCATATTCATGTCTGGTTTCAAGAACGAGACCGGACTCAGTCCTCAAGCTGCAAAAGATCTTCCAACAACAACTGGCCATCAGGCAGAAACAAGATCCAGGAGGTTTTCAAAGTTGAAGGCTAGGAAACAAGTAAGAGAATTCACCAAGCCACTGACTATCCAGGATATACCCCAGCAGTCTCTTAAAGAGAAAGCTCAGGTCAAAGAAGCTACACATGAATCAAGCACAGGTGAAAGAGTTCAAAGAAGGACTAGGAGCCAGGCAGCTAAAGAGAAAGGCAAATCAGTGATTATTGAAGAAAGCCCTATTTCAAAGGGAGACTTAAATGACTTATTACAAGCCATTGACATTGAAGAATCTCCACTAGTTCAAGCATATTTGATAGAGTCAGGAAAAGACAAGGCTAAGAGAGTCAAAGCCTCGAAAAAACTCAATTTTGATGATCAGGTTGATCAATTTGTCTCTAAGCCCAGGAGACCCATAATGAGGAAGTTTAAACAAATACAGGAGGTATTGCCAAGAGAAGATGAAACAGGGGAGGTGACACAGCCTCATGAAAGAAAGGATAAAGGCAAAGCAGTTACCATTCAAGAAGAAGATAGTGTGGAAGACTTGAAAAGGAGATTGGAATTGGCCAACTTTGAAATTGCTAGACTGAAGAAAGCTTCCAGGAAATTTGCAATCAAGGAGGCTTATTTTAACCAAATGCAAGCTCGGTGGGAGGACAAAACATTTCAAATACCAGAGGTGGTTGATTTTAATGTTCAATTCTGTAGCTGGACTGTCCCTACGATAAAGGAAGCACAATTTATCAGAAAGGTCAATACAAACCTGAGATCTAGGATCAAAGTCATGAAGAAACAAATTGAAGACTTAAAGATAAAGTTAAGCCAGCAGAAAGAATTTCCTTAAGGCAGTCACACATCAAGTAAGGTTTTGTTTCAAATTTTGATGGTTTTCCTTGTTATAATCCTTCTTGAAGAATCATACCTTTCCATTCAGTTTTAAAAAGCTTTGGAGCAATTGAAATGGATGTTTAAATATCAAGAGGCTCAAAATGGAAAAATTTTGGTTGAAACTGTGTTTTTTGGAATTACGCAGCAGTTTCGTAGCGTGCTATGAAACTGCTGAAGATGATGACTAACGCACAGTAGTTTCATAGCGCGCTATGAAACTACTGAAGCTACATAATCTAAACTCAGTCAAATGATTTTGAAATACAAAGGGAAGTTTTTTTGAAAAGGGAATATCTTCAAGGGACCATCTAAAGATATCAACTTTCAACAAGGTCAAGACAGGTGGAGGAAACATATATTTGAATCCAACTCTAAACTTTTTGTCATAAAGTGATCACATTTACTACAGTCCAAGATATGTCAAACAGCTTGGAGGAGCTTTTGTCTTCACACATGGAAGAGGTTGACAACACATCAAGGACGTGGCATTCTGATATATTTTGTATAATCAAAGATGAAGGGCATGGTTCATTGGATTCGAACATCTTTGAGGAAAACCAAAGGCCGATAAACAGAGGTAGTTTCCTATTTTTTAGGGGCAATGGAGAAGATGTGACATTGAGGACTAGTATGGAGCTTTGAACATCCACCATAGCCAAACTAAAAAAGACCACTTGTCAAAGGACGAGAATGATTGTAATTAAGGCTATTATTAGCATAATATGGAGTTAGACTCCTATTTGATTTAGATCTCTAGAAAGTCTAGTAGCAGTTTGTTACATTTAATGGGCAGTTAAAATTTGAATAGGTGTCATTAGAAGTAGATTTCGAGTTCCCCTCATGCTTGAGGAGGAATCTCAGTTAGGTAGAAGAGCTCTATATATAGGAGAAAGAGCAATGTAAAGAGGGTTGGAAATTTATGAAAAAAAGCTCTGATATTTGGCTTATGTAAAGACTGTTTTTTTTGGTAATAAAGTACTGGCTTATGCTTCTCAAGAATCATAGAGAGTTCAATGTATGAGTTTCTTTTGTTGTCTTTTCATGTTATCTACAGTTTTATGAGTATTTGATTACTTAGAAATCGCTTACAGTGTTCTAATTTCCTTCATATACTCATAAACTGCCTTCTATGTGTTTGGTGTGTTCTACATATATTGAAATCTGAATGCCTTGACTTTTATGCAAAGCCAACCCTACTGCTAATACTGAATCATATATAACTCCATAAGCCTAATGGATACTTGTTAGTTGTGTTTCCACCATTTTCATTTTTCTTTGTTTATAATAGTTAGTCATCTTAATCATAATCAAAAACCTTTAACCCTTTGAGAGAGCCCTCTCAGGCAGGCTAAGCCTTAGCTAAAAGATAGGTTTGAAACAGTTACTTGAAGTCTTCCTCGTCTGCAGCCTTCCAGGGTTTGATTTTGAGATAACACATACCCTAAAGGAACAAGGTCAACTGATTACATCATTTTCCAGAAGTTCTCCCTGAAAAACTACTCAGAACTAGTCAAAACTTAACTATCTCACATGTTCCATGGTTAGGGTGTGATGCATCTCACCTATTGCACACGGGGGGTGCGATGCATACTGAAAATCCCTTCTATAGGGTGCGATGGGCGAGAGTAGACAAATGGCAAAGGCAGTTTGCTAGGTGGAAACTCAAACAATCTTCTAGAAACTGCTCATATGACACTTGCCTCTCTGAATTCAGCCAGGGATGAGTAAGAGATCATGAAATCTCCAAGTGGAACGAAGAACTATCAGAGAAATGACACTAATCAAAATCCCAGAAGCTGACTCACCCCACTGCAAATATCTATATATGGATCCCTCATCCTAGAGATCCAAAGGCTAGAATTTTGTAATTTGTAAGGAAGTGTTGTTGGTTTCTCTTTGAGACATTATATTGTTGGGTGATCTAGCTTTTCATGAGGTGAAGAGGGCTTTCATGCTGGGAGGATGGTGTCGGATCAGACAACTAGGTTGTAATCCTCTCTTCTACTACTTCTATCAATAAAGCTATCTGGGTTTTCCTCCATATACTTGTATATTTCTGAATCTTGTATTTGTGTATGCATTTGTATGGTTAATGTACATCTGATTCTACATTGTTTATGGTTATAGATCTCTATGCTTTGATGGTATTTTGCTGCTTTGACTCTACAGGTATTCTTTGAAGCGGGACAAGTAAGAAAAGAGTGGCGAAAGCTCTATCAAAGGAGAGAGGAAACAAGCAAGGAGCCAAGCGAAAGACTGAGGTTGGTGCTCTCTGCTTCTCTCTCATCTATCTCTCATAAAGGAAAACACAAGTAACTTAGAATTTTTTGTTTCTAAGATAGCTACCCATCTTAGTGGGACTAGTAGATCTGAATAGACACTAGTTTTCTTGATAACAGCTGCGGACTTCTACCCTAGGCCTCTGTGCACTTAGCTACAAAGCCTCTACCTACGGCATGAACCAAGACTTAGACTTCTTCTTCAGAGCTATTACTCTATTACATGATCTGCCATTGTCTCTTCTTCTTTTTAAACTACTTAGAGATTAGCTCTTTTTATACAATCCCATGGTTCGCGGACGATGGGTAGGTCTCTTACAATCGAATTTACTTTACAAAGCTAAGGGCAAATTACCCTTTTTGACACATAACACCTTCACGCTCTGTGACCACAAAATGTGGAGTATTTACAATTATGTTACAAAAATTGACTTAAACATGGGCTTTTAGCCCCAAAACTACCCTTGGGGGATCCCGCTCCCAACAAGCCCCTAACACAAACATCACGATCGCCCTCAAGTCACTCAGTAGGCACGAATATCTTTGCGCGAATCCCGTCCAGCTTGACCCAGATGACTACAACATCGGCCATGCACTGGGCTGCTGCCTACTTCACATCTTCAACTGTCTTCTTGGTTATTGTTCCTACCCTGTTAGCCTGAAGCTTTTGTTGCATCACTTGTAGAGTCACAAGCTTGCCTTCAATGTTTCCTGTGACTGGGTAAGCTTCCTCCAGCTAGGGCTTTAGTTGCGCCTTCAACACTGCTTCCTTTTGCAATGCTCCTTCCACCTGTTCCTTCAGCTACTTGGCTTCCTACAGCTTGGCTAACCTTTGTGTCAGCACGGTGGTTCGCACTATGCCCTTAACTTCGTCATAGCATTGTTGGAGTTTGTGCACTTCCATCTCTAGCCTTTGGATGTTTGGGTCCTCCTGCAAGCTGGTCAGGACCTCAAACGATTGCTTGAAAAACTGTGTGCAATCTACTACTACACTCTCCACCACTATGACTTCTTTTGTGATAGCGGTTGTATGCTATTCCTTTACCTCTGGTGGTGTTGAAGGTGTTAGGGTCCTATAATAATATGATTCATAATTTTGAATTGGCTATGATTAGTCTTGTAATATTGTACATGCTTTTTCTTTCTGCAAAATTTTTTCCCATATTAAAAATAAAAAATGTAAAGAGGGTAAGTCCTAAAAGAAAAATCAAAGGACTAAAAGAAAAGGATCAAAAATAAAATAAAATATGAACCCCACCAAAAAGAGATAAAAAATAGATTCTAAAAGTGATCCAAATTCAAATTCCACTACTTTTTACTTTACTTGTCAAAATAAGATTGTGTATAGCTTGTCAAAAATGCCACAATCCATGATGGTCAAAAAGTTTAATCTTGATCCATTCATGCTTTAAATTTCATGTTGATAGATAGAGAATAAAGATCTAGCCAAACTGTTTAATCTTGGTAGATTGGTAGTTAGGCAGAGAATAATAATGAGCTCATCAGTTTAATCTAAGCCATTAGAAGTTATAAGGTTAGAATTAGATAGTTTACTTATCAAAAGAAAAAGAAATGAAAGGTCAGCAAGCTCAAATGCACCCAATGAACAAAGAGAAAATGCTAGGGTAAATAAAGGGTAGGTAGAATAGGTTTTCGAATGCACAAGGTTACTAGATCAAATGCACCCTCATCATTCTTAAATCCTATGTTTCATGTGCAGGAGGAACTATCAAAGGAAAGAGGACATTCACAAAAGTTGTGTAGTACTTTGGGTATTTACCCTAAAACATTCTATATCCTTTTAGGCCTAAATACTAAAGCTCATTCACTAATATCCTGTCATTTCACTAAACCCCTTACATGTCTAAATTTCCCACCACTACCCCTTCATTTTACCTTTCCCCCTATTTCATCTCATTTCCCCTAGTAAACCCACTAAACCCCCTTATCCTAAGTTTAAAAGGTTAAATATATTAAGCCCCATCAAAAAATCCTCCCCGATACCCTTTTTAACTTAACCCTTACATTATTCTAACCTATAAATCGTGCTTTATATATTTAAATCCCCCACGTTATAATTCGCCAATCCTCACAAAAACATTTGAATATATTTAACCCGCCGCATTATTTATCCCTTGGCCCTGCCAACCACACCCCGATTTAGCCCTTGCAACTATGCCATGCAATAGCCCTCTGATTGCTCACCCCCAAATCCAATGGCCCATAATCATATCACGCTCTCCCATCAGCCGATCGTTAAAATCCTAATAGCACACAAGAGTCGCAGTTTTTTCCAAGCACTCTTTTGCTACGTGGCAGCCCCACGCTATATCGCATGCTCTCAAAAATACCGCCCTTCACTCAAAAGCGATGCAATATGCCAGAAAACTGCCTCCCCACATAGGATGAAATCGCCCACTGTTCATACTTTAATCCAGAGCCTAAAAGTTAACTGTTGTAGGTTAAAAGCCAAAATAGCCCCCCTTTATATCCTTTTCACTGTTATTTCATTGCAAACACCTCAGTTGACCAATTCTAAAGCCCAAAAACCCTGCGCCAATGTTTTAACCAATTTCACAACCAGAAGACGCTGCAGACTCCAATTTCAAGTAGTACATAGACAAATTGAAGCCTTAGAAGCCTCCACTACTACCATAGAACCATAATTACACACCAATTCTTTGTTTTCCAGGTATTATTGAAAGAACCAGAACGACCCTGTACTTAATCTCTGCACAATAATTATAAAAGGTTAATTAATTGAATTAATTAAAAACCTTGCCAAACTGAAGAAACCCAATGCGCATCCGAAGAAACCCTTTTTGCAAACTATATTCAGCCTTCCCATTGTTCCAGAAGTCCTGAGCTTACTCCTTAAGCCAGATAAACAATAATTCAAAAGAATAAACCAAATTATGGCTTCCCAAAGAATTATGAATGAGAAACCCCTGCAAACCCCTCACATGGATGTTAACCACCTCCCATTAGCTGACAGAGATTTCCAAATCAAAGACACAGTTTCCCCTAGCCATCTATTGAAACTCCACTGCTAGAGTAAAGACAATTTCCTGAACCAAAATGATGACATTCATCTATGGGAATCCAATTTGACCAAATATTTGTTCCCACAGGTATACTAGTTCCCTAAAATCATCCACTTATGCCAACTCTGCTATATCCCAAGCCAAAGAGCCATTCTCTCCTAACCAGTAGATTTTGTTTACAACCACTGCAGAATCAATAAACCAAATGCTGCAGATCCAGCCAAACCCAAATGAAACCCCATTTTCCATTGAAAGTTTACTTGAACTCTAATTGAAGTTGCACCTTCCCAAGATGACTCAAATCTTTTAGACTTTCATCCTAGAAGAGTATCATACTCCTACAGACAGTCCCCCATACTCTGCCACCATTTTCTTTGAGAGGGCCAGAAAAATTGTAACCATGCTCTCTTGCATTCTAGGATACACCACTGATGAGCATGTAGATGAACCTATACTTGCTTTCCTCTCTATTTTCTGCCCAGGAAAGCCTCCAGCTGCAATTTTCAATTTTTCCCAGTTCTTGGTAGACATAATCCATGATCAATTGATTAGATTGCCTAATGAAAAAGTATTCAAATACTCTTGGGTATTGTTCCACATGTTCTTATATTTCCAATCAGACAAGTTTCCAGTCAAGGTCCAAAAGTTGGACACTAAGGGCCATCCCAGATTAGTCATCTTTTGGACACCCTTCATCCAAAAGTATTCCATTGTTTTCAGCTACAAGGAGTTCATTGACTCCTTTTTTCGTCCAGTTGTAAATATGCTAAGAAGTAGTAATCAATCCAAGATCACTGATGAGATCAAGAGAGTTTTACAGTTGTCTAAAAATAGTAGAATAGGAGACTAGTATCTATACTAGGACCACACTGAAATTAGAATATATGGATTCCAGCTCACTCCCTATAATTTCCACAAATATCTCCCCATGAGGATATTTGCATTGAAGTATATCACACAGATTATAAACTCAGATGATGTAATTTTTTTATCAGCTAGGAAGAAAACACAGTTAAGGATTAAAAACCAACTTGGTCCTTTTATCTACAATAATAGGGAGGCTGGAGAAGAAGCAGAGAAGTGTTTATAGGAAATGAAGTTCAGTAGTAGTTTCATGTGGAAATATGACCCTTTAGGTGTCATAAACAAACTCAGACTCAAATTCAAATTGAGTCCTTTTATGCATGACTCTAGACCAGACATTGAAAAATATGCCAACCAATCAGAATGGTTGGAAAATACCTTGATAGATATGGAGAAACAAATGGATACTAGTTCCATTCTGAATACCCTAGCCCTACAGGACAAGAATGTAAAAAGTACCAGAGAAGAAGGTTCTTGATCAAACATAGATACAACACATGATAGATTTGAAATCATGTACAAGAAAAAGCCCAAGCCAAATCCTGTAAGTGAGCAAGAAGAGATAGTTGAGACAGTGAAGACACTTCAAATCTTGGATATAGATACAGGGGTCAGAGACAGTACAGCTCCAACAATTTCAGAGGAAACTCATCAACTGTCCACCTCTAATACCCAGAGTATTCAGAAGCAGCTAAGTATTGAGGTATCATCATCAAGCAAACCAGTGGACAAGGAAAAAGAAATAAAGGAGAAGTATAAGGATATCAAATTAAGACATGAGGCATTAAAAGCTAAAACATATGCCCAGTATTTCAAACAGACTCCTAGCAATCAGAATAGATTAATGTCAGCTTTTGAAATTAAAACTGGTAAAATGAAAATGACCTTTTTACAGCCTACAGTCCAACAACCCAAGTCACCACCAGATTACAGGAAGACAAAATTTGAAGTTTTGGCCAAGGATGTTCACCCTATTGATAAAATTGAATTTCATAAGCAGGCAGGAGAAATGATATAATCAACAATGACCAACAAGGCCATGAGTGTTCAAAAACTTCAAAATTCTCTAGACAACATCACAACACAGTTTAAGCTAGAGAAAGCATCCTCACAGGCAAAAGATAACAGAATCAAGTAACTAGAAGACTTGGTTATTGAGATTGGATATCATCCAAATGACATCAAAGCTGCAGAAAAGCTCATAAAGAAGAAAAATGAAGATATTTCTGCATTGAAGAAGTAGCTGAAGTTGCCTCCTTCTGAACATCCGCAGACCAAGGAAGTCCTAGAGAGCTAGAGCTAGAAAGATGAGATGATGGACCTCATTCTTCAGCTAAATGCTCAATTAAAAGAAATGGAGAATGAGATGGACAAGTTAGTACAAGATAAACATGCCACCATTGAAACTGCTACTACCACCGCTATCCCTATAGTTACTACAATAGTTCCTTCTTCTTTGGCAGCTTCCCCCAGAAACTCCACTAGCTACAACACTGCCAATTACATCAGCGGCTACATCAGCAACAGGGTCAATAGTAGCAGCAGCTCATCGTAGTGATGAAGCAACTAAACTGGTCAAAGCCATGGAGGATATTTCCATCCAAACCACTAAGATAATTAGACTTAAGGAACAAATGAAAAGTCTAGAGGATGAGAATAAATTGGCTCAAATCATGCATAAGAATGAAGTTCAGAAGACAAATAGGTTGAATGATAGGATAAAGAAGTTAGAGAAGGAATTAACATTGAAAGAGCCAGTAGCCCAAGCAAAAAAAAATTTATGGGCCAATATCATTGACTCAGTCAATGATATTTGGCCATCTATACAGGTGATATTTGAACAGAATGATTTGGTCAAAGAGGCTAGTGAGGCAATTCAAAGGGTTAGAGCCGAACTTGGAGATATGCCAGAAGAAGCCTAAAAAATAATCCATTTCCTTAACTCAAAGAATAAGTATGAATTGCAAGAGCTTGGAATAGCTGATAGAACTGGCACCATACTAGAGGTGAAGAAGGTAATCACCAAGAGGAACCTGATGATATAGCTTGAGGAGAAGTGCCAAACAATGGAGCTAGCAATAAAGAGGTTCATGGTCAAATTTGATGCTTTAAGGCAAAAAGGTCTGCCTAATCCATTGGTGATTAATGACAGGTTGATGCCACATGACAACTATGATAAGAGGATCAGAGAAGTGGCAAAGGAACAAGCCAATAGTTCCTCCATGAAAGGGATGCCTATAGGAAAAGTCCTTTACCAGACTTTTGAGAACCTCTTTAACCTCCAACATGAGGTAAAACATCTTTTTGTAAATAAGCCCACTTTTGCAAAATACACTGAGGCTGATGAAATCTACAGAAGAATGATAAATATTAAATTACCAGATGTAGAGGCTTGGGAAAAGTTGAATGATTTACTATGAAGATCAAAAGTAAAACAAGTAAAAGAGCAATCAAGGTAAACAGTGAATACAGATCAGTGAAGGTAAAACAACAGATCAACTAAGTCAAAGGGTATTAGATGAAAAACATAGTTTAAAGATGAAAGAATATCAGTCAAAAGGTAGAGTAAAAGGATAGCCAGCATAGACCAACAACCAAGGAGAGAAAGCATCATAATATCAAAGAAAATCCAACAACAAACAATAAAAGAGGGACAACTCACATCAGTTACATATTTGTCTCTATATTCTTGCATGAAGATATTTTATTTTCCTTGAATAATTCCTAAAATAGTTTAGGATATTTTGTAATAAATTTTTTGTATAAATACTTCATAGTTCGAAGTATAGAGGGTGGATTGCTAAACATTTCTATAGCTATTATTGATCTAAAAACCTGAGGGTTTATTGTAACATTTTCAAGTCAGGAGACTGCACTGAGTAATAAAGGCATTACATTATAGGATTCATGTGTTGGGCCACTTCAGTGAAGTATATTTCATTTGTCAAATTGTTATTTTCTTAAATATTTCATAAACATACATGTTTTTTCCAATTTGAATGAAATAACTCGAATTTTACTTCAGAATTTGTTTAAGTACAGTCTGTCTTGAACAATTAATCATTTTGATGTTTTCTTCTGATATCAAGAGTAGGGAATTCTTCACTGCTCCCTAGTTTCAATTGACCTCTTTCATTTCCTTCATTATCTAGTTTGAGGAATCCTTAATTGCTCCTTGATGCCGATTGAAAAACCAGTTCACCATCCAGCCTAAAAGATATGAATTTACTCAGCTACCTTGCCCTGTGAACACCATCTTTAGAACTTGATTCAGTCCTGTTTTCTTGACACTTGGACTCCATAGCCCATTGGTAAAAGACATTTATATATCCATCTAACTTGGTGATTCCACCACCAAATCAAATAAAAAACCAACCAAGCTTAAATAACTAGCCTAAAATCAATTATCTCAACAAAGTTAAATCATTAAGGGAGAGCCCTCTCTGAGCATTAGGAAGCCTAGATCCTGATCTCAAAAGTAGGTTTGTGGTTACCTCTATTATTTCTTTCATGACAACCCTAGGGAAATTTTGGAGAGATAACATAGTGGCAACCGTACTGGGGAAAAAAAGTTGTCAGTTTAATAAAACTTAAAGGAAATCCTAAATCTCATCTTTTCACCTTAAGGCCATTTTAGGGTTGTTAAAAGGTTTCATTAAAAAAATTTAAAATTATGGCTTCCAAAAGAACATACTATACTAGGGCACATCCATATCCAAACCCTGCTATAATTATTGATAATCCGTAAAAAGTCTTGAGAAAAAACAATAAACTAGAAAGTCAAGAAAGCATTAGTCAGCTAACTAAAGAAGATTCATTTCCTCAAGAGTTATCAAACTTAGAGGATCTTCAATTTGATTTACCATTTGAGCATTCATTGTTTCGTACCAAATCTGAAACTGCAGTCCATCCTACTATAATAGAACCTAATCTTATTCAATTTATTGAATCAAAGAAGAATACTATACATCTTGATTTAGATCAGCATGTTCTAGATTTTAGAGCCTAGATTGAGCTCAGGCTGAAGGAAGGCAATCCTAGGATAACCACAAACCAAGCTTAACCTAGTAGCGAGCCTTACTAGGTTGGGAAAGGGCTCTCTCCTTATGAATATTAGTCAAAATGATTGGATCATGAACAATATTCTATGCTAGGTATAGTAGCTCTAGGGTTTTTGATTGAATTTGTTGGTTTTTGTGCTAGATCAGATGGAGCTAGGGAATTTAGGTTTGGGAAATTAGGTTAGAATACAGGGTGTTCTATGGGACAAGGTAGGTGTAGGCTTTAGCATTGGAAATTAAGTGACATGAGATGTCTAAGACTGGTGAGGAGCTGAGGAAGGCATGTAAAGATCATGTATCCTTCTCAAACAGTAGAAAAACATAGAATACTGAATGGTTTCCCAAGGCATAGCACTATAAACAATGAATTCTACCTATCTATCTTGATATCATTCAGTTATAAGTAGTGAAATATATTGTGGCATACATAAAACATGTGAAAAATAGATAACAAAAGAAGAAACTATGCAAAAGCACCATACCACATGTATCCCATAAAAATAGCTGCAACTCCTATTAATTTCCTTACCAAACTGCTTACAATGATGTACAATATAGTTCAGAGCATCCAAGATTATCCAACCCTTACTAATGATAGAAAAAATACATAATATAGACATCAAACCACCTATGCTAGCCATCAGGGGTCGAAACCAAGAGAAGAGGAGCTGTTACAACCATTTCCAAACAGGGACCAGGAATATAGGCAGTGGCACAATTTGCCTCTATAAGCGTGGAAACTGATTCATTGACTGCAAAACCACCTCTAACTAATGAATCTACCATCTAAGATCATTCAATATTACATTTACATGCCAAGTCATTAATTACATCGTCAAAATCATCCATGAGGAGAGAGAAAGTGAATTTACAGAGAAGATAGGTGAAATTTGATTTTTCTGGCAAACTGACCAAAAGCACAGTGCCACTTTCCACCCACTTTTTGAGGCCTTCCCCTTAGCCAAATTGAGCCCAAGATAGCTCATTGGAAGGGTATTTGAGTCTAGCTTCTGGAACATCTTGAATTTCTAAATTTAGAGATCATTTCCCCCCTCAAAATTTGAATCTCCCAAGGAAGCTTCTGTGTGTCCAGAAAGAGGCTGAAAGGTCATTTTTTAGTAGTTTTTTGACCTTTTGGTGACCCAGATTTGCTCCAAAAATTCTAAAATTTTCCGTGGTGCATGTCCTTATCCTCATGAATCCAAATATATAAAATTTTCCTCCATCATATGCTCCAGTAAAAAGTGCAGCGCTGGTGGCACTGCGCTTCTAGGCCAGTTTTTTGTGTTGAAAATTGCAAAATTTGGAAAATGCAAAAAGTCATCAAGACTTACCCAATTTTGGCATGGGACACCACCATCAACTACTTTGATGGGCTAGTGAGGCTTTAGCTGATATCCTCAAGTTATCTTGCTCCTTTTTTCTCTTTAAAGCCTTCCTCAACCTAGCTTTAAGCTTCTGGATCTTCATGTTAAAGATTTTGTTGCGAGTCATGTAATGGTAGGCCATGTGGTGAAGCATCTTTTTATCCTTGTTGGCCTTCTCAATCAGCCCTTTGAGATGTATGTTGACCCTCTCAAGCCATGTTTCCCTATCATTCTCAATCTCTTGCTCAATAGAAGTCAACTTGACATGAGCCTCCTTGGCCTTTTGCCTATTTTCTTTGATCATTTGCAGCTCCATGAGGACTTGCTTGTTGCTCAATTGTTTATTTTCCTGCTCTAAATATCTGATGATGAACTTAACTCTCTCTAAGTTATCTACCAAGGGTTGTATTTTAGCTTCTTGTTCCTTTATGATAATGTCTTTGACAGTTTTCGGATCCTGAGCTTCCAAGTCAATAATGTCAACTCCATGATGAGAAAAGTGTTGCTGTGGCTCCTCATGCTCAATGAGATCAAAATCTCTTTCCTGCTCATCACCAAGATCCTCTTCTTGCACCTTTTCCTTGCCCTTACTCAACTACTCAACTTGTACCTATTTTTCCGATGATGAAGGCAAAGCCCCTTCCACACCTTGTGGAGCAAATATTTTCCTGTGGACTGATGACAAAGGCAAGGCCCCTTCCACAGCTTGTGGAGTAAGCACTTGCCTAGAAGCTACAAAAAGTATCCTTGTGCCTCTTTGATAAGTTACATACACTGGCACCTCAACAGTTTTGGTTTCCTTGGCTTCTTCCCTTGTTTCTCTATTGCTAGAAGGCCCACCTTCTTCTTGATGCACTGGTGAAGGGATCTGTGGACCTTTGAACATCTCATGAGCCATGAAAGTGTCCCATGGAATGTTAAGAAGGCTACACTAGTGTAAAACAATGATTTTAATCAAAGAGTAATGGTATATGCTATTCAACTGCAGGGGGTATGATTTCCTCTATACAATATGTGCCATTTTCTCAATGTTTCTAAACATGAAGTAAGGGAGATTCATCATCTTTACTTTAGTAAAATGCATGAGAAGTCTAATGTGATAGGCATACAACCGGCAGAACCTACCTTCACAAGTGAAGTACTTGATAATGATTTTCATCAATGGGGCATACCCGTCTTCCACTTGAAGGGGAATACTCTCTTCATTTGGTCTCTGTATCTAGCCTTGATGTAAGGCTCATAGTACTCCTTATTAATATCCTGACCTTTGTACCAATTTTCACCCACATCTAGAATTCCTGTAGCCTCTAAG
The DNA here is from genome assembly GCA_031772625.1 of Pinus tabuliformis. NCBI lineage: Eukaryota > Viridiplantae > Streptophyta > Pinopsida > Pinales > Pinaceae > Pinus > Pinus tabuliformis. Next base: position 306,662,318 of record CM062812.1, on the reverse strand, counting down.
ATGATAGCTAGTGATATGGTGAAGGTTATTCCGGTAAGGGTTACTTCATTACTGTGAAAATGAGTCACAAATAGCCTAGCCAACTCATGATGAAACCTAACTCTTTCTATCATTTCACAAAAATGAAAGCATGCTTGGTGTTTAAAGCAAGAAATGGCCAGTGGACAAGCTTGTAACTCCCTCAAACTAGTGGGCTTTTCTCTGATAATTCTTCCTCCTTTATGTGGTTGTCTCTGCTGCTTATGTCTCTCCATGGAACTATCACTGAGTGTCTCTTCCTCATAGTCATATTCACTGTCTCTTTCCATTGTTTTTCTGTGGCTATGAACACTTATGGTTTTATATGGACAATGATCGGATAGGGTGGAGGAATGAAATGAACAGAGTGAAGACGAAGGAATATTTGAGAGTATTATGTGTGAACAGGGTTTTAGGGATGAGTAAGGTTTTAGGGAGAGTGGGTAGCGTTTGTAGGGTTGATGGAGAGTGTAAGTAGGAATTTAGGGAAAATGTATGAGGGGAATGGGATTTAGGAAATATGGTATGTGGGAATGGGGTTTAGGGAATAATTGCAAGTAGATAGGGTAAATAAAACACTAGTGAAATGAGGAAAACTAGGGTTTCACCCTAGAAGCTAGGGTTTTAAATTTAAGAATGCAAAACACCAAACTTGGCAAACAAAACCCTAAAACATAAGATATGATAAATGTACTTACTTGTAAGAGAGAGAAATTGAAGGTTTTGAGGTGAATTTGGTAGTTTTGGAATGATTTGGGCGATTTGGGGCTTGGCTAGGCAGAAGCGCAATGCCTCACACAGGTGCGCAGTGCCACTTTGAAAGCGCAACGCCTGTGTAAAATTGCACAGGGAAATGCTGCCAGGTGCACAGCGCCAACTCAAAAACGCAGTGCCCTCCTCAAAAGTGCAGTGCCACTCAAATTTTTCCAAAAACGCAGCGACTCACTTGTATTTGCCCAATAATGCTTGAAATCGATCCTTAGCTCTCCTTTTGGCACTTTGAACTTCAACACTAACATAATGAAATGATAAATAGAAGGATGGCTTTATATAGCTTTCACTTTTTGATTTTTTGTTGGTGAAAACCCACTTTTATAATGTCTATCTGCTTTTTCCAATACTCTGTTTTTTTATGCTTGGTTTCTTTGCTTTGATAGGTGGATTGATGCTCAAATTCTTTTGATTTTGTAGTGGCAGTACTTTGGCAACATCACCAGATTTCCAAGAGCAACATGGAACCATTATTACATATGAGAACATTAAAATTACATCAAATTTAAAGATAAAATACAAATGCTCTGTTTTCACCTCAAAACTAGTTTTGAGGTGAGAACTTCATTAAGCTTACAAATTAACAAATTATGACTTTTCTAATCATTATTGACCTCCTCATGTCTTTGCTGACCATTATTAGCAATAATAATTGAATTTTGACCATGGTGGAAACCCTAAGACCTAATGAGACCAAAACCCTATGTAATTGATGAAATGGACTGAAAATGAGCATGAATCATGACTAAAAAGGTATGAAAGAAGATCAGCAAGTACATATCATGAGGGAAAAACCGAAGTAAACCCTACCATCAGTAGATCCATGACCTAATGGAATGACTCAGCAATATGGGACTCCTACCATGAGATGCAAAAGAGTAAATTTTGATCACTGATCATAGTGTGAAGACACCGACACTAACACTAGAAACTTTTGACAACTTGATGCTTTGACCTCAAATTTGATAAGACACATAGATGAATCCTACTTTCAACAGTCAGTTGAATTAGCTGCCCTAATTGTTGCTACTCCTAAGCCTTCTACCATTCCTTCAGAGTCTGTAAATTCATCTTTATTTAGTACCACCTCATCTATTATTTCCACCACACCTCATTCCACAGAATCATTCATCCCCAAGCTTCCTCTTCAACCTAGATGTTTATTTCCATCTGTAAATACTTCAAGTTCAACAGTAAGCCCCTCAAGCTCATCTGTAAGCCCTTCAAATTCAGCTTCAAGCACTACCACTTTACCTCCTAGCCAAGCTAGAATCTCAGCCATGGTAGCCAGATATGCTCCTTTGACCTTACCAGCTCAAGTACATGCCATGCCCTAAGACTATTAGAGTAAAATCTTTCAGTTTAATGGTACTAGTTAATATACTACACAACAACATGTAAATAAAATGAATGGCTATTTTGAATTACACGAAATTGATGAAGAAGATGTAAAAATGAGATTATTTGGACAAACACTGGTAGGAGATGTCAAGAAATGGTTTAAAGGTTTGCATGCTGGTCATATTGTTGATTTACCTGCTTTCTAGAGATTGTTTATCAATATATGGGAAAGGAAGAAAAATCCTTTACAAATATTATCTGAATATGAAAACATTAGAAGAGCTCCTAATGAAGCTGTTCAAGACTATTGTACTAGGTTTAACAGTATTTATAATGCAATCCCTGCAAATATCAAACCTCCACCAGACTTGGAACTAATCAAATTTCCTGATGGTTTTGACACTGATATGTCTTACCAATTGAGAGAAAGAAACCTTCCAACTTTAGAACAAATGCAGAGTGATGCAGTTAGTGTAGAAGAAAACTTGTTAGCTAAAAGAGCTAGAATGAGAAATGAGAGGAGGGTTACCATTAAGGAAGAACCATCCACTTCAGATGTTAAGATAAGATACTTTGGCTAAAAGTTTAGAAAATTTAGTGGATAGATTAGAAATTATGGAAAGAAAACCACAATGGGTTAATCAACAACAAGGTCCTCAAATAAGAAATCCAAACTTTAGGAAGAATCCCAATGCTAGAAAATCTAGAGAAGGGCCACCTGATCAAAAGATTAGACCACCTTTCCAAGAAAACTATGCTGAAAGTTCTCACCAAAATGAAGAAGATCAAGACACTCAGATTAACTTAATGGGAATAAATGATGGTAATACTATTTTTCTTACCCAACAAGAACAAGAATTATGCATATTACAACAATTACAATTAGAATCTGGAGAGTCCTTTGATTATAAACCAGGTTATTAATTTTCCATTCATGAAGTTCATAAGCAATATAACCTTAGAAGTAGGAAAAACACCGAAGCCCCTACTAATAAAACTGTCCAAACTCATACTAAGAAAACTGTGGGAGCTCCTACAACCAAAGTGTTGCAAATTCTCTCAAGAGAAACCCAAAAAACTTTCACTCCAAAGATTACAGCCAATCCAAAAATTGTAGACATTACAGATACTCTAGTTAAAACTTCAGTTAATAGTCAAAAATCAGCTGCTGTTAAAACTTTGAAAGATGTCCAAAAATGAAATGATACTCAAGCTTCAAATGTTATTTAGATTTCAACTGCCTCCCAAACTATTCCAAATCAAAGAATTGAAAATAGTAAAGCAGTACACACCCAAACAGAAACTGAATTGCCCATTGAAGATAAGAAGGAAAAGACTACGCAAACTCCAATTGCCAAGGAGGAAGTCATTCAGTTAGGAAAAACATAGACTCCATTTAATATCCAAACTAAAATTGCCAAATTAAAAATATTAGTTCCTTTAACAGAATTGATAAAAAATGATTCCTACAAAGCCCAAATCACTGAAACAATGAATATAGATGAAGGAGAAGACTCTATTAATCTAAATGATGACCAACCAAAATTAATCTTTGGTCCTCAGGTAAATGGCAAACATGAAAAAGTGGTATTCCTCCATTCTACATTAGCTTGACTATCCATGATCAAATCTTACACAATGTTATGTTAGATTCAGGAGCATCTCATAATTTAATGCCAAAAGCAATCATGTAGACACTAGATTTAGATATAACTAGACCATACAAAGATCTTTTCTCTTTTGATTCTAGTAAAGTTAAATGCCTCGGCCTGATAAAAGACTTGTGTGTCACTCTAGTTCAATACCCAGGGAAGAGTATTGTCATGGATATTGTAGTTGTTGATATCCCTCCAAAGCATGGAATGATATTATCTCGCTCATGGGGAGAAAAATTGCAGGGATATCTACAACTAGACATGTCTTATGCCACAATTTTGGTATTTTGTTAGCCCAAAGAGCTTTATAGAGAAACTTTAATGAAATACATGGTCAGTAGTATAGATAACCATAGAACTATCCTATTTATTTTGTACATTCTAATATGGATTATTTCATTTTTTGTAATTCAAACATTGAAAAGGACAATAACACATTTGTAAAACAAGAACACAAAGAACCTGACAATGATAATATATTTCATGAATCTAGGTGGCACCTAGACTTTGAAGGTTCAATCAATAGATTAGGAGTAGGTGCAGGAGTTTAGATTCATAACATGGAAAATAATCATTCTGAAGGTCATGCCTTTAGATTAAACTTTAAATGCACAAACAACATGGCAGAGTATGAAGCTTTAATCTTAGGATTGAAAATTGTGAGAAATCTTGGAGCCAAGAGAGTTTCTATCATGGGAGACTCTAAATTGATCATAAAACAAATTAAAGGAGAGTATTCTGTGAATAATCCTAGACTTAGCCAATACATAGAAACTGTTCTAGATCTTACTAAAGAACTTCTTGAAATTGATTTTGTTGCTATTCCTAGGAAACAAAAAATGCAAGCCCATAGTTTGGTTACTTTTGCTAGCACTTGCAGATTACCTTTTCAGCCCAATGACCACTACACCACAGAGGTGAGACACAATCTTGTTATACCTGATAATCTGAAGTATTGGAAGATTTTTTCACAAGATTCTCAAATCTATGATTTTATGAATGCTGAGGGAGAATTCCAAAATTGTAACATAGATATTGATTGTACAATAGAAGACATCATAGATAGTGAGTTAGATATAAAAGCTGTAGATGTAAATAAACCCACTAAATTCACTAAAGTTGAAATAGATAACTTAGAAAAAGTAGAAATAGAAGAATTAGTTAATAATGAATCTGAGATTTTAAACCTTAAAAATAACTTTTTACCTAAGCGATTAGTCCCATTAGTATATTTGTTTGATTCAAATGATATAGCTAGGAAACCAAAAATGGAGCCTTTAGGATCAGACATAGAAGAATTCAACCTAGGAATAGAAGAAAAACCTAAGCTTATTAAATTATCCAAAGTATTACCTCCAGCTGAAAAGCTGAAGTACATAAGTTTGTTTAAAGAATTTCAAGATGTCTTTGCCTGGAGTTATGAAGACCTCAAGTCTTATGACACCAGCATTCTTCAACGTAAAATACCCATCAAAGAAGATCAAAAACCCTTTAAACAAAAGCTTAGGAGGATTAATCTAGTTCTTATGCCATTGATTGAAAAAGAAGTAAAAGGGATGTATGAGGCACAAATCATAGAACCTATTAGATATTCAGATTGGGTCTCTAATTTAGTCACCACTAGAAAGAAAATATGAGAAATTAGACTCTATGTTGATTTCAAAAACTTGAACAAAATATCACTAGAGGATAACTATCCCCTCCCTAAAATGGATCACATTCTCCAGAGGGTAGTAGGGTCATCCAGAATTTCATTACTTGATGGATTCTTTGGATACAACCAAATCTTAGTTCAACCACAGGATCAAGAAAAGACTGCATGTACCACTCCCTCGGGTAATTTCATGTATTTGAAAATGCCTTTTAGATTGATGAATGCTGGAGAAACATTCCAAAGAGCAATGGACATAGCTTTTGCAAAAGAAATACATGACTTTTTGGTTGTTTACCAAGATGATATCACAGTCCTTTCCAGATCAGATAATGAACATCTAGATCACATAAGAAGATTTTTTATTAAACGTAGAAAATTTGGTATTTCTTTGAATCCCAAAAAGACACTCTTTGTGCTATAAGAAGGTAAACTCTAGGAAACATAATTTCAAAACAGGGCATTAGAATTGATCCATCTAGAATAGAGGCAATCCTAAACATTGGTCACCCTATAAACATTAAAGAATTGCAATCATTCTTAGGTAAAATAAATTTTCTTAGAAGATTCATTTCTAATTTAGTAGAATTAATTAGAGAATTGAATAACATGTTAAAGAAAGATTCAAAACTTAAGTGGATAGTAGAGGCTAAGCAGTGTTTTGAGGCAATCAAAGTATCCCTTACTAAAACACCTGTCCTCATAAGTCCTGATTTCAAAAAATATTTTATAATTTTTTCTTTTGCTTCAGAATGTACCATTGTAGTAGTCTTGTTGCAAAAGAATGATCAAGGTTATGAGCAGCCTATTGCATTTTCCAGAAAATCTTTGAGAGATTCTACACTAAAGTATAATATAATGGAAAAATAAGTACTTGCTTTAGTGAAGGTTATCAAGGATTTCATAGTGTACATTTTATACTCACACATCATTGCATATGTTCCAAATTCAATAGTAAATGACATTCTAACATAGAATGGGCCTGAGGGAAAGAGAGGCAAATGGATTGCCACTATTTTGGAATATGATATTGAAATAAAGCCCACAAAACTAATCAAAGGCTAAGGTTTAGCTAAAATCATGGCTGAATTGAACTATCAGACCTTAGATATAAATTTCATTGGTGCTCTAGATGATCAGGAAGAGATGGCCACTCCACAGATCAGTGAAGCTTTTTTAGATTCACGTTGGTATACATATATCATATTTGTTTTACTAAATTTAGAAGCTCCTCCTGTTTTATCTAGAACTATAGGTAGATTCTTGAAAATGAAATCAATGAAATATTGTATCATAGACAATGCTTTATTTTGGAAAGATAATGGTGGCATTTTGTTGAATTTTTTATTAAAAGATGAAGCTGACAAAATTATGCAAGAATTTCATACAGGAGATTGTGGAGGACACCTATACTGGAAAACAACTGCTAATAAAATTTTAAGGGTAGTTTTTTATTGGCCCACCCTTTTTGCAGATGTCAAGAAATATGTGACCTCCTATCACAAATGCCAAATATTTGAAGGCAAGAAAAAGCTATTACCTTTACCCCTAAAATCCATCTCCACAGAAATCCCATTTCAGCAATGGGGTCTAGACTTCATTGGTGAAATTCACCCATCCTCCTCAGCCCAGCATAAATGGATTTTGACAGCCACTAATTACTTTACTAAATGGATAGAAGCCATCCCTTCTAGACAAGCCATAGATTTTGTCATCATCTCATTCCTTGAAAACAATATCCTTTCAAGATTTGGATGCCGACAAAAGATTTGGATGTCGACAAAATATCATTATTGATAATGCAGCTACTTTCAAATCCAAGAAAATGTTAGACTTTTGTAACAGATATCACATTACCCTTGGCCACTCCATTGCCTATTACCCTCAAGGAAATGGGCTTGAAGAATCCTCAAACAAAAGCCTTGTTAATATCATCAAGAAATTGTTAGAAGACAATAAGAAGACCTAGAACAAAAAGTTGGTCAATGCCTTGTGGACAGACAGACTAACTACCAAAAAGTCCATTGGTACATCTCCTTATCAGCTAGTATATGGAATGGATGATGTTTTTCCATCCTCTTTAGGAGTACCAGTGATGAAGATGATTCAAGAGTTGCAGATAGAATCCAATGATATCCAAAGGAGGATAAATTAGACAATACATTTGCATCAAACCAGGGAAGAAGTCTATGTCAAATCCCAAGTGATCCAAGATAAAATCAAAAATATTTTTGACAAGAAAACTAAAGCTGATGAATTTTACATAGGTGACAAAGTGCTCAAATGGGATTCGAGGAGAGAAGAAAAGGGTAAACATGGTAAATTTGATTTTTTATGGCAGGGCCCTTATATCATTTATGGTTACAGAGGTAACAATGCATTTTTCTTGAAGCAGTTAGATGGAACAAATCTACCAAGTGGACCAATCAATGGTAGAATGTTGAAGCATTACTTATCCCCAGATTGACATTAGAGCAGATCTTTACTTTGCTCATTGTATATAACATTGCAAAATTTAAATTGGATTGGCTGATAATATTTTGAGGTTGAATACTGCAGAGAAGGCCCTAAGATTTGAAAGGTGTACCATCATATGTATGAATAAAGCAGATCATAGGGAAGTAGTTACAAGGCAACCACAATCAAAGTTTAAGAGACTACTGATCTTAAAGTTCTTGAAATTTCACCAGGAAATGCCATCCCCATGTGGAGCCACTGTTAGGGTCCTATAATAATAGGATTCATAATTTTGAATTGGCTATGATTAGTCTTGTAATATTGTACATACTTTTTCTTTCTCCAAATTTTTTTCCCATATTAAAAATAAAAAATGTAAAGAGGGTAAGTCCTAAAAGAAAAATCAAAGGACTAAAACAAAATTATAAAAAAGAAAACAAAGTATGAACCCCACCAAAAAGAGATAAAAAATAGATTCTGAAAGTGATCCAAATTCAAATGCCACTACTTTTTACTTTACTTGTCAAAATAAGATTGTGTGCAGCTTGTCAAAAATGCCACAATCCATGATAGTCAAAAAGTTTAATCTTGATCCATTCATGCTTTAAATTTCATGTTGATAGATAGAGAATAAAGATCTAGCCGAACTGTTTAGTCTTGGTAGATCAGTAGTTAGGTAGAGAATAATAATGAGCTCATCAGTTTAATCTGAGCCATTGGAAGTTATAAGGTTAGAATTAGATAGTTTATTTATCAAAAGAAAAAGAAATGAAGGGTCAACAAGCTCAAATGCACCTAATGAATGAACAGAAAATGCTAGGGTAAATAAAGGATAGGTAGAAGAGGTTTTGGAATGCATAAGGTTGCTAGCTCAAATGCACCTTCATCATGCTTAAATCCTATGTTTCATGTGCAAGAGGAACTATCAAAGGAAAGAGGACATTCACAAAAGTTGTGTAGTACTTTGGGTATTTACCCTAAAACGTTCTATATGATTTTAGGCCTAAATACTAAAGCTCATTCACTAATATCCTCTCATTTCACTAAACCCCTTACATGTCTAAATTTCCCACCACTACCCCTTCATTATTTTTCATTCACTAATTTCCCCTTCTTGATTCCAAAGGACCCTTTGCTTTCATTTCCTCTTATTCTAACACATTTCCATTGTAAAAACCCTTTCCCTTTATTTTGACCCTTCCCTCTTCATTTCCCCTTGTAAAAATATCCCTATCCCTTCATTTTACCATTCTCCCTATTTCAACTCATTTCCCCTAGTAAACCCAGTAAACCCCTTATCCTAAGTTTAAAAGGTTAAATATATCGGGCCTCATCAAAAAATCCTCCCCGATACCATTTTTAACTTAACCCTTACATTATTCTAACCTATAAATCTCGCTTTGTATATTTAAACCCCCACGTTATATCGTGTGCTCTCAAAAAATACCGCCCTTCACTCAAAAGCAGTGCGATATGCCAGAAAACCACCTCCTTGCGTAGGATGAAACTGCGCACTATTCATACTTTAATCTCGTGCCTAGACGTTAACGGTTGTTGGTTAAAAGCCAAAAAAGCCCCCCTTTTTACCCTTTTCACTATTATTTTGTTGCAAACACCTCTGCTGATCAATTCTGAAGCCCAGAAACCCCGCGCCACTGTTTTAACCAATTTCACAACCAGAAGATGCTGCAAACTCAAATTTCAAGTAGCACACAAACAAATTGAAGCCTCAGAAAACTTTGCTGCTACCACAAAACCCTGACTGCAGACCAATTCTATGTTTTCTAGGTGTTCTTGAAAGAACCAAAATGTCCCTGTACTTAATCTCTACACAATAATTATAAAAGGTTAATTAATTGAATTAATTAAAAACCTTGCCAAACTAAAGAAACCCATTGTGCATCCGAAGAAACCCTTTCTGAAAACTATATTCACCCTTCCCACTATTCCAAAAGTCCTGAGCTTACTCCTTAAGCCAGATAAATAATAATTCAAAAGAATAAACCAAATTATGGCTTCCCAAAGAATTCTGAATGAGAAACCCCTACAAACCCCTCACCTGGATGTTGACCACCTCCCATTGGCTGACAAAGATTTCCAAATCAAAGACACAGTTTCCCCTAGCCATCTATTGAAACTCCACTGCTGGAGTAAAGACAAATTCCTGAACCAAAATGATGACATTCATCTATGGGAATCCAATTTTCCCAAATACTTGTTCCCACAGGTATACCAGTTCCCTGAAATCATCCACTTATGCCAACTCTGCTATATCCCAAGCCAAAGAGCCTCAAATATTTCATAATTTCATCCTAGAAGAGTATCATACTCCTACAAATAGTCCCCCATACTCTACCACCATTTTCTCTGAGAGGGCCAGACAAATTGTAACCATTCTCTCTTGCATTATAGGATACATCACTGATGAGCATGTAGATGAGCCTATGCATTCTTTCCTCTCTGTTTTCTGCCCAGGAAAGCCTCCAGCTGCAATTTTCAATTTTACCTAGTTCTTGGCAGACAAAATCCATGATCAATTGATCAGATTGCCTAATGAAAGAGTATTCAAATACTCTTCAGTATTGTTCCACATGTTCTTATATTTCCAATCAAACAAGTTTCCAGACAACATCCGAAATTTGGATAGTAAGGGCCATCCTAGATCAGTCATCTTTTGGACACCCTTAATCAAAAAGTATTCCACTGTTTTCAGCTACAAGGATTTCATTGACTCCTTTGTTCATCTAGTTGTAAATATGCTAAGTAGTAGCAATCAACCCAGGATCAGTGATGAGATCAAGAGAGTTTTGCAATTGTCTAAAAACAGTAGAATAGGAGACTGGTATCTATACCAGGAACACACTGAAATTAGAATATATGGATGTCAGCTCACTCCCTATAATTTGCACAAATATCTCCCCATGAGGATATTTGCATTAGAGTATATCAGGCAGATTATAAAACTTAGATGATGTAAATTTTTTATCAGCTAGGAAGAAAACACAGTTATGGTAAAAAAAACCTGCTTGGTCCTTTTATCTGCAATAATAGGGAGGTTGGAGAAGAGGTAGAGAAGTGCTTACAGGAAATGAAGTTCAGTAGCAATTTCATGTGGCAATATGACACTTTAGGTGTCATAAACAATCTCAGACTCAAATTCAAATTGAGTCTTTTTATGCATGACTCCAGACCAGACATTGAAAAATATGCCAAGTAGTCAGAATGGTTGGAAAATACCTTGATAGATATGGAGAAATAGATGGATACTAGTTCCATTCTGCATACCCTAGCCCTATAGGAAAGGAATGTAAAAAGGACCAGAGAAGAAGGTTCTTACTCAAACATAGATACAACACATGATATATTTGAAATCATGTACAGGGAAAAGCCCATGATAAATCCTGTAAGTGATCAAGAAGAGATAGTTGAGACAGTGAAGACACTTCAAATATTGGATACAGATACAGGGGTCAGAGAGAGTACGGCTCTAGCAGTTTCAGAGGAAACTCATCAACCTTCCACCTCTAATACCCAAAGTATTCAGAAGCAGCTAAGTATTGAGGTCTCATCATCAAGCAAACCAGTGGATAAGGAAAAAGACATAAAGGAGAAGTATAAGGATATCAAATTAAGAAATGAGGCATTAAAAGCTGAAACATATGCCTAGTATTTCAAATAGACGCTTAGCAATCAGAATAGATTAATGTCAGCTTTTGACATTAAAACTGGTAAAATGCAAATGGCATTTTTGCAGCCTACAGTCCAGCAACCTAAGTCATCACCAGATTACAGGAAGACAAAATTTTAAGTTTTGGCCAAGGATGTTCACCCTGTTGATCAAATTGAATTTCATAAGCAGGTAGGAGAAATGATATACTCAACGATGACCAACAAGGCCATGAATGTTCAGAAACTTCAAAATTCTCTAGACAACATCACAGCACAGTTTAAGCGAGAGAAAGAATCCTCATATGCAAAATATAACATGATCAAGTCACTATAAGACCTGGTTATTGAGATTGGATATAATCCAAATGACATCAAAACTGCAGAAAAGCTCATAAAGAAGAAAAATGAAGACATTTCTGCATTGAAGAAGCAGTTGAAGTTGCCTCCTTCTAAACATACACAGACCAAGGAAGTTCTAGAGAGCCAGAGCCAGAAAGATGAGATCATGGACCTCATTCTTCAGCTAAATGCTCAATTGAAAGAAATGGAGAATGAGATGGACAAGTTAGTACAAAAGAAACAAGCCACCATTGAAATAGCTACTACCACTGCTATCTCTACAATTACTACAACAATTCCTTCTACTTTGGCAACTTCATTGGCCCCAACAACTCCACTAGCTACAACACTGCCAATTTCATCAACAACTACATCAGCAACAGGGTCAACAACAGCAACAACTCATCCTAGTGATGAAGCAACTAAACTAGTCAAAGCCATGGAGGATATGTCCATCCAAACCACTAAAATAAATAGACTTAAGGAACAAATGAAAAGTCTAGAGGATGAGAAGAAATTGGCTCAAATCATGCATAAGAATGAAGTTCAGAAGACAAACAGGTTGAATGAAAGGATACAGAAGTTAGAGAAGGAATTAACACTGAAAGAGCCACTAGCCCAAGCAAAACAAATTTTATGGGCCAATATCATTGACTCAGTCAATGATATTTGGCCATCTATACAGGTGATATTTGAACAAAATGATTTGGTCAAAGAGGTTGGTGAGGAAATTCAAAGGGTTAGAGCTAAACTTGGAGATATGCCAGAAGAAGCCTAAAAAATAATCTAGTTCCTTAACTCAAAGAATAAGTATTAATTGCAGGAGCTTGGAATAGCTGACAAAAACGACACCATACTAGAGGTGAAGAAGGTAATCACCAAGAGGAACCTGATGATACAGCTTGAGGAGAAGTGCCAAATAATGGAGCTAGCCATAAAGAGGTTCATGGTCAAATATGATGCTTTATGGCAAAAAGGTCTACCTAATACATTGGTGATTAATGATAGGTTGATGCCACATGAAGACTATGATAAAAGAATCAGAGAAGTGGCAAAGAAACAAGCCAACAATTCCTCCATGAAAGGGATGCCTACAGGAAAAGTCATTTACCAGACTTTTGAGAACCTCTTTTACCTCCAACATGAGGTAAAATATCTTTTTGTAAATAAGCCCACTTTTCCAAAATACACTGAGGTTGATAAAATCTACAGAAGAATGGTAAATATTAAATTACCAGATGTAAAGGCTTGGGAAAAGTTGAATGTTTTACTATGAAGATCAAAAGTAAAATAGGTAAAATAACAATCAAGTTAAACAGTGAATACAGAGGAGTGAAGGTAAAACAACAGATCAACTAAGTCAAAGGGTATTAGATGAAAAAAAGAGTTTAAAGATGAAAGAATATCAGTCACAAGGTAGAGTAAAAGGACAGCGAGCATAGAGCAACAGCCAAGGAGAGAAAGCAGCATAGTATCAAAGAAAATCCAACAACAAACAATAAAAGAGGGACAACTTGCATCAGTTACATATCTGTCTCTATCTTCTTGCATGAAGATATTTTATTTTCCTTGATTAATTCCTAAAACAGTCTAGGATATTTTGTAATAACTTTTTTTGTATAAATACTTCATAATTCAAAGTATAGAGGGTGGATTGCTGAACATTTCTATAGCTATTAGTGATCTAAAAAGCTGAGGGTTTATTGTAACTTTTTCAAGTCAGGAGACTGGACTGAGTAAGAAAGGCATTTCATTATAGGATTCATGTGTTGGGCCACTTTAGTGAAGTATCTTTCATTTGCCAAATTGTTATTTTCTTAATTATTTCACAAACATACATGTTTTTTCCAATTTGAATGAAATAACTCAAATTTTACTTTAGAAATTGTTTAAGTACACTCTGTCTTGAACAATGATTCATTTTGATGTTTTCTTCTAATATCCAGAGTAGGGAATTCATCACTGCTCCCTAGTTTCGATTGACCTCTTTCATTTCCTTCATTATCTGGTTTGAGGAATCCTTAATTGTTCCTTGACCCCGATTGAAAAACCACTTCACCATCCAGCCTAAAAGATCTGAATTTACTCAGCTACCTTGCCCTGTGAACACTATCTTTAGAACTTGATTCAGTCCTATTTTCTTGACACTTGGAATCCATAGCCCAATGGTAAAAGACATTTATCTATCCATCTAAATCGGTGATTCCACCACCAAATCAAATCAAAAACCAACCAAGCTTAAATAACTAGCCTAAAATCAATTAACTCAACAAAGTTAAATCATTAAGAGAGAGCCCTCTCTAAGCATTAGGAAAGCTAGATCCTGATCTCAAAAGTGGGTTTGTGGTTACCTCTATTATTTCTTTCATGACAACCCTAGGGAAATTTTAGAGTGATAACAGAAGGTTGGGCCCTCAACTGGAGCTCTGTAATCTATAGGTTTAGCTCCAACTACACTCGTGCCATCTCTGTCCGAGTGTCGTTCACCCTTGTAGGCAATTTGTGGATGCGGACCTCAACTGGCTCCTCCTTTGGAATGGCCAAGTCTAGGACCATTCTACATGCCTCCTCCACAACCTGTGTGATCTTCTTGCTCTGGTTGTTTGCCTCGTCCTTAGTGGCGATGGAAGCATTTCTCTGTAGGGCCATATGTTTTTTGTTTATCCTCTGTTCGTTGATCACTTAGAGGGCACAATGCTCATGGGCCCTCAGCTCTATGATTACTCCATCCTGCAAGAGGTGGAGTGCTTCACATGAAAGTGCTTCCAAGTTCAGCCCAACTTCCTTGAAGGCACTAATAGTGGGCCTGTCAGCCTCATTCTTTGTTGTCAGTGCTCCATTCGACAACACTATCTCACTGGAAGCCTTTGTGCACAACATATCAGTAGCCTCTAATGTGCTGATAGCCAAGCTGGTAGACATCGTACCAGCTTACGATGTGCAGGTCTGCAACTCTTGCCACCTGGTTTGGATAGCCCCTAGTATGATCTGCTACCGCTTTTCAAATTGCTACAGGGCCTCCGCGGTGACGTCTCAGACTGTGTCATCGATGTCATATAAGTCGCCCTCCATCAATGTGAAAGGGTCTAGCAAGGTCTTGGTCGCTTTGGATTTCTTTCTAGACCATCCCTTCTCGAGCTCTCTCAGGCACTTAATGCAGGTAGATGTCCCCTGAGGGTCTGTGTCGTGCTACTCTATGTCCTCCTCTTTGGTCTTAGGTGAAGGTGACTGTGCACCTTTGTAAGAGCCCCACTATGTGCCACCTGTCTATTTTCCTACCCCCTTTCCTGTCTGTTTCACCTAGGCCTTCTCAGCAGTCTCCTTTTTCCTCTTTTCGACCAACTGTGTCATCTTCAGCTTGGCCTCCTCCTTCTTCTTCTCTGCAGTGGACTTGCTTCCACCCACCACCAAGTGTGTGGTGATGTGCCACTCTGAAGGCCATTTATCAAGCACCACATCGATGGCATCATTTGTGGCTAGGTATGGTAAGTCATACCACTTCTATGCAGGGTCCTTCCATGCCCTGATAGATACGCAATGGAAATCAGCTTTGAACTCGGCATAGCTCTATAGGTTAGCATATACCATGGGTGAAAATCATGGCTTGTGATTGATGGCCATCCTAATATTCATTTCCATTAGGATCCAGAAGATCTTGTTGTCTTGAACTTGCTCTGTGTCCTTGGTCTCCCATAGCGAAGCGTACTTCACAGTTTCAGGAAGTTCTGGAGCGACCAAAGGGAATTGGCTTTCCTCTAGTAGCTCCCATGCTACCAGCACAATCGACAGCAAGAGCCACGTGTAGTGGAAGGTTTTGCTTTGCTCTTATGCTTCACGGCAGTTCGCCACGAACACTTCGCGAAGGTAGTCCGACCAGTTAAACTAGACTCCTTTCACGCACTGCTGTGCGAGTGTGACAATAGGCACTGGCACCTTGTCAGCATGACATTCTGCATCACCTTCCCTGCGAGGATTTACATCACTACCTTCATAGCGGGGTCGCAGATGCTGGAGATATCATACCCGTGTGGCTTCTTTACCAGCTTGAATTTCTCCTTCATTGATTCTGTGAACGTGTGCTTTCCACCCTTGCTGCCAAGATCATAACTGGATTTTTTCTTGTAAATGGTAGGCACATTATTCAGTGGATTAACATATCTTTGATGGGTATCAGCTCCTCCAGCCACAGACACCCATCATGCACCAAGCATAGCAGCTGCTTGATGACCAAATCTATCACCGGGGTGCGGTTATAATGTGGCACCCAGAGTAGGATCAACAATCCTGCCTTCTCTACCCCCTTGAGCCACCTCCATGGCTCCAACACAGTCATTCCTATATTTGTGTCTATGATGTGGTGCATCAGCTGCTCAGTTGCCAGGTGCAGGAACTTATCGTGGTCTGCCAAGTCCCAGTCTTCAAGCTTCAGTATCGCAAGCCAAGCGCGGACCCTCGAAAGTAATTTCATCCTGTAGCAGAGAGGTTTACAGGGGAGTCTTACTCTCATCAATGTCCTTTGGGACCTGGACTTAGGCTTGCGTGGAGGGACATAATAGGGTTTGCACCCTAGGTTTCAACCTCCTCTACTTCAATCCCGACATCCTCATCATCCATTGGGATGTCTTCAATGTCCTCTTCCTCTGCCTCTAGGTTTATGGCCTTGCCCTTCTCCTATGTAGTGGGCTTTGGTGGGTTTCTCCTTGGCGACTTGCACACCGGTATGGCAGGCTGCTTTCCCTTCTTGTCCTTCACGGTTTCCTTGGTTGGGGTTGGCTTCAGTCTCAGTGTTCTTGGCGATTTAGGGACCTCCACCAATACTTCAGCCACTTCCGGAGTAGCTAATTCTGGAGCAGCTACTTCGGCCTCCATATTTATTTCCTACACATTCTCCTCGGCTGCCACTTCTTCGGTGTTCATAGCTTCTGCGCGTGTCAACATGATGCTATTCACTAGTTCCTGTGTCTCTTTTGACAATTGTTCAAATGTCGAACTTGCTACCAGATCTTGAAATAATTCACAGTTCATGTGCACCTAAGAGCACAACAACCCAATTTTCAAAATGGAAAGTGTTTTTGGCTGAACAGCCACTTGTAATTTATAGGGCATTTCGAATTCAAATCTGACCGTTCCCCCCAAAATTGGTTCATTAATGCTGGATTGGCGGAAATTTTTCAAGGATCTAAGCCATAAATTTCATCTAAAATGCCAGCTGCACACTCCATTTTGCCTCACTTCTGTCGTCTTTTCATGAACAGTGACTTTAACGGTCACTTTCTGGCCAACCTGCGTGATTTCTTCCTGGGTGGTACAACTCCCTCTGCACTACCGCGGACCCAGTGACACGTCCTTGCTTCGCACCATCTTCCAATCGTGCAGCTCCCCAACCTGGGCAGTGTAGTTTATAGTCCCGTGCCTCCTTTCAGCTGCTTGGAGTGCTAAGACTATACTACCTTCATTTAGTCACATGGCCGGACCGCCAGTGTATGGCTTCAAGTGACTTCCATTCACCTTTTTGGGAAGGGTTCGCGATTCAATTTGACCAGCTGTACCAATCTTCCATAGGTAATCTCCTTAATAACATAAGGCCCTAACCAATGCATCCTAAATTTCCTTGGAAATTTATCAAATTTACTAGCATACAGCAAAACCAAGTCATTTACCTTAAATGTGCACAGCTTTATGTGTCAATCATGACATGCCTTTTCGCGCTGCTTTTGGACTTGCTAGTGGAATCCAACCAAAAATATTTCTTCCTCCAATTCATCCAGTTGTGTGAGCCTCTCATCCAGGGCTTTGCGATCTGTCATACCTATGAGCACTGTTATGCATAGACTAGGCACAATGTATTCCATAGGTATTATCGCTTCAACACCATAAACAAGCCAAAAAGTGGTTTTTCTAGTCAACTTATTGCATGTCATTCGATAAGCCCACAATACTACAGGTACGCAAAGGTCCCAATCACTTCGATGAGAATTACAAACCTTGGTCAGCACATTTTCGAGCATTTTGTTGAACGCTTCCACTGTCCCATTAGCCCGTGGGTGATAAGGCGTACTCTTCTGATGGTATACTTGGAATTCCTTCGTCAGTGTGCTGATCATCTCATTCAAGAAGTGAGTACCGTGATCACTCATCAAGATCTTTAGACAACCAAATTGTGTTAGTACATGCTCAAAGAGGAACTTTGCAGTGGTCGTGCCTATGCAATCCTTCACAGGTTGTGCCTCTACCCAACGAGTCAAATACTCCGTCGCGATGATAATATACCTTGCTCCTGTCTTTCCTTGTGGCTGAATAGGTCCCACAAAATCTATCGCCCACTTCTCAAAGGGTTGCAATGTCATTTGTGGATTCAAAGGCATCTCATCCCTTCGCGATGGCCTGCCAATCCTTTGACACAGATTGCACGCCTTGCAATATGCTTTTGAGTCCTGATGAAGGGATGCCCACCACAACCTGATGCGTAGAATCTTTGGCGCAGTTTCTCTCCCTGCATAGTGGCCTACCGCGGCACCCCCATGAGCATCCGCGAGAATGTGACTTCTTTCGAAATCAGGTACATACCATCCCAATATCTCATTAATCCCCATCTTGTAGAGATGCCCAGAAATGACAGAGAAATCTATCGCGTGCACCACTAATTCCTTCTTTTGTTGGACAGTGTATCCTTCAGGTGCAGTTCATGTTGTTAGGAAGTGTATTAAATCCTTGAAGTGACCATCCACAATGCTCACTACAAATAGTTGTGCGTCAGGCAATCCTTCTTCCAAGTTAGTAGGTTCTTCCCTTGTTTCGATGCGTGACAGATGGTCTGGTCCCACGTTCAAGCATCTAGGCTTCACAACCACTTCAAAATCATACTCCTGGAACAGTAAGAGCCACCTGCAGATTCTCCCCCCCAACACAGGCTTATTGACCAGGTACTTCAGCACGGAGTGATTCATATACATCTTGAAATGGCCTCCCAGCAAGTAGTGCCTATACTTTTAGAGTGCATACACCATAGCTAGCCCTTTGCGCTCAACGGTGAAATAATTCTTTTTCGCTTTGGATAATCTTCGACTTGCGAATGCGATAGGGTCGTCCAAGCCTTCTTCACTAGCCTGTGTTAGTACTGCTCCCAATGCTATACATGTCGCATCAACATGCACATGAAACACCTTTTTCGAGTCTGGGAAGACTAGAATAGGTGCGGTGACCATCTTTTCTTTCAATATATCCAAGCTCTTCTTGCAGTCATCGTTCCAACATAATGTGACATTCTTCTTCAACAGTTTCTCCATAGGTGCAGTGATCTAGGCATAGCCTTTGATAAAATTTCTATAATATCCCGTATGTCCCAAGGTAGCACACAACTGCTTCACACTCCTCGGCGCTTCCAAGTTTAGTATCACTGCGATCTTTACAGGGTCTACCATCAGTCCCTGTCTCCAAACCACATGCCCCAATAGGTTACAAAAAGGAACACAAAATAGACACTTCTTGAGATTGAGCGCGATTTGGTATCTTCGACAGTTATCTAGCATCAGACGCAAGCTTGCTACATGGCATTTAACCAATCCAAATACAGTCCAATCATCAAAATATACCTCCAGGAACTTATGAATAAATTCCTTGAACACACAACAACTACGTGTGTGAAGATCGTAGGCACATTCTTCAATCCAAACGACATTACAGTGTACCGAAAACAACCCCACTCAATTGCAAAGGTTGTCTTGCTCCTATCTTCCAGCATGATTTTGATTTGGTGGTACCCAGAGAACCCATCAGTGAAGGAATATGCTTCCTGGCCACCTATATTGTCCAATAGTTCATCAGTGAATGGAGTCGGAAAAGGATCATGTACACAAGTGTCATTTAGCTTCCTGAGATCCACGCATATCCACATTTCATCCTTTTGCTTCTTTTCTTGTACCACCATTAGGCTTACCCAGTCAGATTCTTCCATAGGCTCAATGATGCCTGCCGCAAGCATATTGTCTAGCTCCAAGTGGACCTTTTCCTTGTATTTCGGATTGAGACGGTAAGGTCTTTGATTAACTGGCTTTGTGTCAGGTTTCAATGTAATCTTCATCATACCTAGGTCCCCGATTATCCCTTTCAGGTCCGTAAACTTGGTAGGGAATAAATCCTGGTATTCGTGGAGCAATTCTGCGACCTTATCCACCATCGCGTCGTCCCTGTTATCACCCCAAGAAACTCTCCTAGGTTGTATCTCAGAGATGCTCGAGAACATTACAAACTCAACAAAAAAGTTGGAAAATGGTGGATGAATGGAAGGAGTGATGCATATTCAAGCTAGATAACTACTTCTACTATGCTTAACCCCAGACATGGGTGAACACCCCCAAACTAAAAGGCTTTAGACCACCAATTACTCACAATTTAGGGAAAATGTGATGATGGAGAATACTGATCACACTAGCAGATGCACAGGACCCTGTGATGGCCAGCTACAGCCAGTTAAAAGGTCTGTAATTCTATTTCCTAATGCATAGACAGGATGACAGCTCTCTGGCATTAAAACAACAGAAACCTGCATACACATTCAATGATACTAACTAGATCTTAACACAGAGGTGGGATGACAGCCCCTCTAATGCTAAACATCAAGAGCACATGAAAAAATGCATAACAGGCACAACCTGGAACAAAGAAGAAGTGGAAAGTGAGCAATTAACAGCAAAAGAAGCTTGCATTAGCTGAAAATGAAGACCAGAAGCTGTAGGTATCACAGTAATTATAGTCTCCAGAAGTTGAACTTTACATCAAAATAACATTCATCAACCATCAACCCCCATAACATTTTCTTTCTGGGTATATATTGAGGTTGATTACAAAATCGCTTGTCTGTTCAAAGCGTGGAAGGGTCATAATGGACCACCAACCACATTTACAATCAGATATGGGTTTTTTCTACAAGGTGAGTGTTTTAATAAATCAATTTGACATTTATTGGTACTTTGATGTCCTTCTTGAGCAGGCGGAGTACAGTATGGGACAAAAACTCCATAATTGGTAAATGAATTCAACTGCTCGAGGCAGTACTCTCCTTCCCTGGCCGTGCTTGTTATTTAAATGCAGGTAGTTGAAGAGTAATGGCGCGGGGCACCAGATTCTTCTCTCCTTCTTCCTTGGAAAACATGGTAGAGGTCGAGGCACCAAGACTGTGTGGCAGATACATGGGTGCGAAGGTAAGGCAACACTGGCTATTGGATGAAGTAAACAGAGGGTGGAGATCAACTTGGAGTGGCTATCGAAAGACATATGTGGATGGAAGAGTGTGGGCCGTCGGATCATGTAATCGAATGGTGGAGGACGGCTTACAGAGGCTAACAGAAGGTAGGGGAGCAAGGAGATCGTGGACCATCAGATCGTGAGATGGACGATCAGATGGTGGACGGGTGCGGAAGCTACAGGGAAGTTAACGGGCAGGAGTCGTACAGGATGAGCGGTAAGTTGTTTCCCTACACCGCACATGGGAGGTGGTTGGTTTTCATGTGCAGAGGAGCGATCGAGTAAAATAGTGCCGCCTGGTGGATGGGATGGCAGGGAAACCACTTTCTCGGCGGGTTATTGCGTGCGCAGGTTCCAACGGCGGGAGAAGCGTCTATCATTGGATCCCGGCGGGGAATGATCGGATGGTCCAGGAATTAAAGCGTGTGCTTATTGCTTGATGTGATAGGTAAGGGTCTCAGTGGTATCACTTTTGCGTATGCGCGTAGTTATGAAGGGTTAAGACCTTAGTGCCAGGGGTTATATGACCACAGTTTGATGGGTTAACCTTGCACCCAGGACCCGAGAGAAAAGGGTTTATACGGGATATATATAAAAACTTAGAATAAAACGGAGGAAACGCATACAGCGGGGGTTTAAGTAAATACGGTTTTATGTTGAATTTCGAGGTAAAGCAGGGATAGCGAGGTTCATGGAAGTGTAGGGAAAAATGGAGGAGAAGAAAGAAAAACTATTATGAGCCCTTTGCAACCAAAACCAGTACTACCCAACCTGCTTTTATCCATCAAAAGTTGAAGAGCATGGCAGAGCTAACACTGGATCCTTTTGGGGATGAGATCCTCCCTGTGAGGTCTCAAGAACCTGCAGATCAATGTCTTCCTAAGGAAAACATATTAGCCAAAATTCCTAGTGTTCCATTGGGCATGGAGTCTACTTTGCCTGTACAAAAACCGATAAAAACACAATATTTACAACTTTTAAGGCCATATACATTAAACAACATAACTTTTCCGAAAGCGCCCATTAACTGGGCCATCAAAAATTGCTTCTCCTCCCATACTTTTCAATATGAAGGTGTTGTTCCCTTGAACCTGTGAAATGATGAAAGGCCCTGTCCAGAAAGCATCATTTTCCCATGATTTCCTTTCTTCTCCTTTAGTGCACCCCATTTCAAAACCAAGTCACCAATCTGAAAATTATTTGTTTTTGCCTTCTTGTCAAAGGCTTCCTTGATCTTTTCCTGATGTGTTGCAGCCTTTTCAACCAGTTGTTCTCTAATCTGATGTATTTCTACTAAATCAGTGATCCTCTTTGCCATGTCTTCTTCCTCATCCTACTCTTCTTGAAGGAATTTTTCACAGGGAGAGTTAGCTGACTTGGGAATACAACCTTAGTGCCATATACCAGCTTGAAAGGAGAATTTCCTATGGATTTCTTAATGGTCACTCTATCAGCCCACAGTGCATACTTGAGCTTTGAATCCCAATTCTTTTTATTGTCCTCTAACAGCTTTTTAATTATCTTGATCAGACTTTTATTAGAGGATTCTACCAGACCATTTCATTGAGGATAATATGAGGTGGAATGAACAAGTTTAATACCCATTGAATCACACATTTCCACCAACTCTTTTTCCCTGAAGGTTGTTGCATTGTCTGTGACTAATTTGTGTGGACAACCAAATCTGCTGAAGATATTCTCTGTCAAAAACTTCATGACCACTTTATGATCAACCTTCCTGGTAGGGATTGCTTCGATCCACTTGGTGAAATAATAAGTGGCTACTAATATCCACCTATGCTGGCCTCTAGAATTTGGATTGATTTCTCCAATGAAATCCAAGCCCCACTACTGAAAAGGCCCTTTTGCATGTATTAATTTTAGGGGCAAGGACTTCAACTGCTATTTTCCTTCAAATATTTGGCACCTGTCACAAGATTTAACAAAAGAGAATACATCAGAAAATAAAGTGGGCCAATAGTACCCAGCTCTTAGGATTTTATGGGCTGTGGTCTTCCAATAATGGTGCCCTCCACACATGCTGGAATGAAATTGCTGCATGACTTCTTTTGACTGTTCTTTGTCCAAACACCTCAAAAGTATTCCAGATGGATCCCTCCAGTAGAGCAGATTTTCATTGAAGCAATATTTAGCTGCCCTAAGCTTTATAGTCCTAGCTTGACGTTGAGTAAGTTCTGAAGGGATTTCTAGCTTCAACAAGAAATTAACTATTACCAAATACCAATCACATGAAGCTATATTTTCAGCCACTAATTGCTTTCTGTCTGGTTCAGATGCTTCCTCTTCTTCATCTGTTTGACCACTTTCTGCAATTGTGTACATGAAATCAATATTTAAAGATCTGCAATTTTCCTCAGCTAACAATCTAGCAAGACCCTAACCTTTGACTAGTTTAGTAGGCTTCAGTTCTATATTAAATTCTATCATCTTTGCAATCCATTTTTCCCTTCTTCCATCAACATCAGGTTGTGTTAAGACATCCTTTATTGCAGCAGAGGGTACATATGCAATTATCTTTGAATGCAAGATATAAAATCTAAAAGCTTTCAAGGATTTGATAAGAGCATATGCTTGTTTTTCAACAATATCATACCTCAGTTCAGCATCCCTCAAGTTTTTGCTAAAAAATGCCACTGGATGCTCTGAACCTTCTTTATTTGCTTGCAATAAAACTGCTGCAATGGTATCTTTAGAGGTAAATGATAATACATGGAACTCCTTGCTGTAATCTGGACTTATTAAAGTGGGAGCCTCCATAATATCTTTTTTAATGGAATCAAATGATTTTCTTGCTACATCAGTCCATCTTACCTCTGATCCTTTTCTCAACATGGAGGTAACATGCTTCACCAATTCTGCAAAATTTGGAATAAACCTCCTTACAAAATTTATTTTGCCCAAAAAGGACTGAATATCTTTCTTATATCTTGGGACAGAAAAAGTCTGTATTGATCTTACTCTTTCTGGATCAATTCGGACACCTGCAACATAAACAATATGTCCTAATAGCTTGCCTTCTTCTAAAGCAAATTGTGATTTTTTAGGATCGACTGAAATCCCAAACCTTCTGCACTTCAGAAACACTTTTTTCAAATGCTGCAAATGATTTTGATGGCTGTTGGAGTACACTGTTATGTCATCAAGGTATATAAGGACAAATTTGTCCTTCTCTCCTACAAATGCTATATCCATAGCTCTCTAAAAGGTTGCTCTAGCATTCATCAATCCAAAAGGCATCTTAGCATACATAAAAGTGCCCCAAGGAGTGGTAAATGAAGTCTTCTCTTGGTCATCTGGGTGCACAACAATTTGATTAAATCCTGAAAAACCATCCAAGAAAGACATTACTTTGGCTTCTGAGACCTTTTGCAGCAAATGCTCCATTTTTGGTAAGGGATAATTATCTTTCTTTGAGCATTCATTTAAATTTCTAAAATCAACACACAGTCGGATTTCTCCACTCTTCTTCCTCACCACTACTAGATTGGCTACCCAATTTGAGTATCTGAGAGGAACTATAATCTTGGCAGCCAATAATTTTTTAATTTCTTTTTTAATTAGAGGAAGAAGAATATGATTTATTGCTCTTAGCTTCTGTTTGAAAGGAATGGTGTCCTTTTCCAGAGGTATTTTATGTTGAATTATGTTCTTATCATACATTTTTAGATCATTATACTCCCAAGCAAACACATCAGCAAATTGCCTCAATAAATTGTAGTATTCAGCACTTTGATCAGCTGAAAAATGAGTGGACAAATTTATATATCTAGGCTGACCTGAACTTCCTATATCATGCTTACAGAATGTAGATTGGTCTTCTTTTTGGGCAGCTTTGTAAGGCACATCATTTTGGTCGAACAGTCTTTCAAGAGGAATTAGACCCTTAGGAATATGGTTGTTGGGAAGCTGGACAATGCTATTTTTACCAATTTTATTTCTAAGCTAGAATTGGGGGCTTTCTTGCAAGGCATCATTCTCTTGGTCAATTTGCATTTCAAAAAATTCATCAATGACGTGCAAGAACCTATTCAATTCATGATCATCTTCAAAGACTTTCCAATGGTGGACATTATTAGGCAAGGATGGTCTGTACTTCATTTGGACTTCATAAACTAGTCTGGCAGGCATGGGAGGTATAAATAGACTAGTAGAAATAGCAAGGGAATCAGCAAGCTGATTTTGGGCTCTAGGAATATATGAAATACAGAAATAATCAAAAGAATCTCTGATTCTCCATACCTCATCTCTATATGCTTTCTGCCTTGGGTGCTTTGCCTGAAATGTTTTATTTACTTATTGAATAATCAGATCAGCATCTCCAAACACCTTTATGTTCCTAATTCCTCTATCTTTTGCTGCATTAAGGCTCAATAGCAAAGCTTCATATTCTGCTATGTTGTTTGTGACTTGAAAAGCCATCTTAAAAGACAGCTGTGTACTTTCTTTCTCTGGAGATACTAGCACCACCCCTACTCCTGCAGTCTCCCTGGAACATGCTCCATCAAAGAACATCTCCCAAACTCGAGCTCCTTGCTCTTCTTTGGCCTGACCTGTTGGTTTCCTGATCTGCATTGAGGCCTTCTGAGATTCTTCTATTTGGAAAATACATGCTCCAAAATTAGTGTCCACAGCATATATGGGATGATTGGTAGGATTCTTCTCATCACTGATGATGTTGCCAACTGTGCTTCTCTGTACAATCTCCTACTTTCTCCTCCAAACACTGGGACTGTGGCATAAGATAGATCATTCTGTAATGTCCCACCTAGTCTCTTAATCCACCCTCTGGACAGCAGCATGCCAAACTTAGGAGGGACATCCGCAACTACAATATCCATCATCATACTCTTCATGGGCAGCTGAGTTAGGGTAATGGCCAAGTCCTTGATTAATCCTAGGCACTTTAATTTCCTTGAATCAAAAGAGAATAAATCATGATAGGGTCTAGTGATGTCAAGGCCTAACTCTTCTATGACAGCTTTAGGCATTAAATTATGGTTGGCCCCTGTGTCTAGCAGGCAATTGTGGAGGATTTTGTCATGAATGGTCAATGAGACATAAAAAGATGGAGAATTATTATCAGCAGGTTCAATCATGGGGCTAAGCACAATGGCAGGCTTGTCATCTTGCAAATTGACAGAGTCAGTGGAGGTTTGTGTGGTTTCTAGCTCAAGGGCTTCAAGGATAGGCTTTGTAAATACTTCACTCTTCACCAACTCTACTAGAGGCACAGATATTTTCAATTTATGAACTTCTGACTCAAAGCTGAAAGAAGAAGATAACTTATCATAACCTTTTACCTCTTGAACTGGAGCTTTGAGGATGACTGGATCAGCTGCTGGTCTTCTCTACCTGGTATTCTATGACTCTGTTTGGACAGTAGCTCTTTGGGCAGAATTCTCTCTGACATTTTTTACATTGGACCTCAGGTTATATCTCTATTGTTGTTCAGTTTGTAGAATAGATTCTTTGTCCCATTGTTGACTGTCTTGTTCCTACAGCAATGATTCTTCATACGCAGCCAATGTCAAAAATGCAGCACTCCCTTTATCTTCCATGCAGTGAATTTCATCCTCATCTTCAAATTGTTCCTCCTCCATGACTACATTTTGGAAAGGAGCTTTAACTTTCTGTTCTTCTTTTGATTCTTCACCCCTCTGCATTATTTGTAACTACTCATTTTCTCTTTTGAATGGATTGGAATTTCTTGGAGCAAATGTGTTCTGTTGCCTTGTTTTCCCTGAATTCTGTTCAATTTAGGCTCTAAAGATGATGCAGAAGAAGTAGAAGGATGACCTCTCTACCTCCTTCTGTCAGCTTGATTTTTTAATTTTTCTGCAGCCATAATATTGGACTCTACTTCTAGGGCTACATCTTGCATGTCTGCCAGAGTAGCACATCTCATTTCTCTCAATAGTAGGCAGAAATCAGAGTCAAAAGCATTGGCATAAGTGAGTTTGGCAAAGGTGGGAGTAGGATTTACCTTAGCTGGTATCTTACTATACATACGGTTGAATCTTTTATTAAAATCAGGCAATGATTCACCATTTTCCCTCTTCAGGTTACCAAACTTAGTATGATAATATAGCAAGTCCTTTTTATCTTCCCAGTGCTTCAAGAATGCATCATCTAAAGCTTCAATATCTATTATAGATCTCTGGGGTAATTCTCTGAACCACTTCCTGGCCTCTCCATCAAGGCTTTGGACAAAAACTCTCATCCATACATCATTTTCACTTATATCTAAATTATCAGCATAACTATAAAAATCTTCTAAGTGTTCTTCTGCTGTCACTCCCTCTGTGCCAGTGAATTTAGGCATATATTTCTGATATTCTCCCACAGGCATAGGATTTAAAGGAACAAGCAAGACCAAAGGTCCATATCTAGCAGCAACAATTCTTTCTATCTTCGTAGGTGCTTGCTGGCCTGCCATGATTAGGGTTTGTGAAAGAACACTGGAAGATTGAGTAGTAGGAAGTAATGTGATGGATGGCAGAAACAAAGGGATGTTTTGGACTGAATGGGAAGCTTTCTTTGGATTGAGATTCAAATGGGAACTAACTGAACAAGGGGCTGTAGTAATCTCTGCAGGTGTTTGTTCACTAGCAGCACTAGGCTCTAAGTCTTCAAATTGTGTATT
The DNA here is from genome assembly GCA_031772625.1 of Pinus tabuliformis. Taxonomy (NCBI): domain Eukaryota; kingdom Viridiplantae; phylum Streptophyta; class Pinopsida; order Pinales; family Pinaceae; genus Pinus; species Pinus tabuliformis. The sequence continues at coordinate 306,634,510 of CM062812.1, read as the reverse complement.
TTCAACTAAAAATTTCTCATGCAGAGATAAATAAGATTTCTTGGGCTTACCTGTCCTGATGCCCCTTTTTGTGATGCTTTCTTCGATTTGATAGTCCTCTCAGGTTGAGGCACTAATTCAACTGGTGATTTTTGAGGATTTCTTCGAGTATGTCTCACAAACTGAGCCAGAACTTCAATGTGGAGTCACCAAAGGATGGTCTTCCCCCAATGGAGTTTCCAGATAGATTATTACAACCAAATTATGTGCCCAGACCTTGTCTATCATCAAAATCTGGAACTATGTTCTTCTCCTAGGGAAGCTGAGCTTCAATTCTCCTCTCCTCGGCAACGGTGCCAATTAATGTTATCACCCCAAGAAACTCTCCTAGGTTGTATCTCAGAGAGCGATCGAGTAAAATAGTGTCGCGTGGTGGATGGGATGGCGGGGAAACCACTTTCCCCGCAGGTTATCGCGTGCGCAGGTTCCAGGGGCGGGAGAAGCGCCTATCATTGGATCCCAACGGGGAATGATTGGATGGTCCAGGAATTAAAGCACATGCTTATTGCTTGTTATGACAGGTAAGGGTCTCGGCGGTAGCACTTTTGTGTATGCGCGTAGTTATGAAGGGTTAAGACCTTAGCGTCGGGGGTTATATGACCACAGTTTGATGGGTTAACCTTGCGCCTGGGACCCGAGGGAAAAGGGTTTATACAGGATACATATAAAAAATTAGAAGAAAACGGAGGAAACACATATAGCGGGGGTTTAAGTAAATACAGTTTTATGTTGAATTTTAGGGTAAAGCAGGGATAGCGGGGTTCATGGAAGTGTAGGGAAAAATGGAGGAGAAGAAAGAAAAACTGTTGTGAGCGCTTTAAGACCAAAACTAGTACTACCCAACTTGCTTTTATCCATCAAAAGTTGAAGAGCATGGCAGAGCTAACAGTCCTAGTAATCTCCAATCTTTGTGAATTTTGGTTCTACCTCAGTACCAATGTTTACCTGTTTCGGTTTCAACAGCGCAGTTATATCAGGGTTCTCAATCTGCGGTCCTTGAACCGTGCAATGACCCTCTATTTCTGGAATGTTAATCTTCCATGGATCCTTGTCCTCTTCTTTAGCAGTTACATTATAACATTCTAGTGCACGACTCAGCTGAGTAGCCCATTAAGGCTGAATCAGGTCTAAAGGATCATGTGGTCATCATGAATGTCATCATGAATCCTTCACGTAGGATATCCCATTCACCTGCCCCATGGTGGAGCTCTATTTCTACATACCAATTCATCGGGACCACATCCAGGGTATGACAGAACAAGTGCACCCACTTAGGTTTGGGCTTTTCTCCATAAGCCTGGGTCCATTTGGCTAAATGTGCACATGGATCATCCTATCCATCATACTTGTCTGTCAGTTGCATCTTAGGCTTCCCAAATCATGTTCTCATCATCCTCCTACATTCACACCATTCATCAAAGCTCCCCTTATGCGTACTCCATCATCTTGCGAGCATAGCGCGTAGTGCCGAGTACAATGCCTGGAAGTGTTGCTTTTATGGTACCTCCCTTTCAAATACATCCAGAAAGATATCTACCTCATTCAGACCATCATAAGTAGGCAAATTTCTTACCTCTGACGATACACAGTGCAGCGATCGGATCATCATGCTTCAATTCATCGTAGTTACTTCATGTAACCGATTCTGCCAACATTCTATTTCTTCAGCGGAGTCCGAAGTGTAGGAACTCTCACGATCCCATGTAATCCGTCCATCCACGGTGGCATTCACCCAATCTTGGTCTCGTGTTGTTATTTGATATATATAGTCTAGGTTATCATCACTCTCATAATCATGGAGGGGTACTATTATGCACAATGATTTCTTCTCAAAGATCATCTTTCACTTCTTCAGATTGATTGCCCCGTTAATATCAGTAGCTCAGTCAATTCCCAAGAGCACAAGATAGGGATTGTTGTCATCCACTATCTCTATTACTTCAAAATCAGCCAGCATGCTCACTCCCCCAATATCCATGGTCACCCCCTGCAGCCGCCCCATGGGGATGATCTTTTGCTGATTCACCATCCCTAGTTGAATCAGAGACCATTGCAGCGCAAGTCTCCCCATTCGTTCCCAAGTTTGCTTCGGTAGGACGTTCGCATCTGACCCCAGGTCCAAAATAACCTGATCCATTTCATACTCTCCTATCTGCATGGTCAGTCTCATCTCCCATCTCGTCCTTATTTTAGTCTTTCCAATATCTTGTACTACGGGTGGCTAACCTGGCATGGTTCCAGCACATCTATTGATGAGATCTTATAACCCTTTTACAGCCTTACTATCACGCAATAACTTCATACAGGTCTTCAGGAAAGTTATGAGCATAGACGGGTGCATCTACTGCTCAGGCTTATCCTTGCTTCCTGAGGTGGAGGCCTCAGCAAAGCTCTTTTTAGCTTCCATGAAGGTTTCACATGCACACTCCAAATCAAACTCAACCTCTTTCACCAGAGCTTTGAAACCCATGTACTATCCTCTGGTTGTTTCCCCTTGTCATATCCTATTGTGATTCCACTTCTAAGCACTATATTTACATTTAGATCTTCCTTGCGCGGCTCAAACCTCATCATCTATAGGCTCTGAGTTGGCGGAGGTGGTAGCGCCCCTTTGTCACATATTCTAGCTATCAGCGTAGGACAATCTTCCATTTCCTGATCAAACAACATGCAATATTTGCATAATGGACGCATTGGATTAGTGCAATTGCAGGCATAGTGTCCTGGTCCTCTGCAATTGTACCAAATCAACTGTCCTTGACCTCTTCTAGGTCCTCCTCCGCCTCGGCCTCGTATGTGCCCTTGAAATCTTGTCCATGCCATCCCTGTGCTCTGGTCAAGGGGTCGTGTTTTGGCCTAGACCCTATAGGCGGGAGTTCTATCCATCATCAATTCATAGCTCCTGTAAGTACACTCATCATGTCCTATTGACCTACAAAAGTTGCAGAACAGTTGTTGCAGTGCTTGTACATACTTCTATAGCAAGTTACAGTTATCCGTGGCATGTTTTCTAGCTACCTGACAAATAGCGCACCATAATGCAGGCCTCGTGCTAGGTCCCACTTGAGCTTATGGTCTTAAAGGCATCGATCCTCCTCCTGCAATGTAGTTTGCAAAGACTGGGCAATGGTCTTTGTCATGACCCTGACTCTTGCATTTCAAGTACCATACCTCCTCAAGCACCTCTGGTCGAATCATCTTACCCTGCTTCAGACTTTGCATCTGAAGGCATAGGTTCTTTAGCTGTGCATGGATCTGATGAACTCCCAGATTTGGATCTTGCATCGGGGTTTAATGTAGCCTCATGGCAATCTCCAAAGCCTTTTCCTGAGTTGTTATCTTATGCTACGATAATGCACTCCTTAAGTGTGGTAGCAACAAATCTACAAACCATTCACGATGCTATCCATCTGTCATATTCATGTTGGCTTCATGGATTGTACACTTCAACCTCTGATCTAGTTCCCAAGGTGTCTCACCTAGTTGCATTGTGATTTCTTTGAATCCCACAATCAACTACGCCTCATATTTAGGCCTACTAAATTATCTATTCAGTGTTGCCTGGATGTCTGCCACTCCAACATTCAGGTTATCATTAGAGTACTTAATATACTAGGCTAGCGCGCCATCTTGCAGAGCACTAACTAGTGTCACCTTCTTTATATGATCATCTGTAATACCTTGAGCTTCCCATACAACCCTCACAACGAACCAGAATTGGTCCGGATCTTCATTTCCCAAGCCTTTGAACAAAGGTAGCTTCACTGTATTTGTCATACTGAATTGCAGTGAAGGTGGAGGTGGTACAAGTGAAGTTGGAGGTGGCGTGGGTGGAGGTGGTATTCGCGAGAATCCTTGTCTTATTAACTGAATAGCACTTTGTGGAGAAACATTCGCTATCCCTTCTTCATCACCCCACAGAGGTGAAATCAAGGAACTATACTCCAGACCCTTTTTTCCGTCGTTCCTGTAAGTTTTTCCGCTTCGCGTAGCCCTAAACATCAAGGTAGCTGCATAACCTATTTTTTCACACAATAGCATTTTAATCCAGGTATTCAAATATTTTACGTACTTACCTCGTGGTCCTTTGAAAAAGCGCCACTTTGCTTCGCTGTAGCTAACTAAGGTGTCGACTACAAATTTAGTCACAAATCCTCCTATGATGTGATCGAGCCAATGATCGACAACGCAGGTGATCTTATCCTCTGATGCTTCCAACCTTTGCACTAGATTGGGGGTCCACACTATAGGACCATCAAGTTTCCACCTTCCTTGGCTATCTGCTAGCTTCGTGATCCACTCGTATAGCTCAATAGGGAAGGAGTAGAAAAAGATCTCGTGGATATCTGTATACAGGTAACTATCCAACCACTGTTCCTTTGTCAATCGCGGCTTCCTGTTCTCCTGTGCTGCGAAATCGTGGATCTTCCTATCCAACCAGTCTCCAATCTCCTTATTAGTTGGATTCTAGCGATACGACATCACACATATCTTATGCAGATTCTGATCCTGGCAACGAAACCATTTTTTGGCTTGAGGGGGCCTGACCTAAGTTTAGTGTTAATTAGCCAAACAAATCCTTACACTACTAGCCCTTTCGGCATCAACCGATGGAGCGCAGACCAAAGTCTCTGTTACACAGTAATTTGTCACTGTCTCCCTGTCAGTCACCCTACTGTGTCAAGAATTCACAATAATCAAGTTCATGCCTTCTGAACTGGCCCAAAACCCACTTTTCCAAAGTTTTCCTCATCAGCGCGTCTGTTTCTAAAATATCTGCGCTGACTGGCGGCTCTCAGTGTATTCAGTGCGCTGCCAGCGTGGAAGCACATCACTTTTCCGCGCTGGTCGCATTTTATGAGCCAGCGCACCTCTCCTTTGTATTGGGTCGCGCTGACATGACTTTCTCATTTATTGAGGTGCGACGTCAGCGCGTCAGTCTCCTTATAATCCGCGCTGATCCTGTTTGGGCGAATTTGTTCCAACAGCCAGCCTTCCAGATAACTCCAGGTGTGGTTGTTGGCTTTGTGAGTATCGACTCCCTTCTATGGCATGTCTGTTCGACCCTTTGTAACCATTTCCCTCAAAGATAAGCTCATCCTTCCACCCTTTTAGGAGGCTCCTTCTCCTATATAAACTTCCACCATTACCATGAGCAGCTAGTTTGGAATAGCTTGGATTGTATAGGGCTTAGAATGCTCAGATTGCTGCTACTATAGGTATTTGGTGTGCTAGGTGTGGAAGCGATTGATAGCTTAGGGAAGGTTGCTTTGTGTTGCTTGTGTGAGAGAGAGTTTCTTGTCTTGGGAGAATCATTTCCAAAGGTGAATGCTTGAGACGCTTGCTGACTGGCCCCTCCTGAGAAGGTTACCGACGTCAGAACATTTGGTTGTACTCTTCTCGGTTTGATTAATAATAGATGACTGCTATTATTGTTCCATTCTCATTTGTACATGCAATGGTTAAATGTGAATTACATCTTTTCTGACCGATGTATAGTTGCTTTTATCAGATTTTACGCTTGTGTTTGTTCCCTCTTCGTGTGTGCAGGTATCTATTCGCGGGGATCGCGGAGGATTGTGACCAGCCAAAGCGAAGGAGCGAAGACAGCATCTCTTCGTCAAACAACAGCGCTAGAATCCAAGTAGGTGCTCTTTACCTCTTGTTTAATTGTAATTAGGAACATGCATAGCAGCATTGTTTGATTGTTGCTAGACCCTTGCTGGGCTAGTAGGGATCGCCTCTATCCGTAGAGGGGATTTACCTCTCCAACAATTTGGCGACTCCGCTGGGGACCAGCCTTTTTTGTCTCTTGAGTCCACTTTTGTGTCTGAATTTGATTGTTCTCTCTTTTCGAGACTTTGGGATTGCTTCTTTGCTTATAAACTTTCTGGGTGCATCTGGGAAGTGTTTTAACTGTTAAAAGGTCTTTACCTTTGGTTTGGGAAGTTTTTTGCTTTGGCTTCACTTGTTTTACCCTCAGCGCGCTTTAATTCAAAACAGACGCGCTGACGTCGCGTCCCTTCTTTTGTGTTGTCCTTGTCATCGCGCCTGTACCATCAATAGTCGCGCTGACGAGACAGCGCGCTTTATCCGTGTGCTTCCGCGCTGACGTCGCACACTTGCTTCTTTGTCCTCCCTGTCATCGCGTCTTTGTGATTAATAGTCGCGCTGACCTCGTTTTTTCTGAGACAGCGCGCTTTATCCGTGTATTTCCGTGCTGACGTCGCAAAGTTGCTACGGGACACCCCCTGTCAGCGCCGAGTTGCTGAAGGTCACCCGCGCTGATCCTGTAAAACTTGATTTTGTCCAGATCAGCCTCCTGAACCTGTTGCTTTAGCTTTCCCCTCTTCTCTCCACTTGGTTTGCGACTTGTTTTTCACTATCTGAACTCTGAGCTGCTTGCTTGCGAAGTCTTGTTCCACAGGGCTTCGTTTTGCTCATTTTTCGATACCTTCCTCTTTGCTTTCGCTGCTTGGTTTGTGTTTTCGCCATCACTTTCACAGTTGCTGAATTATGTTGAGTCTCTAATTGACTGGTTGTAACTCTCATCCTTCGGGTGTTTGCTTTTCTCCATTGATTTCGCACTCTAGCCCTAGGGCATCTAGTGGCCGTGTGTGTGTCAAGCCTTCCGTAGGGATCTTGTTTGCTTGTTCGACCGGCCAACTTCAGATTTGTGTTTGCACTTGTTCAGTGATTGTTGAAGTGTTTTGGGTTGTGTTTCCGAGTGATTTTCGCTTCCTCCTTGATTGCAATCCTTGCTTGTCTTGCCGAGCTTAGATCACATAGCTCGTGCACAACTTAGTTTTCCTTTTGACTTGGGAATCTTTGTTGGATGTTTTGGGAACTTTGTGTGCTTTCATTAAGTGATTTGCTTGGTGTTCCGGTTCCTCCAAATTCATTTAGATGCTTTGTGTCATTAAAAAAAAAAATCAAACTAGTAGCTTTGCTTTTGGAAATTGAAAAGGAAAAGAACATTTCATTGATTTGCATTTTCAAAAGAAAAAGTTTCCTTTCCTTGCTTTTAGTTGCATTAGGTTGTTGGTTTGCTTGTATTCGTTTTGTTTGATCGAAATTCTTTACCTTCTCATAGCTAGAGTTCATCGAACAAAATGAAATTCTTTGGCATCTAGTTTGCATCTAGGTAATTGTGAGAGAACATACGATAGAGCCTGAAATCGAAACTTAATTTCAAGATCAACTATAAAATGAACCGAATGAATCTAAAAACGCATTGGAACTAAACGCAAACATCTAGAGGTCTAGGGTAGAGACGTGTTCCGGCGTCTTTAAACATAGTCACTGTTGTTTCACATTAGGTTGGGTGATTCCTCCTTCTGTGACTCGATAGTGGTCTAACACGGACTGCGCTCCCACGTACCGTCGCGTATATAGGGAGACCCCACTAGGCTTTTATCCTTTATCCATAGGAAGCCGAGTCTGCCGCCTTGTGAACCGTAACGCACTGAACACAGCATTCGGGAAGATTGACTGTAGTACGGACAGTCCTTGGCTCTCATACGATTGCTGAGGTGTATAAGCAGTTTTACGGGTCGCTTGGTAAACCCTATACCTAGAGTCTCCAGAGCAGTCACTTTTGATCCTTTTCGGACTCCCTAAATGAAAAGGTGCCTGTGAGCATCTTGTCACTTCATGCTCATTAAACATTCGAAGGAGACTGGAGTCATCTTTTCGTCTTTTTCTCGACTCCTGAAACATGAAAAGGTCAAGTTTGGTTCTTGTGTCTTAAAATTAATTCGGCCACGATAACACCACCTGGTTAGATCTTGTGCGCGTTAGCTTGAGTAGGTTTCATTTTCGTTTCCTATGGCAACTTTTCCAGGGTTCACTAACCCAGGTTCCCCCTCTGGTGGGGATCCAGGACAATTCCCTCCTCTTGGGAATGTTGGTGCTCCGTATATGGCGACGTTGTCCCTCCCAGGGTTAACTGTCGGGTTGCCTGTGTGGTTGTTTTCAACCTCTTTGGTCCCTACCGTATCGGCTGTTAGTTCATCAGTCCCTCCACCTAAACAACATCATGTTGATCCTAAGGTGGACCTCTCCCCTTCGACGCCTACTTCTACATCCTCCTCTTGTGCTTCGCCTGGTGAAATTCCCGATGTAAGTAACCAGGTGGCTAAGAAGAAGAAGAGAAAGACCAAGAAGAAGAAGTCCCCTAAGGGAGAGCCTACACACACAGTCCCCCTCTCAAGTCCAACTATCCACTCTAGTACACCTGAAGTCGGGTCACCTTCTGCTCCTCCGCGGAAGGTTAAGTTTCCTTGTCAATTATGCAGGGAGGACCATCTGCTTCGTGATTGTCCTGGCATCCCCAGGGTATTAGAAGTTTGGTCTCACGATCCGGCCCGCCCTCCATCGTCCACTGATGATCATGGCGATGCTACCTCATCAGTTGGGAATGGTAAGGAGAAAGGGAAGCTTCGAATCCCCTGTCGACTTTGTGAAGGCAAACATCCCCTTCACCTTTGTCCACTCATGGATAAAACCTCTGCTGTGTTGGAAAGTCTTGCTGCTCCTCCGAATCCATTTCCCGCTGGTTATCAACGTCTTTCTACAACTGCAGATCGCGCCCCTGTTCACAAAGAGATCACTTCAGATTCCCCTTTTGTCCAGGCCCCTCTTCCCGAACCTGGCTGTTCCCAGCCTGTTCCAGACCCGCCGTTGGTCGGAAAGGGTGCTGATTCGAGTTCACCTCCTCTCAACCACTCTGTTTCGGAAGAGCAAAATTCTCATGTTCTTCTCGTCTCCTCGGATTCTCCTGAGCTTGATAAAGGTTCTCCTGAAACCTCTCCGGAGAATTTAGATTCGGTTCTTTTCGAGCAGGGGGGCAACCATATGGTTCCCCCACCAAGTAGTTCGGTCATCTCCTTTGATTGGAGTCGTTTGACTGCCCCTCCCCTTCCGTCCCATGTGCCTTTCTGGGTCACTGCCTATGCTTGCAATAAGGCGCTGCCCGGCACTGTGTTAGACGAAGGAGCATCGGTTAGTCTCATGCCCATTACTACTTGGCGAGCTTTGGGCTCCCCATCGCTTGTACCTGTCGCACCGCATCTCACCGCATTTGACGGAGGAACGAGTCAGCCATTAGGGATCCTCTCGAAGTTCCCTATTACTTTGGGGGGCAAGACTGTCTATATAGACATCTCAGTTACCCAAGGTTCTTTAGACTTCAGTCTTCTCCTTGGTCGTGATTATGTGTATGCCATGGGAGCCCTTGTTTCTTCACTTTTCTGTGTGGTTTGTTTTCCACACGATGGAAGAATCGTGACGTTCGATCAATTATCGTTCGTTCGTCCACAAGCCCCTCCGGCGCACTCGTCCTTCCCTCCTGGCTTTCATCCACAAGTTGCATCTGCCTCGCCGCAAATCAACTACGTGGCCGCCCACCCCGTGCCCGTACCCAGTGATGACACCATCGTCCATAGTGTCCTGGGGGCATTAGGTCCTGATTTCCGAGATGTTGGCCTTCCCTCTGGAGCCACTTTCTTGGACGTCTCCACTTCCCATTCATTATGATGAAGTCTGCATGGAGCACAGTTCCTTGTCTTGTGTCAAGCTCGCTAAAAAATGAAACACGGCGTTCCGAGGACAGTTCTTTTACCTGTGTCAACCTCGTTAAAACAATGAAACATAAGCTCGTGCAATTCGAGCGCAATAACCATTTTGTCAACCTTCAACCCATTTTCAATGGCTTGAAGCTTGGGGGGCATGTACCTCGAATTGAGACACGATGCTGGGGGCATGCCCGTTCCTTTCCCATCAAGCATAGTTTGCATGTATATACGTGCCTTTAAGCTTGCATCAAAAATAAAATCCATTGTTCAAAGCATAGTTTGCATACGTGATTATCATGTGTGTTTTCAAGCTTTCATAAAAATAAAATATGTGCATATTTCACGATGGGTCGCTTGTCATGGAAGTAGATACATCAGATCACATGTGTGTCGAACAGTCGCATGGCATATAAAACACATCATCATATGTAAAAGATCCATCTAAGAATAAGCATAGGTAAATATTTTCTCAAGCATAGTTTGCATGCGTGCTGTGTGTGCTTTTAAGCTTGCATTAAAAAACATTAAAATATATGGGTCATGTGTTGTGCAATTCATACATAAGATCACATTTGTACTTGAACATTTGCATGACATAAACATCATCACATGAAACAAGATCCATCCAAAAAACCGGTATGTATATATATATATATCGTGTGGCGCACTGAGGCGCTCAAAAATAAGTGTATGTGTCAAAAATAAAGAGTCACTGTTCTCCATACATTCGAGACATATGTCTCTCAAAACGTCAAAAAGAAACCTAGGCGACTACTGTGCTGGGTTGCGCTCTCTGTAGCACACAGCCGCTCATGCCACCCGCCTCAACAGGCGGTGCACCCTGGGTGCCACCCCCACTGTATGGATCTGGTGCTCTATGGGAACCTCCTCGACTCCCTGATAGTCTGGCATGCCCTCTAGCAACCCCTCAAGGTTGCGAGCTATGGTCTCTGAAGTATCAACTCCTGGAGGGACCAAGGCAAGGACATTGGCTCCTTGCCCCTCTCTCCGTGCCTCTGGGGCTAAACCAATGGGTCTAACAGGTCCCACATCTGCACACAGCGACATCTGTTAAGACATATGCATTTAAAATCAAAAAAAATTTAAAAAGAAAAATTTCAGGAAAAAATCAAGTGTCATACCTCCATCATCCCAGTGATCTCCAGCGGGCAGCGGCATGTCGGGATCGTTGCAGAAATCCATACCTGTGTACGGCCAATCCTCAACAAAAACGATCTGCTGCTCCAACCACTCTCGAAAGACCACTCCCCAAGTAGCTGGCCGGTCACCACCCCCGCGTGGCATGATGCGAGCCCATCGAGTGGCCCTCATCTCCCGGGGACTTCTAGGAGGATCCACAGCTATAGTCTGCAGCCGCATGACTGGTACCCGCTCCAGAATGAGTGGGAGTAAGAGCGACCCATAGCCAAACTGTTTCGACTCTCCGCGTCGACAGTTGTTGAGTTGCCTCTTCATGCTGTTGGTAACTGCAGTGGCCCAATCAAACACTGTAGGCTGTAGACAATCAAGAGCTATTAGCAGGTGGGTCTTCGAGGCCTCGTGATTGGCCAAGCATCCCGCTGCCCAGGTCACCATAAAAAGGATGGTGCGGAGGACTATATCTCTCACCGTGGGAATTGACACCTTCCCACTCCGCGTTTTCTCCGCCTCTGGACATACTCGAGCCATGAGTTGATCGAGAGTCTCGCCGCTGGGCCGCTGCCCCTCCAGAATGGGCCTCGCACCCCGGCACGACCATCCAGTCAAGAAATATATGTCCATATAGTTGAACTCAATGTCTTTACCGCGGATGGTAAATTTGCCGTCTATTGGGTTCCATGACCGGATCAGGAACTCAAGTAAGTCATGATGAGCTCTCAAGCGTGGAGTCAGGAAGAATTTTAGGAATCCGCACGCCTGCATGGCATCTCGGCAATCTGCTCTTTCAAAAGCAGCTATATCCTCGACATCGTGAGCCCTCTCTTGCCACTGGAAGGCCATTCCATCCTGCATGAGCATTGAAAACAATTAGAATGCTGCCTAATAAAAATTTCACGTTCAAATTATAAAAATTGAAATTTAACTGCGTCAGCGCGGCTGTTTTTAAAACAGTCGCGCTGACCATGGCGGACCTTTTGTATTTTCTCCAGGTCAGCACGGAAAAACATGGGTTTTCCGCGCTGACCTGAAATCTGGTACGTGTAATTTTCATCGGTCAGCGTGGTCCCGAGCGGGAAACCCGCGCTGACCGAGAGCGCACCAATGGCTCAAAAAATCGCCCGATTGGGCCAATCCCACCGTCAAAATACTTACAAAAAGACTCAAAAAAGGGCGCATGGCAAGAGGAACCTACCTGGAGCAAACCGTTCGCCGAATGGTGTCCGCACGAGGAAGAATTGGCTCCGTCAACTTCACAGCTTCACAACGTTCTCAAAGGCTCAATTTGGTAACAATGGTGAAAATGACTATTTACCTTTCTATTTATAGTAAAAATGGCTTAATTAATTATAATTTTTACGAATGTGGGTTTATGGTCATACTTTTACCATGGATTTAGCGCTTTTGTCGATATTTTATACATGTTTTAATATGTTTTTAACATGTCGAACGGATTTATGCGGGTATTTTCATTGTGCAGGTCTTTCGAAACGGTGGAAATCATAATGATCCTAAAATCACTTGGTCGCAAAAAATGTCGTCTTTGAGCTCTTTTCTGACATAAAACAAGAAAAGATGGCTGAGCTTCCTTTCAGCTCATTAAAAGGAACGAGAGGCGGTCGTTTTAAGCTCTTTTTCCGACCGCATAACTTAAAAAGATTGCCGGGTGTTTGTCGTTTCGCACTCGTTATCGGCTCTAAAACGACGTGTTTCCGACCGCTTTTTTACTTTTTCGGGTCAAAAGGCACTATTTACGAAAAGTACTCCTCGATCGTAATGGTCGGGCGGTTCTTTCGGGCATTGTTTTATACTTTTTCAGGCTCGAGAGACACAACTGTATGAAAAAGGACCCCCCTGGAGTCTCCTTTTCCGCTGTCTTTTCAAACTCTCTAAACAAGAAAAGACGCCGAGTTTTTCCTTTGTCAGGCTCGTTAAACACTTGATGACATCAGGCATTGTCGAAATGACACTCTTCAAGCATATGCTATCCCCGTCAAGCTTGTCATCCAAAAATAACCGGGGTACCTGCCAGAAATGGTGGGGAAAATGGAACCGTAATCATAGTTGCGTCGGCAGTATGTCGCTCTTGAACATGGCACTCTTCTGCTTCGTGTCTGGGTGGGCCCATCTCATCTTGTTTTTCACTGGCCTCCGTGGGTTTGGGTTATCCTATTTGGCCTCTCGTCTGCTCGTTGCCATCATCACCATACCCTTTGCTCATTCGATGTCAAATACTGCCAAATCCGTTATGGTGCCGCCGATATGTTCAAGAGAAGTTGACCTCTGCAATAGTACAACCTCATCTGCTGTCTCACACAAACCATTTTGTCCTCTGTCTCGTGTCGATGATGTGGGAATCGTTATGGCCCACCTTCGATCAAGGTCACTTCCTGTCGACTTCAGCTCATTATCCAGGAAGGTGACTTAGAGACTCCCTTCAGGTGCCTTAGAGCCTGCATGCCCTAATGGCAGGTTCTTCGTGTTCGACGTGAGGTTTACATCATTGGCCTCCGATCGAATGATTCCGTGGGTGTTCGACACCAGCTCATTGATTCACATGCCGCGGATTGTACCTATAGTACCTTGAGGGCCATTGTCATTATTGGTGGTACCTCTCGCGTCTGTTAACAGTTCTCATCATTGACTGGTAATCAGACGATGTTCATGCGTGTTCGACTTCAACTCATGTATTCACATGCTTGAACTTGTACTTTGTTCGGATCGGGACGGAGCGCAAGACCCTGGATCCTTGTCTATTATGGTCCAGGCTGCGATTTTGTGGATAATCATTACATGACTCATTGATGGATGGCTGCGCCCATACCTGAGTCTTCATGGATGGCTGCGACCATACCTTATCATTATTTTGGTCTCTTTAGCTGGATGGCTGCGTCCATTCCACAGACCTTTTCGCATGTCTTTTGGATGGCTGCGCCCATGCCTAGACTGCATGTACTTGATTATCAGAGATATTCGGTCCTTCCTGGTGGTGTTCCAGTTCGGCAAAGCGTTGTAAAGCATTTCACCCCTCCCACTCTCTCGGTCTTCATGCTTTAGGGGGCATCTGTTACACAGTAATTTGTCACTGTCTCCCTGTCAGTCACCCTACTGTGTCAAGAATTCACAATAATCAAGTTCATGCCTTCTGAACTGGCCCAAAACCCACTTTTCCAAAGTTTTCCTCATCAGCGCGTCTGTTTCTAAAATATCCGCGCTGACTGGCGGCTCTCAGTGTATTCAGTGCGCTGCCAGCGCGGAAGCACATCACTTTTCCGCGCTGGTCGCATTTTATGAGCCAGCGCACCTCTCCTTTGTATTGGGTCGCGCTGACATGACTTTCTCAGTTATTGAGGCGCGACGTCAGCGTGTCAGTCTCCTTATAATCCGCGTTGATCCTGTTTGGGCGAATTTGTTCCAACAACCAGCCTTCCAGATAACTCCAAGTGTGGTTGTTGGCTTTGTGAGTATCGACTCCCTTCTATGGCATGTCTGTTCGACCCTTTGTAACCATTTCCCTCAAAGATAAGCTCATCCTTCCACCCTTTTAGGAGGCTTCTTCTCCTATATAAACTTCCACCATTACCATGAGCAGCTAGTTTGGAATAGCTTGGATTGTATAGGGCTTAGAATGCTCAGATTGCTGCTACTATAGGTATTTGGTGTGCTAGGTGTGGAAGCGATTGATAGCTTAGGGAAGGTTGCTTTGTGTTGCTTGTGTGAGAGAGAGTTTCTTGTCTTGGGAGAATCATTTCCAAAGGTGAATGCTTGAGACGCTTGCTGACTGGCCCCTCCTGAGAAGGTTACCGACGTCAGAACATTTGGTTGTACTCTTCTCGGTTTGATTAATAATAGATGACTGCTATTATTGTTCCATTCTCATTTGTACATGCAATGGTTAAATGTGAATTACATCTTTTCTGACCGATGTATAGTTGCTTTTATCAGATTTTACGCTTGTGTTTGTTCCCTCTTCGTGTGTGCAGGTATCTATTCGCAGGGATCGTGGAGGATTGTGACCAGCCAAAGCGAAGGAGCGAAGACAGCATCTCTTCGTCAAACAACAGCGCTGGAATCCAAGTAGGTGCTCTTTACCTCTTGTTTAATTGTAATTAGGAACATGCATAGCAGCATTGTTTGATTGTTGCTAGACCCTTGCTGGGCTAGTAGGGATCGCCTCTATCCGTAGAGGGGATTTACCTCTCCAACAGTCTCACCCGAAACACTATGGGGGGATGCTAGAACCAAGCTTTCACACGTTGAGATGGTTGTGATGTCATTTGAATCCTTCTATCCCTACCTTCGCACAGGTCGCTTCGCTCTAGGGCTTGCAAGAATAGCCTTCTATTCCAACCTTCAATACCTCCATGAAAGGGTATGATCGACCTTCGCGCAGCCCTACTCTGTTAATGAGGTATTTCCGTGCTGCTAGAGCAGCGTGATGTACAAATTCCCTTATTAATAGAAGTGATTTTCTTATCTTATCAAACAATTATAGTTAATACCGCGTAACTAGATATTTGTAAATGTGTCCAATTAATTAATGTAATTGCGGTCTTTCATGCATCATAAAAGCATGGTAAAAAAAATTCATACATAAAATTTCCAGATGTATCAACAGAACAAAGACACGGAAATTGTATAATATCTCTCTTTATTAATATCTTCCTAGTGTTTACAAACTCTACCCACCCTACGCACACAATTGCAGGGGTCCGTGCACTCAGCTACATACTTCTACCCTAGGCCTCTGCGCACTCAGCTGCAGAGCCTCTACCTACGCCATGACCCAAGACTTAGAGTTCTTCTTCAGAGCTATTACTCTATTACATGATCTGCCATTGTCTCTTATTCTTTTTAAACTACTTAGAGCTTAGCTCTTTTTATACAATTCCATGGTCTGCGGATAATGGGTAGGTCTCTTACAACCAACTTTACTTTACAAAACTAAGGGTGGAATACCCTTTTTGACACATAACACCTTTGCACTCCATGACCATAAAATGTGGAGTCTTTACAATTATATTACAAAAATTGACTTAAACATGGGCTTTTAGCCCCAAAATTGCCCTTGGGGGATCCTACTCCCAACAAATGGAAGGCTCCGCAGCCGAGTTCACGGAGGCCTAGGTAGAGTCCTCAACGGAGTGTTTGGACCCCTGCAGCTATGTGCACAGGGTAGTTGAGTCTGTAATCAATCATTGAAGATCAACAAAGACAATTTTCCAAAGAGTTACTAAGTATTTCTATTTTCATCTATTTATGTTATATGCTACTGATGAATGACATGTTTTATGAAATAATGATTAAATGCTACGAGAATTTATTGAATCTATCTTACTAATGTATGAAATGAATTCTTAGCCACTTCCATGAAGATTCAGATCATTCCTCTTATGTTTTATGACGAATAAAGTAGGTCTACACGAACTCTAATATAGGGTTACTTTTTGATGCACGTAAATAGGTAAATCAATTGTTAAGGTCCACAAGGACTAATCATGGACCTTCACAAAGGTATGAAGGCAAATTAACTAAGTTGTAGTGACGTGCCCTAGAAATTTATCGATCTGCATGAAGGTAGATCCAAGACATTGGAAGACATCACACTAGTCTCTGGGTGTAGAAACATGGTTCTTGCATCCCCCCATACTGCTTCGGGTGAGACTGTAGTCTGCGCTACATGGGTTGTTGCCGAAAGCGCCAGTAGTGTAGGGTTTTGTTTGTTGGCACAACTAACTCTGAACCTGGGTCAGGACCCCCTAAGCCAACAAATGGTTCTATTGTCAGGAACGCGATTTGCTTAAAAGAGATGTGTGATGCTGCATCATTGGAACCCAACCAAGAAGGAACTTAAAAAGTGGTTGAATCGAAAGATTCACGAGTTCGTAGTGCAAGAAAATAGGAATCCCCTCTTATCAAAGGAATATTGGTTGAATAGATATTTGTATACAGAGATACACAAAATCTTCTTCTGCACCTTCCCAATTTAATTTTATGAGTGTTTAGCTAAAGTGACAGACAGTCAAGGAAGGTGGAAGCTTGATATTCCCATAGTGTGGACTCCAGAATTAGTGCGATGACTAGCAGCCTCTGAAAATAAGATTGTGCGGGCTATCGATCATTGGCTTGATCAAATTCAGGGAGTATTTTTCACATAATTTGTAGTTGATACCTCAGTAAGCTATAGTGAAGCTGAGCGAAGATTCTTCAAACGACCACGAGGTAAGTATTTAAGATCATTGAATACTTGGATTAAAATTCTATTATGTGAAAAATGCGTAATTACATTAACTTGATGTTTGGAGCTACGAGAAGTGGAATATTCTTTATAAATCGTGCAGGATTAGGACCAAAGTATAGCCCAATGGTTGGACCTCCCTCAAGGAACGACGAATGGGTGCCGCAGACTACGCCATGAAGTGTTGTTCAACTAATAACTCAGGGTATTCCTAGGACAAATCATCTAGCCACTACACCTCCACCACATACACCTTCACCCACACCTCCACCGCCACCGCCACTGCCACCATTCAACATGGCAAACGCAATGAAGATGTCGATCTTCAAGGGCATAGGAAGTGAAGATCCAGAGCAGTTCTGGTTTGTTGCGAAATCTGTGTGGACTATGCAGAAAATCACCGATGATAATATAAAGAAGGCTCAACTCGTTATCGCCTTGCAGGATTGCACACTAACCTGGTGCAACAAGTATTGTACTGACAATCCTCGTGCATCACTAGCAGAAACTCAGACAGACTTGAACAAAGAGTTTAGTAAAACCAAATATGACTCACTTTTGGTGATTGAATTTAAAGAGATCATGATGAAGATTGAGGATATTCCTTGGGACTTTGATCAAAGATTGAAGTGCTAGATCAGACAAGCTAACATGCAAATCTCAGATACTCAGCATCGTGACTGGTTTATCGCATTACTTTTGCCCCATTTGAGAATTTCTCTATCACAACAGAAGATAGATACACAGGTAGAAGCCTTGGAGATTACGATGAGGCTGCACGCATCCCTTATTCAGTACACAAACCTAGGGTGCAGTAGATCTACTCACAATTAGCAAGCCTACACCTAGAATTATAGATTTTGTAGAAAGACAAGGAGACTAAGCCTCACATTCGTGTAGAAGTTTGGTGTTTGAAGTGTAAGGGCCACGGGAATGATAAGGATCATTGTCATGTGTTCATGAATTATATTACAAGGGGGGACCAATTCCCCTGAAGCCAGAATCCCCAGTAGAGCCAAGAATGGGGGCCACGCTATGGTGTGCCATTTGTCAAGTTATTGGGCAACATGCGACGTATAACTGCCACTTGCTTCAAAAGTTTATTCAAACAACTCAACAGTTGTTCTGTAATTTATGTAAATCTGTGGGCCATGATGAGCGTCATTGCCGAAGCTATGAGATGATGATGGAAAGAACCCCTACTTACCATATGCAAGCAAAGACTCAACCTCCATATCAAGGTGCTGGAGGAACGCATGGAGGTTTTCAGGGCCAAGGACATGGGTCGAGGAGGAGGACTTGGTAGAAATCAGGGTTAGATTATCTACTACAATTGTGGACAACTGGGGCACTATGTGCACGATTTCCAGAATCCTACATATTCATCATGTCAATATTGCTGATAGTTTGACCATACCATAGAAGAATGCCCGATGTTAATAACTAAGATGCAAGAAAATAAAACACAACCTCAGCAGCCTACGCAGAATTTACAAATGATGAGGGCTGAGCCCCGCAAGGAAGATCAAAGCGTTAATATTGTGCTGAGAAGTGGAATGACGACTGGCGCTGATAAAGGTAAGCAACCTGAAGAAGATGGATGGGTCCACAAAGCTCTAAAGAAGGAAGTCGATTTTTATATGAATCATGCTAAGGAAACATTTATGGAAGCCAAGAAGAGCTTCGTTGAGGCCTCCACCTTAGGAAGCCAGGACAAGATGCAAGAAATCAGTGTACTAGCAGAAGTTGACCTGTCTATACTCACTATGCTTTTGGAGACCTGCATGAAGCTATTGTGCGATAGCAAGGCTGTGGAAGGACTACAAAAATTAATAAATAAATGTGTCGGTAAAGAAAAGGCCCCTAATGGACACTGCGTGGTTAGAAATATCGGTAAGCATAAGGCACGAACAAGGCGAGAGATGCGACTAACAACGCATATAGGTGATTATGAAATGGACCAGGTCACCTTGGATATGGGGTCTAATGAAAATGTTCTACCGAAATAGACATGGGAAAGGATGGGGAGACCTGCACTGTAGTGGTCTCCGATTCAGCTTAGGATGGCGAACCAACAGAAAATCATCCCCATGGGATGGTTATATGGAGTAACAATTGATATTGAAGGTGCGAGTGTAGTAGTAGACTTTGAAGTTATAGAAATTGTCGATGACAGTAATCCTTACCCCGCGCTCCTGGGAATTGATTAGGCTATTGATATGAATGGGGTCATTAATTTGAAGAAAAGGACAATGTCGTTTGAAAGAAAATCACTTCAGGTTATAGTGTCGTTGGATCCTGCAGAAGGAGTGCGCTATACTGAACCAGTCCGCGACTATGAAGAAAGTGACGACGAGTTGGATCAAATCTACAAGATAAAAACGCAAGATCGTGACCAAATCAATCCAACGATAGGTGGATGGATTGCATGGGACTGGGAGAGTTCTTGCACCTCAGATTTAGATGAGGAATTAGAGAAATGGCATAATCGCTTACATAAAGTTTCTATATTGCGATGCAATATGATAACAAAGTCGTTGTGTTGTGTTTCGTCGGAGGTGAGAAAGCTACCTTATTATAATGGTTTAATTGACGTAGATTTGTTTTTAGATGATTTTGAGCACAAATTCCTAGAGGACCACCACTTCTAAGCATTGGAGTTGGCGCTACACCTGCACGATGCTGGGGTACGCATAAGGATAGTTTTGCTGGATGACAAGATTACAATAGAATGATGAAGCTACGGTTTGGGCATGCTAATACCAGAATGATTGAAAAGTATAATGGAAAGGATGATTCACGCAATCACCTGGAAAAATGGACTAAGGCATGGGGGACAGAACCGCAGCCAAAATGGGTACACATATTTTATCATACCTTGGATACAATCTGCATGAAGTGGTATCTTGAAACAGAGCTCCACTATGGCACTGCGGAATGGGATGTATTGAGGGAAGGTTTCTTATTGACTTTTAGCTTTGAAGACGGATTCGCAAGAATTGATGAAGTGCTACAAGAGATTAAAGAGGACATCTTTAGAACACCGAATGGACCTATGGAATGGATCCAACTAGACTGGAGCACCCAGTTGCACCACACATTGGAATGCTATAATGTGACCGCTGAAGAAGAGGAATAACTGAGGAATATCAATATTTCGGAGGTAGAAGGGCATTACAAATTCGAAGGCCCACAAATAGATAACCTGAACATCTCCACACCCTTAAAAATGAAGCAAGTAAACATTAGTACTGAGGTAGAACCAAAGTTCGGGAAAATTGCAAATTATTGGGATGACGATACAGTAGATAAAGTTACTGAATTACTTCACGAATACCAGGATATCTTCCCCACTAGGTTTTCTAATTTAAAGGGCATAATTGATGATTTGGGTGTTATGAAGATCACATTGATGCTGGATGTGAAGCCTGTTAAACAGAGGCATTATCGCCTTAACCCTAAGTATAAGGAAAAGGTTCGCCAAGAGCTGGATAAAATGTTGGAAGCAGGTATCATAGAACCTGTTGAAGAATCCGATTGGGTGAGCTCGATGGTGGTCCAAGAGAAGAAACAAAAGGGAAAAATAAGGATTTGTGTCAATCTGTGGAAGCTTAATGATGGATATGTTCATGATCCATTTCCAACACCATTTACGGACGGAGTGTTAAAAAGTGCTAGAGGGAAGGAGGCCTATTCCTTTACTAATGGGTTTTCCGGGTATCATCAGATCAAGATTGCCCTAGAAGTTAGAAGCAAGACTACCTTCGTAACCGAGTGGGGTTTCTTTTAGTACACTGTTATGTCATTTGGATTAAAGACCGCACCTCTGATATTTTCCTGCGTAGTCATAGCAACGTTCAAGGAATTCATTCATAAGTTCATGGAAGTGTACTTTGATGATTGGACAATGTTTGGCTTAGTGAAGCGCCATGTAGCAAGTCAGTGCCTTGTGTTGGATACATCTCGCAGATACTAGATAGCACTAAATTTGAAAAAATGCATATTTTGTGTTCCTTTTGCGATCTTGCTGGTTCATGTTGTGTGTAAGCAAGGATTGATGGTGGAACCTACAAAGATTGTAGTAATTGTGAACTCGGTGGCCCCTAGGAACGTCAAGCAACTGCGCGCGATGCTGAGACATACATGATACTATAGAAAATTTATCAGAGCTTATGATCAAATTACCGCACCCATGGAAAAACTGCTAAAGAATGATGCAACATTCTGTTGGGATGAAGAATGTCAACGCAGTTTAGATGTGTTAAAATAAAATATGGTAACTGCACCAATATTGGTATTTCCCGATTAGAAAAAGGAGTTTCATGTACGTGTGGATGCCTCTTGCATTGCACTGGGTGTAGTGCTCACACAAGTCGGTGAAGGTGAAATGGACCATCCTATAGCCTTCGCAAGTAGGAAGTTATCAAAGGCCGAGAAAAATTATTCCACGAATGAGCACAAAGGGTTGGCCATGGTCTACACGCTGCAAAATTTCAGGCATTATCTATTAGGAGGTCATTTTAAGATGTATAAAGATCCTTCTGCCTTAAAATACCCAGTCAAAAAGCCTATGTTGTGGGGGTGGGGGGGGGGGGTGGGGAATTTCCATATGGTTGTTATTATTTCATGAATATGAATTTGAAGTCATTTTGAATCCAGGGAGGTTGAATGCGGGACTTGACCATCTGTCGCAAACTGAAACAGGGGAAGAACCCAGTAACTTGGAGGAAGGGTTGTCAGATGCACAACTCTTTTTGGTGTGTGTAGCAGATGACCATTATGCAGACATTATTCACTTATTAACTACATGGATGGTGCCGAAAAGATATACAAGTCAGCAGAAGAAGGAATTAGTAGTGTGCGCAACTGACTTTTCAGTCATTGCGGGACATTTGTACAAAATGGGTGCCGATGAAATATTATGAAGATATGTGCCAAAATTTGAGCGTGATATCATCCTTGTCAAAGCTCATGAGGGAGTTGCAGGAGGCCATTATGTAGGCATCACACTATGCAAAATATTTTGCATGCAGGTCTATGGTGGCCAACATTGCATAAGGATTCCAAGGCATACTGTAAGGTGTGCGATACATGTCAAAGACCTGGAAAAATGTCACGAAGGGATGAGCTACCAATACATCCTCAGGTATCTTTCTAGGCATTTGAGAAGTGGGTGATTGATTTTATTGGTCCAATTCAGTCCCCTGGAAAGAAAACGGGTGCACGCTACATTAACACTGCGACAGAATATCTAACCAAATGGGCAGAAGCACAGCCCGTAAAGGATTGTACAGAGTCTATGGTGGCAAAATTCTTGCTTGAATATGTCTTATCAAGGTTTGGATGCCAAAAAGTGTTGATGAGTGACAAGGTTACACACTTTTTGAATGAAACGATCAACGTGTTGACTGATGAATTCTAGGTCTACCATCAGAAGAGTACACCATATCACCCATAGGAAAATAGAATTGTTGAAGCTTTTAACAAAATTTTGGAGAACTCACTAACAAAGATTTGTAACACGCAGTGGAATGATTGGGATATACACGTACCTGTAGTGCTATGGGCTTATAGGACTACTTGTAAGAAGCTGACAGGACAAACACCATTCAGATTAGTATATGGGGTCGAAGCCGTAATGCCGATGGAATACATTGTGCCTAGTCTACGCATAGCATCTTTAACGGATATGGTGGATTGCGAGGCCTTGGAAGAACGGCTCATGTAGCTCATGGAGCTCAAAGAAGACCAATTTTTGGCATGATTCCATCAACAAGTACAAAAGAAATGCAAAAAAGAATGGCATGATCACCATATCAAGCTTCGCACATTCAAGGTAAACGATCTTGTATTGTTATATGATAGTAAGTTCACTAAATTTCTAGGTAAATTCCATATGCATTGGTTAGGGCCATATATTGTCAAGGAAATTACAGATGGTGGCGTAGTTCAGCTAATGAAGCTGAATGGGGAACCCTTCCCGAGAAAAGTGAATGGAAGCAGGTTGAAGCTGTATATGGGGGATCCTGTGCAATGAATATATGGCAACAAGATAGTCTTAGTGCTCCAGGAAGTTGTAAGGGAGAGTGAGACTATAAACTACACTGCTCGGTTTAGAGAACAAGGCAGCAACTTGGATAT
The DNA here is from genome assembly GCA_031772625.1 of Pinus tabuliformis. Classification (NCBI taxonomy): domain Eukaryota; kingdom Viridiplantae; phylum Streptophyta; class Pinopsida; order Pinales; family Pinaceae; genus Pinus; species Pinus tabuliformis. The sequence goes on along the minus strand of CM062812.1, from coordinate 306,611,359 downwards.
TTGAAAAGTGACAAGCATGTGACAAATAAAGCTACACTCAGGAAGTTGTGCCATGGAGGAATGTACCACACAACCCAGCAGGAAAATGACCATTGGAGTTACTATTCATGATTTTATAGCCAGAAAGAATTTAAGAGGAGCGAGGTGGCGACAATTAAGGTGAAAATATTTGAAGATATTCCACCAAAACAACATTTATTATTAGAAATTGGGGGGAACGGTCAGATTTGAATTCAAATCCCCCTATAAATTACGCGTACTGGTCAAATAGAGAATACTTTTCATTCTGAGTGCTGGAGCCTTTTATTGTCTGACGCATATGAGTTAAGCATTCTGGGAAGAATTTCTGTCACTCACAAATTGTTCCTCGGAAGCCTAAGAGTTATTTATGGAGAGAGTGATTGCCACTAACCATGACGAAGCCCTGAGTTTGGAAGAAATTGTGTCTGATGTGCCAGGAATGGACGTGTCTAGTACGGAGGCTACGCCTGTTGTTCCCACAGTGCCAAGGTCACCTATGCTGAAACAAACTATGGCTAAAGAAAAGAAGCTTGCTAGCAAGGAAAAATCGAAGAAGCTAGTGCCGGTGCATGCGTTAGCAAGGAAGCATACTGAGACACAGGCAAAGTAAAAAAAGGATAAGCAGCCAGAAAAAGTAGTGGACCTAGAAGAGGAAGAATTCCAAGGTATCGAGGATGTTGATGCTGAAGGGGTGGAGCCTATGATGAGGCTGCCTGAGTATATCCCTTTGTGGAAGGGAAAAACTAAAGTCACGAAGGATCCCAATATAGGGAAATTTTCAGTTTCGACACCTTTGCTGCCTGAGCAGGTTGTGTTCGAGGGTCCTAGGCTGGCGCACATTCTATTGCTTAAAATGGAAGATTGGGACCTCGCAGACCATACAAAGTTTTCACACTTGGTGACTCACAAGTATATGAAGAAAATATGATATGATGACAAGAGGGATATAATTTTGGAGCCTATGAAGTGGGCCTGTGGTGTTGAGCAGTCAGGTTTTCTCAATCTATTGTTAGTGCCGCATTATCATTTCTTCCCCATTAATACGATCTGTGTGCACCATCTCCTCATGCTGGTACATGATGGGTTCCTATGGCTAGGAGAGCCTATCCCTATCACCGACATGTTGATCCATAGGATCACTAAGTTACCTTACAAAGGGGCGAACCCTGCCAAAGAGTTTGGAGGAAAAAACAGAGAAAAAGAGTTGGTAGATAAGATGAATAAGGAGTTTGGTCTGGTAAAAAAGTTGCAAGGGTACTCTATCACATCCATATCAGACCCCTAAGTATAGTTGTCTGCCCATATTCTAGTAGGCAAAGTAATGAGAAAATGCTGCACAGATGAAGTTCTGGCGTCAGTCATATTGCTCACATCTCAATGCACAAAGGGGATTCAATACAACTGGGCTAAGTATCTATGTCAGGAGTTTCTCATGAACTATAGAGAGGACCAAGAGGAGAGCAGGCCATTTCATTAACCTTGGCTATTATTGTCGATTATTGTGGTTGCTTGGAGGTTACAGGAGGATAACTAGTTTCCTTTGCACAAAAAAGAACTTCCCGAGGCAACGCGGTTTGCCTCGTTATGGGCCTCAAAAGATATAGAGCATGTTAAGGAGACGAAGATATTTTGGGTTTTGATGGATATGGTCATACAAATGGTGGTTAACCAACAACCAAGGTTTTCTCCCACCTTGTATGCATAGCTATTAGCCTATGAAGAATTCAAAGCCAATTTTCATAGGGTCTCAATCAAAGCGTGCAAAGACCCTAAGAAAAAATGGCACTCGTTGCCTTATATGGTGACATATATAGATATCTAGGAAGTTGTGGGGCTTTGGCCACGTGAATGGCGCACGCCTACGGAGTTAGATGCAAGAACCAGCACAGGCGTAGAAAGCTGTACTGCGTAGAAGTAGAAGGACACTGCTCAAAAAGCTATGCGACTTTGGATGTGCAAAAGAAGAAGGAGGCTGCTACGACAGCTGCAATGAAGGCCCATATGTAGGAGGCACATGCTGCGAAAGTGCAGGTAGAGCAAGAATAGAAGGATGCAGAGGAAAGCAAGAAGTTTGCTTCCCACCACACTGATGAGCAAGAGCTGTCATAGCAAAGAGGAGGTGGCGATGAGGGAAAAACCACTCCTTTCATCCTGAAGAAGCATCCGTAGGACCAGAAATGTGGGTAGAAAAAGAAACAAAAGTCTGATAAGTAGACGCATGTTGATCCCATGTTGCTGATAGAGGACGATCTCGATGAGATCAGTGACAAAATTTAGTACACGATGATAAAGGTGTTGCAACAATTCAAGCAACAATACATGCAGACTCTCAGGAGCATCTAGAAGGATCTGCAACAACTATAGATCCAGACGAACAAAATTCAGGAGGATGTCGATAAGGAGAGTTGCATGTAAGTAAGCCTAACATAGGGAAGGAGTGCAATATTAGAGATTGACTAGCCTCAATACATCAAATTCTTTCCTTTACCTGAAGGGTCAGTCTGCGTGGAATCGAATGAGCACCGCGCAGTCCTTCACGCAGTAAATGACATGGGCTTGAACCTTACTGTGCTATTGCTTGAGTCTCTTCATATGCTACATCAGGGGGTCACTAATGGCCTAAATATTAGAGAAAAATGCACACTTAATGCCTTCAGTGAGTTCAAAGTCAACAACCAACAACTTTTCGTAGAAAAGACTCAAGCCCTGAAGGAGTAGGAGGAGTTGCGGACACAACATCAGAACCTGGTTATAATGATTGAGTAGACCTACCAATCTGTACCCGATTTGGGTATACTTGATGATGCAGAGGCTTCAACCAAGGTAAGGAAATTGGTTGCTACAATGCATGCTTCAAAGGAGAATATCGACAAGGCAACTTTCAACCTTCGAATGAAAATAACTGAGTTGTAGTTGAAGTTGCAACTGGCCACACCGCTGGAGGTTCGGGAATAAAGAGGTGCAGCGATTAAATAATCCATGGATCAACTGGATGTTGAAGTTCAAGGGCACGACAAGCTCTTCACCCAGGCACTAAGCCACTAGGATGCACTGCAGGAGGATCCTACGTTGAAACAATTGAGAACATAACTCAGAGAAGCGTAGCAGCAGCACGATGAGATTAGTCAGAAGAAATAGACATTGGCACCAGTCTAGTGTTTCATGTGCTTACAGGAAGGAAAAGCCAAATTTCTGTAGATACAGGAATTACAGAAGAAGAAGTCTATGCTCAGAGCACGACTTGAGCCTTGAACAGAGGAAGCCAGCCAGTGTTCACAGACCATTCTTGAGAAGCTCAAGGCTATGCAACAGACATAGAGGGCTACATAGTTGGAAATAGAGGGGCCAACCACAGAGAAACTAGTCCAGGAGGTGCAACAAGTAGCAAAACAAAGTACCATAGATCTACAAGCATTGACCAAGGCATTCAATGAACTCTGCCAGAAAGTAGAACAACTGGCTGAGTGACTCGAGGGCAAGTCACGATCTTTGTGTTGGGGGCCTATTGGGATGGGGTCCCCAAGGGTAGAATGGAATTAATTAGTCATTTTTTGTATAAAAAAAAAATTAAAGATGTAAATTCTTCACGATATATGGAAGTGGAGTGTGTAGATGAATAAGAGTCAAAGGGGCTTATCCCCTTGTTTTAAGTAAAGTTTTGAGTCAGTTTTGAGATTCACCCATGGTCCATGAACCATGGCATTGTATGAAAAAGTCTATAAATAGTCGAGTCCTAGCGAGTCTTAGGAAATATTAACTAGAAGTTTTGATAGAGAATTGGGTTCATTGAAAAGTTTGCGAAGGAGCTAAGGAAGGAAGACTCTGCTTCCTGTGCTTAGGTAGAGAAGGGAAGGCTCCGTAGCTGAGTGCGTAGAGGCTTGGGTAGAGTCTGCAGTTGAGTGCACGGACCCTTGTAGCTGTGTGCGCAGGGTAGCTAAGTCTATAATCAGTCATTGAAGATCAATAAAGAAAGTTTTCCAAAGAATTACTCAGTATTTATGTTTGCATATGTTTATGTTATATGCTACTGATGAATAACATGTTTTATTAAATAATGATTAAATTCTATGCGAATTTATTGAACCTGTCTTAATAAGTTATGAAATGAATGCTTAGCCACTTCCACAAAGATTCAGATCGTCCCTCTTATGTTTTCTGACGAATAAAGTAGGTCTACACAAACTCCAATATAGGATTACTTTTGGATGTGTGTAAATAGGTAAATCGAATGTTAAGGGCCCGCAAGGACTCATCGTGGACCTTCGCGAAGGTCTGAAGGCCACTTTAATTGAGTTGCAGTGACATGCCCTAGAAGTGTATCGATCTGCGTAGAGGTATATCCAAGACACTGGAAGACATCACACTAGTCTCTGGGTGCAGAAAGTTGGTTGTTGCATCCCCCCATACTGCTTTGGGTGAGACTGCAGCCTGCACTATGCAGGTTGTTGCCGAAAGGGCTAGTAGTGTAGGGATTTTTTGGTTGGCACAACTAACTCTGAACCTGGGTCAGGTCCCCCTAAGCCAACAACCATCGCTCTTTCTTTTCACTAGAACGAGCCTTCACATATACTAAAGAACCATCACATAACATTTGTTTAGTAGGTACAAAATACTTTTTTCCACCGGGATAGGTCGACTAGTTTACGAATCCCATCCCCATGGAAGATGTGTTTGTGGAGGGAAATATGCTTGATATCTCACATACCATTAAGGTAAACATATCCACCAAACTAGGCATCATCGAAGAAATATCACTGGGGGCAACATGTTCCACAAAATAAATTTCCTCCTACAAAGCCTTGTTACAAGAGTATATGGACATTTTTGGCCAGTTATATTCTGAGATGTCGAGTATCAAACCTTTAATCATTGTTAAACATACTTACATGTTGCTTGATGCTTACCCAGTTAAGAAAAAGAAACGTCAGCTCTAGCTATTCAAAGAACCCATCAAGTGTGGCTTCCTGTTTTTTTGTTACATCTTTCTTTCCAGTTTGCATATTTTATAGATGGATGTTTTCACTTGGGGTATTGGATTTTGAAGTTGTAGGATCTAAATACCTTCACAACAAGCCCATTCCCTTGGTGGCAATCGATAGTTAAGGTATTATTCTTCACCCAACATGATTGTCTTCCTCCAAATATTTAGATATCCTGCCATCATTTCTCTGAAATAAACCATATGGTTCACCATCTCGACCATGTTTACCATCACCTTCAACCTACACATGATAAATGTCCATGTTGGTCAATAGAACCTCACCCACATGCATTACCAAAGTTCATATTACCATTCATACTATCAATATCCATGACCATTCTTTCAGGCTCGGGTGCCATTTGCACTCGCATGTCTAGGAAGACCAGCCTCATACTTCTCTTCTTTACTCATTACTTACCACCATCACTCCTAGGTTGCCCCTCATGTTTAATTATTGGATCAAATCAATTGCACCTCTGCATTATGCACTTGTGTCATTCCATATGCCTCATCAACCCCACACTAAGACAAGCCAATGGGTCCCCCACCCAAATCTATAAGCCCACCTATAACATCACATAGGTTAACATTTTCTTAGGGCACCTGCCTCCATTTTTATACGTCCCAAGCTAATTTTTAAATTCTTTTGGAAAGTGTAAAAAATATTTTTAAGGAACATAATGCTCACCCATATTTTTGTGTCAGTTACCTGGTGGAAATACTGAGATTCCCTTGGTTAGATCTTGTTTTTTCCCATCTCATATCTCTTTTCATGATCATCATTTTCTCACACCATACCATGAAATTCAGAACAATCATTTAACCCCCCTGGATTCCCTATTGGCTCTAAGCGCACTTACTTCAGCACTATTGTTTTGACTTCCACCGCTTGCATCAATAATTCAACCTTGGGAAGGCTTTCCATATCCCTTGCATATCGTCAATTCTTGCCATCATGTCTATGGACCCTCCTAATAAAAAATGTCTATACAAATCTCAAAAATATTTCCTGGAAACATCTTTTGGGTGGTTTGTGGTTCATTCTATCGATACTAGCACTCTTCTTTCAGAAATGAAGCAGTACCTTGGTTACTCCCATCTTATAAGGATAATCTCGAGTGGCATAGTGGGAACCATCATTTGCTCACTAATGTCATAGATATCCCTGACATTTGACCTCAGCATAATTTTTATGTCAGGGTAGTATTGTACATGAGGTTGTTGCATTTTATCTCATTTAGTTGAAGACCCATGCATATCACCACACCCCCATTCAGCGGTGTCATACATCATATGCATGGGGGAATCTAGATCATATTGTTTGTTGGAAGATCCCCTGAGGGTGAAAGTAGTCATCTTAATTATCTATCAACATGTTAGCTACTTCATCATTGTATTCAAATAGTTTTTTTCTCGCATATTTGTATTATGTTAGTCCTATTCATCATCATGAGCATGGGACATGCCTGCCTCATATAGACACTTTTGTATCATGATTTCTTTAGAGACATGGTTATCTGTGAGTTCTCAGTTAAGGACATCTCCCCAATCATCTTCGTAGTAATCTTATGTCTCTAAAAAAATCATGTCAAACCCATCATGAGAACAAAAAATCATGATGTATTTCAACTATACATGTGCTCCTAACCTCATACATTAGGGGGAAACTGTTAATATGGAAAAATCATACACACATTTTTACAAGTCATATGACACCCAAAGTCAAATAGAAACATGTACAAGTGAAGCTCTTCCAGCTGAAGACATCATAAAACCAAAAAAATCAAAATTTTTCCAAGGTTCAAGTTAGAAAATCAACCTGTAAGGACTCCCCAAAGGAAAAAAATAACAATTGTGTGGTTTTTTCTTTGATAGTCGCGCAGTTCAACCAATGTATGAGTTAGCAGTCTAGGAACACTTCACACAAATTGAATTGGGATTCCCTAACATGTACCACCCAGGGAAAAGTGATTTTGAGTTGACTTGGAGATATTCATCCCCTAAGGGAATCCTCGTGTCCTATCAATTCATTTTCTCATTAATGAGCTAAGGGAGGGAAAGAGGACTTCAAAATTCTATGTAAACAAAACATTAAAAGACTAAAGAGAAGGAAATTTTATGTTGGAAAAATTTCTCCCAAATAATGTTGCATTCCATTGTTGAGAAAAAGAAGTTAGCAATGTTATGCTAGCAAAAGTGTCCCAAGGCAATCCTGCATTCCATTGTTGAGAGAGTTCCCCCATGATTGAGAGTTATCTTAGCTTGTTTATGAGAGAGTGATCTTGAATAGCACATGGAAGAAAGGATTTCCTTGATAAGAGCTCTTGAGAACCATTTCTCAATAATTTCTCTTCAAGTGTTTTGATATCTCATTTGTAGCTCTTCTACCAACAATCAATAAATGACATTTTGTTCCTATGTATTTGTTGATGTTTTTATGCTTCATCTAAACACTGTTTCATGTTATTTGTTTTAGTTTTGTTTAATATTGTTCATTTATTGTCAATAACTCATTCATTCTTTGTTGGTTCTTATTCAAGCACTAACATCATCCAATTGTTTGTATGCTCATTTTAGGTGACAACCAAACTACAAGGAAAGGTGTTTTTGGGACCCTTGCTCAACAAAACACCAAATACAGGGAATATGAAAGGTAAGCCATCCTCCATTACTGGATTGCTTTCCTAAAGTCATAACTACCACTGGAATTGTTCGTTTACCTTTATCCTGACCTTAACGGGAAGAGCCATAACAAGCCAGTAAGCAAGTATAAAGTAGGTAGAAGAGCAAGTAGAAAGCTAGTAGTAGAGCCACTAGTTCTTATTCAAGCACTAACATCATCCAATTGTTTGTATGCTCTTTGTAGGTGACAACCAAACTACAAGGAAAGGTGTTTTGGGACCCTTTCTCAACAAAACACCAAATACAGGGAATATGAAAGGTAATTCCTCTTGTTATAAAAGAAACTTGATAACTCAAGAAAATGTGTTTTTGGAGGCTTTACCTTTGGAGAGCTAGCCTTGAGTTCTCTATCTTGGCATAGGAGAGAAGATCATCCTTTGGAGAAGCAACGAGTGACATAATGTTAAACTATTAGAACTAGTGACTTGCCATTGTAACTGTGTACTTGGATCTATCACCTAATAATCAGAAGCTCGCTGAGGCAACACATTTTCATGCATGTATCATGAATATTTTAAGACTATTCTCTAGATGTTTGTGGTATTTTTTTTTTTTCATATGTACTAAGGAAATTGAACTACTTCATTGGCTTTGGTACTTATCTTGTTGAATGTGTGTTGTATTTTCTTTAATGTTCGTTTTCTATGTGAACTATTTTGCTAGATAACTAACGAATATTTATTTTCTCTCATGTGCCTCTCTTAGGATAGTACTATTAATTTCCTTCTAGAGACTCACTCTTATTTCCCTTGTGAAGGCCTCCTTTTACACATTACAATTGGTGTTTCATAGTGTCAACCTACTTGCTGATTTCAAAGGTTATGTGCATACTCTCTTATATTATCCATTGCAGCTAAGGAAAACCCTAGAGTTATGATAATAGGACTGATACTATGGGACTTGACATTGGGGATACCTCCTTGGTCGAAAAATTTCTAGCACCATCAATAGGACCGTCATGACTTGAATTGACCCTTATATTTCTCTCTTCTACTAGCTTCCAACGATATCCCATGGAGCATATCGATAATTTTTTATGTTACTTTATGTTACTCATTTTTGTTAATGTCTTATGCACACTGTTATACTATTGTTTCCCCTCACTTCCCTTACCACCACCATAGTCACATTTAACCCCTTACTGTTTACATCATTATTTTCCTTCGCTTGGTGACATCTTGGAGAGACTGTTGTGATGAGTGGCCCTATCATGTATCCTTTAATCTATCTCACATTAAAATTGAAATAAAAATATGCTTCAAGCATACTTGCTTTCGCTTTCATGCTTGTTATTCTATGAATGAGATATAAAAAGTAGGGGGTGGGGGAATTTCTTTTGGAGTTCACTTAACAAAGATGAGGGCATCAATATTCTCCCTTGAGCATAAAAATTGTTTGTCTCATTCTTCTACAATTCAGTTATATTTTACATAGGAGTTGTACTAAGAAAATTTGTCTTTTACTCCTCCAAGTGGTTACTCTTCTAGTCATTATGTAGTGTGCTTCAATGCCTCTTGTGTGTTTCATGATATCATGTGGTGCTCATTAATAAATGATTCGAATTCACTCTTATGTCATGTTGTTATATGTTTAATAAAATTATAGGCCTCAGTTAGCCATCCATAGTCCTTATTGACCTTTTTATGTGAGCCATCCCTATGTCAGTTGTACTTGAATTCATCTATTCACATCATCTCTTAGTATTTTTTATGCCAAGTGATGAGGGATGCATGAAGGCCCTCCTTCTATGAATCTACTCCTATCTCCATAAACTTATTATATAGGAGTGGGGTTTAGAACCAATAGTACTAGGGAGCTTGTAGCCCTTAGTGGAAAGTTTCCTCACAATCAACAATGGGTTTTTTGTCATTGATCCCTACTTGATCAAGTCCATGAGTGTTTGAAATATACTCTTTATTCACACATAATGGATTGTGCTAGGTAACTTGGGGTCCATCTTTGTCATTGGTGGGACCCCTCATGTCTGTTAGTGATATACCTCAATGGCCATTATTTAGATGGTTTCTACCATGCTTGCCATGAATGCATCTTTTTGCATGATGTATACTTGTACCATTAGGGTTGGGACAAATAAATTGGCCTTAGGGGCATCACACTCCTATATGTAACCCCTCCTAAGTTGCAAAGGAGTATCATACCATATTATGCACTCTAAGGACCAATTAGGGGAACTCTCCTTCTATGTGCTCAACGTCCTAATTATGTGTACTGTGATATAGATCTACATTGTATCTGATGGTGCATGTGACCTCTTTATTGATTTCATGGATCTAAGGTGTATTCTTTTGTGGCCATGTACTTAGCATTTCATGTCATGGATCCATAATGTATAGGTTTGGTGGCCATGCTTAATTACTTATAATACCAAGCATGGGTATTGCCACTTCCAAGGTGATCTATACATGATTGAGAATTTAGTGTTTGATAGGTCCTAATTGATTCCTTGGTTTTTAGAATCCTTCTTTATACCTTTTATTGAACCATCATATTGTAATTTATTTCAGCCATAAATTTCTCTTCTAACCTCATGAATTAGGGGGCATATATTATAAAATTATTTGTCACCCTTAGGATGGAGGAGATACCTTACCTTAACTCACATTAGTTGGAGGCTAATATAACATTCTCACATCCCTATATAGACACACTTTAATGCCACATTGCTCCATATTCTTTGAAAAATAGAGATGCATCGCTTTGTATCAATTAACAAGGGGAAATGGAGATGTCCTCATCATTAGTTTCCTTAAACGAGGGGGTGATGATAGGTTAATGCTTCTAGAGTTTGGTTTTCTAAGATGATGAATTTTAACTAGGATAAGATGACTTAGCATGGAATCAATGATTGAAGTCTTAGCCTAAATTATCTAGGACATAGGTGTTTAGATTAATCCTCCAATATCTAATAGAAACCTATATAATGAGACCCTTCTAGGGGAAATAAAAATATAGAGACATAGGTTAATATGCTTATGCTAGTGTATTTGTCAATATTACTTCCCTACATTACTGTGGTGAGATTTGATTGGAGCAAGTGAGTGAAGGAGGAGAAGGGACCAAGTTGACTAGGAGAGAATTTATTTGCATCAAAGGTATAATTGTAAGTGCTTTTTATCTTTATTAACGTAAACTACATGCTATTTTCCCCCCTAAATTCTATTATTTTGTGCTTTGGACCTAGATATATTTGTATGTTTTAGATTAGTTCTATATTTGTACACTAACAAATATTCATTTGGAGGTAAGGTATTCATTGTATGGTTATGGTGTTTGAAGTTTATAAGGATTTCCAGCAGGAGTAGTATATCTGGAGCTAGAGTAGGGTCATCCATGGTTGGTCCAATGAGAAAGAAACACCAATGTGATAAGTGTGAAGGTATGTCCATTGTTAACTCTCACGTGAAGAGATGTATGTGTAATATCTAGGGAAAAAACAATAAGTATTTTACCATCATTGTGTGATAGATATAGGGAAAGATATACAAAGCAAAATATTCTTTGCTAATAAGGAACTTTATTCAAACAATTTTCAAATTCAACCCAAGTGCAACATGAAGTGTGATTGTTTTTACAAACAACTATGAAAAGATATAGGGAGTTACAGCGGGTCAACTCATTTACAAAATTGAAAGGACAAATAGTTTAGGAAACATGGCTAGGGAATTTCAATTCAGTGAAGGAATAATAGTTCAACATTAGAACCGAACTATCCTTATTTTTACAAGGAATAAGCACATTAAAAGAGTTCAATGAGAAGGTGATGAAGGTTGTCCCAAAATTTTCCTCTTCATTTGAAGTGGGAAAAGATCAAGACAACTAAAGTTTACTTGGGGATGGGTCAATATGTGTGGTAAGGGATTGTTGGTGCCTTTTTTTTTATTTAAGAAATGGTGGTTCCATCTCAATATGCCACAAAATATAGGTTGTTCCACTTAGACAAAGGATCATTAGAAGGAATGAAGAAGATCAAAGGTGTAAAAGCTAAAATCCTTGATGTTAGGTGGAGATTGTTATCACTGTAAAACTTCCTTAAAAAATTTGGACAACTTACATGGTTTCTCAATTCTTGTATCAGTCATAGTCAAGTCATGGTCAAGTCATTTTTATGTTTTAGATTCTAAGTCATAGGGTTAGAGTCTCATGTACATCTTCAAATAAAGTTTGACAGCCTCATTCCATGTCCTAGAAGCCTCACCATGTGTTTAGAGGTCATATCTCACATCATTTTGGAGAAATTTTGAAACTAGCTACGAATCCACATTTTCGTAGCACAGACAGTGTAAAAATCCTATTTTGCGCTATGAAATTAGTGTTTTCGTAGCGCGCTACGAAACCCCTGAAAAAGCATGTTTTAGCACAAAAGTCTCTGTTTTCGGCTTTTACTAGTCAACTTCCAGAAGGGTTCCTGAGGAGCTGAGAACTCAATTTTGAAAACTGAAGGAGTATTTTCTTCCTAACATTCCAAACTACAAAAAAATCCTTCAGTTTATTCAAATTCGTTCTGAGGTGGGAGGAATTTATGGTTAAACTTGCGCTACGAAACTGCTGAAAGTCAAGCTTGGTCTTCTGGTTTTAGCAGTATTTTTCAAGATCAGTTTCTGGTTACAGGAAAACGTATTGTAGAATTATGAGGGAGGTTTCTCTTCATAAAATCTCCATATACAATAACCTATCTCACTTTCTTCATAAGTGTTTTCAATTTGGAGATACTAAGCTTTAATTGAGACCCTAATTTCAGAAAATGGTTTTTTCCTGTTTGACACGTGTTTTCCAAGGACAGATTCTAGATATCTGGAGGAATTTTTTTAAAAACCATGAGAGGTTTTTGTTCTAGAAACCATGGGCTACAAAAACCTCTTTCAGTTTTGTAAAATGTGTCATGGGTGAGGAGATAAAGGCTCTGTCCCACGTGCCAATTTTCAAGGATCTAAACCTAAAAACAGGGAAACATGTTCCCTAATTTCTAGGGTTTGTCATCAGCAGTTGGGTGACCACGTGGGAGGCTTCATCAAATTTGACTTCATGAGGTTGCGGCTGTCAAAGAATGCATTTAAATTTTTAGATAAGGTTGTTGTAATCATAATAAGGAGTTACACTCCTAGTTGTATTAGGTCTCTAGGACTGCTAGTTAGTTGTCAAATGCATTTAAAGGTTTGTTTTATGGTTAGAATAGGTGTCACTGATGGAAAATTAGAATTATCTTGATGAGGAATGATGGAATACTAATTGTAAATGCTATATATAGAGCAATAGGTCGAATTAGCAAATGGTTGGAGACTTTTTGGCTCAGCTGCTGCTCTATGTGCAGACTGTGTATATTTTTAACCTAATGCAGATTTCTACTTAGACAACTCAAGATTCATGAAGAGTTCTTGTATGTTCTTGTTATAATGGCATCTTCCAATACTTACATTGAAGTGGTGTTTAGTTATGATACTCAGAACTCATCAATGATGCACTGACTTCCTTCATAGATAAACTAACTATGTTTCACTGTTTTGTATTTTCATTTCTGCACTTGAACTCTATAATGCCTTGACTTCCATGCTAGGTAGAATGCTTTGGCTTCACTATTCAGGATTCAAAGAGAGTTTTTAATGTCATATTGTCTCATGGCTTTCCTCTTTCACTCACTTGCAGTGGTATGAATACATGTTACTTAGAACTCATCAATCATACTCTAACTTCCTTCATGTATTTATAAACTATGTTTCCTTGCATTGTATCTTTGTTTTATTGATGCATAAAAACTCTCTATGCCCTGACTTCAAGTTAAGTTGATCTTGATGTGGTACTGAAACATACTTTGACTCCATAGCCCAATGGTAGCCAGCCTTCATCTTTCAACCTATAAACATATACAATTACAAACCATAGAGTTAGCCATCTATTCATATCTTTAATCTAAATCATTAACCCTTAGAGAGAGCCCTCTTAGGCTGAGGAGGCTAAGCCTTAGCTAAAAGATTGGTTTGAAATAGTTACATCGAGATAGTTTGATCAGCAGCCTATCAGGCTCCTATTTTGGTGATAATAGAGATGTTGATGGTGTGCCAAGAAATGTTCATGAGATAAGGATTTGTTACTAATATAGGTGGATATTGGTGGCCACCCACCTATTCCACTTGGATCCCCACCATTTTTTCCTTTTTTTTCTTAATTGTTACATAATTTACTATTTTGGCAGTTTTTTGGGTCATAAACTTCCAGAGCCGTTTTGAGGCCCTAAACGATGTATTTTTTGAAAATGGGAAAACTCAAAAGATATGTTATTGGTTTGAAGTCAAAAGTTTTATTCCCTAGATATATATTTATAATGAGGCATCGTACACATCAAACTAAGATCGTATGCTAAAGTTAGGACCCTGGGAAGTTGATGTACCAATTTACCCCAACGAGGCCCATATGCTTTTGGCTCTTTAGCTCCTAGGGTTAGGTTTTTGGACGTTAAGGGTTTTAAACTATTTATCAATAATAAATAGGCTTTCAAGCCTCATTGTAACATGTTTCAAAAGGCATATATCTTCCACATATCTTCTTAGACATAATATACGATCACCTAAGCTAGTTCATATCCAATTTGAATGTAAACAATTTTTAGTACTTTTTTATTAATGAATTGGAGTTTGTTTTTGTTGTATCTATGTGCTTTTGTTTATATTTGTATTTCATTTCATTCCTTCATAAAATATGGACTAGTTACTCCATGGATATTTCCCTATATCCACCAAACAACTTGTAGCATAGCGTACAAATTTCCAAGATATAAAGTAGGCACAACCATAAAAATTCTATTTAATTAGCCTTAGAATTTATACTTGATCCATCATAGGCTAGTGAAGATTGTGGAATTTGAAGATGATGTTGGATATGTTGATTCTAATCAAAGATCTTTCTCCTAGCCGCTTCAATCCAAGACTTGATACATAAGAATCAATAAACAAACAATGTTTTTGCCCCCATGGAGAGAAGATCAACACGTACAAACCATAGTCAAATCGACATATATTTGAAAATACATTAAACATATGAAGGGAAATTCATAAATGCTCTTACTAATAAATTTATACCTTATTGTATAGTTTCTCTCCTCCTCAATCCTTGGTATGGATCCTCCCTTGACTTACTACAAGATTGGGCTCACCTCACAAGGAAAGGAAGCTCAGGTAGAAAAAGACCAACATAATTGAGCTCTCTCTTTTATTCTCACACTATGTCTCTAACTCTTTTCCTCTTTATATGATCATATTATATGTGCTCATTCTATCCTCTAGGATAATGTATATAGAAACTAAGGGGCTTGAGAAGTTACAAAACGTCTACAATAATGGACCCCTAGCCAACTCATACACAAGTAGGTCAAGTTGATCTCCTTGGGAATGTGTTGATGGTGTTGGACCCACCAACATGTCAGGGGATCTCCCCAGTAAGAAGTCCCAACTAGACCTCAGACCGTTTGGTGTAGGAGTGCCAGCAGTGGGTCGTACGGTATCGCCTTGACCGTGGTTACGCGCAGAGGAGAGTAGGATACCCATGTTGGTAGCAAGGGTGTGACATGTGCAAAAAGCCAAGGAAGGTGTATGAACGGTTCTATCACACTCAGAGCGAGGTGAGTGCGCCCCTTGGAAACCTGTGTAAACACGCAGCTTGAAAGGGAACACACAAGAAAACATGCATCACAAGATGGAACGAAGGTGAACCAATAATCCAAAGTGATGGTTAAACCAACAACAAATTTCAATAAGATTCATACATACATATATAGAAAGAGTCCATACATACATGCATAAGAAAACAAATACATATATAATTAAAGTAAACAAGTTAACTAAAATACAATAATAAAATATGCATGAAACATGTTGGCTCTGTTATATTAAGAAGTGAAAGTTCCAATCATACAATATAACCATGACCGACCACTAGTCCTGACAGAAAAATGTTACAGTCGCTGCTGCCTGCTCCTACAAAGAGATGTACTAGCTCTGCACTGTACAGAAGCCAAGGCTCATTACAATACTCTCCAAGCTTTCTCTAAGATACTCCTATCGGAAGCTTGGATGACCAAAAGTCTCTATAATGAGTTATGACGGACTACATATAGAAAAGGGTGAGGTAACCCTTGAGATTCCCTTTGGTGACTGTTCATCTACCCTGATGACTCGTCAACTACTTTATGACTGTTACATTCAACTATTAATACTTGAACTTCCACTTGACAAGACATTACATACAATCTACACATATATCCATGTGAGACAAAATAGGCTCAAGAAAGCCATGCAAGACATCACTATGACTCGGTCAACTGTGGGAAGATCAACACTTTGACATCCTCATGATGGTTGACAGTAGCAAATTGATGCCAAGCTTAGTAGTCCACAATGGTGTCTGTGTACTCTGTGGTGATATATTTATGGAAATGAACTCTTGCCTCTGTTGCATTTAGGTACACTACTCTAGCTCCTCTGTCCAACTCATCTAATAACATGTGCATCATTTTCTTGAGTGCAGTTGGACCAAAGACATACTGATGCATGGTGTCTGCACTAATCGCCAAGTCTATGCCAGTGGCTACGCGCATCAGCTCATCAAAGTACAAGTCAAGCTCCAATCAGACTTGTGCCTTTGTCTTTACCTCGGTGAGTGTCCCAATAGATGGGATCACATGTGCGTTCACAACAACATCCATGCTTCTGAATACCCATGCATGGGAAGCCTGCAAACTAGTGATGAGCTACGAGAGTTCTTCATAGTTTCGGATCTAACTCCTGATATGTGCCTTCAGCTTGACCGCTCTGGGGTTCATCATCATGGGAAAGTGTAATAGGGATCCATTGTATCTCATTTTCCATGTTTGCGTGTGGTTAATAGTAGTATGCAAGTTTGACAACATACGTGCTCTCCTAGCACATTGCTACTGCCAACCGTTGAGATGGAAAATTGCCTTATGCACGGTACCAAGTCTGGAGTACAACACCCACATGACTATCTAAAGGGACGATACTTCATCCAGTATCACCTTCATCAACTCTACTTAGGAAGATGCTGTAACTAGCTCTCCTCCCTGCTTGGTCATCTGTAACTCCTTATCCATTCGCTCATTCTCTGCTATCAAGAAGCAAACACTCAAGCTAGTGGATTCAGCATATGCTCTGGTAGCATCAGCCAATGTTGTTGGATGCTTGTGAATGTTAGATACAATCACTCGTTCCTCAAAATGTTTAGGAGATGTGTGGTCATCTGGAGTAGACACTGCGTGATTGCACAACTCTATGTTGTGAGTCGTCGAATGATATGTTGTGCATCTCTTCTTCCGGATTGCTCCAACGATCTCAGTGTCTCCTTGGTTGCTTTGGACTTGCTCTGCTTCCAGATCTAGTGAAGTTGGTGGGTTGACCTCTTGGTGGTAAGGCATGAGTTCGATGTCTAGCTCTAATTCTGGTTGCTCCATCTCTGTATCCATCTGCTCAAGTGATCATTCAATCTCTTGAGCGAAGTCCTACTCCTGCGACTGCTCACCCTGCCTTGTTGGTGCCAACTGTTCGGATGAGTCGAATACCTGTACGGGCATAGTTTCATCTATCTATACATGGTGTGCCCCCTTCTGTACCTTTCCTTGTTGTGCTTCCTTCTCTTTTCTATGCATCTCCTGTTCCTTCCAGAGTTGTTGTTGAGCACCAAAACTGCCCTTTCCTTATCAACTTTTCTCATCCCTCCTTCTTTGTTTTTCAATGAAGAAATGAATTACTATCATCAATAAGCATTATACATTGCCTCAAGGTGAACATTTTAGTGCTTTACATGTTATAATTTTATGTTTGCTATTTCAATAAGTTTTTGTCTTTTAGCTACGGAACGCGGCCACATTATGTAGCTAATTGGCGTTCCGCAGCTACTTCCACACTTTTACAGGCTCCAAGTGTCAAGAGGGGAAAATGACTACATGGGTAGCTTGGAAAACATCATCGCATGGATCGTGTCCTATTCACATAGCCCAGGTCGACAAGGAAGACTCTGGTCAAAGGTAAGTCAAACGAAGAGACCTAAGGCAAACAGGACTCTGTTTTGTACACATTTCTCAGTGATGGGATCCGAAGTAGTTTCCTGAGCCCACGGACTTCATCAACCACCTGTGTAAACTGAATCCAATAGCCATTACCTTAGATTTATGTCTCCAGCAACCGATGAAGAGAATTTCGTATGCTTGTCTACCTACGTGTTTTTGCTGTAGCTCATTTTTCTCCTTAACACAGTTGTATAATTTCTCTATAAATACTTGTGTGAAGAACGCATAACAAGTTCGAATTTTCTCAGGTGTTAAGTTTAGATTACCTCTTTGTAATTTTGAGAAATAATTCTCTGTTTTTAGTATGAACACTGTGTGTTTCATGGATACCTGAAAGCGTTTGTTGGAGTGTTGATTAAGTACATTTAACCTGAGCAGTTACAAAGGGCCCCTGCATTGGCTAAGGTTACATTTCATTTTTGTTTTGTCTTTCATAGTTGAACTATAAATTCAGTGTGTTTTTTCCATAATGTTTATAATCATTTTCTAACCTTGTTCATAATGCAATTTTTGTTATCTTCTTACTAACGCAAAATAGCTTATTTTAGTACAGAATAGTTCTTTTATTTCATTTCTTTCTAGTCTTTATCAGTAGCTTGAAGTTGAGTTCAGTAGTGTAGAGTAATTTATTTCATTTTTTGTTTATTAGTCTTTAAGTTTTTAGTTAAAACTGATCAGTGCCTTTACTATCTTGCCATTTTATTATTAGTTGAGTGACTCATATTATTGTAAGTGAATGTTTCTAAAAAGCCCTTCTGGTTGATGGTTCATCTTAAACCAAGTGGTTGAATATTTTATTTACGTAATGAGTCTTTTTCTAAATTTTTGTATTTATTTTCTCTTAGAACAATGAAGTACGAAATTCCTCAGAATGTTATCACAAGGAGGTTGTTCTCCCAAAATTGTGTAGTAGAGTAACAAAGCACTTCATTTAGTTTTTATAATAGATTAGTTGCAATTTCATTTTCAGTCTTAAGTTTTTCATTTAGCTTTGTTGCAATTTCATTTTCAGTTTTTCATTAAGTTTTGATTCTGCAATAGACTAAACAGTAGTTGTAATCTCATTTTCAGTATTTCATTTTAGTTGTATTTCCATCATATATAGTTGCAATATCATTTTCAGTTTTAATATTTCATTTAGCTTTGGTTTTTTATTAGATAGTAGTTGTAATTTCACTCTTAAGTTCTTTTAGTTCATGATTTGGAATCAATAATAAATAGCAGAAATAGAAACTCTGTTTTCCTTTTCTTGATTAAGTTTTACTTCCAAATCTGGCTTGAAGCACTCTTAGTCATCGTTTCATTTATTTATCAGAAGTAGATTTAAGATTTTTTTTAAGTGCATTGTAAATCATTAGGAATTAAAGGATCAAAACCCCAAAACAACATAAAACTCAAAAACACTGAAGTAAGAAGGGTCATCTAGCACATATAGTGCACTACACTTCATCAGTTTACAATACCCGGATTGATAATTTATGTAGAGCAATTTAGGACACTAAATTGACAAAACATTTTGGCGTCGTTGCCGGGGAAGTTTAACTAGGTAGCCTTACCTCTTACATTCATAAACAAAAAACAAAAACAACAAAATAAAACAATGACATGCATAGAGAAAGAGACTCTAGGGGTAGATTTATAGCTAGGGGTAGAAGTTCGATTCCTACAACTCCACCTACTCCACCAAGAGTTAGAAAGGACACACCTCCATCCCAAACTCATACTCCCAGCCATAGGATTCTTGGAATTCAAGGGGTAGAAACTCAATCAGAAGATTCTCCTACATCATCTACCAAAACAGTCCTAGGAGAGAAAATGTTTGAAATTCCAACAACAGGGATAACCTTTTTCACCTCCACAGGGGAGCCTATTGTAGTTGAAGAACTAGGAATACCTGGTGAGGAAGAAAAAGTAGAAACTCCCTCTCATAGTCCATTAATAGAAGAACTAGAGGAAGAGGGAATAACCTTGTAGGTTGAGCCCTATATTGACTCTGAAGAAACTATAATGGCAGAAGAAGAACAAGATGGAGAATTCTCACTATTTGGAGGAGGGGGTAGAGGAAGAGGTAGAGGAAACAATGGAGGAGGTAGAGGAAATAATGGAGGAGGTAGAGGAAATAGGGAAGTAGATAACTCATTTGGGTTCCCTATAGTGGATGAGGAAACACATACCACAATGAAAAACATTTCACCATCTGCCCTCCCAAGCTTTTATGGGTTGAGAAGTGAGGACCCTGAAACATTTTTGTTTGAGTTTGAAGTCTTATGTAGAACCTATGACTATCTAGAAGACTCTCAAAAACTCAAATTGTTCCCTTCAACACTAAAAGGGGCTGCTTTAAAATGGTTCATGGGATTAGTCACTCAATCGATTAGAACGTGGAATGACATGAAAAAGGCATTTTTGGATAGATACTTGGATTATTGTATGCTTACCAATCATAAAGATGAGGTGTTCAAAATGATGCAAAAAGAAGATGAAAACTTAGAGGATTTGCTTGAGAGATTCAACTATAATTTGAAAAGAGCAAAGATGAACAATTTAGATGAAGAAACTTTGAAAGCTCTTTTGTTAAAGGCCATTAGAGATGAGTGGATAGATATCCTTAACATGATGGGGAAGGGAGATATCTCTCAACTTCCATTGAGTGACATAGCAGAACTATGTATTCATCTCTCAAGAGGGAAATCTAAAATAGGAAAAGGGGCAAGAGATCCTTCTCTTGTTAGAGCAAACAAATCTACAACTGGATCTGTAAGTAGGGTAGAAATTGGAAATCTGCTTGATGAGTTTAAAACTAACATTTTAGGGAGCCTTAGTGAGAAACTAGACACCCTTAAAATTCAAAACAAGGAGAAAACAGAGGCTGATGCTTTAGCCATTTTTTGTCCAAAATGCCAAAAGAACAATGCTCTAAGGTAATGTACTCTAGATGCAAAAATTGTAGGAACTTGTATGATTTGTTCAGAAAGTCATGAGACCAAGGGTTGTCCCTCAATCCTGGGTCTTAAGGCTGTCTTTCAAGAGAAAATAGTCCCAAATTCTGTAGAACCTGTTTTTTTTGTTGCAAGAAGACCTTGGCAGGGGCCACCAAATCAAGGATTTAACAATCCAATGTATCTTCAGCCCTCACCAAATTGGAATTCTTGGCAGCAACCTTGGCCTCAACCTCAAACACAGTATCAATCTCAACCGTGGGCACAAGGGGTACAAAATCCTTATGGGATATTTGCTCAATATTATCAATACCCTCCATCCTACCAGAATTATCCTCCTCCACAAAATCAGCAGCAAAATTAGCAACCACAACTTCAAAATAAGAATCCTCAACTTTCATTGCCATTTCCACAACAACCTCCACAACAAAGTCAAAATCCTCAACTCTTACTGCCTTTTCAGCAGAAACAAAATCAGCTACCTGCCCAACCATTACCAAACCCCAATAATAAAAACCCTCAGAATGCTTATGTGGTAGAAGGACAATAATTTCCAACTTACATGATTACTCCTCTAGATCTTAATGATGTTCAACTTAGATCTAGTAGGATATTAGAAAAGGAAAAACCTTCTATAGTCATTCAAGAGCAAGATAACTCTAAGACTCTCTAAAATTCAACAAAATTTTCGAGGGAACATCCATCCAAAACCAAAACATTGAAAAATAAAAACAAAAAGAGTCAATAAACACAACTCCTATCATTGAGCAACCGACATCTACTTCTACACCTCCTTTTCCTGAGGGACTACAAATTGATAAAGAGGTAGAAAAACATATCTTGTTGCCCAATTATGATTTTCTAGATGAATTGAAGAATGTCTGTATCAAAATTCCTTTGTTACAAGCCATTAGAGAAATTCCAATTCTAGCCAAGACAATAAAGGAGTTGAACATTAAAAGACTAGGAAGAAAACCAAGAGAAACAAAAAGAATTCCCCTGGTAGGAAAGATAGCAGACATCATGATGGGAAAGATTGCCATGGAGAAATATGTGGATTTATGAAGTCCAATTGTCAAAACACATATAAATGGAATTGAAATTCCAAACACATTGATTGACTTAGGGGCAGCAATAAACATTATGAGTAGACAAACTATGGAGCAGCTTAAACTTCCTAATATTCTTTACACACCTACCTTACTACAACTTGCAGATAGATCAGTAATCAAACCAGATGGTGTACTAGAAGATATTTCAATCTACTTAGATTCTTGGGAATATCCTGTTCATTTCATGATTTTAACTCCCAAGAATAATCTAGGAGGACACCCACTCATATTAGGAAGACCTTGGCTGGCCACAGTTGATGCTTTTATTAGTTGTAGATCTGGTGACATGTATATTTTTGATGGTAATTCAAAAAATAAATTTACTTTGTATCCCCCAACAAAAGAAATAATAGAAATAGATGATAACAAATGGATTGATGATGAAGATGATATTCAGCCTCTCTTTACTATGTCAAAAATTAGTGAAGATAGTCAAATTTTGAACACATTGGAAAATTTTGAAACATCTTTAGAATATGATCATGCACAATTTCAAGAAAAATATAATGTTGGATACGTGTCATCTAGACAGATGACTCTCTACTCTATGGAAGAGTTTGGTAGCTCTACAATTGAAATTTTTCCACGTAGGACATTGAACATAAACAAAAACTTCGAGAAACTACAACAAGAAGAGCTAACCAAAACATTATGCTACATTTGCATGGGAGTACATCGACATGAAAAGTATTGATCCTAAGACTTGTATCCATCATATCTATATTGAGGAAAATAATAGACCAATCAGACAACCTCAAAGAAGGATGAATACAAATCTTAGGGAAATTGAGAAAGAAGAGCTCCAAAAATTACTCAATGTAAACTTCATTTACCCAATTTCAGATAGCCAATGGGTTTCTCCTTTGGTAATTGTGCCTAAAAAGAATGGTAAATGGAGGGTGTGCATTGACTACTGGGAATTGAATAAAGCAACCCTAAAAGATCACTTTCCTTTGCCCTTTATAGATCAAGTGTTAGATACATTAGCAGGTAAGAAATATTTCTCATTCTTGGATGGTTTTAGTGGTTATAATCAAATTCAGGTAGCACCTGAGGATCAGGATAAAACCACATTTACTTGTCCATGGAGAACTTTTTCCCACCGAGTACTTCCTTTTGGGTTATGTAATGCACCTGCAACATTCCAAAGAGCAGTACTAGGAATTTTTTCTGATCGAATACATGATTGTGTAGAGGTATATATGGATGATTTTACAGTCTATGGAAACACATTTAAAGAAGCTTTGGAAAATTTGGAAAATGTCCTTAAAAGATGTAAAGAAACAAACCTTTCACTAAGCCATGAAAAATGCTTTATGATGTTTACAGAAGTTTTTGTTTTAGGACATCACATTTCAGGAGATGGGATTAAAGTTGAAAAATCTAAAGTTGAAGTCATCTCTAAGTTATCAATTCCAAGTTGCGAAAAGGATGTTAGAAGTTTTCTAGGATTTACAGGATACTATAGACGATTTATAAAAAACTTCACTAAAATAGCATATCCACTCTTCAAATTTCTTACAAAAGAATGTGAACTCAATTGGAATCCTAATTGCCAACTAGCATTTGAAACCTTGAAAGTAAAAATATCTGAAGCACCTATTTTAAGAGGACCAAATTGGAAACTTCCTTTCCATATTCCTACAGATGCTTTAGATACAGCTTTGGGAGCTGTATTGGGACAAAAATATTTGATTCCTTATGCCATTTACTATACAAGTAAGAATTTGACTCCCACTGAGTTGAATTATACTGTGACTGAAAAAGAATTCTTAGCTATTGTTCATGCAATTAACAAGTTCAAACACTATATAATAGGCTATGAAACCTTTGTTCATACAGATCACTCTGCAATTAGATATTTGATGAATAAACCTATTACTAATGGCAGAGTTACAAGATGGCTTTTACTTTTGAAAGAATTCAACATTACTGTGCTAGATAGACCTGGAAAACAAAACACAGTTGCTGATTTCTTGTCCATGATTTAGAATATCAAAGAAGACTCTCCGGTTGAAGATAAGTTTCCCGATGAATATCTCTTTGTAGTAACTACTCAAACTCCTTGGTTTGTAGATGTTGCTAATTATTTGGTTACAGGGAAGTTACCTTCACATTTGTTTCCTAGAGAGAAAAGAAAGATTATTCAAGAAAGTGCAAGATATTCATGGATCACTAACGAATTGTATAAAACAAGGCCAGATCTTATGATCAGAAGGTGTGTTAGGTAAGATGAGATGCCTGATATTCTCAAAGCATGTCATGATGAGTCGTGTGGTGGACACTTTGCTGACAAGAGGACAACCTATAAAATCCTTTCTTTAGGATATTATTGGCCATCCATCTTCAAAGATGCTAAAGAATATGTCAGAAGGTGCGATAGCTGCCAAAGGGTAGGGAAACCTGTTCCCTCAAATGAAATGCCATTACAAACTCAGGTACTTATCGAACCCTTTGGAAAATGGGCTTTAGATTTTATTGGACCTATTAATCCTCCATCCAAGCAGAAAAAGTATATATTGGTATGCACTGATTATGTCACCAAATTGGTAGAAGCCAAAGCATTACTTTTTGCTAACGAAAAATATGTAGTTAGTCTTATTTTTGAGGATATTTTTACTCGCTTTGGTGTTCCAAGAGAAATTGTGACAGATCAGAGATCTCAATTCACATCCAACATGATAAAAAGGCTTATGGAGGAGTAAAAGATCAAGCATAGGAAATCTACTCCCTATCATCCACAAGAAAATGGTCAAATGGAATCTACAAATAAAGTGATTGAAGGAATTCTCACCAAGACTGTGCATCTACATAGAGAATATTGGGCAGAAAGGCTTCCTAAAGCCTTATGGGCCTATAGAACTACATGGAGGAACAGAACGGGACATACACCCTATGAACTTGTTTATGGGAAACAAGTCTTGTTCCCTATAGAGTTCCAAGTCAAAACTTTCAAGATGGCAGTTCAGTTGGGGATGGATTTATCAGAAGCTCAAAGACATAGACTAGAGCAATTAAATGAACTTGATGAAATTAGACAAGAGGCAATTCAAAGGGCTGGTCTAGTCCAACAATAGAGGGCTAAATGGCATGACAAATACATCAAGGACAAAAAGTTTCAAGAAGGAGATTGGGCATTGTTATTTGATTCAAAGTTTAAAGATTTCCAAGGGAAGTTTCAAACTCATTGGCTTGGTCCATATGAGATTGAAAAAGTTTTCAGTAATGGAGAAATAAGGATAAAAAAAAATAGATGAAATTCAAACTCCTCTCCTTGTGAATGGTCATAGATTGAAAATTTATCAAAAATCAATCTAAAAGGAGGAGTTCATCAAGATCTTTTAGAACAATTCTGAAATGAAGTTGGTGGAGAAGAAGGAAGAATCCTTCTTCTCCACCAACTTAGTCCTTGTTTTTCTCATCTAAAAAAAAATGTATAAGGTTGAAAACCAATCACTGATTGGCATGCTTATACAGAAAATAAAGGGTGAAAATCAGAAGCCTCTGACACCCTATATTTTCCATTTATTTTCTGAAAAATGGTGACTCATTATGCATTCTACAAAATTCATTGTCTCATCTCATTTCACTCTATTTTACTTTTACAATTTCACCTCATTCCATTGCCATATTTCACCAATAAATTTTTCTTTTCTAACATTTCTTTCATCTCCATTTTCATTTATCATCTTGTCATATTTTCACTCATACAACCATTTCCATTTCATTCATTCATAAGCCATATTTTACTCTCTGTTTTACATTCTGCAGTTGTTTCCACGTTCTGCAGCTGGTCCCGTTCCGTAGCTAATCCTGTTCTGCAGCCAATCTGATTCTGCAGCAACAGTTTGATTATCAGTCCAAGCACAAAATGGCCAGTTCATAATAAAATCTTATATGCAGATAATTGAAGAGAAGACAACTTTGAAGACCAAACATGCCTAAAGCACCTATGGTAGCAAACATCAAGATATTAGCAAGTGGAAGGTAAGGTTCCAAAGGTAAAAATAATAACTTATTTCAAAAAGCAATACAAAAACATAAGTTTGTATAACTTGTATGGTCACATGTCTCCTTGATTAATCATTATGTGATTTGACTGCCACAATGACTCCGCCACACCTTCCGTCTTCAATGCCAAATGGTCCAATGATGCCTTCATAACTAATCTCCATTTTAAACTCCATGAATTGTACTTAACCGGACTTCTACAGTCACACCTGTTAACAATTAGATTAACAACATGACCTATCTGTATACAACTCTTCAAAACCCTGATTGTTCATTTATTACACTAAGTTTTTTCTCTCATACTTCCACAACCTTTTTGTGCACAGTCACTCTATTTTCATATACCTAGTGCACATAGTCACTCTATTTTCCACACAGTTTACATATATAGCTACTCTGTTTCCATGTATATAGTCGTTTTATTTTATATTCACAGTCAACCTGCTTCCATATATTCTGTCATCCCATTTCCATATCCATAGTCATTTTGTTTCTACATACCAGTTGCTCCATTTTCGTATACACAGTCATCTTTACATAGTCACTCCATTTTTCAGACAGTGAGGGGAATGCTGAAGAGTAGTCGATAATAGAGGTAATGAGACTCATTGTTAGAACTAAACCCATATGGGTGAAGTACATGGAGGGTTATCCGCAGCTGAAGGGAATGTTACAGAAAGCTGGTTGGGTTTGTTTCATTGAAAAATTCAATGGTTACCATAAGGAAATCACCAAATCCTTTGCCAGGGCATTTGATGGAATGGACGTGGAAATAGGTGACATCAAATTTTCAATTACCAAGTCCTCTATTGCTGAAGCAACAAAACTCTCAAGGCTAGGAGAAAGGTGGTTTAAGAACAAAGAGTTTCATGATGAATCCTGGAAGGTCATTCTTAAAAATCCAGGTATGGACACTTCAATTTTTAGAAAAGGGATTCCAATCTCTACCCTTAAAAACAAATGGAGTAGCATGTTGTTAATTTTGTAAAAGTTTATTACATGAGAAGGGAGGTTTGATTCTATGTATGTGTATCATATACAACTGTTAATGAATTTTCTAGAGAATGGAACCCTCAATCTCCCATTTTGCATGTTGAATAGTTTGAGAAGAATGGCAACTAATGTTCAAAAGAAAGTTGAGTCAATAGAAACCACTCTATATCACCATGGACTAGTGAATATTTTAGTTGAATTTCATTTGAGAAGTGTAGGGGACACATGGGAGGACTTTTTGGTAAGGAACTTGTTCCAAGATGCTCCAGAATTGCCTGAGGGAAGTCCTATAAAAAGAAGTAGGAGAAGGAAGACCAGTCTCACCATTCAAAGCACCCCTGAAACTTCAACACAGAAAAATGATGAAGAAGAACCAATCTTTGAGAAATTAACAGAGATCAGAAAGCAGACTAAGCAGAGGAGAAAAATGAAAGAAAAGGTTGAAGAAATCCACAAGGATATTCCTGAACCTTCATCACCTAAAGAGGATGAACAACTGCTTTCTGAGAGATTAATCAAAATCAGGGAACAGATCAAGAAAGATAAGGAGAAAGGAAAGAGGAAAAAGGATACAGAGGAAGAGATCATAGGCTCCCAAAATTTGAGGAGGAGTTCTAGACTCAGGGGAAAAGTGAAGAAAGTGAAATCAAAAGAGACCCAGTTTATAGATTTAGAGGGAGAAACTCCAACTCAGTCCCCTGACAATATTCCATATGAACAAAGCCCACAGAACTCTCCTCCACAAAACTTTGAGGGTAGCCCAAGAAGAGTTTCTCCAGGCATTGATCCAATCCAATAGCAAATTTATGACTACATAGAGTCATTGGCGAAAAAGAATACATCAGTAGACCCAAGGACTTCAGCTAATCTAGAGTCGCCTACCACCTCACAAGAAATTTTAACTAGCTCCCTTAAGCAGGAGATCTATGAGCTAGAAGTTCTGAACAGGCACATCCAAAGAGAAAGTGAAGCCTTAAAAGAACAGAATAAGTTGGATAAGATTATCCATGACAACACTATGATTCACTTAGGTTTATGGCACAAGAAGAATAGAAATATAAAAAGGAAGAATAAGAAGCTAAACAGGGCACTTATTAACCTCAAGTACAGATTTCTCAAGAGGAAGCCAAG
The DNA here is from genome assembly GCA_031772625.1 of Pinus tabuliformis. Taxonomy (NCBI): domain Eukaryota; kingdom Viridiplantae; phylum Streptophyta; class Pinopsida; order Pinales; family Pinaceae; genus Pinus; species Pinus tabuliformis. The sequence continues at coordinate 306,583,399 of CM062812.1, read as the reverse complement.
GATGGCAATTTGTACAAAGAAAAGCAAGAAGAGGAAGTTGGATGTTTTGGCTGAAGTATCAGAACAAATGCAGTATGAGGAGGAAGTTCACAATTTTGATTGCATGGTGACATGTAATAGTCTTGCAGTGGGGATATGTTGAGCTCCAAAACTGCCCTTTCCTTAGCAAATTTTCTCATCCCTCCTTTGTTTTTCCATGAAGAAATGCATTCCTATCATCAATAACCATTATACATTTCCTCAAGGAGAAAATTTTAGTGATTTACATGTTATACTTTTATGTTTTCTATTTGAATAAGTTTTTGCCTTTTAGCTATGTAATGTAGCCACATTCTGCAGCTAATCGGTTGTTCCACAGCTACTTCCACGCTTTTACAGGTTCTAGGTGTCAAGAGGGGAAAATGAATACATGGGCAGCTTGGAAAACATCATGGCATGGATCGTGTCCTATTCACCTATCCCAGGTCGACAAGGAAGACTCTGGTCAAAGGGAAGTCAAGCGAAGAGACCTAAGGTAAACAAGACTCTGTTTTGTACATGTTTCTTAGTGATGGGATCTGAAGCAATTTCCTGAGCCCACGGACTTCATCATCCACCTGTGAAAACTGAATCCAATAGTCATTACCTTAGATTTATGAAACTAGCAACCGAGGAAGAGAATTTTGTATGCTTGTCTACCTACATGTTTTTTTTGTAGCTCATTTTTCTCCTTAAAATAGTTGTATAATTTCTCTATAAATCCCTGTGTGAAGAACGCAGAACAAGTTCGAATTTTCTCAGGTGTTAAGTTCAGATTATCATTTTGTAATTTTGAGAACTCATTCTCTATTTTTAATATGAAGACTGTGTGTTTCATGGATACCTGAAAGCATTTGTTGGAGTGTTGATTAAGTACATTTAACCTGAGCAGTTGCAGAGGGCCCCTGCGCTGGCTAAGGTTACATTTCATTTTTGTTTTGTCTTTCATAGTTGAACTGTAAATTCACTGTGTTTTTTCCATAATGTTTATAATCATTTTCTAACCTTGTTCATAATGCAATTTTTGTCATCTTCTTACTAACGCAGAATAGCTTATTTCAGTACAGAATAGTTCTTTTGTTTCATTTCTTTCTAGTTTCTTATCAGTAGCTTGAAGTTGAGTTTAATAGTGTAGAGTAATTTATTTCATTTGTTGTTCATTAGTCTTTAAGTTTTTAGTTAAAACTGATCAGTGCCTTTACTATCTTGCCATTTTATTATTAGTTTAGTGACTCATATTGTAAGTGAATGTTTCTAAAAAGCCCTTCTGGTTGATGGTTCATCTTAAACCAAGTGGTTGAATATTTCATTTATGTAATGAGTCTTTTTCTACATTTTTGTATTTATTTTCTCTTAGAACAATGAAGTACGGAATTCCTCATAATGTTATCACAAGGAGGTTGTTCTCCCAAAATTATGTAGCAGAGTAACAAAGCACTTCATTTAGTTTTTATAATAGATTAGTTGCAATTTCATTTTCAGTCTTAAGTTTTTCATTTAGCTTTGTTGCAATTTCATTTTCATTTTTTCATTAAGTTTTGATTCTGCAATAGACTAAACAGTAGTTGTAATCTCATTTTTAGTATTTCATTTTAGTTTTATTTCCATCATAGATAGTTGCAATCTCATTTTCAGTTTTAATATTTCATTTAGATTTGGTTTTTTATTACATGATAGTTGTAATTTCACTCTTAAGTTCTTTTAGTTCATGATTTGGAATCAATAATAAATAGTAGAAATAGAAACTCTATTTTCCTTTTCTTGATTAAGTTTTACTTCCAAATCTAGCTTGAAGCACTCTTAGTTGTCATTTCATTTCTTTAGCAGAAGTAGATTTAAGATTTTTGTTAAGTGCATTGTAAATCATTAGGAATTAAAGGATCAAAACCCCAAAACAACATAAAACTCAAAAACACTGAAGTAAGAAGGGTCATCTAGCACATATAGTGCACTACACTTCATCAGTTTACGATACCTGGATTGATAATTTATGTAGAGCAATTTAGGACACTAAATTAACAAAACAGTTGCTCCTTCAACACATTAAACTCCTTCATTGTTTCCTCCATCCTTTGTTTCTCTCTCTATCTTTACGCATTCCTCCTATTGCGCTGTTGCCTCTTTGCCTCTATTGCCAAAGCATCTTTCTACACAAGTGGGTCTGCTCTAAACTTGTAGCTTTGCTCTGCCTCTACACTGGTGACAATCTTTCTCTTGCCTTTGTCCTGCACTGGTATGTTTACCTTTGATGTTGCTGTTGGTAGTGCTCTCCTGGATACTGCTTCATGTTGCTTTACTAACCATTCCACAGCGACGCCGACCGGTTTATTGGGAAAGGAGAAGTTGTGAAAATATATCCATGGGTCTTCCTTAGCCCAATGAAATGCTCCATGGATCCATGAAAATTGTACTCTCATGCAATGGTTATTCACAAAACAATGTGGATCATACGGATTGTAGCTTCGGGTGTCGAAAGGATATTTCTTGCATTCTTCTGCTTCAGGATCCGCATGCTCGAGATTTTATATCTCGTACAACCAGATCCATAATGACATAGGAAAAACTCACCTAAAGGCAATTTCCCTGATTTTCACAATAACCTTATGTGGCCTTGTGGGTTATGTCCACCTATACAAATTTGAAGCGTTTACATTGGTGGTTTTAAACAAAAACCTGACCAATCACCAAACAGCGCTTTAACACATAATCCGCCAACGAGTGTCGGTCCCACCTGAATGCACAAGACTAGACTCCAAATAAAATATACCCATGTCTATAAACTTCTCGGCTTCGCTCAGGCCCAAGTCATATCGGCTTCAATCTCCACTGTTGATCAAAGCCCACTTGATCCAACGGTCAGCAACGATATCACACGGGCTACTTGCACGACGTTTAACCACCCTTATAAAGTCGATAAGGAATATAATCCTTGGTCTATAAAAGTTCAGGTCCGACTTTGAAGTTAAAGTCTAATCACTTTATGGCCCGATATCATTGGATAAAAGAGGCCAGCAAATCCTATGGCTTGCGGTTCTTCAACTAGCACACAAATTACCAAACAACTTAGCCCCGCAATTGACTATGATGTAAGCGTTCGAAAATGAGATCGACGGCTAGGAGTGAGTGCGGGTCTCCAACCACAATAAATAATTCCGCACTCTCCTATCCCCGCGATCTATTCCTCTGCCATTCTTCTTCTTCCATTAATATCATGTGCCTCTCTGCTCTTGACACGATGACTTTGACAACATTATTCTCCAAGCACGTTTCCCATGACAATGAATTCAACATTTGATTTCCTTCCTCTGACCCTGTTTTGACCCAAGCTATGAAACTAAGGATCCCAACACGCAATTCTGGATACCTTCTAACATTGTTCTATATTCCTTCAACTTACAACTCCAATCCAATCCTCAGTTACACATTTCACTTTGGCTTGTTTCACTTTGGCTCCAATTCCTCAGGAACCAGACTTCCATGATAAATCTTCATGCTGGTTTCTAACATTCCAACTCCACACATGCAAATCTTCCCATCTATTATTCCAACAAATTATAACATAATTTCTACTTTCCTTTGGCTCTCAGATTAAATTCAATGTGGATCGTTGAATGTTACTCCACTCCACCTTGTAATCAGACTTCATCTACGAGTTTGCTACAAAGAGCATTTAATTATGATGATCCACACAACATCACGCTCTTTCCCTCTTATCGATACCATATACAGGTCTAGTGTAAGGTCAATGCTACCCTTTGACTTCTTTATCAGTGTATCTACACCCTCCATAATCATGTAATTATCTCCAACATTACTGGAACATTTCACTGTGATCATAATTTGATCTCCACTTGGCCATATCTTCTCTTCTTATCTGTGCTTAGGTCCTCTATCAATTTTCCTCGAATTCATAAAGGAATTCTCCTTAGCCTTTCTGTCTTTGGTTCACTTATTCTGTGTGACTCTTCTCTTGAGTTATTCTTCTGCGTGCTTCTTTAAAACTACTACTTCTGAGCTTTGCGTTGATTTCTTTAATCGGATTCATACATTCCAACCACTATCCTCCTCTGTATTCCTTCTCTGCACTCGTTCTCTGCTCAAAATTCTCATGCATATATATATTAAATAGAGTTCTCCACTACACACATAATTTATCTATTAATTTCTTAATACACACTGTATAACTCAGAAAACGAATCTCTATATTCATAAACAAATGTATATACAAAAGAGTCTTTATCTCGCTGCCTAATTTTCTAATCAATGGCCTTTCTCTTCTCACAGCCCATAGGCTACAATCCAAACCCTATCTATTTTCTATCTAAGGATTATTCTTCATTCTGCCCTTTTTCCATTATGCCTTTGAGGTTTACATTTATATAAAAGGATTCTGTTTCCAATTTTGGTTCAGATCCTCAATCTTCTCAACTAAATCCTAAGAATCCTCTATGTCCTCAATTAGTTCCTAAAATATCTTCTTTATCCCTTGAGGATCTCAACTTTCAACTAATCCTAAGGATCCTCCATAAATCATGAACTACTTTCTAAGATTTACAATATCTCAATCCATACTAATTACTCATCATCACTCATGTTCTCCCACATTCGAGAACATTTACAAATATCCTCACAATATTTAATTAACTCCTATTCTAAATGTCTCACCTAAATCACTCAAAATATTTAAAATTACATTAATTATATACTTAGGAAAACCACTCTTTTGAAAACACAAGACCACCTAGATTCTACTAAATGTACACATTTTCGGAACCATGATGCTCTTGCATCAGACTCCCAAAGTAGAAAATAATCATGATCTCTAGATCATGTGCTTCTAATCTTTGTCCTCCTGGATCCCAGATTTTGTTTTGTAATTTATCTTTGCCTATTTCTTTTCCTTTCAGCTGTTCTATTGTTGCTGTTGTCTGCTGCTATTTTCCAGGTTTCCATACCTTATTCTGCAATTTCCCACTTTCTATGCTCTCACATTCTTCTGTTGTCTTCCTCTTACTGCTGTATCTTTGCTTTCCTGTTGCTATCCTCTTCTAAGACACCTTTATCATTATCCTTCTTATCAATTCAATCTCTCTTTCTAGTACATCCTCTATTTGTTCATTGCCTTCAACTCTTAATTGTTGAATTTTAATTACTTTCGCCCTTACATCCTTACCCTCTTGTTCACTATTGTCTTGCACCTTTTCAGCTACTGCCATATTTTCCTTCAAGAAAATTTTCTACTTCTGTTTATTGTACCTGTCAACTTCTTCTTGACTGTCATTTATGACAATTTCTTTGTCATCCTTCATTAGCAATTTACTCTTGATATTTATCCTCTGTTGTTCTAGCTTTCTCCTTTGAAGGTCTAACTTTCTATGTAACTCAATAATTTTAATTGGAATAGAATTTGGAAATTTTACACAATTTTCAATGCTTTCATTTGTTGTTGACCAATCGTCAAATGGTACTTCTTCCCCTGCTAAATCTAACTCATCATGCTTAAGTATTCCAAACTCATTAGGCATAGTAATTACCTTTTCTTAATCTTCATGTCTTAACTCATATATGTTATTCCAATCTTTACTGTTACCAGCTCCAATATTCTATTGCATATTTCCATGAGACATTTCTATCTCCTTTCATTTCTGAGATCTTGCTATCTCAATCTTAATCTGAACAGATTTCAGATTCTGCTCCTTCTTCTTAACAAACTCTAAAGTTTTTTCATCACCCCGTGTTGTACCTACAATCATACATAAATCATTAGTTTTAAAAATATAAGACCTTTCAGTCTTAGTTAATGCTTCATACATCAGGTCTTCTTTCCCCTCTGAATCCTTCATATGATTCAGTTCCTCAGTAGATTTTCCTTCTATCTCTTCATTACTTTAAGAAATCAATGGACCATGTTCTAGTTCACATACCAAAAATTCCTTCACATACTCATTTAATCTGAGTAACTCTTCCTTTAATTGAGCATTCATTATATGCTCCCACTTCACTTGTAATTTATGCCATTGGACTTTCCTTTTCATAATCCAACCTTGCCTTTGGTCTTCATTCTCTTTCTCTTGTAGCCATCCTTGTAGTATCTCCAACTGTACTCTCATCACTGCAAGATTTCTCTCTCACACCTCATTACTCATCTTACCTATATGGCATTCTCTAGAACCTCTTCTATGACCCTCCATGGCCATCTTCCCTTATGAGCTCATCTATGCCCGATTGGTGATCTGCAACATAGCCTTTTCTTGTAGCATTATTCTCTTGCTACTCAATACCCTATCAAGCTTCCTCTCTAAGCTTGATCTCTTCCTAGGTATTCTCTCTCTCTTGGTTCACTCTTGAACCTTTTAGAGCCTCACTGCTCCTCTAGTTGCTGCACTTAGTCGCCTTTCTCCTTTCTTCCAACCTCTAGTTGGATAGGTTCGTTCCCGTCATCATCAAAAGCTCTACTTGTTCTTCGCTACAATTATCAAACATCTTCATAGCATTTTTCAATCAATAATTCATCACTAATTAACTGAAACCATGAAGACCATACCTCACTGTCCAATTTTATGAACACATGTTGCTGTTGTAGTTTTTCACTATCGCTTCATAAAAAATTTTCTTAATTTGTCCTTTCAATAATCTGATCTACTTTCTCCCAAAGTAGATTTTTTCTTCTATCTTTTTACTATTCTGTCAAAAATCAATTTAACAATCACCAATTTCAAAATCAAATAAGAATATCAATTTATTTTTTTTTACCTCAATTAGATTTAGATCTAATTCTTCTCTTCACTTCTACTGCGTTACTCTAGTTTCTTAAAAATTCCTCCCGTTCTGTACTTTTCAAAGAAAACTTTTCAAACTCTATTCTCTGTTCACAAGGTTAAATATGAAATAAAATAATTCCATAAGTTCTGAATTATTTTCAAAATACAAACCCACTCTGATTTCTCTTCTGTAGAGTATACCCGCTCTAATTTTCTCCCAAAAGAGCTTTTTTCCAGCTCTGATACCACTTTGACACAGGAAAAACCTGCCTAAAGGCAATTACCCTAATTTTCACAGTAACCTTATGTGGCCCTATGGGTTATGGCCACCTATACAAATCAGAAGCATTTACATTGGTGGTTTTAAACAAAAACCCAACTAATCACCAAGTAGCGTTTTAATACATAATCCGCCAACGAACACCAGTCCCACCTGAATGCACAAGACCGGACTCCAAATAAAATATATCCATGTCCATAAACTTGTCGGGTTCACTTAGTCCCAAGTCCTATCGTCTTCAATCTTCATCGTTGATCAAAGCCCACTTGATCCAACGGCCAGCAGCGATATCGCACAGGATACTTGCACGACGTTCAACTGCCCTTACGGAGTCGATAAGGAATATAATCCTTGGCCTATAAAAGTTCGGGTATGACTTTGAATTTAAAATCCAATCACTTTATGGCCCAATATCCGTTGGATAACAGAGGCCATCAAATCCTATGGCTTGCGGTTCTTCAACTAGAACACAGATTACCAAACAACTTAGCCCCACAGTTGACTGTGATGTAAGCGTTTGAAAATGAGATCGATGGCTAGGAGTGAGTGCGGGTCTCCAACCACGATCAAAAACTTCTGCGCTCTCCTATGCTCGCAGTTTATTCCTCCGCCATTAATATCCTATGCCTCTTTGCTCTTGACACGATGACATTGACAACATTCTTCTCCAAGCACATTTCCCATGACAATGAATTCAACATTCGATTTCCTTCCTCTGACAGTGTTCTGACCCAAGCTATGAATCTAAGGATCCCAACACACAATTCTGGATACCTTCTAACATTGTTCTGTATTCCTTCAACTTACAGCTCCAATCCAATCCTCAATTACACATTTCACTTTGGTTTGTTTCACTTTGGCTCCAATTCCTCAGGAACCATACTTCCATGATAAATCTTCATGTCGGTTTATAACATTCCAACTCCACACACACAAATCTTCCCATCTATTATTCCAGCAGATTATAACACAATTTCTGCTTTCCTTTAGCACTCAAATTAAATTCAACATGGATCGTTGAATGTTACTCCACTCCACCTTGCAATCAGACTTCATCTCCGGGTTTACTACTCAAAGCATTTAATTCTTATGATCCACACAACATCGCGCTCTTTCCCTCTTATTAATACCATATACAGGTCTAGTGTAAGGTCAATGCTACCCTTTGACTTCTTTATCAGTGTATCTACACCATCCATAATCATGCGATTATCTCCAACAGTACTGGAATGTTTCACTGTGATCATAATTTGATCTCCACTTGACCATATCTTCTCTTCTTATATGTACTTAGGTCCTCTGTCAATTCTCCTCGAATTCATAAAGGAATTCTTCTCGGCCTTTCTGTCTTTGGTTCCCTTATTCTGCGTGACTCCTATTGAGTTATTCTTCCACATGCTTCTTTAAAAGTACTACTTCTAAGCTTTGCACTGATTTCTTTATTTGGATTCATACAATCAGACCACTATCCTCCTCTATATTCCTTCTCTGCAATCATTCTCTGCTCGAAATTCTCATGCATATATATATTAAACAGAGTTCTCCACTACACACATAATTTATCAATTAATTTCTTAATGCACACTATATAACTCAGAAAATGAATCTCTATATTCAAAAACAAAAGTATATACAAAAGAGTGTTTCTCTCACTGCCTGATTTTCTAATCAATGGCCTTTCTCTTCTCACAACCCATAGGCTACAATCCAAACCCTATCTATTTTCTATCTAAGGATTATTCTTCATTTTGCCCTTTTTCATTATGCCTTTGAGGTTTACATTTATACAAAAGGATTATGTTTCCAATTCTGGCTCAGATCCTCAATCTTCTCAACTAAATCCTATGAATCCTCTAAGTCCTCAATTAGTTCCTAAAATATCTTCTTTATGCCTTGAGGATCTCTACTTTCAACTAATCCTAAGGATCCTCCATAATTCATGAACTACTTTCTAAGATTTACAATATCTCAATCCATACTAATTACTCATCATCACTCATGTTCTCCAACATTTGAGAACATTTACAAATATCCTCACAATATTTAATTAGCTCCTATTCTAAATGTCTCACCTAAATCAATCAAAATATTTAAAATTACATTAATTATATACTTAGGAAAACCACTCTTTTGAAAACATAAGACCACCTAGATTCTACTAAATGTACACATTTTCGTAACCATGATGCTCTTGCATCAGACTCTCAAAGTAGAAAATAATCATGATCTCTAGATCATGTGCTTCTAACCTTTGTCCTCATGGATCCCAGATTTGTTTTGTAATTTATCTTTGCTTATTTATTTTCCTTTCAACTATTCTGTTGTTGTTGTTGTCTCCTGCTGTTTTCCAAGTTTCCATACCTTAATGTGAAATTTCCCACTTTCTATGCTCTCATATTCTTCTGCTGTCTTCCTCTTACTACTACTTCTTTGCTTTCCTGCTGTTGTCTTCTTCTAAGACACCTTTATCATTATCCTTCTTATTAGTTCAATCTCTCTGTCTAGTATATCCTTTGTTTGTTGATTGCCTTCAACTCTTAATTGCTGAATTTTCATTACTGCCACCCTTACATCCTTACCCTCTTGTTCATTATGTCTCGTAGCTGCTGCCATATTGTCCTTCAAGACAATTTTCTACTTCTGTTTACTGTACCTGTCAACTTCTTCTTGACTATCATTTATGACAATTTCTTTGTCATCCTTCATTAGCAATTTACTCTGGATATTTATACTCTGTTGTTCTAGCTTTCTCCTTTGAAAGTCTAACTTTCTATATAACTCAATAATTTTAATTGGAATAGAATTTGGAAATTTTACACAATTTTCAATTGTTTCATTTGTTGTTTACCAATCGTCAAATGGTCCTTCTACTCCTGCTAAATCTAACTCATCATGATTAAGTATTCCAAACTCATTAGGCATAGTAATTACCTTTTCTTCATCTTCATGTCTTAACTCAAATATGCTATTCCAATCTTTACTGTTACTAGCTCCAATATTCTGCTACATATTTCCATGAGACCTTTCTGTCTCCTTTCGTTTATGAGATCTTGCTATCTCAGTCTTAATCTGAATATATTTCAGATTCTACTCCTTCTGCTTAACAACTCTAAAGTTTGTTCATCGCCCTGTGTTGTACCTGCAATCATACACAAATCATTAGTTTTTAAAATATAAGACCTTTCGGTCTCGGTTGATGCTTCAGACATCAGGTCTTCTTGCTGCTCTGAATCCTTCATATGATTCAGTTCCTCAGTAGATTTTCCCTCTATCTCTTCATTACTTTTAGAAATCAGTGGACCATGTTTTGGTTCACATACCAAAACTTTCTTCATATACTCATTTAATCTGAGTAACTCTTCATTTAATTGAGCATTCACTCTATGCTCCCACTTCACTTGTAATTTATGCCTTTGGACTTCCCTTTTCATAATCCAACCTTGCCTATGGTATTCATTCTCTTTCTCTTGTAGCCATCCTTGTAATATCTCCAACTATACTCTCATCACTACAAGATTTCTCTCTCGCTCCTCATTACTCATCTTACCTATATGGCATTCTGTAGAACATATTCTATGACCCTCCATGGCCATCTTCCCTCATAAGCTCATCCATGCCCAATTGGTGATTTGCAACATAGCCTTTTCTTGTAGCATTATTCTCTTGCTACTCAATACCCTATCAAGCTTCCTCTCTGAGCTTGATCTCTTCCTACGTATTCTCTCTCTCTTGGTTCACTCTCTTGAACCTTTTAGGGCCTCACTGCTCCTCTGGCTATTGCACTCAGTCACCTTTCTCCTTTCTTCCAACCTCTAGTTGGATAGGTTCATTGCCATCATCATCAAAATCTCTGCTTGTACTTTGCTACAATTATCAAACATCTTCATAGCATTCTTCAATCAATAATTCATCATTAATTAACTGAAACCATGAAGACCATACCTCACTATCGAATTTTCTGAACACATGTTGTTGCAGTTTTTCATTATCCCTTCATAAACAATTTTCTCAATTTGTCCTTTTAATAATCTGATCTACTTTCTCCCAAAGTAGATTTTTTCTTCTATCTTTTTACTGTTCTTTCAAAAATCAATTTATCAATCATCAATTTCAAAATCAAATAAGAAAATCAATTTTTTTTTACCTCAATCATATTCAGATCTGGTTCTTCTCTTCACTTCTACTGTGCCACTATAGTTTCTTGAAAATTCTTCCCATTCTATCCTTTTCAAAGAAAACTTTTCAAAATCTATTCTCTGTTCACAAGGTTAATTATGAAATAAAATAATTCCATAAGTTCTGAATTATTTCCAAAAGACAAACCCACTCTGATTTCTCTTCTGTAGAGCATACCCGCTCTAATTTTCTCCCAAAAGAGCTTTTTTCCAACTCTGATAGCACTTTGATGTAGGAAAAACATGCCTAAAGGAAATTTCCCTGATTTTCACAATAACCTTACGTGGCCCTGTGGGTTATGGCCACCTATACAAATTGGAAGCATTTACATTGGTGGTTTTAAACAAAAACCTAACCAATCACCAAGCAGCACTTTAACACATAATCCACCAACGAACGCCGGTCCCACCTGAATGTACAAGACCGAACTCCAAATAAAATATACCCATGTCCATAAACTTCTCGGGTTTGCTCAGGCCCAAGTCCTATCGGCTTCAATCTCCGCTGTTGATCAAAGCCCACTTGATGCAACGGTCAGCAACGATATCGCACAGGCTACTTGCACGACGTTTAATCACCCTTGCGGAGCCGATAAGGAATATAATCCTTGGTCTATAAAAGTTCGGGTCTGACTTTGAAGTTAAAGTCCGATCACTTTAGAGCTCGATATGCGTTGGATAATAGAGGCCATCAAATCCTACGACATGTGGTTCTTCAACTAGCACACAGATTACCAAATAGCTTAGCCCCTCAGTTGACTATGATGTAAGCATTTGAAAATGAGATCGATGGCTAGGAGTGAGTGTGGGTCTCCAACCACGATAAAAACTTTTGCGCTCTCCTATCCTCACAGTCTATTCCTCTGCCATTCTTCTTCCACCATTAACATCTTGTGCCTCTCTGCTCTTGACATGATGACTTTAACAACATTATTCTCCAAGCACATTTCCCATGACAATGAATTCAACATTCAATTTCGTTCCTTTGACCCAAGCTATGAAACTAAGGATCCCAACACGCAATTCTGGATACCTTCTAACATTGTTCTGTATTCCTTCAGCTTACAGCTCCAATCCAATCCTTAGTTACGCATTTCCCCTTTGCTTGTTTCACTTTGGCTCCAATTCCTCGGGAACCAGACTTCCATGATAAATCTTCATGTCGGTTTATAACATTCCAACTCCACACACGCAGATCTTCCCATCTATTGTTCCAATAGATTATAATGCAATTTTTGCTTTCCTTTGGCACTCAGATTAAATTTAACGTGGATCGTTGAATGTTACTCCACTCCACCTTGCAATCAGACTTCATCTCCGGGTTTGCTACACAGAGCATTTAATTCTGATGATCCACACAACATCACACTATTTCCCTCTTATTGATACCATATACAGGTCTAACGTAAGGTCAATGCTACCCTTTGACTTCTTTATCAGTGTATCTACACCCTCCATAATCATGCGATTATCTCCAATAGTACTGGAATGTTTCACCCTGATCATAATTTGATCTCCACTTGGTCATTTCTTCTCTTCTTATCTATGCTTAGGTCCTCTGTCAATTCTCCTCGAATTCATAAAGGCATTCTTCTCGGCCTTTCTATCTTTGGTTCACTTATTCTGTGTGACTCTTCTTTTGAGTTATTCTTCCTCATGCTTCTTTAAGAATACTACTTCTGTGCTTTGCGCTAATTTCCTTAATCGGATTCATACAGTTCGACCACTATCCTCCTTTGTATTCCTTCTCTGCACTCGTTCTCTGCTTGAAATTCTCATGCATATATATATATATTAAACAGAGTTCTCCACTACACTCATAATTTATCAATTAATTTCTTAATACACACTATATAACTCAAAAAACGAATCTTTGTATTCAAAAACAAATGTATATACAAAAGAGTCTTTCTCTCGCTGCCTGATTTTCTAATCAATGGCCTTTCTCTTCTCACAGCCCATATGCTACAATCCAAACACTATCTATTTTCTATCTAAGGATTATTCTTCATTTTTCCCTTTTTTCATTATGCCTTTGAGGTTTACATTTATACAAAAGGATTATGTTTCCAATTCTAGTTCAGATCCTCAATCTTCTCAACTAAATCCTAAGAATCCTCTATGTCCTCAATTAGTTCCTAAAATATCTTCTTTATCCCTTGAGGATCTCAACTTTCAACTAATCCTAAGGATCCTCCATAAATCATGAACTACTTTTTAAGATTTACAATATCTCAATCCATACTAATTACTCATCGTCACTCATGTTCTCCCACATTCGAGATCATTTACAAATATCCTCACAATATTTAATTAACTCCTATTCGAAATGTCTCACCTAAATCAATCAAAATATTTAAAATTACATTAATTATATACTTAGGAAAACCACTCTTTTGAAAACACAAGACCACCTAGATTCTACTCAATGTACACATTTTCGGAACCATGATGCTCCTATATCAGACTCCCAAAGTAGAAAATAATCATGATCTCCAGATCATGTGCTTCTAATCTTTGTCCTCTTGCATCCAAGATTTTGTTTTGTAATTTATCTTTGCCTATTTGTTTCCTTTTAGCTGATCTATTGTTGCTGTTGTCTACTGCTGTTTTCTAGGTTTCCATACCTCCTTCTGCAATTTCCCACTTACTATGCTCTCACTTTCTTTTGTTGTCTTCCTCTTACTACTGCTTCTTTGCTTTCCTACTACTGTCTTCTTCTGAGACACCTTTATCATTATCCTTCTTATCAGTTCAATCTCTCTGTCCAATATATCCTCTGTTTGTTGATTGCCTTCAACTCTTAATTGTTGAATTTTCATTATTGCTACCCTTACATCCTTACCCTCTTGCTCACTATTGTCTTGCACCTTTTCAGCTACTACCATATTGTCCTTCAAGACAATTTTCTGCTTCTATTTACTGTACCTGTAAACTTCTTCTTAACTGTCATTTATGACAATTTCTTTGTCATCCTTCATCAGCAATTTACTCTGGATATTTATCCTCTGTTGTTCTATCTTTCTCCTTTTAAGGTCTAACTTTCTATATAACTCAATAATTTTAATTGGAATAGAATTTGGAAATTTTACACAATTTTCAATGCTTTCATTTGTTGTTGACCAATCGTCAAATGGTCCTTCTTCCCCTACTAAATCTAACTCATCATGCTTAATTATTCAAAACTCATTAGGCATAGTAATTACCTTTTCTTCATCTTCATGTCTTAACTCATACTTGTTATTCAAATCTTTACTGTTACCAGCTCCAATATTCTGCTACATATTTCCATGAGACCTTTCTATCTCCTTTCGTTTATGAGATCTTGCTATCTTAGTCTTAATTTGAACAGATTTCAGATTCTACTCCTTCTTAACAAACTCTAAAGTTTGTTCATCACCCTGTGTTGTACCTGTAATCATACACAAATCATTTATTTTAAAAATATAAGACCTTTCGGTCTTGGTTGATGCTTCAGACATCAGGTCTTCTTGCTGCTCTGAATCCTTCATATAATTCAGTTCCTCAGTATATTTTCCCTCTATCTCTTCATTACTTTTAGAAATCAATGGACCATGTTCTGGTTCACATACCAAAACTTCCTTCATATACTCATTTAATTTGAGTAACTATTCCTTTAATTGAGCATTCACTCTATGCTCCCACTTCACTTGTAATTTATGCCATTGGACTTTCCTTTTCATAATCCAACCATGCCATTGGTCTTAATTCTCTTTCTCTTGTAGCCATCCTTGTAGTATCTCCAATTGTACTCTCATCACTACAACATTTCTCTCTCACTCCTCATTACTCATCTTACCTATATGGCATTCTCTAGAACCTCCTCTATGACCCTCCATGGCCATCTTCCCTCATGAACTCATCCATGCCCGATTGGTGATATTCAACATAGCCTTTTCTTGTAGCATTATTCTCTTACTACTCAATACCCTATCAAGCTTCCTCTCTAAGCTTGATCTCTTCCTATGTATTCTCTCTCTCTTGGTTCACTCTCTTGAACCTTTTAGAGCCTCACTGCTCCTATGGTTGCTACACTCAGTCACCTTTCTACATTCTTCCAACCTCTAGTTGGATAGGTTCATTGCCATCATCATCAAAAACTCTGCTTGTTCTTCAGTACAATTATCAAACATCTTCATAGCATTTTTCAATCAATAATTCATCATTAATTAACTTAAACCATGAAGACCATACCTTACTGTCCAATTTTCTGAACACATGTTGTTGTTTCAGTTTTTCACTATCCCTTCATGAAAAAAATTCTCAATTTGTCCTTTCAATAATCTGATCTACTTTCTCCCAAATTAGATTTTTTCTTATATATTTTTATTGTTCTTTCAAAAATCAATTTATAAATCACCAATTTCAAAATCAAATAAGAAAATAAATTTGTTTTTTTTACCTCAATCAGATTCATATCTGATTCTTCTCTTCGCTTCTACTGCGCCACTCTAGTCTCTTGAAAATTCTTCCCATTTTGTCCCTTTCAAAGAAAACTCTTCAAAATTTGTTCTATGTTCACAAGGTTAATTATGAAATAAAATAATTCCATAAGTTCTGAATTATTTCCAAAAGAAAAACCCACTCTAATTTCTCTTCTTTAGAGCATACTTGCTCTAATTTTCTCCCAAAAGAGAATTTTTCCAGCTCTGATACCACTTTGACGTAGGAAAAACCTGCCTAAAGGAAATTTCCCTGATTTTCACAATAACCTTATGTGTCCCTATGGGTTATGGCCACCTATACAAATCAGAAGTGTTTACATTGGTGGTTTTAACAAAAACCCGACCAATCACCAAGCAAAGCTTTAACACATAATCTGCCAATGAATACCGATCCCACCTGAATGCACAAGACCGGACTCCAAATAAAATATACCCATGTCCATAAACTTCTCCGGTCTGCTCAAGCCCAAGTCCTATCGGCTTTAATCTCCACCATTGATCAAAGCCCACTTAATCCAACGGTCAACAACGATATCGCATGGGCTACTTGCACGACGTTTAATCGCCCTTACGGAGCCAATAAGGAATATAATCCTTGGTTTATAAAAGTTCAGGTTCGACTTTGAAGTTAAAGTCCAGTCAATTTATGGCCTGATATCCATTGGATAACAAAGGCCATCAAATCCAATGGCTTGTGGTTCTTCAACTAGCACACTGATTACCAAACTGCTTAACCCTGCATTTGACTGTGACATAAGCGTTTGAAAATGAGATCGACGACTAGGAGTGAGTGCGGGCCTCCAACCACGATAAAAAACTTTCGCACTCTCCTATCCCTACAGTCTATTCCTCTGCCATTCTTCTTCCGCTAATAATATCCTCTGCCTCTCTGCTCCTGACACAATGACATTGCCAACATTCTTCTCCAAGCACATTTCCCATGACAACGAATTCAACATTCGATTTCCTTCCTCTATCCCTGTTCTAACCCAAGCTATGAAACTAAGGATCCCAACACGCAATTTTGGATACCTTCTAACATTGTTCCATATTCCTTCAACTTACAGCTCCAATCCAATCTTCAGTTACGGATTTCACCTTGGCTTGTTTCACTTTGGCTCCAATTCCTCAGGAACCAGACTTCCATGATAAATCTTCATGCCGATTTATAACATTCCAACTCCACACACGCAAATATTCCCATTTGTTGTTCCAGCAGATTATAACACAATTTCTGCTTTCCTTTAGCACTCAAATTAAATTCAACGTGGATCGTTGAATGTTACTCCACTCCACCTTGCAATCAAACTTCATCTCCGGGTTTGCTACACAGAGCATTTAATTCTGATGATCCACACAACATCATGCTCTTTCCCTCTTATTGATACCATATACAGGTCTAGCATAAGGTCAATGCTACCCTTTGACTTCTTTATCAGTGTATCTACACCCTCCATAATCATGCGATTATCTCCAATAGTACTAGAACATTTCACCGTGATCATAATTTGATCTCCACTTGGCCATATATTCTCTCCTTATCTATGCTTAGGTCCTCTATCAATTCTCCTCAAATTCATAAAGGAATTCTTCTTGGCCTTTCTGTCTTTGGTTCCCTTATTCTGTGTGACTCTTCTCTTGTGTTATTCTTCCTCGTGCTTCTTTAAAACTACTACTTCTGAGCTTTGCACTGATTTCTTTAATTAGATTCATACAGTCCGACCACTATCCTCCTCTATATTCCTTCTCTGTACTCGTTCTCTGCTCAAAATTCTCATGCATATATATATTAAACAGAGTTCTCCACTACACACATAATTTATCAATTAATTTCTTAATATACACTATATAACTCAGAAAACGAATCTCTGTATTAAAAAACAAATGTATATACAAAAGAGTCTTTCTCTCGCTGCCTAATTTTCTAATCAATGGCCTTTCTCTTCTCACAGCCCATAGGCTACAATCCAAACCCTATCTATTTCCTATCTAAGGATTATTCTTCATTCTGCCCTTTTTTCATTATGCCTTTGAGGTTTACATTTATATAAAAGGATTATGTTTCCAATTGTGGTTCAGATCCTCAATCTTCTCAACTAAATCCTAAGAATCCTCTAAGTCCTCAATTAGTTCCTAAAATATCTTCTTTATCCCTTGAGGATCTCTACTTTCAACTAATCCTAAGGATCCTCGATAAATCATGAACTACTTTCTAAGATTTACAATATCTCAATCCATACTAATTACTCATCATCACTCATGTTCTCCCACATTTGAGAACATTTACAAATACCTCACAATATTTAATTAGCTCCTATTCTAAATGTCTCACCTAAATCACTCAAAATATTTAAAATTACATTAATTATATACTTAGGAAAACCACTCTTTTGAAAACACAAGACCACCTAGATTCTACTAAATGTACACATTTTCGGAACCATGATGCTCTTGCATCACATAACAGAATAGTGGGCTAAGGTGCCTTCTTCTTCTAGTGCAGCCTAGCTGACAGTCTTGTCGAGATGTGGTACGATACTTCTTGCATGATGAGCTTGTCCATGGCAAACTTCGACAAAACATGCAGAGGATTCTTCACATTGTACATTCATATGAAGGTGCCAGATGGTGAGGCATACTAATTGGCTATGTCTATGAGTGCCTCCATTGTTCCCTTCAAAATGCAAGGTGGATCCTACTCAAATATCATCTTGTACAATGGGGTGACAAAATGATCTGACAACTGTGTGATGACTCCTTGGAAGCTGCATTCAGAATTTTTTTTACAATAAGTATTGAAAGAGGTTTCTGCTGATGTCCATGCCCACTTCAAGCTCAGGAACTCCTAATGGGTACAGATTGCATCCAAGATGTATGCGGACATGTAGATTTACGCTCATTAACCTTTGGGGGGATGCCGAGCTCCTGTTACCTATTCCTTCAACATGTTAGCCAACATGTCGGACCAGTTGCATGCTTTGCCTTCACTGGCTAGTTAGTCCAACACAATTACCCAACTCTGAGGGAAGGTTTCCGTGCTCTCTTGGCCATACAAGTGACATGAAAATATTACCAAGTATTGATACACCTTCTGTAGTACCTTTATCTTGTAAATCTAGTTGGGTGTCATCCTGAATTTGGTTGGCTCCTTCATCCAGTTCTTCAAGATATATCTGGAGTTGTTATTGTTACTAGGTATGTTGAAGGGTGTCTCCATGGTGATCACTAACTTTGGCAAGTGGTACATATGTTGATAATCATGTGCCCTGAAGGTAGCAATCTTTGTCCCATTGACACTTCTCAATGTCATCGTCTCGGGATCAGTGTGTGAGATGATCCAATGTATCATAGCCACACATTGGAATGCGGGATACCTACATGCAATCCGGTACAAGGCAGACTTGTGAATGTTCACATAGAATTGGCGGTCTTCAAGGTTTTCCCCAAATGTGCCTGAGAATGCATCATTGACCTCTTGCCATTTCAGCTTGATATCTTTGTCTATGATCAGATTGGTGTCTTCGTATATCAGCAAAGTCATAGACACTCGCTCAATTGTTGCTCCAGTTTCACTTTCGTCGATGTCCTTTGACCCTACTCTCTTGGAGGCCATTGATCCTAAACTACTGAGAGACAGATGAAAACCTGCTATATATGGAGATATGGCGACATGCATGGAAAGAAATCTGTCAGATAAAATCAAAGCAAACTTGAGGGATGACATGTAACATACCTGGGGAACTACTGGAAAGGATTACACAATTTTCTCTAGGAGGTCAGGAGACTGACTACCGGAACTGCGCAAAAGGCAGTCCAGACTATCGAGAGTCTAGTTGACTACTGGAATTATGCAATGCACAATCCAAATTAGCCTATTGGGTGTTGTTATTATGCAATGCACAATTTCATCTAGAAAGGGATGTAGGCCGAGGGACTACATTGTGCAATTTTCTAGGCTAGCAGTCATTGCCTCTCAGAATTGTGCAAGGCAAGATAGGAGGACATTGATTGGCCATATTTGTGCATTTTTTTGGAGGAAGGTAGAGCGTTCCCTCTCAGAATTGGAAAATGTTGTTTGGGTGAGGTAGATTCTTGGCCAAAGTTGCCCAGACTTGCCGACAGGAAACTGAAAGCATATGAAGATGTGAATGCATGGAAATGCTGAGTGTAAGTAGGAGTGAATGACCATTCATGCAAACAACGAATGTAAGATTCAGAAAATGGAACAACATGCATGTGTGTGAAACAAGTCGCCGAATCGGCCACCATTCGTGCAAAATAGTGTCATGCACGTGACATCAGTGAGATGCTAACGAAAAATGAAACGGTGCTTGTATAGGCTAACATGCATGAAAATGACAGCAATTGTTCATAGAAATCCAGTAGACAACACTCACACAAGACAAAACACAAAAAGCAAAGAAATGTTGCAAAAGGAAATTAAAGTGGACTTACCTGGAAATAGTTGAGTTGGATGTGCCGAAGACTCCCAGATGTACTATGGTATGTCAGAGCTCCAAGATCAATGTGAATAATGAGCTTTGAAGCGTTGAATAAATAAGTTTGAGGCTCATGACATGCATGCCACAAATATAGGAGAAAGCGACACTTGGAGGAAATTTTCTAAAACAATCTTTGCATGTAATCTCCAGCTGCTAAAAATAGCTCCCTAAAATCTAGGGATGCTTTTTTCATCTTTCTTTTTGCTATTTCAAGAAAAAGCAGCCCATGCATGCAAGTCAAGTTTTCTCGGTCCCAGAGGGAACTGGTCGACTTGAAGGCACATGAAATAGGCTACTTGAGTGAGAGGGATTTTTGCGCAAATTTTGGGAGGAAGCTAGGCTGGATGTCCAGAGGGATTGCACAATTTTTGGGAGGAGCAACTCACTGTTGCCCAGAATTGCACAATTTTTGGGCTGAGATGCACTGTTGGGCCAGACAGCGCAGTTTCTAGAGGGAAGGATGGTTGATGGAATTGTGCAGTTCTGGGCCCAACAAGCTACTAGAGAGATTTGCACAACTTCTAGGGAAGATTGGCTCCCTTCTAGAGTTGTGCAATTTCTTGAGGGAGCTGCTCAACCAGCAACTAGCCCAAATCCGGGGTGGTAGCCTGTGAGGGGAGTGAAGCAAGCTATCATTCATATGCTGGCAAGCTACTAAAAAACCAATGAAGCTCATGTACTTGACAGTGCAAGACATACTGCTAAGGATGGTTGGTAGGGAGGCTCCAAAACGAAGATAAGGCAAAATTTTGGAGGGTGGTTGTAGCCACTATAACACTTGGTGACACACTGGTAGAACTCCAGCTCTCTAAATGGACCTTGTTCATGAAAAGCAAGTATAACACCTTCGGAAGTATTGTTCAGTTCTTTGTTTGTCTTGGTTTCCACACTTACCTGATTGTAAGAGGTATTATCTACCAAGCTCTTGGTCAATTGATACACATTCCAAGCCAAGCCAACACAATTGTTTCGATTGGGGATGAGGGGTATATTGGTGCACAAGAAGTATGGTCATCAGAGTTTTAATTTCATCTCTGGTGTTGCTCCGCTGCTAGCAAGCTTGGATAGTACCCCGGCGGAGTCACACAGGAACATAAGCATCGCTCTACTACCACCAAGCCTGGTCAGTACCCCGGTGGAGTTACTTGCATCACCTCTCTGCATAGGAAGCCTTTCTCTTCTTTCACCTTATTCATTTTTCATTTTTTTCGAAAATTTTCACTTTTTCATTTTTTCATTTTTCATTTTCATAACTGTTCATAACACTTATTCATTTCAGAGGTGAAAGAGGGATCCCGACTTATTGAGAGCAGAAAAGGTTGTTCCTTCAGAGAAGTAGCTTATATATACCTCTAACATGCTTGTTAAGGTTTTCCACCTCACCTTACTCTAATTGACTGAGCTGACAAGGATTAACCCAAAAAAAAAGACTAGAGTAGGTGACACTAGTTAGCGTGCAAGCATTGTGTTTCAACCAAGGTTCACTTCAAACCATACATATTTTCCATCAACGTATCATGGACTAAAGATAACAAGTTCTTCATACAGAGGCAAGACGATAGATAGTTTCAAGAGTCACACAAAGTTTCATGCGAAACTAACCTATGAATGTAAAACAAGTGAACAAACAACAAAACAAAGCAAGAGCAAAAGTAAAAGCATAAAAAAAGCAAGTAAGCAAACAAGCAAGCAAAAAAACAAACATGAAAAGTAAGAAGAAAACATGCATGTAAGAGAACAAATGAAAAGAAAAAACTACTCCTACTCTTAAGCTAATGGTGCATGGGTATGATCACATGAAGTGATACTTCTAATGCAGCCACCGACGCGTTGGTCGACCCATGTTGATGAAGGCATGGTTCGCGAACAACACAGCTATGCCAACCATCAAACATGAAAGATATAACAATGAAGACAAACACACTCTGATTTTATATGTGTCCACAGAACATAAGTGAGTGCAAGTGCATGACATGCAATCTGTGGACTTACCATGGTGTTGTTTGACACTGCGTGCAGCTGTTAAGCATATGCATACTCTTGACTATGACATGTAAGAAAATGAAAGAAACAAAGACAACTTGCATCACACACATGTGCTTGCTATGTAAGATTCCTCCAATGCATGAGCAATGGGATCGTGTAGTTCGAGTGGAGGATGTATAATCTATGTGTGAGATTGATCTTCAATACATATAGATGAGTGATGAGGAGCCTAGGGTGTTTCAATAGTTTCCTGATCAGAAGTGAAACCAACCTCAGGACAGCGGGGGCCTGACATAACCATCAGCTCAGGCTGAAGTGCCTCAACAGTCTGTGGAGTTTCATCTTCTTTGACAGATAGATCATCATAAACAGGTGGCTTATAAAAATCAATTGCGATAGAATCATCATCGTGATTGAGTATGGGAGTAAATAGACCACGACAGCCACAATCAGAAAAATCAATGATTTCATTGGCATCCTCATGATCTGATGAATCAAATAGAGTGGTAGATGAGAAGCAGAAAAATTCACCATCTGTGTTTCTGAAAAAAGCAAATGAAAATTCAAGTGGATTTTCAATGAATAACTTGTCCTCTCCATTGTCAGATGATGGGCTGACATCTGGTGTGTTCTGTGAATGATCAAAAATGGGTGCATCCATAGACAGAGATACACATGTGAAATCATGGATGGCAGGATCACCAAAGATGTCAGGAAATAACAAAGGAGGCTCAGATAGAAGGGAGTCATTCTTCGCCAAGGGTTGATGCTCAAGCTCCCAATCATACTCTTCATGAATGATGGCACAGGTTGGTTGTGCAACACCAACTCCGTTGATACCTTGATCCTCATTCACAACAAGTGTAGAATCTGGAATGGAAGAACACAAGACAGTGCAATCCAGAGAATCAACAGAACATGAAGATGGAAGTTGAGGTAAAACAAACATGTGACAAACCACGGGGTTCACAACCAAATCTCCATGAAAATTGAGTGAAGTGATGTTGGGAGGATGTGACAGTTGAACGTATGTGTGTGTATGTTATTCCACATCACTCTGTGGTAGTGTAGCTATTTGATGAGGGGATGACGGACAATCACTTTTGAAAGAGACCGTGTCCATATGTGATTGTGCACCTCCATCACCAAAGTATGCTGAGCAGGGCATGGGCATCAACTTTATTTTAGGATTAACAGATTTTTTAAGACAATACTCAAATTTGTCCATGAGATACTAGAATTTCCTCTGAATTTTCGGAGCTTGAAACTACAACACATGGAAACGGTCCCAAATTTCCATAGGCGATTCATGCGGGGCCTTCTGTTGTTGTAACAATTTTTTTTCAAGAGGTTCTGGATCAAAATGATGGAAAGTAGATTCAATGAGATCAAAGAACTGCTCAAGTGAGTGCACGTTTCCAGGAGGTAGACTCCAACACCACCATTGTGGGGATTCTTGAAGTGTGTATGCAAGAAGCAAACTGATCTCTTTTGCATAGAACTCATCCGCATCATCAAGGAATTCATAGAAGTATTCTAAGTACTCATGTTAGGCTACTTCGCCTTCACCATCATACGTGAATTCAAAAAAGAGATCAAAAAAATCCCTCGTGATGTTGAGAGGTTCGATGTGCAAAAGACATGGTGGAGGGATGAGTATGATAAAATCCATGGTAGATGTGTAAAGGTTCAAAATAGGATGAGAGGACACAACTTGTCATCTGGCCCTCCTTCTAGTGCCAGAAATGTTGACGTGCTAGACCCACCAACATGTCAGGGAATCTCCCCAATAAGAAGTCCCAACTAGACCTCAGACTATTTGGTGTAGAAATCCTAGCAGTGGGTCATACGGTATCACCTTGACCATGGTTGCATGCAGAGGCAAGTAGGATACCCCTGTTGGTAGCAAGGGTGTGACATGCGCAACAAGCCAAGGAAGGTGTATGAATGGTTCTATCACACTCAAAGTGAGGTGAGTGGCCCCTTGGAAACCTGTGTAAACATGCAACTTGAAAGGGAACACACGAGAAAAGATGGATCACAAGCTAGAAGGAAGCTGAACCAAAAATCCAAAGTGATGGCTAAACTAACAACACATTTCAGTAAGATTCACATATATAGAAAGAGTCCATACATACATGCGTAAGCAAATAGATACATATATCATTAGAGTAAAAAGTTTAACTAAAATGCAATAACAACATATGCATGAAATGTGTTGGATCTATTATATTAAGAAGTGAAAGGTCCAATCATACAGTACAACCATGACTGACCACTAGCCCCAACAATGGAACGTTATAGTCACTACCGCCTGCTCCTCCAAAGAGATGTACTAGCTCTGCATTGTGGAGAAGCCAAGGCTCATTACAATACTCTCCAAGATTTCTCTAAGATACTCCTATCAGAAACTTGGCTAACCAAAAGCCTCTACAATGAGTTATGAGGGACTATATATAGAAAAGGGTGGGGAAACCCTTGGCATTCCCCTTTGTGACTGTCCATCTACCCTGATGACTCTTCAACTACTCTATGACTGTTACATTCAGCTATTGATACTTGAACTTCCACTTGACAAGACGTTACATACAATCTGCACATGTACCCATGTGAGACAAAATAAGCTCGAGCAAGCCATGCAAGACATCAGTATGACTTGGAAAATTGTGAGAAGACCAGCTCTTCGACCTCCTCACAATGGTCGACAATAGCAAACTCATGCCAAGCTCGGTAGTCCGTGATGGTGTCTGTGTACTCTATGCTGACATATTTCTAGAAACGAACTCTTGCCTCTATTGCATCTGAGTACACTTCTCTAGCTCCTCTATCCAACTCGTCTAATAACATGCACACCATTTTCTTAAGTGCGGCGAGACCAACGACATACTAATGCATGGTGTCTACACTGATTGCCAAGTCTACGCTAGTGGCTATATACATCAACTCATCAAAGTACATGTCAAGCTCCAGTCAGACTTGTGCCTTTGTCTTTTCTTCGATGAGTGTCCCAATAGATGGGATCACATGTGCGCGCTCAACAACAACCATGCTTCTGAATACCCGTGCATGGGAAGCCTACAAACTAGTGATGAGCTGCGGGAGTTCTTCATAGCTCTGGATATGACTCCGGATACGTGTATTCAGCTCGACCGCTCTGGGCTTCATCATCTTGGGCAAGTGTAATGAGGCTCCCTTGTATCTCATTGTCCATGTTTGGATGTGGTCAACAATAGTATGCAAGTTTGACAAGATACATGCTCTCCTAGCACATCACTGCTACCAACCGTTGAGATGGAAAATTGCCTTATGCATGATACCAAGTCTGGAGTACAATGCCCGCATGACTGTCTCAAGGGACGATACTTCATCCAGTATTGCCTTATTCAACTTTGCTTGGGCAGATGTTGTAACCAATTCTCCTCTTTGCATGGTCATCTGTAACTCCTTAACCATTCGCTCATTCTCTGCTATCAAGAAGCGAACACTCGAGCTAGTGGCTTCGCCGTATGCTCTGGTAGCATCGAAAAATGTTGCTGGATGCTTGTGCACATTAGATACAATCACTCGTTCCTCAAACTGTACAGGAGATGTGTGGTCATCCAGAGTAGACACTCTACATGAATGCACAACTCTATGTTGTGACTCGTTGAATGATATGTTATGCATCTCTTCTTCTTGATTGTCTCCAAGGATCTTAGTGTCTTGTTGGTCGCTCAGGACTTTCTCTGCTTCCAGATCCAGTGAAGCTGGTGGGTCAACCTCTTGGTGGTAAGACATGATGTCAATGTCTTTCTCTAATTCTAGTTGCTCCATCTCTGTATCCATCTGCTCAAGTGCTCGTTCAATCTCTTGAGCGAAGTCCTGCTCCTACGACTGCTCACCCTACCTACTTGGTGCCAGTTGTTCAAATGAGTCAAATACCTATATGGGCACAGTTTCATCCTTCTGTACATGTTTTACCCCATGCTATACCTATCCTTGTTGCGCTTCCTTCTCCTGTCTACACAACTCCTGTTCCTTCCAGATTTTCTCCTTCAACTCATGCAAATCCTTCACTATTTCCTCCATCCTCAATTTTTCTCTCTGCCTTTGCACGTTCCTCCTGTCGCGCTGTTGCCTCTTTGCCTCTATTGCCAAAGATGCTTTATGCACAATTGAGTCTTCTCTAAACTTGTAGCGTTTCTCTGCCTCCGTGTTGTCCACAATCTTTCTCTTTCCTTTGTCGTGCGCTAATATGTTTACCTCTATTGCTATTGCTACTGGTACTTTCTTGGATACTGCTTCACATTGCTTTGCTAACTGTTCCATAGCGATGCTGACCAGTTCATTGGGCCTAGAGAAGCTATGAAAATATCTCCATGGGTCTTTCTGAGCCCAATAAGACGCCCCGTGGCACCACGGAAACTATACTCTCACGCACTAATCCTTCCCAAAACAATGTGGGTCATACAGATTGTAGCTTTGGGTGTCAAAAGGATATTTCTTGCATTCTTCTGCTTCGACATCCGCATGCTTGAGATTTTGTATCTCGTATAAACCGATCTGCAAAGGAAGAGTGGACCAAGGTGCCTTCTTCTTCTAGTGTAGCCTAACTGACCATCCTATCGAGATGTGGTATGATACTTCTTGCATGACACACTTGTCCATGGAAAACTTCGACAAAACATGCAGAGGCTTCTCCACGTTTTACATCTGTATGAAGGTGCCAGATGGTGAGGCATACCAATAAACCATGTTGATCAATGCCTCCATTGTCGCCTTCGACATGTAAGGTGGATCCTGCACAAATATCATCTTGTACACTTGGGTCACAAAATGATCTGATAGCTATGTGATGACCCCTCAAAATATGCATTCGAAAAAAAGTTTACAATAAGTATTGACATAGGTTTCCACTGATGTCGATACCCACTTCAAGTTTGGGAACTCCTGACGGGCACATATTGGATCCAAGATGTATGTGGACATGTATATTTCTGCTTTCTGACCTTTCGGCGGCTGATGAGATCATGTTACCTGTTCCTTTAGCCTGTGAGCCAACATGTCGGGTCAGTTGCATGCTTTTCCTTCACTAGCTAGTTGGTCCAACGTGATCACCCAACTCTGTGGGAAGGTCTTTGTGCTCTCTTGGCCATACAAGTGACATGCAAAGATGACCAAGTACTGATACGTCTTTCACAATATCTTCGTCTTGTAAATCTATTTGGGTGTCATCCTAAATTTGGTTGGCTCCTTCACCCAGTTCTTCAAGATATCTCTGGAGTTGGATTACTGCAGAGTACGCTGAAGGGTGTCTCCATGGTGATTAATGGCTTCGAAAAGTGGTACATCTGTTGATAATCCTATGCCCTGAAGGTATAAATCTTCACCCTGGTGACATTTCTCAGTGTCATTGTCTTGGGGTTAGTGTGCGAGACGATCCAATGTATCATGTCCACGCATGGGAACGCAAAATACTTGCATGCAATCCGGTACAAGTTGGACTTGTGAATGTTCACATAGACTTGACGGTCTTCAAGAGTTCCCCAAATTTTCCTAAGAATGAATCATTGACCTCTTTCCATTTTAACTTGATATCTTTGTCTACGATCAACTTGGTGTCTTCGTATATCGACAAAATCATATACACTCGCTCAACTACTGCTCCAGTTGTGCTTCTGTCGGTGTCCTTTGACCCTGCTCTCTTAGAGGCCATTGATCCTGAACTTCTAAGAGATGGATGAACACCTACTATATCTAGAGACATGGTGACATGCATGGAAATAAATATGTCAGCTAAAACCAAAGCAATCTTGAGGGATGACGTCCAACATACCTGGGAAACTACTAGAAATGATTGCACAATTTTCTCTTGGAGGCCAGGAGACTGACTACCGAAACTGAGCAAAAGGCAGTCCAGACTATTGGGAGGTTGATTAACTATTGGAATTGCACAATGTGCAATCCAGAGTAGCTTGCTGGGTGCTCAGATTTCACAAGGTGCAATTTCAGCTGGAAAGGGATGCAGGCCCAGGGACTGTAATGTGCAATTTTCTAGGCCAGGAGTCATTGCCTCTTAGAATTGCGCAAGGAAAGACTGGAGGACACCGACTGGCTAAATTTACACATTTTCTGGGAGAAAGGTAGAGTGTTCCCTCTCAAAATTGCATAATGTTGTCTGGGTGAGGCAGAGTTCGGGTCAGGGTTGCCCAGACCCACTGACAGGCAAATGAAAGCATATGAAGATGTGAATGCATGGAGATGTTGAGTGTAAGAAGGAGTGAATGATCTTGCATGCAGACAATGAATGCAAGATTCAGAAAAAGAAACAACATGCATGTGTGTGAAAG